>CALNVZ010003429.1:36264183-36330678 GCA_940671915.1 Paracentrotus lividus
TGGTATTTCAATGGTGTCCCAATGGTGTTGGATGTGGAATTTAAATGGTAGTTCCAATGGTATTTCAATGGTATTTCCAATGGTATTTCATTGGTATACCATTGAGATTTTTTTGTAAGGGTAGGCCTAGAATCTACGCCCATTCATCTGCATCAGTGCATGCAAAATCATCACCCAGCATTTTGCTCAAGTTCAGCAGTCAACACAATCACACACACCCGAAGCACATGACTCATGCACCTGTTTTTCCCCATCGCCATCGCCATCGGTTTTGCACACTTTTGCAGCGCAGCAAACACTTATATTTTCCTAAAATATAGCAGGACAACTATAAACATCAATTCTCATTTTTCAAATACAATTGGGAACAAAATTAAAGCGATCCTACTCACATCAAAACTCGAATTTCTAGACTGGACTCGGTATCAAATGCATGCAGTCAGCTCATGGATCTGGAATCTCTAAATGATATAAAGGGGCATTTAAATCAGCGCGCGCATGTGTTATCATGTTGTTGTTTTATGCGCAATACGCACGTGTACTAGCCTATGTGTGTATGAGATTGAGGCACGCCCTTTTTTTTTCTCAAGAAGACGGTGTTTTTAGTCTAAAAGCAAAGACCCTATTTCGAAACTATTCTGGCAGGAAAGAATAAATGTATCACCTTCGGCCTGGACCCCCCCCCCCTCCCCCGACTCCCACTCAGGCTGTCAACCATACACGTATGCTTGTTCTGAGGGGTATATTTTAGGGGCTTAGGTAGGGGGAAATTCCGAAAAAATTGAAATAGCTTGGGGTCTTTTAGCATGCATCCCCCCCGACCTACTTTATTAAAGAGAGGTAGTTTTCCATTCTGTAAGAAAAATCCTGAGATAGGGTCCCAAATATGGTCCAAAAACCTTTGAAGTGGGGGTAATTTTGATGGCTCCCCCTCCAAAAGCCTTCAATATAAGGGGGGCGGTGGGGTGGCTATTTATAAAGCACGGTTAATTACTGCATGCTTGAGGGGGGGTGGATATGAAGCAGAAAGTTGATAATTTAGCTTAAGTGATAGGCCTTTAGTAACTATGAAAAGTTAACATCGTCAACTGCCCCTCCTTGGACCTTTTCAAAAAGAGGGTGCAACTCTTGAAACTCCAATGAGCTTCAATTTTTTTTAGCTGCACATATAGCTTGCAGGGCCAGTATAACTTGCCGAAGGCGACGGGAAGGGAACTGGTCAGTCTATAGGTCAAACCAAGTCATACATGGCCGAGGTCGCATCATTTTAAGACATGAAAAGTACAGTGCCCCCTTTTAAAAGAAAAGTGTATATTTTGAAATTAAAGCAACATTTAAAATTTTAGTACACATTTAAAGCAAAATGTGAAATAATTGCCCTCATGACAACGTTAAATACCGATTGTAAAATATAATAAATTTACTTGATTTAGATTATTTATAATAATATATTATTATAAATATTAGAAAAAACTATGTAGCCCGAAGCTCCTCTGTCATGCTTCTGACAACACTCACAATTATTGTTGCCTCCGGTAGTAGGGATTGATTTGTTTCACATTGATATATTTCTTTTATTATATAGCTTGACATGGCCTAAGTTTTTAATGCGACCTCGCATTAAAAACTTAGGCCATGGCAAGCAATATTGTGAGTGTTGTTAGAAGCATGACAGAGGGGCTTCGGGCTACATCCCTCTAAACGTAGTTTTTTATGCCCTTTCTAGCGCTTATAATTATTAAAAATTATTCTGCTGAAGTTCGCTTCTAAAATCGGGCCGTTTAACAGTAACTAAATAATTAATATTTCCGCAACCATTTTTTCATAAAGAAATTGATTTCGAAACATCATCAGCGGAGACTTCTTCCGGTAAAGAATAAGTTTCGTTTCTAAAATTCGGCCGTTATCACTCAATAACTAAATAATTAATTCCATGATTCATTTATTAAAGAAATTATTCTTTATCGGAAGAACTCGCCGCCGATACTTTTTTTTCGACATAACTTCTTCAGGAAATAAAGACGGGGCGGATATTATTGCGGAATCAATGATTTATAGTTGCCCTTTCGATTTTCCCGGCTTCGCCACAGATTTTTTCAGTTTCGGAATAACGAACCTTATCTCATTTTCGTATAACGGATCGACCTTCGGAATAACGAACCTTATCTCATTTTCGTAATAACGAACCTTTTTCTATATTTGCAGAATAACGAATATTCTATTTTCAGAATAACGAACTTTCGTGATAACGAACACCAGCTCCTCCCCGCGGACTATGGGGATGACCCCAACAGGGCTAAATGAAATATTCCAAGTAATGCGGCCCAATATAAGATAAGGTCAAAACCAAACATATAAATTCTAGTTGTAAACTTAAGAGATAGAGGGCGCTACCATTCTACTCAAAGCGAACGTGTCCATTGATTTTTTATTTAATTTTTTTTTTTTTGGGGGGGGGGGAAACAGTTTTTCACTTTATTTATTTATTTTCTTTATTGTGGCGAGCAACTACCTTTTCAAAGAAATGTTCACTCCGATTAAATACGCTAAGAGTCTAAATTTTTCAAAAATAGGAATACCTTATTGCAAAGGAAAGAAAAAGTTCTGTCACTTTTGTCAATTCAAAAGCCTATTCCTGTACAATATGGTATATTTTGCTCTCAAAATAGCTCATGCGCTGCATAGTTTTGATCCTCGATGCTGCATTATTCTATTATAGCTTATTGTTCGCAGGGCAATTAAGAGCTTGAATTATCAGCTTTCTGGAGATGGTACATTCATTTTAATTGATTTTAAAAAAGTCCTGTCACTTTGAACATAATCATAAGAGGTTCTTTCCTCGACTGGTCAATATTTACGCTTATCACATGCATATCGCATAGAAACATGTGAACGGCGTCTTCGCAAGACTTGTGAGCAGACAAGTTCACAATTAATCTATGTCATTGTTTTGAGCATCAATATAATTTTATATGAATTGCATATTCTGATTACAACTTCTGCACAATCATGTTATAAGCTTGCCCAAATGTGTATTTCCTCCATCTGGTCTGGAGAATATTACCTAACACCATGATAAAAGTTCATCAATTTCTTTCATCTCCACAAGTAGTTTGCTCAAACGAACGGACAATACCATTCCACTGCAGGGAAGCCTCGTCGCGAGTTTTTGTGAGCTAATTTATTATTGCAGCCAGCTGTATAAATTTCTGCGCTTCTCAGCCGTATTTAAAACGTCACTTTGATGCGTCTGGCCTCTGAGATAATGGACGCGCCTTAATGTTTAATTACGATTTAATGCCGCACGTTGGTATACGTATAACTTTACATTTTACATAAAGTAGAATTGATAATGCTCTTTGGTCAAAACCTCTTTCTTTAAGCTTAACTATGTTAGTAACTATAACATGAATAAATTATGTTCAACTTGATGCCATCAACCAAAATATTATGTCGTTATATTTTTAGTTGACACAATCAACCTATAGAAATAAGGTCAAAGTTCACAGAAAATAAGGTTTTTGCTATAAAATGATGCCATTTCCAGGTTGTTAATCATCATATAAATTGACCTTTGCCCTAATTTTAAGGTCATAAGGGTCACCAGAATGTGGCAGCAATATCAGACAGGTATGACCTATGTTGTACTCTTGATTAGTTGCTATTGATATTGTCTATGGATATTTTATGTCTGATTGACGTGAAGCTTGACTCAATTATGCATTGAATTATGCATAAATAGACTAATTTCCACATTGCTCAAAACTGGCTGGTCGGGTGAAAAAAATGTTAATAACTTTATGGCTAATTATGAAATTGCCTTCAATTTGATACCCCATTTGACACAATTTGAAGAAAATTATATGTTTATGTTACTAGTGAAGCTTGACCTTTGACCTCCATTTCGGGTCACAAAAAGGAAATTAAAAAAATTGGCGACATAATGTTTTCTGATTCGTGTTATCAAGAAGCGAAACTTCATACGTTGCCCCATATACACCAAACTTTTCTGTCTCATAATACTACAGATCTTTTTTTTTTTTTGTTTCGTTTCTCTTGATGCAAAACAAGATAATGAAAATTAATTTTTGTAGATGTTCAAGCTTTTCAGGCTTGTCGATTGTGGGTTTCTAGAATACATTGGAATTTTAGACACTGATTTTAATTGATTGTAGTATACCTGAATACATTATTAGTTACAAAACAATATAATGCAAGATATATTCTCTCATAAAACAATAAAACAATTTTAAAAAATCTTTCTAAATCCAATTCATTCACCTCCTCAGTACAAATAGGTTTCAAGAAACTCTGTCACAAACAAAATTGAAATTGTGTGAAGTATATACCCTTACAAAAATGTCCTGTGGTAATCCTGTGGTAATGTCCTGTGGTAATCCTGTGGTAATTACCACAGGACATTTTACAACACGAATCCTGTGGTAAATTTGGGACATATTTACCACACGAATCCTGTGGTAAAATTGGGACATTTACCACATAAATTACCACACGAATCCTGTGGTAAAATTGGACATTACCAACATAAATTACCACACGAATCCTGTGGTAAAATGGGACATTTACCACATGAATTACCACACGAATCCTGTGGTAAAATTGGGACATTACCACATGGATTACCAACGAATCCTGTGGTAAAATTGGGACATTTACCACATGAATTACCACACGAATCCTGTTGGTAAAAATTGGACATTTTTACCCAACATGGATTACCACACGAATCCTGTGGTAAAATTGGGACATTACCACATGGATTACCACACGAATCCTGTGGTAAAATTGGGATATTACCACATGGATTACCACACGAATCCTGTGGTAAAATTGGGATATTACCACACAAATTCGTGTGGTAAAAAAAAAAATATTACCACACACCCATTACCCCACAAAGTTACCACAGGATTACCACATACCAATACCACAGGATTACCACACGCCGTTACCACAGGATTACCACACGCCGTTACCACAGGATACCACACGTCGTTACCACAGGATTACCACACGCCGTTACCACAGGAATACCGCACACACTAAAGAATACCACACGCTGATATATATACCAATATTTTCCAAAAATATGTTTTTTCACAGTTAGTTATTTCTATATTTCTTGATAATAATGCAAATTTCATAATTATCGCTCTTGATGTTACTCTGTGTTTAGTAAATACATTTCCCTAAAAGAAAATATATCAATATGCAGTGAATTACTGTTTATTAAGGTAAAGTTAACAAAATACTGATTTGTGCATACCAAATCATTTTATGCAAATGAGCTAATTACCATAATACCACATGAAAATACCACAGGAATACCACAGGAATACCACACGACTTCTACACTTCAGCAGGAAACTAACACTTGGTGTAAATCCACTTTGACAAATGCCCATTTGGTCTAATCCCTCTTGGTTGTTTGTCTACAATCAGTTGGTCACATTACCATTTGGTCTAATTAATTCCCGTTTCGTCTAATGTTCCTTCCTGTAAAGCTAGTAGGCATAAAAGAGAATCCTTAGACCACAAGGGAAACTACACCAAAATATTGTTTAAGAACTAATGTCACACTCATGCACATACATCCACATACACACACACGCACGCACGCACACACACACACACACACACACATACACAAATTATATGTGGTATTTTGATCCTGTGGTAACATGTGTGTGGTATTCCTGTAGTATTAACACACGACTCTCGTACATTACCACATATTTCCTGTGGTATGACTACCCTTCACACACACACACACACACACACACACACATACATACATACCCATACACACACACCTACACATATTGCGGTATATTCCTGTTATACGTTCATGTGGTATCAGTATGTGGTAGGTACTGTGTGGTGATGTGTGGTACTCATGTGTGATACTGACGTGTGTGTTCTGCTCTGGTATTTTTGTTGATTAACACATGAATATATATAATGTTACCACATATTTCCTGTGGTATGAGATCTTTCTGTGGTATTTTACGTGGTAATATAGGTAAGTACTACAGTCTGTGTCAAATAAAATGGTACAGTTGGAAAATATTTTTTTTTTGTGTATGAAAATTAATCACATTCTCAAAGTGTGTGATATTTTAATAAGCTAGGAAAATCAGGCTTTCTCCTGCAATTTATTCCATCCCATTTGGTGCTGTAGATCTTGAGATATGACAAGTTTGCTATAATCAAGAAAAAATGTTCTTATTGCGCATGCTTCTCTGTGGGTTTCGCATATAATAGCCATGAATTCAGCGCACCGAGACAAAAGATGTGTGCTATTTCGATTAGCTCATCGCCGCACAAAAATTAGGATAACTTTTGTTTTACAAAAGCAAATTATACAAAACAAAATGCATCAGTGAGATCAGAATCTTTCGGCTTTAAGATGGTACCACATTCACACATTATTTGAGATTATTTGATGCCTAAATGTTTTTTTTTTCCGGACTGTACCATTTTTTAAATTTTTTTATTTTTTACAGAGACTGTACAGGAATACCACAGATACCCATTTTCATTTCCACACGGCTCCATGATATATTACCCCACATTTCCTGTGATATGAGATATTCCTGTTGTATTTTGTGTTGTAATTTAGGTACCACAGGAATACCACAGGTACCCATTTTCATTACCACACGACTCTATATTACCACACTCATTTCCTGTATTATTAGATATTCATGTGGTACTTTGTGTGGTACTCTGGGTGCAACAGGAATACCACAGACACCCATCATCATTACCACATAACTCTGTGTTATGTTACCACACATTTCCTGTGGTAGGCCTATGAGATCTTCCTATGGTATTTGTGTGGTAATTTAGGTACGACAGGAATACCGCAGACACCCATTTTAATTACCACACAACTCTACATGTTATTACAACACATTACCTGTTGTATGAGATCGTCCTGTGGTATTTTGTGTGGTAATATAGGTACTATACAGGAATACCACAGAAACCCATTTTTATTCCCACACGACTCCATGATACCTCACATTTCCTGTGATATGAGATATTCCTGTTGTACTTTCTGTGGTAATTTTGGTACCTCTGGAACACCACAGGTACCCATTTTTATCACCCCATGATTCTATGGTACACTACCACACATTTCATGTAGGTTAAGATATTCATGTGGTACTTTGTGTGGTACTCTGGGTACCACAGGAATACCACAAACAGCCATTATCATTACCACATAACTCTATTTTATATTACCGCACATTTTCTGTGTTATGAGATCTTCCTGTGGTATTCTGTGTGGTAATTTAGGTACCACAGGAATACAACATACACCCATTTTCATTACCACACGACTCTATGTTATATTACCACACACTTTCTGTGGTATGAGATATTCCTGTGGTATTTTGTGTGGTAATTTGGTTACCACAGGAATACCACACGAATCTAAAGTATATTACCACACATTTCCTGTGGTAAAAGATATTCCTGTGGTATTTTGTGTGGTAATTTTAGTACCACAGGAATACCACAGGCACCAATTCTCGTTACCACACGACTCTATGGTATATTACCACACATATTCCTGTGGTATGAGGTATTCCTGTGGTAATTTGTGTGGTAAAACCAGTCATTACCACAGGAATTACCACAGGACATTTTTGTAAGGGTACTGACTAAAAAAGCTCGTTTTGTGCAAAACTTAAAGGATCAATTTAACTTTTCCATTATTCATGCTAACAAGCCCTTTCTGTTGAAAATATTGGTGATTGTAACCTTCTTATAACCTTTTTATACAGTGGTGGATCCAGGAATTAAAAATAGGGGGGGGGGGGTGCAAGATTCGATATGGTCGACGCCGAAATATTTTATTCCTTGAAATTCAGTGGGAGGCGGGAGGGGGGCCGGGGGGAGGCGTCCCCTGCGCTTCATCTGGATCTGAATACAAAAGAGTATATGGAAAAAAAAAAATGCAACAATAAGTATATAGGCCTATATAAAAAAAAATAAAAAATGACAGTATGCAGGCCTATAAGAAATATGTAGCCCCAAATTTTACATTCATAATATTATGGACCCTGCCAAGCTCTTTATATATTCTTTCATTATACATGTTTCTTACACTACTTACCAAATTTTTTACTTATATCGTAATCATTATTTTTCATTATTATATGAACCTAAATTGATCTAAATTATACCCCCGTTTAAAGATAATTGCATAAATGTATATGGCATTAAAATTAATAGATTTCTCTGTGATTATTAAAAGTCGGGCATGACATCACAAAATGAAATTCTGTTTCAGTTTCCGGAGGGCATTTAGAACATACGCCTAATTATTTCTAGTTGTTTGTGTCTCCCCTGCTCAATCATTAATCTAGCCTACTATTGCTTATTCTTAACATGTACCGTGTACATAAGGTATATGGTTTGTTTTAATCCGTTATTATCATCAATCTAGTACATGTATAGCTTATGTCAGAAAAGGGTTAATTGTCATTTTCAATAGAATGATAATGAAGAGATCCATAACAATTTTTTTCAAAGATTCGTATAATTCATTATTATCATTATTATTCTATTCATTAATTTATTTTTGATTGATATATTTATTTATAGGCCCTTTGGTTTTTTGTTTTTTGTTTTTGTTTTTGTTTTGGTGGTTTGTTTTTTTTTTTGGGGGGGGGGGTAGTGGTTTGGGAAGAAATAAAATATTTTACTGTACGTGACAATTTTTGTTTTGTATTATGCCATAAGGGATACCATAAGGTAATCTCTATGTAATTTTGTACACGAAAATTAATACACGTAAAACGTATTGAGCGTCATTGATTGGAAAGACTTTTTTTGGCTGTTGAACAATACATTTTAGAGTTCACTTGTGTATCTATAGACTACATACCATGCAACAAAATGGTGAGTGAATACATACATATATATTTTCAAGAAGTAGATGTAAATATTTAAGGACGAAATTTGCTAGTGAACTTGAGAGAATGAACGGCTAACTGCACAGCTGCAGTCGGCACTGCACTGCACTCGCTGGCCAATGCAATGGAAATGCAATGCTCTAGATGCTGGCCAGGAAAATGTGGAATTGTGTTGCATGTTTGTGTGTGTGTGAATCGGGACTAGATTATCTAGATCTAGACCCTAGTGGAAGACGCAGTCATGACTAAGTCATGTGAATATCTGCAAACCTCACTTGAAAGTGAGCAGGAAATATTATTGACGTGCTGCTATCGCTGGTCCACACAAAAATTTTATTTTTTTAATGTTAATTTTCTAGGCCCCAATTTCATTCACTTTCGTTACTGTTTTTTGTTTGTCATCAAGATAACTTCAATTTCAAAGCATGACAAGCAATGTGATAGACATGATCAATGTCAACGCCAACGGTAATGTTTTTTTTTTTTTTTTTTACACAGTGTTACTGTTAGGACCACTTAAGTTAAGTTAGATCTAACAGTTACACTTATCATGCTTATGCATGGTCAATTGACCTTGCACTGAGAAGTACCTTACTGCAGCAGTTTTCTCCCAATGGAAAATCAATGCAGAAAAGTGTCTTGAGCACCTCCAGCCAAGTCAAGGTGGCATATCCAAAAAAGGGTTTAAAAATTCTACTCAACAAAATTAAAAATATCTAATGGAAGAATTATATTGCAATGAGACTACAGATTATCTTAATGTATTTTGAGGTAGGTTTAAAACTGGTTTCGCTAATTATTATTGAGAAGTTTCCTCAGCAACCAAGAGGGCGACAGACAGCCATTTTTTCAGTACTGACTGGTGTTGGTTTGCAGCTGTATGTGTGTTAGGACATGCAACAGCAAGATCATAAGATGGTGTCCGTGTAGGACCTCATTTAGACTGACAAGTCCCGTGACAGTTAGTTTTCATGAACCCTTTTAAATTGTTAAGCCCCGGTCATGTTTATAATCACATTTGACACTTTATGTTATTAATACCCTCAATGTGAGTAATTATTAAAAATATTTAACAAATATTCTTTTTATTTTTCATGTCCACACAGGCGTTTGAAAGGTTCACCCTGTACATGTAAGAGAGTGCTGAAGTCACCATGATCCACGACATCATGAAGATCCTGCACCACCATGTGCTGTCCAAGCGACGGGTCCTGGCCGTTGCCTTGGTTATAGCTGCCTTCTTACTCCTACTCTCAACCGACCAGATATCGGACAAGGAGAAAATGAGGAAACTCTTATGCACCATGTACGGGGACGAGCGCAAGGGTGTAGATGAAAACAATCCTGGGATGAACGACTTACAAGCCAGCGTTGATCGGATCAACGATGAGATCTCGTTGCTTTCTGCGGAGCACACTGGGTTGTTTGAACAGAGGCTCCCGCAGGCTATTGTGATGGGGGTGAGAAAGTGCGGCACGAGGGCGCTGATAGAGATGCTGAGGCTGCATCCGAGCATTGCAGCAGCTAAGCCTGAACTTCACTTCTTTGACGATTATTACGAGAAGGGTTTGACATGGTATAAAAAGCAGATGCCATTTTCCTATGCAGATCAAATCACGATGGAGAAAACTCCTGCGTACTTCATAACGAGCGAAGCACCGGATAGAATCTACCGCATGAATAGCTCTATCAAACTCCTCGCCATTGTGCGTGATCCGACCGTACGGACTATATCAGACTACACACAGATCATGAGCCACACGGCTAACAAGAATCGTGACGATTTTCCGAAATTTGAAGACAAGGTCCTTGTAAATGGTGAAATAGACACTACCTATCAGGCTATTAAAACCAGCATGTATGCCAATTATGTGAAGAATTGGTACAATTACTTTCCAAAGTCGCAAATCATGTTCGTGGACGGTGCCAAGCTGATCGTCGACCCATTTCCCGAAATGAAGCGAGTGGAGCAGTTCCTGGGCCTAAAGGGTTATTTTAATGAGAAAGTATTTGTTTACAATGAAACAAAGGGATTCTATTGTCTGAAAAAGAAGAAATTAAAATGTCTTGGAAGTTCAAAGGGACAATCTCACCCCGATGTAAAGGCTGAAGTCATTCGCAAACTTCAGGATTTCTTCCGCCCCTACAACAAGAAATTCTTTGAACTCACCGGAACGAATTTCGATTGGGAGTGAATAAAACTTCAGATGGATCTTGCAAATTTTCAGGTATCAGGATTTTATAACTATGTGATCATGAAATTATGATTCTTGTAATATGTTACATTAATATTTACTACTCTTTTTTTGTAAAGCGATTCTTGTTTACTATGTAAAGTTGTTATGCACATTGTGGTCTTTTATGTAAAGGTATGTATTTCTTTTACTTTGCTTCAGGTGTTTTCCTATCTTCTTTATTTCCATAAAACTACTTCTGATTCTGATCTTTTTTGAATGATTAATAACTCAAGATTTACATAAATTTATTCATAGAAGTACATGCACAGCTTCCAATTATATAAAATATATTTTATCAGTCTACAATTTATATTTCAGGAAATTTCTTCAAATGTTTTTCTTGAAGTTTAAAATGACCCCTAAAAATAGGGGTCATTTTAAATAGGGGTTTTTTTTACAATGAAGACTGTAATATCACCATTCATTACAAAACACTGCTAGAATACCATTTGTAAAATGAAATAACAATATGTGGCAGGTTTTAAGTGGTTTTGTTTTTTGTTTGTTTGTTTTTCCGAATGTAAATTTTGTGGTCTTGATTTGAAAAGCGACGAAACTCTCCCCCCCCCCCCAAAAAAATAAAAAATAAATAAATAAATAAATAAATAAATTAAAACATAAATTATTGAAGAATTGTGTAGCTTTACTCTTCAGAAGAATTCTGAGCTCTAGGACTAAGATCCAGGGGAGCATTTCATGAAACAAATATTCACTGATTCTCACTAACAACTGTTGTAAGCTACTGAAATGCTTGCATCTGATTGGCTGAGAGTAAATTTGTCAGATAAAACATCCGACAAGTCCTTTCATGAAACGTCCCCCAGGGTTACATCTACATGTAGGATCCCCTATCTTGAAGTATACCCTCTACACAAGGGCAGACGGGTGACATGGTATATTTTGGATGATAAGTAAACTATAGGCAGTTACATGTACATTAAAAATGGGCATTATAGATTGTACATTCATTCAGTTAAAGATTTAAACTTTAGAATTCGGGGAGAAGGTTTAACATCAATTTTTTTTTTACTACCTTTTGATTTTTTTTTTTTTTTTTTTTTTTGAGCCACACTGGATATGACATGTAGTATGCTTTAGTTTTGGCATGAATTAGAAAAGAAGCAATTCAATAGATTTTTTTTCATACTGACCCTGACCACTTACATGTACATTATGTGTGTACACGTGTATACTCGAGATTTTCTGAAGGAAATAACGTGACTGTACAAAAAAAAAAGAAAAAAAAAGATACTTGATATCCAATTGAAAGAAATACTTTGAATTGCATGTACTTGTATAGTTAATGTTGTTTTTATGTTTTGTTTTGTTTTTTGTTTTTTTGGTACCATGTAGTTAAGCTACCAATTTGAAATAATACACTTTTTCTTTAGGGAGGGGGTAATTGTACCTATTCTATGTGTTGTTAATGTAATGCTTCTGAAATGCTATCAGACCTTTGCCCTCATTGTAGGAAAGCTTATATCATGTGGAATTAATGGACATGTCCTTGCAGTTTATTTTAGATAAAACTGAATTTATTTATGATATATTTGAGTGTGATCGACTACAACTTCAATTTGATTTACAAAGTAATCCAATTTTTTCATATTTTGATTTTCTAAATATATATACATGTATTTAAATTTAAATTTTTGTTGACAGTGTCATAAAAACTAGAAATAATTACAACAACTGTTCATGTTGTACTGTATACATCTCTTTATCAAAGTTCATCCATGATTGTTAGTTATTTAAATGTTTCATACACAGTATTATTTAAGTGCTGATAGGAAATTTAGTATGCTCAGTTCACATAAATTTGCATTTTTGTAGGATTGCTTGAACAGTACAATGAATATAATTCTTAGACATTCCTTATAATTTCAAGTGGTCACCAATAACTTTGTTTGTAGTCATAGTGGTGCACAAATATTTTAGCCTTGGCAGCAGAACTTGATTTAGTTTACTGTACTTTCACTGTTGGTGCCAATCCTGCCTAGGTTAGTTTTGATTTTGGGTAAGGGGTACATGGTGCCCATTTTATTGGTCCCAATTTGCTTACAATTATTACCCAACAAGTTGGATTGGTGTCTATATTTATAGACTGAAGGATTCAGCCATTATTTATTGCATTGGTTGCACTGAATTAATGGCAGATTTAAATGTATAACCAAATATGAAATAATATCCTGAGAACGGTGGTAACATTATTTCTGCCTAATAATATCCAGTGCTTACATACATGTACATGTACATGTACGTACACATCATTCATTTACAATAACTAAATGAAATAAAATGAAATACTTTAGATACTCTGGTACAGGTGCATTGTTTGCCGATAATGTTTATAAGTGCACAACAAGCTGGATTGGTGTAATGTACATGTAGTGCTTACATATGTACATCTAAAATATCATTCATGGACAATTGTTTTTAACTTAATATGTTCAGAAAATCCATTGCTCGCTGGTAGTGATGTAGTGCATTGTGCTCTACCTGTATTTTTGTGCCCATCCTTCAGTGATATACATGTATTTATAAGGGTTGTTGAACTCTTTCAAAAGGCTTCTTGAAACCTGTTGTTACTGGGTCAGTTGCACACAATACCGGTACATGTAAAGTGTTAATCTTGTCCATAGCTTTTATCCAAAATATAATGTACATTTTAAGTACATGTATATTTCCTCACGATTGTAGGACAATATTGGTGATCATTTGAAAATGACTAAAAATCCATTAATGCCTGCCGTAAACCCTTTCCCCCCCCCCCCCTTCATTTGCTTTTTACACTGTGCATTGTGACAGTAATTCATTGTCACCAGTCAGGAGCTTTTGAATAATCTAACAAATGTTGATAGGCCTACATCCATGTAGTACATGATCATTTTAATAGGCCCTACATGTACAGGGGGTACATGTATGAGAGTTATGTAGCTTTATAAAGCTTATGTCATCTACAATTTTTTAATTTTCAGCTTTATGACTTTTTCTGTGTACAAAAGTCATGTACAAATGTAGAAGCTCAATTTCTTTTTCAGCCTGTTTTCAACTCTTTATCATGGTCACTCACATCCCCAATTCGGACATAAATGGTAATTGACCTTAATTTTGTGTTACAACTATTATGGAAGGTGTATCCATCTTTTGTTAAGCAGAGAGGCATTAACCCACAGTTGGACAATGATATGTACAAAAATGCCCTTATTGTTGTCCATACATTGTCGATAAAGTAATAAATGATGCATATTTCTTTGGTTTGGTTTTTTTATAGTTACCTTGCATAAAAATATACGTGTCTGTACTGTATGCATGCCTTAGGATTTCCATCGTTTTTGTATGTTTTTAGACAATGACCCACATGAACGTAGGATTACATGTATAAGACCTCACCCCTATGGATTGAGGACCCACTGAAATTCGGGGAAACTTTAATAGCTGTGAAGTCCATGTACACATACATGTACATGTATTACTTTTCAGTTATGAAACTGTGCAATGCAGGCTCAAAGTTTGCACTGTTCGTACTGTGCAACAGTGTTCGACAAATCTAAAATTACTAAAAATTTATTTAATTCCTTCATATACATATGTATTACCACTAATAGTTGATCTTTCAGAAATTTGTAAAAGCTGTAATTCTTTTATTAAAAGAGCTATAAAGATGAATCTAGTGTCTATTATGTTTATCAGCCTGACAAATCCAATGGCAGTGTCAAAATTACAAATAGTGGTGAAGAAATTACTGAAAAAGGTGAATTATAGTTTTAACCCTTTAATTACCGGTAGGGTCTGTGAGGGCACCCCGAGACAAATTGTTTTGCTCAATCAAAACTGCCGCGTTTTCAGTAATGTCGTTTCATGTATCTTTTCCTTACAGTCTTACCGATCTTTTGACACCAAGTTCATTGAAATCGGATATTCCACAAGAGAATTACTTGACCTTTCGTGGCCAAAGCTTCCGTGACATAATCTAAAATTACTAAAAATTTAATATTTAATTCCCTCCGTATATTACCACTAATTGCTCAACTTCAATTTTTTTTTGTCATAAGTTGGACAAGTAACTATAATGATCCTGCCTGCATGTTAACTTATTGAAATATTGAATCAAGATAGTTTTTGCTTTTAGTTCTTAAACTTCATCAGGGAATCTCAGAAAAAATATTATGTTAATCAACTTTGTACATGTTCCTGTTTATTTTGTTTTTGTTTTTAGTGGTCTCTGTAATTGTGCTTTGTAAATGTAAATGAGGTTCTGCTGGTAAATATTGCTGTACAATTACAAAAAATGTTTTTATTTTACTTTGTATTTATTAATACTTTTATATCTCTATATATTTCAAATGGTTGGGAATAGTATCATGCACATGATTGAATACTTTGTAAACATTGGGAATTATAACATGCATTTGATTGAATGGAATGGATGCCATTTACAGTGTACATGTACATGTATGTAATGTATTAAGTCATGACATTTTTGTATAGACTCTTAACATTTTTGAACACTTCTAAAACTATTACTTTTTGTAATCGGCTATTGGAGCACATAATACAATCCGTTATGACTGATCGGTATTATATTGCAGTACATGCATATAATTTTGTATTCTTTTGATTATGTCTGGAAGTGCAGGAGTGTATAAATGTTGAGAAGAGAGAAATATGAACAGAGAATGAGAGAGAGAGACATACAGACAGAGAGGGGCAGACAGACAGAGATGGAGAGAGAGAGAGAGAGATAGATGGAGAGAGAGAGAGAGACGGAAAAAGAGCGAGAGAGAGAGCATTAACTGACATCGGGTAGATAGAAATGAAAAGACAGCAACAATTATCTTTGGGAAAGAGAGAGAGAGCATAACAGAAAGCAAATACTGGTATTGGTGAGATAAAAATGAAAAGAGCAAAAAATTGTTTTGGGGAAAGAGAGAGAAAGGTAGAGAGGTGAAAGAGAGGGAGAGAGTGAAAGAGAGGGAGAGAGTGAAAGAGAGGGAGAGAGTGAAAGAAAGGGAGAGGGATATGACAAGGACTTAAAAGAGATGTAAATAAGAAGGAATCTGTCTTAATAGAGAGAACAAGATTGAGAGAGTGAAGAGATTGCAGAGACAAAACACCATGTTGGAGCTGAATATCGTGTATGGTGATAGAGATGAAATTTCATCTGAAGATACATGTATATTTGGGGAGGGTCCACGAGTCCTCGGTGCCACGAGTCCTACGTCCCACGAGACCTCGGTCCCACGAGGCCGAATATTTCCCACGAGTCCTACGTCCACGAGACCTACGTCCCACGAGTCCTACGTCCCACGAGGCCGAGTATTTTCCACGAGTCCTACGTCCACGAGTCATCCTTGTGGGACGTACTACTCGTGGGAAAATACTCGGCCTCGTGGGACGTAGGCTCGTGGGACGTAGGACTCGTGGGACGTACCGGGACGAGGACTCGTGGGAAAAATTCTCGGCCTCGTGGGACGTAGGACTCGTGGGACGTAGGTCTCGTGGGACGTAAGGACTCGTGGGAAAATATTCGGCTCGCGGGACGTAGGACTCGTGGGACCGAGGTCTCGTGGGACGTAGGACTCGTGGGACCGAGGACTCGTGGGAAGACCCCGTATATTTGTAGCAGATGGTGTTTCACCAAGTCGTTCGTAATGTCATTGACAACCTTATGAATGCACAACTTTATTATGAAAAGCTTGAAATATTAAGAGCCAAAATGGGATTTCCCAAATTCTTTCTCTCACTCATATGCCTATGAGCTGATTAGCTATATCTATTCAGAATCTTACTCACTATATCAAGCAGAAAATCGGCTATCATATGATTTCACGTGTAATTGAAGAAATTTGTGAATATGAGCTGAATAAATATGTGAATATAATGTAATAATATATCCATTTTTAACTTTAGCTGTTGAAAATGAAAATGATCTGGGTATCACATAATTTGGCTCTTCATATTTTAAGTTGTTCGTAGACTAATAAAGGACTTGGTGCAATGCTCCCAGATTTTAATACTTTCAATTTAACACTTTTTGATTGATAAGAACTATGGTACATAATCTATGACCTAAATTTGCACATTCTAAATCTGAAGAGGATCCAATCTTTCTAAAGAAAATCTTTCATATTTCTTATGGAAACATTACAAAAATATCACAGAAATTAAATATCTAATAACAAGTAATTTGGGGTTCTGAACAAATTAATCATAATGATACAGTTATGGATAGCCTTGAAATTTCAGAAGAGATGAAAATTCATTTACAAGTTATTAAGTTACATGAATTTTAGATGTCCGGCTTAAAAGAGTATGATGAAACTTAACACAAAAAGTATTGTGTGAACAAGTCGAATACAATTTCTAATGATTTTCAGCTTTCAATAAATAGGACAAACTGTTTATTACAACTGAGAGACACAGATATAATAATCAAACAATAATATCAACTAGTGGAATGAAATAAAAATTTATTGCTCATTGTTTCAATTGTCTACATGTTGATCCATAATTACATGAAGTGTAAAACAGGGTGCATCGGTATAATTGGATTAAATAGGAATCAATTGCAAGAGTTTTGAAAAACAATTCTTTTCTTGGGAATGATGAAGACAGAATTCTTTTATTCATGATTATGAAAAGAAATATATGGTACAAAATTGTGCATTATTACTGTCAAAAAATATATATTGTCTCAAATGCTTTTCAAAGTTTTGTTCCTACATCGCCATGATGTTCATGGTATTTTTCCTTCTATAAGAAACATGTTTGATCAATTTGTAAATCATATTTTTATAGGCAGAAAGATTTCAATCCATAATAATATGCAATACTTTGTAAAAATAACATTTAGAGTGTGTAGGCTACTGAACATTAAGAAGCACTCTTCATGTGCAAACTACTGACACTTTAAATCTGTGATGTATGTAGAGCTCTGCTTCAAGAAGTACTTCATCAATTTTTTAATGAAAATTGAGATATTGATATATCACCATTATTCAGGTAGTTACCAGTCTTAGAACAAAACTATTCACCTCAATTTTAAAAGCAACCATTAGAACACAAACTCAAGTAATATGACTTGTCCATAGACGCCTGTAGAATATATCAAAAACATATACGTTTTCCTCAGAGGTAACAACGATGGATGTAGTACCTTTTGGAACGGAGCTCTTCATAATTATATCATCATCATAAAACATACAGTGATGGAGATTAGTATAAAGTAGAATTACTCTAAATTTCTACTGAACTATAAAAGCAACAAAATGCGCACCTCTGATTTCAATTCGATGGATTATCTTGATATAAACACTTGAATATTACAAATAAACTGGACGGAAAAAATACTATTAATGCAAGGCGGTAGTCTTCATATAATATAGCATCATTCAAAAGCATATTGAGGTTAAATTATTATAATCAAAGTGATATACCATTAGACATGAACACACAAAATCAGTTTTACATACATAAACAATGTATGAAGTATTACACAAGACATTTATCTAACTGTTCAAAAACCACCTTTGTTTGAACCTAGTTACAATGATAAAACATGCTACCTGAATTGATAGAATTCCCCATTTCTGAGTCATAGATTAATATGAATATAAGACACCATGTACTTATATATATATATAGTAAACACCCCCTAAAAACAAAAACCTGATATTTTCTTTTTGTTGATAAACAGAACGATTTGAGCCAACAGGTAACATTTTAATTTTTGAAAGAAAATAAAAGCTGATTTAAAAATTCATTACTTTGCAGATTTTAAATATGACATGATATGAGTTTTTTCCATAAATGATATCAATTTCAATAAATATTTTATATACAAGTTATATTGTACATGTACAAATGACAGAGGTTACATAAACTATGAACAAAAACACAACACAGCAAAAAATATTACTACATGTATACACTAATATTGAAAGACAGGGTATACATATGAATGTGATAAATCAATACAAAACTAAATAACATTTTGTGCATGATATTATCACAAAGTTCACAGATTTTGTATACGTTGTAGAACAACGTCATCCTCATACAAATCATTATCACTAATAATAGAGTGATGGACAGATTAGATTAAAAAATTGTATCTATAAATTATACGTAAAGAAAATTTATTAAAAAAATAATCGGTGGAGTTGTAGGCAAATAATTCATCTCGGTGGTACATGTATAAGATTGGAATCAAGTACTTAAAGATGATATCTTTTCCAACTAAATCATTACTTTAACTGAAAATAAAATGAGGACTATGTTTTACTCCTTCAAATTTTTGTTTATGTGACCTCTATATTTTTAGCAATCAATAATAATTTCCTTTTCTCTACATTTTTTTTCCTCTTCAAATTTCCTATTTTATTATTCTTTATTTCTTCACCTCTCTTTATATTCTGATATTATGTCTAGTTCAATCGCACTCCCCCCCCCCTGCCTCTCTGTCTCTGTCTCTCTCCCCACTCACTCCCTCCCTCTATCTTTATCCCCCTCGCCTGCTACTATTTCCTGGAACACATTTACTATCCATCCTGCTGAAAATAAACACTCCCCTGAATATTCCTGTCTTTACTACCCTACATATACCTAGCTCTCTTTATATCCCACTATGTGTTTGTGTCTAGTTCACCTCTCTCTTTCTCTCTCTTTCCGGCTCTTTTAATCCTCTAACATAATTGTATACTACTGTGTATTGTAAAATATATTCTATTGTAAAATATTGTATTGTAAAATATATTCTATATTCTATTAAAAGAATATATTCTGTTAAAAGAATGTCTTTGGATAATTAAGTTTAAGTTCAAACTTCAATTTTAAGTTTTAATTATCTTTCTCATCTCACATCTCCCTTCTCTCTCATGCTCTCTTAATAGCTAGAGAGGGTAGAGAGGTATGGAATAGGCCCTTCCCCGGCCTTTTCTATCACATACTTCTTTGTAACACATTACCGTCCATCTTGCACTAAATGGTGATGGTGATGTTTCCTGATTTCATCTCTGTCTTTATGGTCTTATGTCCCTTCTGAAGCTCTGTGGGTGTGATACCTTCGTCTTTCTGCCTCTCTCTCTCAATCACATCTTCAGCAGTAGCGGTGGACTATGGAAAACAAGAAAGCAGCGTTATTACTTCAAGCCTTAAAGGTCAACTTGAGTTGTGGTGGACAAAAGAATTTGTTAGATAATTTCCTCATACAATGTATTATTTTATTTACATATTAATACACCTACACAAAATATAACAAAGTCCATTAACCCTTTTGTTACCAGGCACTTTTTCCCAAAAACTGAATTCCCTAACTTCATTTCAATTTTTCAAATACCCCTAGTGTTTGCATCCACGTGAAAACTACCGTTCCCAGCTTTCCAATAGTTAAACTCAACAAGAGAGGGCGCTTTCTTGCAAAATGGCAGTAAAATCAGTTTCCCTTTTCACCAGTGCTCTATGGTGCCAAAAGGCGACAATGTTAATGAGAGGATTAATGATTCCGTATGATGTTTTGAGAAACTATCAGAACAGTCGGTCAAACTGAGCAATAGTTGCCAGAGGAAGTGTCATGGACTCGCCTTTCAAAATTCAAATCATGCAAAATAAAACATTTGTGATGCATCCTATCGAAATGAGACACAAGAGTCAAGGAAATCGGCAAAACAATAAATTCTAAAACACTTTCAAAGACTTTAAAACAGATTAAAGATTCAGAAAATCAAAAAATTTTCTTTAAAAAAACTTGACATTTTTCATCATTTTTCAAATAACCTTGACTTGTTTTGACTGGTTTCTTGGCGACTTGTGGCTCATTTTGATATGATAAGTCACATTTGATAAGTAATAATTCATAATACTATCATGTAATTTTATATGGGGCCTTTACTCTACAAGCTCTGCTTATTAATCGGTCTCCTTCACTTTCAATTTCACGTTGTAAAAATATTGTAAAAATTTATCAAAACGCTATATGTTGGAAATATGTAAAATTTGCAATATCATTGTGAATATGAAAAGATATATGATTTAAAGAGGAATAAAGAACAACTTACCCAGGCAAAGAAGACTGCCGCACCAGCACTGACGTCTCTGACCTGCTCTAGGTCAAACACAGAGAGGAGTTTGATGGTCCGTTGAGCAGGAGCTATAGGAATCTTATTAGGGTCACATTCCATAACACGACGCTTCAAACCCTCTTTACCCGTCTTACCGATCAGAGCCTGCATCCCCTTCCATACCTGCAAGGGAATGGAGAAAAATGGTTACATACATGTAGGTTTATGTGACAGTATTTGAAACAATATTCCACATTGTGTGGCTTGACTTCACAATATTTGACTCTGAGCTTTATGAAATGTAGTTCACGATCCCATAGCAGAAAGAGTTACTATTATAGTAACTTTGCCATCAATAGTAACTTTCATGAAATACTGCATTTTGATTGGCTGTTGAGCAATGTTAACATGGTAGTTTCCGTTGTTGGCAAAGTTACTGTAATGGTAACTCTTTATGCAACAGGAACCAGATCTTTCAAAAAATAAAAAAGAAATTCCATAAATTAGACTTTTTTCACAGTTCTTGATGAAGGAATAGATCTTTCTCATACAGGCATGTATGTTAACATAGCTTTGATGTCTTAAATCGATGGCATCAAATTTATTGCAATTTATGTAATTCACATTAAAGAGCATATGGGAGAGCAGCTCATTAGTGATGTCACAAAATACAAAATTTAATCATTCTTAACACTGTTATTCTTTGATGGATTTAAAAAAATGTTTACTCATATTTTTCTTTTCTTTTTCTTCTTTCATTTATCAAACCTATTAAATTCCAGGGTGAACTTCACCTTCAACTTTAGCTTGCACCAAACCCCCCCCCCCATCCCTCTCACACATAAACAACTTACCAATAATTCCTTCTCCTTGTTGCCTAGCAACAAATACGTGCCGGTCATGACCTTATGAACCTGGTCAGGTGGTTTGGAGTAGCTACGGATCTCAGCCACTGTGCTCTGCTTCAGGTTGAGGATCTCATCTCGGAGGCGTTTCAGACGTTTGAGGGAGAGAAGCATTTTATTTGCTTTGATCATCTCCTGGGGCATGTAGGCCTCATAACCATGTTTCTTCACAAAGTTGATAGCCTTCTCTAGGTCCTCAAGGCTGCGCTTGTCCATGGCTTTTATCAAATCTGACAGAGACAATGATAATAATAATGATAGTAAATAATGATAAATCAAAGTGGATATCTTTCCGTTAAGATGGGCTTTGGGCTTTCTCATCTATTTGCTTATCACATGCTGAGGCATGTACGCCTCATAGGCTATTTCCACTGTACAACGCCTCAAAAGTTAGTTAAAATATGAATGCTAGGAAGACTACAAATTTATTTTCTACGGTAAATGCAAATGGGGAAAAAAAAAATTTGGCTTGCAAAATGGCCCTGCGCAGCTAGCTAGCAGTGATTCTAGTGTACGAATGAATCTTAATTACGCATTTATTTAGCGTAATGAATCGAATCATATCGTGACATGTTGCCTAACAGTGCAACGATACATTGTGGAAGGTTTATGTTTGCTATGGCAGTACATTCAGCCTCCTATTAACTTGCATACCTGTAAGTATGCATTGTACAACCAGTGATATTCATTGAAGAAGGGATAATGCTGAAAACGAGTGAAAGAACTTTTCTTAATACCGTCTCTAGCCTTGAATCGTTTGAGGATGGACTCTGCCTTGGCAAGGTCGCCCTCCGTGTCAGCTAGTTTAGCGTCCTTGAACTCCTTGACTGACTTCTGCAACTTGGTTTTATCCTTCTCTTTGATGGCAACCTTGAGTTCCTTGCGAATCCTGTTGTGACGCTCACCTGGAAAAAAAAAAAAGAATAAGAAAAGGAAATTTAAGGTGTTGCATCAAGATCATCAAAGAGCCCCTTCATTGGGCCTGTGGATGACCACAATATCTTGAATCTTGATTATAGTTTGTTCGGAGATTGTTCAAAAAGTTATTCATTTAACCTGAGGGAAATCTTGAATGTCTTGCTCAAAGCATGTGTGTCAACCCCCTAAAGACTGGGCTATTTTAACACCTACATGCAACAAGACTGGAGGGGGGGGGGGACTGACAGTGCGATTGCGCTGAAAATTGGCAAACGTGTTACTCACTGCAGCATCTACAAAACTGTAGAGTCATATCTATTAAAAAAAATCTTGTCACTAATTTTCTATGCTAATTTCTGCATAAAACCAAAGATTTGCTCTAATTAACTTAATAAAGTCCCAAAAGAATGAACATATCTTACGTTTTGCTTTTTCCTTCGCAGCCTTCTCAGCCTCCTCCGCTGCTTTCTTACTAGCAGCATCCTTAGCTTCTTTGACTGCTGCTGCTGCTTTCTTAGCCTCCTCTTCAGCCGCTTTGGCTTTCTCTGCTGCTTCCTGTTAAGGTCAAAGGTCATGAAAGTTCATGATATAATTTTACAGGAACAATTTATACATACATGTAAGCAGCAAAACAAAGAATAACACATCAATGATTTGGTGCTCATCCGGCATCTCGCAAAGAAATAAATGCAGTTTTAAATTGCATGATTTTTTTTTTTTTAATTTTAACGTAGTTGACACTGTAGTGAATGAAAACATTTTTTGGCAAGATGAGCCAGATGAGCTAAAAAGTAGTCTCACTGAGAGACAAGAAACCAAAGAAAAACGATAGAGATACAATTAAAAAGTTTCATTGCAAACAGTCTAGCCCAATGCCCATTTAAATGCACTTCAGCTTGTTCCTTAAACCATACAAAAACCACCCTTCCATTTTAAACCCATCATATTACAAATGAACTACATGTACAAGTATAATGTAATTGCATTGGTACCGAGCATCTTAGTGGACTGTAAACATATCCTATCCCAGCCTCATCTTCTATGGTCTTATTCTTCTCTTCTCTCACTTCCCTTACAGAGCTAAAAATGGCGTTAAATGTACATTAGCCTCATCTTCCACATTCTCACTTTTCTCCATCTTTGCTCTCTCTTCTTCCTGGCCTGCAGAGCTAAAGCCTTAGCCTTCCAACTCCTTCCTATAACAGAGCTAAAAATGACTTTAAAATGGAGAATGTATCCTACCTTAGCCTCATCTTCTACATTCTTATTTTTCTCTATCTCTGCTCTCTCCTCTTCCTGTAGAGCTATAGCCTTACGTTCCAGCTTCCTCTTCCTTTACCCGACCTAAAAATGACTTTAAATGAAGAATATATCCTACCACAGCCTCGTCTTATAAAATGTACATTCTCATTATTTTCCATCTCAGCTCTTCCTTCCCTTACAGAGCTAAAAATCACTTTAAATGTAGAATATCCTACCTTAGCTTCGTCTTCTACATTCTTATTTTTCTCCATCTCTGCTCTCTCCTCTTCCTGTAGAGCTATTGCCTTACCTTCCAGCTCCGTCTTCCATCACCAGAGCTAAAAAATGGCTTTAAATGAAGAATATATCCTACCTTAGCCTCGTCTTCTACATTCTTATTTTTCTCCATCTCTGCTCTCTCCTCTTCCTGTAGAGCTATAGCCTTACGTTCAAGCTCCCGCTGAGCTTCCAAGGCTTGCTGGACCTCAATAATCTCTAGCTCTCTCTGACGTTCCTTCTCCTTCTCAGTCATTTCTTTCTTTGCTCGTTCTTCTTCTCGCTCCTCTGCTTCCCTCTTTCCCCTCTCTGGAAAACAATTACAGAAGGATAAAGGATTTAAAAAAAAAAGTGAATCATTTCTTTTCAGTAATTAATGCTTCATAATTCATAAAATATAAATAGAAAGAGTTTGGAATCAAGCATAGTGCCTAAATCAAAAGCACAGTGATTTCAAATTTACGTGGTAAAAGGTTTCTCTAGAAAACGTGTTCGTGACATTTTCTTCACCGTTGTTGCTGAAAGCTGTGGAACAAGCTAGCCACCTTCTTGGAGACTATCCCATTGAAGTCAATGTATTATTGGCCTGGAGGTGTTTCACAAAGAGTTAAGTAGACTTAAAAATTGTTCTTCAACCCCTAGTTGCGTGCGGTATATTACTCATCACCTCATTGGTTAGATCATGCTCAGGGGGTGCACGCCATTGAGAAGTCTATCAATGATATTGCGTGTTAAATATAGGATGTGCTTAGAGTTTAAGTGCAACTATAAGTCCACTTATTGTGAAACAACCCCCATGTTCTGTAAGTTTAGAAACAGGCCATGGCCCATTAAAGCAATTCCTACCAAATTTGAGCTGTGGATGTTCTTCAACATGCTCCCCTCGAGGTATAACATAACCAAGGATGACTCAATACAGATAACTTCACACTTTGGTACTCTATAGATTTTAATATTAGTTTTTTAACTTTGACCTCCTACTGTATTCGCTGTTATTTTCGCGCAATTAATTTTTCGCGCTGAGCAGCCTCAAAGAATGCATGTTCACAGGTTCTTGAATTCGCGTTGCATGTTTATAAGCACGCAATTGAACCATCCCAATACATGCATAAAAAAGCAAGCTCATATATTCGCGGGTTTTTAATTCGCGGCTGCCGATCTTCGCGTGAAATCCGCGAAAAATTAATGTACCGCGAATAATTTCCATGTTTACAGTATGCTTACCTTCTTCTTCCCGTTCCCTCTGTTCCTGTGCTCGTTGATCATCCAACCTGTCCTCTTCCTCCTTCTTCCTTCTTTTCTCATCCTCATCTTTCTTCCTCTGTTCTTCAGCTTGTTTTCTTCTCTCCTCATCTTGTTGTTTCCTTCGTGCTTCTCTCGCATCTTCCTCTTGCTGTCTTTTCCCTTCATGTTTCTTGTTCCTTTCTGCAATTGACAAACAATAATGATTACTGTATTCGCTGTTATTTTTCATGCAATTAATTTTTTGCACTAAGCGGCCTCAAAGAATGTTCATGTTCTTGAATTCGCGCTGCATTTTAGTAAACATGCAATTGAATGCACCCAATACATGCATAAAAAAGCATGCTCACATATTCACACATTTTTAAATTCGCGCCTGCTGATCTTTGCACGATATCCACGAAAATTAATGTACCACAAATATTTCCATGATTACAGTATATGGTATCGTTATATGTGTCTTCTTTTTTACATTCAATAATTTTTTTTTCTTTCAAGGTACATCTACATCCCTCTCTTTAATTTTCTTCAGACCAGAATTTGTCCATGGGAGAATTCAGACTCCTAACAGCTAACTATAAACCAAGGCAATCAGTAATGGTTCGATCAAAATCTTCTTCTTTTTTTTCAAGACAAACAAACAGAGAGTAGAGTCATTTGTGTCACTTGGACAACAATGTTGCAGGTTACACTGCCATTCAGTTTGGTAAGAGTTGTATTTAACGAAATATCTCAAGGAGCTCTGTTAATATTCTTTGAGTTTTGACTATACATTTGCCAATTATAACCCAGACAGGCAGCTGGGAATTTTCTTATTTTGGCATGTACAGTCAATGTGTGATTTTCAAAAATTAGGGATCGGAGGCGCATGCCTGTTGTGCCCCTTCCCTTTGCATTGCCACTGCTGTTCCTTAAAATGCATTGTACTCCTATGCTTTGGAAATACATGAAGATGTGATACTGTGATTAAATCTTATATTTTCCATTTACACAAAACAGAAAATCTTCCTCAAATTCTGCATTTAATATCACATACTGCTTTACCCTCTTTTTCTCTGAGTTCTTCATACTCCTCTAAGGCTATCTCCTGTCTGTTAGGAATGTTACACAGGTCGACCTCTATCTCCGCAAAGCTGATCCCACTCCCTCTGACTGGCCTGTTACGCAAGAACCTCTCCCAGCGACGACGAGAAAACAGATTTCCATGCACTGCTTCAAACATGAACCTAGAAGAAAGCAATTTTTTGTTAAAGGCATATCATAGAAAATAATTTCCAAAGTCATGCAACAATAATTACTTAAAAAAAAGAAAACCATGGGGGGGGGGGGGGGGGGGGGTGGATGAAAAAAGGGAAAAGGGTGCATTGTGTACATTAGGACTTTCAAATACCCAATTTTGGGTACTTTTTCCCCTAGTATAAAGAAAGGGTCTATTTGACAGCTAATCATTATAGCACACAAATACTTGATGACTACCAACTGAGACATCGTTATTGAATTTATGTTTAATGCATCTCACCTTTCTTGGTCTTCAGTGATGAAACCCTTTTGTTCCCGTCTAGGAGAGAGAACTCCCAGCGGAAAGTCCTGCAAGAGATAGTACTCCGATCCATTTCCGCGCAAACAAAATCTAATCCGCTAACTCTACTCACAACACTAAACCTATATCTGGGGGGGGGGGGGGGAGGGAGGCTAATTGTCCTGCTATTAAGTTGCCTGGGGGGGGGGGGGGTATCTCACCATTGCCTGGTCCTCATTGATGAAACCCTTCTGTTCCCGATCCAGGAGAGAGAACTCCCAGCGGAAGTCCTGCAGGAGAAAGTACCTCCTATCCATCTCCTGTAGAACATTGAACAGTTCACTTGGATCACAGGAATCCTCAAAAGCACAGCAGTATTGCATGGATGCCTTCACCTGTATAATGCAAAGAAAGACATGTGGGCAGTTCCAAGCAAAACAGGACATGACCCCCCAAATTTCAAATTCATGGTTCCATGACGAATTTGGTATCATATGAGAGCTAAATGTCCAAATTTTCAATATCTGTGGATGGTTTGGCCTTTTTTCAGTATTTTGGGTTTAAAAATGGCATTAATATTCAATTTTACTAAAATTTTCAAATTTGCATCTTTTTTATTAAAATTTCATGAAAGAGAAATGTACCTTGAAAATGAAAATATACTTTGATTATATTTTATTATGAAAGCAGGATATATAAAGAGTAAAGTTTTCACACAATATTTTGCTTTGCGATCTTTGTTTCACATCAGTGAGCACAAACATGAAGTTACCTCAAAATGTCACTCCGTAACCACAAAAAGACATATTTTTGAAATATTTTTAGAGCAATTGGGTTTAATGCAACAAAAATTTATTTGCAAATCTGGAACACCCATACCTATCAATTACATACACTTTTTATATTTGAATGGATTTTGTTTGAGAAATATGGCTTCATAAAATGTGTCACTCCGTAACCATTATGGTTACGGAGTGACATCCCATTGAATTGCATGTACAATGTACTGTACATGTACAATTTGATCAAAGCTCACTCTACACTAGAAATTTTAAAGTTCAGAATTCTTTTAGTGAAGTGCCCAAGAGAGACATTGGGGTGTCATGCTGTGAGGGTATGAGATCTTAATTATGTAAATGAGCCCTTTGTCAGCAATTAGGTGCACAACTAGGTCATTTATGTGAGGTCTGATATGAGCTCCTTTGAGGACTTTGTAGCAAATTGTTTTGGAAGGAACTGGATGAGGCTGTGAACCCAATCAATTGGTTATGTATGATGTACAATTTATAAAGTTTAAATAGTAGGTCAAAGAAGACACTGACCTGTACATATGCATAAAAGTAAAACAATGGGTATTAAAATTACCCTACCTAGTGCTATTATATATAAAGCACAACAGAATTGATATGATGGGGCAGAAGCATTTTTTAGGGGATAGGGGGATTAAATTTAGCATAAATTAGCATAGATTATTTTCTAATCTTTTCAAAATTTGACGTAGAAAATATAGTGAACATACATGGCAGCTTACCAGATAGAAAAAAAATCTGTAAAAAAAAAAAAAAAAAAAAATAGAGAATTTTGACAAATTTGCATAAATTAGCATACTTAATGAGTTCCAAAATTCTGTGTAAATTTTTTGTATCCACCACCCAGTGTTATCATATAAAGCAAATGAAATTGAAGATCATCGAAAAATGAAGGAGAAGAAGCATTTATTGTTTTTGGTTTTTTTTAATTTGCATAAATTAGCATACATGTAGACAATTTTCAAATAAAAATTTCGAAATTCTGTGTAGAAGTTTGGTAAACCTCATGCAGCTCCACTACAGTAGTTGGAACCCCCCCCCAAAAAAAAATCGAAATCGGTTGACAAATAAAGAAGATCCATTACTTGTGAATCTTTAAACATGCGCATAAATTAGCATACTTAATGAGTTTCAAAGTTCTGTGTAGAAGTTTTGAATCCCCCACATAGAGCTATCATACAGAGCAAACAGAATTTAAATTGAAACAATCAAGAGTGTTTTTTTTTATTTAGCAAGGGAGACAGTCTTTTTACATTGCCATTATGTGGATGATTCAGAGGTCACTCCGTAACCGTCACTCCGTAACCAGACATGGGTTCAAGTTTTAAGTCATAATTAACAAAATATGCAACCAATTCTCTTATGCAAGGCGGCATATAATACCTAATATATGATAGAATCCAATCAATTACTCAGAATTGTGATAGCCATTTCAAGTTCACAGAGTTTAAGTAAAATGTTTTTTGCTCAAATATGCATGTCCATTTTGCGTCACTCCGTAACCATGATTATGAATATTCATATCTCATTAATTATGCAGATCACTACAACAAATATTATCATTTTGAAAAGAGGGTACCATCAGCTATTGTCATGAACCATTTCTTTGTAAATAAAGATTAAATTATGGATGATAAATTTGTTTGAATGTTAAAATGTTGCTTCTGAATGTCACTCCGTTACCTTGGAACTGCCCATGTATAATTTTTTCAAGAATATTTTCTCTGAGGCAGAGAAAAATTAATCTCGCCTGTACACGAAGAAACAAAGATTAACCAAACATTGACGAGTCAACGGAATTAAGAAACAAATATTTAATTTTTTAAAGAATTTTTCTCAGAGGTCTAGAAAAATAAACTTACTAAAATACATGTACAAACCTGTTTTAGTGACGAATACACCTCCTGTCTATACAAAACACCACATTTCGGCTTCTTTGAACATTGTTTATTGTTCATTAAAAACTGACGTTTCTCCATATTATCCTTGAAAACATAACTGTATTTTTTTTTAAATTGATTTTACATTAAATACATTGTAATTTTAACATTTTTACCGATTATAGAGGCATGATTAATAGCAACATACAACTTTGGAAATGTGTAGCTCTAAATTACAATGCACGCAAGAAATAAATCTTGCCAGGGGCCAACCCACTACACCCGTGTCCAGAATGGTAAAAAGAGATTAATGCCCTTAAAGATATATTCACCTGCGGTATATTAATTCCTCCCATCCGTAGACTCTCATGCATAAGCTGTAGTTCTCCTGCATTCAGTTCTCCCTTGCAGTCCTTATCATACTGAGCAAACATAGCGTCTGCTACCTGCTGTCGTTCGGCAAGCTCCCCCATCTCGCAAGGTCAAAGGTCAATGAGTGGTTGACCTTGTGCACTTCCTTCACAACTCAGGCCTATTAATAACTAGAAGAAAACAAAAATAAAAATATTTCTAGCCAATAAAACACATTTTGTATTGGAGACTCCTGATTCTCCAAAGGTTGCTACTTTTTCATGGGTTAGACCAGTGGGTTAGAGTAGACCCTTTACTGCCCACTTTAATCTTAATTCCAACTTTGTTCCGCGGCTCCAAACTCACAAAAGATATGGAGAGTGTGCCTTAAGCTGTGTAGTACTAGCAGGCTCAAACATGTACCATACATGTAGCTCTTTAAAAGTCTATTTAGTTAGAAATCTAGATCTAAACTTTTCTTTTGTTGAATGTTGTCTATTACATACTCAACATCAACTTCTCAAGGAAAGGCTCAATTTGCTTGTTTTTGACACTTGTGCAGATTTCTTCATTTGATCGTTTTGATAGATCAGTTGCCTAGATCTAGATATTTTAAAACTTTAAATGGACTCTTCAGACTTCACAATCACACTCACATCACAATCTGCAATGCCATGTCACTTACACTTATGCATGCATGGTCAATTCATATTCATAATTGACCTTGCACTGGGAAGTACCTTATTGCAGCAGTTTTCATCCAATGGAAAGTCAATGCAGAAAAGTGTCTTGAGCAGCTTCAGCTAAGTCAAGTGGCATATCCAAAAAAGGGTCTAAAAATTCTACTAAACAAAATTGAAAATATCTAATGGAAGAATTATATTGCAATGAGACTATAGATTATCTTAATATATTTTGAGATAGGTTTAAAGCTGGTTTCGCTAATTATTATTGAGAAGTTTCTTCAGCTCAGGAACCAAGAGGGCGACAGACAGCCATTTTTTAGTATACCCAGTTGTTGTATGTCCGGACAGGTTGTATGTCCGGACACTCAATTTTAACCAGCCATTTGAAAGGGTTTAAAATCTAATATCTTTGAAGTTTTTCAGCACAAAATGTCAGAAAATATTGTGGAGAACAAATATTGATGGTGATAATTTCTGGCTTAATCCTTAGACGAAAAACCAGGCTTAATTTTTGTTAAGTGTCCGGAGTCCGGTCAGTCCGGACTCCGGACATCGCACCCCCCATCCTACTGAATGATGTTGGTTTGCAGCTGTATGTGATGCCATGTAACTTAAAGGGACTCGTAATTGATAAAACATGGGGAAATCACCTTATCTCGGATGAAATAATAACATTCCAATCAGAGCCTGAGGCGTGTTGCGTAATCTCCAGCGACAGCCCGTCTGGAGGTAATCCGGTAATCCTTCATGGCTATAGACTAACTGACCAGAATTCAGAAGTAAATCTAACCTATGTTTTGTTTTTTAAATGGAGCATTATACAACTAAAGTTACAAGTCCTCTCTTTGAATTTATACGAAGAGACCCGTTGAGAGTCTATTGTTGATGAATCGAGAAACCGAAGCTACTGACCCGACTGACTTACTGAATTCGGCCAACTTCGTCATGTTTATGCTGTCCGAATGTTAATCCCCATTAGTCCGACCCATGCGTAAGCCTGACTGACATTGTGTACAAGTCAATGGAGCTCAGGAAATACGCGCATTCCCCACGATCTCCGAGTTTCAGGGGACTTTAACTGTTAACTTAACTGTGTTAGACTTCTGTTCTATTATCTCCTAACCGTTAAATTTTATTGAACAAAATTAACACTTTAACTTTGTTAGTATTACACCACGCCATGCCAGAGCATCCATATTGATCTTAGACTTGCCAGTGAGATATTTTTATTGACATTATTGATTAATATTCATTGACAGTGATATTAATCGATGATCAAATTTGCGTTCGCTTCATTGTGCGCTCTTGCAGCGGGGCATACGAATCATTCATGAGGTAGGCTGCCCGGAACTCCCGGGAGAGAAATGGTGTGAAAGGGGGTTCGAAGTCCGCGCGTGAATTTTGACTGTCAGTATCTTAAATAATTCATAAGATGTTACTATTTCGACGCCAACATCAGAAAGAAGGACACGAAAAGTGTACATATTTAAACTTTCTTATTTTAATCTTTACTTACTCCGGTTATTTCTGATTCGACATTTTCTGTTCTTGTTGCTACGTCATTCGGCGTCGATAGTTTCCCTTGCATTTCCGTCTTTCAGATGTAGAGGGCGCGCGTGCCGTATCAGAGAACTTTATCCGGTTATATCCTGAAAATTTGGGAGCATAATTATTTGCTTTTTGTAAGCGAATAGGTGCTACATACAATATACAACTAATTATTGATATAAAGAAATTGATAAATTTAGCTAATTACACTCGATTGTAGTAGACCCTTTAGGAGTGCAGGTTCAGTCAAAAACAAGGATTACCCATGACTTTATCTGCATCTTTTTCTTTTCTATTTTTTTTAAAGAAATCGATGATTCTGTTCTATTCTTTGCTTTTAAAACACTCTTTCTTCTCATTTAATCTAAATATTTTTACTTTATCTTGTTATCATTTCTCTTGTTTGCGTTTTTTGACCTTGTAATAAAAAGAATGAGAAGATATTGCCTCATAGACTTGTATACTATAAGTATCTCTCTCTCTCTCTCTCTCTCTCTCTCTCTCTCTCTCTCACTCGCCCCCTCATAATTTCTCCCCTTTTTATACCTATCTCTCGATTTCCACTCTTGTTATTTCATCTTTTTTTATTCCTGATTGCACACTCCTCTCTTATGGTTTCATGTTATCAATAAATATTGAAAAAAAAAAGAGTTATATATTTTTATGTTTTAATACTTTTCTTGCATGTAAAGTACACTTTTTACAACAAAATATCATTTGATTCCATTTTAATCTTGTCTTGCCTATTGAATATTGTGTATATCCAAATGAATAATCCCCGAATTGGATGTAAAATTAGTTCTATAGAAAATAACAGGATTCAATATCTTCCAATATCATTTTCGGACAACAGAATTCTCATTACAAATACATTTGTATCTACATATTTCCATTTCGAACATATATCAAACATTTTTCTTTCTTTTTTGTTTTCATTTACATTCCAGTTCCGAAAATATTTCATTACTACAAGTGTAGTTCATTTCCAACCATGTTTTATTTGCATTGTCGCCAGTGCTTTGTACAAACATTTAAACTATATACAGGATTATCAAATGAATCGATCGGTGTAAAACCAAAGAGTTTCATGCCGTGAAATAAATTCATATATTGCAAATCGTGAAAGTTTCATGCTGCAAATATGCTGCAAATATGACGGTCAATAACAATTTGCGAAACTTTCTAGTTTTACATTATTAAAGTGAAGTTTGAATCTCTTCATGCTGAGCAAATTTATGTCACTAAATTTACTTTCAACAATAATACAAAAAGATAAGTTCAATAACTATTAAACAGGGGTGTGGGTAGCCACAAGCAAAAAGAGCTAAAACAGCTGAAAGAATTTGAAATTTAATGAGCTCCCATATTTTCTAACAGAGAAAAGCTCAAATTAGCTGAAAATAAACTGCAAATCAATTTTAGAATTACAACTTGTCTCTCGATATATTTTCATACAAGAGCAATATCACATGCCATTTGTAATTTTTGTTCTCAAAATCAATATAACCACATGCTATTTATTGACTGTGAGGTATTTGCCACAATAATTACTGAATTTTAAAGCCTGGTGTATGTTTAACCAAGTTGTTTGCCAAGTTACAAACAAATTTAAGAACAACTGAAATATGTTTTCAGGTGTTATACTACTCACAATGCATTTCATTTAGCACCAGAACTGATTATCAGTCGTTTGTAAAGTCATTCATAACTTACAAACAACTTATTGGAACACGGCCCTGGTGTATGTTTACTAGAAATGTTCCACAGGACACATTACTGTTTGAATTTTCAACAAATGAACATACGCCACAACATCCAAATATCTACTTATAAAATGCAAATTATATACTTAAATACCTCCAGAAAATTATAGAAAATCAATCCAATTATTGTCAGGACAAAATGATTAGTAAGTTACTTATGATGAAACTTGGATGGAATATCAAACTTTGTAATATATACACTTTTCAAAAATATTCATCGAAACTGCATGGCACGTATATTAAACAAGGGGAACTAAAACAAAATTTACAGACTAACATAACATCATCAAGAACTACATTTAGTTACAGTACCGCCTGAGATCAATGTCACAGCTGATTGCAAACGATTGAGTGCAGTTGTACATGTAAACAAAGTGAATGGAGATGATGTCATTTGATTGCAATCAACTGTGACATTGATCTCAGGCGGTACTGTACTTTCAGAGGCTAGTTACCATTTCAACATAAAGAAGCCGTCTTTGCTTTTGCAACTAAAAAACATTTGACACACAATTCCAATAACCATTCACACAAAAAACATATCAGTTAAGAAAATATTCTTAATTAATGTATTTGTATCAAAAAGGTTTTGCAAGGTCTGGTATTAAATTCCCAGAAGAGTTAATATTCATAACAGTTTTACAAACTGTACCCACGTCAGCTGTTCATGTAGTCCCATATACTGCTAGATATGAGGTGTACATCAATATGTGGTTAACCTTTAATAACCACTCTTTTTGTATGCTTATTCAATCTCTGGCAACAATGCAATACAGTGTATCATTTAAAGCAATAATTCATCAATATATGCACTTCATTTTTTTCTAATCTAAGGAAAAGACTTAAGTGTAGAAGAAAACATATATTGGACACAGCTCCATTTTGGTACTGTTAACAAAAATATAGGGGAAAAAAAAAGAAAGTTGGTATAGTTCAGCATAAACAGCAATGTCCAGAGAAACCTGAACAAAAATTGTCTGCAGTTTTACCATGGCTTTCACTGAAAACTGTATACTTGCTGAATTACAATTTGGTCCATAACCACTTAGCCTATTTCCAAACTGGATTACACCAAGCCAGTCTACTCTCCAAATGGTTTAAAAAGACATTTTTATCTATTATTTGAGCTAATGACTATTTGGTCAGTGTTTTACTGAGAAGATTACAAAATACCAGGTTGCCATCACCATTCTTAGTGATTGGACCAGATGCGAATTAGACGAAGTGGCTTTTAGCCTACACATGTAAATTTTGACTTGACCAAATGATGAATCTATAGACCAAATTATTATAGGACCATAGGAATACTAGTAGTACACAGGCTGGATGTAGACCAAATGGGAATCAATCCAAATGGTTGTGGACCAAACGGCAAACCACCTGCAACAGCACTACATAGAAGACGCATGTAGAAACGAAAACCCTGTAGCTATGTCGGGCAACCGATGAAAACTAGCTGAATGTCACTTTATCATAAACCACAAGGCTCCTGGAAACCATATGGTAAGTATAGGTTGGTGCAGTGTCATCGACAACAATGAGTTTACCAAAGTATCTGACAAAAACAACTTGCCTTCCCTAGTGGAGTTCCCCCATAATCAAGAACTATTTGTCCGCTTGACTGAAACATTGCAGACTAGCACCATGCCGAGGCTCGCAGCTATAAGTGAATTGTTTTCATCGCTCTAATGGTTGCTAAGCCGATGTTATGTCAGGCAATCTCCATCTATTATGCATCAAGAAGTCTTCCATATTTTCCTTCATGGGTTCTGAGGAAAGAATTCACTCTAGTTCGCAGATCACTATAGATGGCAAATAGCCATGCACTAAAGCTCCTATCCATCTATCCATAGGTTATTGTTCTATACTGGACGCAGCTTCCTGGACGAGGGTGGTATATACAGAGGTATCCCGAGCGGTATTCATATGAAACAATATGTACAAGGAATAGACCAGGTGACATCAGCAGAACTGTAAGGTAAAACACAGACAAAGGAAAAATTATTATTCAACAGATTTAAACTGAGAAATCAAACGATAAATAAATCTATAAAAAAATAAATTTTTTAAATTTTCTACAGGGATACGGCACAGGATCAGGTCATAAAGTCCTGAAAGTTGTTAGTTGCCACAGTGAAGTGATGGTTGGTGCACTCTTATAAAAAAGGAAAAGATGTTAATTTAAATTGATTCGTATTGGGATAAAGTTTGATTTTTACTTTTTTTTTTTTCTTGTTTGATTTCTATTACCTATATGCAGAGTTGAAAAATGCAGATACAGATCATCCTTATGGTAACAAGTTGTAAAATGCAGATAAAATACCCTTATTATTATAACAAACATTTTGAATGTAATAGATATTATTTTTTGGAAACAATTTAATTCATATTATGTGAAGTCAAAACTCGGGAAAAATTTGGGGCATCCCACTTTGCTCTTCATGAATAACTCTTACATAAGGCTAAATACAACCATGTATCGATGGAAAGCAAAAAAACATAGAATATACACCTATATAAAACTAATTTGTCATATCAGTAGTACTCATAAATAGATGATCAAACCTAAACTAGGCCTCCCACTCCAAAATAAACGAAAAAGACTCTAATTTCATGGCTGGATGGATGACGTCATACCATACTTGTGGAACTGAAGACCCGTCTGGCATCCAAGCATGGTTGAGTTTTTCTTAAGAATGATTTGATTCTACAACAATAGCCCCATCTGCTTGCGGAGGTACCTACTGTTGTGCAAGCAAACCTTTCTAAGGACTCTAGATGGCGGCAGCATTCCACATGTATGGCATGACGTCATTCCCCTAGGCAGCAATTCAGGTCCGGTTGGAAGATGAAATACACTATTTTCAAAGCTCCCGAATTTGAGAGTTTCATGAGAAAATATATTCTGGGTATTCCGTGAAAATGCTGAAAATGGGCAATTGTCATGTGGCTTTTCTTTAACACTTTAGCACCAAAATCACCCGAGACCACCCGTTAGCTTATTCAAAATAGGTCAATGTGTCATGCAGCTTTTCTTTGACACTTTAGCACGTAAATCACCTGAGACCGCCCGTTGGCTTACTCACTAAACCGCCCGTTTTATGCATGCTATATCAAAAATATGTAATCAAACATGCCCATATACTTGTTGTGCATTACCCACTGGATGTGTGCTGTCCGATTATGCACAAAAAAAGTATGTTTTACAAGTATTTCTTATTGAAACATGCTGATGCACACACAGCGAAAACCTTTCTGTAAGCCAGTGAGCTAACACTTTTCATGCTGTCTTTAGGTGCTAAAGGGTTAAGAACAAACAGCTATATGTAGAGCTCTACTCACCTTCCATCTATGTCCACACTCATTACAGAATACAAAGGTTGTCATGGGTTCATCAGCACTCCTTGTCTGCATCTATAAAAAGAAACATTCATGGAAAAAGGGGTTATGATTAGAGAAAATTCTTTTCGGGTTGAATCTGTCAGGACTGAAGAAATGGCTTTAATAAATAAAAAAATTTAAAAAAAGTTAAAAACAATAGAAAATAAAAAGACGATGACTTGGAAAGACCTTTGACATAACGTCATATTCAGACTAAGTGGGACATTCAGCTGAAATTTTAATGTGGCGCTGTGCCTTTGAAAATGCAAATTAGGAACTGAAATCACCACAAAGGCTTCTTTACAATACAATCAATTATTTAAGTTCAAACATTATGTGATCCAGTTTTCTTACGCTGAATAATTGATCTAACAGGAATTTGCACATATGGGACTATGGTGCTTTAAATGCCTCTTATTCTTATATATCTAGTCACTTTTTTCAGATTTTGTTTTGCTTAAAGTAATTACAATGGACTACTCTAACATGGCATATACACACATGTAATTTTGATCTAATTATTTACTTGAATTGTCGCATTTAAGGCACTGTTCGAAATAAATAAAATTCTATTGCTCTTACCGTAAAAACAAACTGATAGTTTCAGATCAAATGAAAGCCATTTACTATCTCAAAACAGTGAAATGTCAAACGAGGCAAAGAAAACGGCCGCACATGATTAATTTACTACTGCTCTGTTGCAAGCTTAGCAGCCCGGTAGGTACAGGGACTTTACGACAGGAAATGCGATCTACGTTGCGCTGCGTTGAAATGCATGCCGTTTTCAAAAGCATCTGGGAATGGGTTTGAAAATTTGAGTATAAAATCACGGATATCTCGAAAGTAAAGCAAGCAATTAGACTGTAATTTTTAAGGAATACCAGACTAATCTATGTGTTTATAATCATGTTGGCAAAATTAGCTAAATCAAATAAATTGCCATTTGAACATCATTCAATACAGCATTCCTTTAATAATGAAACATAGCAAGGAGTTTGGTGATAGTAAGAGCCCTAAAATACTAAATGTCTCAAATGCCTAATCCCTCTGATCTTTGACAGATAACATTGCGCAAGGTCCATATCTTTCATTACAGGCAAAAAGCTTGCACGCACGGCAAATTCACATCATCTCATTTAGGCTTTGCATATATTCCCCTTTTTACTTCTTTACAAATATATACAGGGCTTTAACTCAAAACAAGGATTTTCAGTTGTTTTTTTTACGCAGCTGAAATAATGTAAATATTCATATTAGCGTAATGATACATATTTTCCCAGTATATTAAATTCTGTGGATTTCGAGCAAAGATCAGCAGGCGCGAATTTAGAAAAAACATGAGCAAGCTTTCTTATGCATGTTTTGAAGAGGTCTGATTGTGTATTCAAGAACCTGGGAGTATGTTTTGAGGAAGCTCAGCAAAAAAAATTACTAGTGCGAAAATAACAGTGTTTACAGTAAGAGTGATAAATACTAAAAATAACATCAACATACCTGGTTGTAGGTACAGTTCTTCTTTTTGCATTTGCCACACTGTAGGAGATTAGATCGGGTTCCTTCAGTCTGGGCAAGCTGATGATCATTGATGGCTTCTTTGGTAAACTTCTGTCTCATCTGCTTCATTGATTCACTCGCCATCTCCTGCAAAAAAAAAAAAAAAAAAAACGCTCCAAATTTTATTGCCTGAAACAAAGGTGAACAGAAATTCTTTTTGCTCCATTTCTCGTGGGCTCGGCAGCCGTTGAGCAGTGCCAGATGGACGTTGCTCTATCCCCTTCTTGTTGAACGCCAAACACAGAAGTAGCAACTCCCATTTTTAACACCATTTGGTATGACGTGGCCGGGGATTGAACTCAAGACCTGCTGATTATGAGGTGGACGTTCTATCCACTGTGACAACACATTGATTAGAGATAAAGTTGGGGACACATATACACAGTACACCCAGGGAATCATATAAAAAACATTCACTTGCCAAACATAAAAAAAATTGACAGTTCTTCAAATACCATGACTTATATTTGGTATTAAACAGTTGATAATATTTGAATGGAATGCCTGTGGGAAGGAAGTATATATTATGTGTAATTTTCTTTGAGAAAAAAGTACTTTAGTTCAGAATTTTTGTTGTTCTTAATTACACTATTTCCAAAATCATTTAAAAGGAATATATATGAATGATAAATCTATATTTTTCATCATCATATCTCTTCACCAAATAAAAAAAAAAGAAAGTAAAGAGCTGGTAAACCAGATGGAAATAAACTAACAGATCTTCTTCTTCTTCTCGAGTCCTTTCTCCTATTCTTCTGTTTGATTTGTAATTATACTTGATTACATTTTAAAGATCATAGTATTCATTGCATGTATGTATATGTATTGGTTCTTAGGGGAATCTGAATTAGACTCTACCCATTAGGTATTGAACGCATGCGATCAAGCAAAAGTATACAAAGGAAAAGAAACATGTAAGAATGAAATAAGACAAAAAGAAAGAGGAAAAAGTTTTGGTGCTGGACGAAGATAAGAAAAGGAAGAGGGGAGAATTGCAGAGAGAGAGAGAGACAAAATGTTGTCTGAAGAAAGAGAGGAGGGAAGGAGAGAGAGGTGGGGAGAGAAACTTAAGAGAGGGAGGAGAAGCTAGTCTTTACCTCAGCAGCCATTGATGCAATCTTTTCAGGAGGAATTGAACCTTTGAGGACCATTCTGCGTAAGTCTGGATTCTTGCTGTCTGAAAGGTTGGAAACCCTACTCCTCACTCGGTTCTTGTACCTATTGTCGGTGTTACAAAATTCAGTGTAGATACGTACGAAGGAGTCAAGGAAAGACAATTTTCGCAGTTAATCTGCCTTCCTCAAAAATGGGTTATTTCTTTTAATTAAAAAAAACAAACTTAATATTGTTAGCAATTTTGCAAAAGTTTCATTTTTTACTATGGCAGTCATGCAACATACATGTAATTACAATTGTGCATCGCTATCAGATTTAAAGGACTCCTCCGGGCTGGATTTTTTCATGATTAGAAAAATAAGGTAAAATCTAAAAAGCACAACACTGAAAATTTCATCAAAATCGGATCAGAAATAGCAAAGTTATGAATTTTCTTAGGTTTTGATTTTTTTTTAGGAAACAGGTTTTGCCTTCTTCAAATTGGCAAACTGATGATGTCTCAGTCCCCCTACTTTCTTTGTATTTTATTGTATGAAATACCAACTATCAAGATTTTCTGCCCCAAGGACATAAAAACAGGGATTAATCCTTGTGGAATGTTCAAGGTCACAAGTGCTTTTACCTATTTCATTATGAGGGATATATTTTCTGTATATGCAATATATGAAAAAATGAGAAAAATAGGATTTCATATAATAAAATACACAAGAAGTAGGGGGACTGTGAAATCATCATTTTGCTCATTTGAATATTCAAATATTCAAATGAGACAATGAGACAATGCCAAGAACTGTTTTACGAAAAAAATTCAGTACCTAAAAAAATGCATAACTTTCTTGTTTTTCATCCGATTTTGATGAAATTTTCTGCGTTGTGTTTGTTAAATTTTACTTTACTTTACAAAACTTTTTAATTTCAGCCCGGACTCCTCCTTTAACATTCAAGAAATTTGATGTGCTCATTTTGTTCAATATTCTTTGGTCATAATAGACTTGGGTCATTCTTTGAATTGTAGGCCTACACATAAAGGGCCGAGTGTAGTAATTACATGTAGTCCAACTAATGAGGGCGAGTCCAGGATTTAGGTCAGTTTTTCAGGCTTATTATTAACACAGGATGGGCTCATATACATGTTCCCCATGTTTAACTCAATTAGGCCCCCGAAAATGGACTTGAGCCATTTTTATATTCAGGCCCTCTTAACCTGTTGGAGACGAGCTGATTTGGCTATAACACACATTTCCCATAGACCTCAGCCCGAATATATTCGGGCTCAGTCCCCAACGGGTTAAGTGAAAGTGAACCAACATGTATGTTCATTCTATTTTGAATTGCGTAACATACTCTAAGTTTGTCAAAGGATATAATCTTCAATGATGCCAGCTAATTCCTCTGCATCCTGGAGCTCCTCATCTTCTTCTAGATCAGGTACTGACAAAAAAGAGGGGAAAATTTAAAAATACAATAAAAAATATATCATATAGAGCATTTCGCTAAGTTGAGGTAAGCAAAAAAACACCCCAAAACAAATACAGACTAAAATGCAATGCCCTTCAATCCAATAATACATTGCAGAATGAATTATAGACGAATTCGGTTTGGGTGATGTCTTGACTTGTGGCAGCCATGGCGGGGTAGCTTCCAGTATGCTTAACAAAAATAAATGTACATACATGCATGTATACGCACACCTAGCATTCTACATAAGGTCTGGCTATGGTCATAAAATGCAGGTATTGAAACACACCTGTTACTGGATAAACATCCATGGTGTCAAATTACCCATGGAAGCTCAAGATTCACCGTCTTTAACAATGACTTACTTGGTACTTTGAGAGCGTTCATGATCATCTGTTTGCAACGATCCCTAATGGCGTCAAGGTTTGTTGAGGAGAACGAACTGGAGGATGATGTCGATGACTGTCTATTGATGGACTTTGAGCTGCTGTCTCCGTCCCCTCTGCCCTGATCGGATGAGTTTCCTGAGTCACCATTCGATGATTTTTCTTTGGAGGTTTTATTGGGTGTGGGTGTGCTTCCACCTAATGCAAGTAAGAACAGAAACGAAGAAAAGTTTACTTCATCAAAATCAAATTATTTTAAATTTGTCTGAAATAGTAATGATCCAGGGGGGTGTTTCACAAAGAGTTAAAATAGACTTAAAGTCGCCCTTAACTTTTATGCGCATCTTCTTTTATTAAACCCAATCTAACTGATTAACTTTTCAATGGCGTGCATCCACTGGGCATGTTCTGGCCAATCAAGTGATGTGTAATATTACACGCAACCTGGGATTTTTAAGTCTACTTCATTCTTTGTGAAACACCCCCCCCCCCCCCCCCCCCGAATATGAAATATTATATAAATATATATCTAATTATGTAAATAGTGTAAATATCAAAAGACCTACTAACCGAATAGCAGCTTCATTGTGACATCACAAAATAGAAAACTTTAAACATCCATAACTTGTTACTTTGTTATCCTGTAGTGTATTTTCTTCAAACATTCTCTCATTTTCATTTATAGACCAAGTACATGTATAGGGCAAGTCCACGCTATTTTGCAATGTAACAAACGGGACATTCACAGACAAAACTAGGCTTTTTTGATAAACCTTAAATTAAAATCTCAATCCTTAGGTATATTTTTGAAGGTGCTGAGAACTTTCAACAAAATCATAAACAATTATTGAAATAACTCAATTCATTTTTAATTTATGATAATTAATTTGGTCGTAACACATGGGACCAGAAAAAAAATGGTGTTTTTAAATTTTGAATTTGATCACCTAATACTAAGAATTTAAAGAGCAGATAAAAACTTGCATAGTTACATCCTCTTAACCATGTAATAAACTTTGTAAATACATATTTTAATGTCAATACAGCCTCCCGTTTTATGGCAAGGTTAAGTTTTATAAAATATGACACTGTAACACAGGGGACAGTAACACACGGGACAATTATTCCATGAAATATTTTTTTCCATTAAATATTTGGTGTAGCCAAAGCGTAGCAACATGTTGTGTAAAAAAATCCATCTGATAAAACAAAAGAACTATATTTACAAAACATTACTGTAAAAAATACTTATTTTGTTTCATTACTTGAGGTGGGAGGGCGAGTAATAAAACTTTGTTATTTTACATCAGCTCAGTAACATTCAAGAGACTGCTTCTGAGACATGAATACTTTAAGAATGAAAATATGGAAAGCTATGTGCTAGGTTTGTGAAATTTTCACTAGAGGAAGCCAAGATGATATGAAAACAGAAAATATGTACTTTTTGGTTGAATTCCTATAACAAACCTTTAGAAATATAAGGGAGTTTACAGTTACCGATAGGAGCTCTGTGACGTCATTGGGTCAGGGGTCACATGTACGTGTTCTCCTCTATAGCAGGAATTCTTGCGTGCGAAGTCTATAATACATTTTGATTTACATATGGTTTTCATACTTTTTTTGCGCTCATATTGTGAAAATATGGATGAAGAATCGCACTTGTCTATTGATGAGATAGACAATGTATACTTATTCCTATCTTTATTTTGATACCATGTTTATTTGAGTCTCTTTTCTCAACTGAAAGCGAAATTTGTAAGTTACCAACTCGCGTACGGCAAAGCGGCACTGAGTTCGCCGAAACCAACGGGGCTTGAAATCTCGATATTCGGACCGGTATGCATTGGTACACAGTCGGTGTTTTTGCAACTTTCTGGGAGGAAAACGTTAATTAAAGTCATCTTATTCAACATGGCAAACAAGAAATAAAAAACCGACAAAAAGAAATATACAGCTAGATTTTTGTCTGATAAAAATTTGTAGATATGCCGTTCGTTGGTTGACTAATGGGTTGACTGTACGGTCGCCGCATTTTATGTACAGTTGGCCTGACCCCGAAAGTGGATATCGGAGACTAGCGCATGCGCAGATTGTATCTGTAAACTCCCTTATTGGTTGAAAATAGCATCTTTAATACATTTTATCATGAGTATTAATGAACCTTGTGACGTCATATGACCTTTAAATGACTTTTTGACCTCATTTGCATTAAGTTTATTTCATACACTTTTTGGTGATATATGATACATTATGTGTACCTTTAAAATCTCACTGACACACTTGACACAAAAATAGTCAAAAAATTAAAAATCACCAACTCGGGAACAAATAGCTTGGACTTGCCCTATATTAAGAATTTCTGCTTTTTCATACCAATTAAACTCAGGGCTGGCAGTCCCTTTAAAGATAATTTTTATCCAAATTCTTATCAAGGTAAGGTTATCCAGGAGCCTGTTTCTCAAAACCGTCATAAGCAGATAAAGTTCATTGACATCCCATTGAAACGCGTGTTAATTTTATTACACGTGTCCCTATGGGTTATCCAAGAACTTAGACTTATGACGGTTTCGTGAAAAACGCCCCTGGGCTCCGTAACACAAAGGTTTGCAATCAATTGCTAAGTTGCAATAGCCAATTACAATCATTGTTCTATGTGCTTTTTGTTCAAAGGACTGATCAGACACCAATTACAATGGTCCTTTCAAAATTGCAATTGATTGCAAACCTCTGTTATGGGGCCGTGGTGACGCGATAAATTGCCAATTGGTCTAAACCCACTCTGACTAATGCCGTTTGGTCTCATTCCACATATTCTAATTCCATTTTGTCTACAACCAGTTGGTCTAATTGCCATTTTGTCTTATTGACACTTTGCCTATTAACAATTTTGTCTAATTTCCTTTTGATCTAACACCACTTAGTCAATTTCGGAAGTGAACTGGTAACAGACCTATCATTCATTTTTAAATTAGACGAAAAGGCAATCAGACCAAAAAGTATTTAGACAAATTGGGAATATTCATGACTAAGTGGTCATAAGACCAAGTGAAAATTAGACCAGGGGGAAATTAGATTAAATTGTTAGTATATCAAATGGGTTTAGCCCATGTGGTATTAGACAACCGGAGAATTGGACCAACTACTAGTAGACCAAATGGATATACATTTGTAAACCGATAATGCTACTGTGACTCTTCATTCCAACCTTGCTGTGGTAGAAGCTTCTTCCATCCTTTGATGAGAATCTTAGCTAGGTTGATGACATCCTCCTGATCACTTTGTTTCCTCAGATTATTCACTGCCATACCTATACGAGTTTTCTGCAAGAAGAATAATCAACAAGAATTATTACAGATACATTGACATTCGAGCGATACTGTAAATTAGATCATCAAAATCAGTATATTGGTAGAAAATTGTCATGTATGTGTGAATTCCAGAGAGCAAAATGAAAGATTACTATAATAATCGCAATGAAATTTTTAATAACAGACTGGGGGTGATTATACCCATGCACTAGTAAAGGGCAGTTCCAAGGTAACGGAGTGACATTCAGAAGCAACACATTTCAGCATTCAAACATTTATCATCCATACTTAATCTTTATGTACAAAGAAATGGTTCATGACAAAGCTGATGGTACACTGTTTTCAAAATGATAATTTTTTTTATATGGATCCTCTTAATTAATGAGATATGAATATTCATAATATGGTTACGGAGTGACGCAAAATGGACATGCATATTTGAGCAGAAAACATTTTGCTTAAACTCTGTGAAATTTAATGGCTATCACAATTTTGAGTATTGATTGGATTCTATGTTATTTCTAGGTATAATATGCTACCTTGCATAAAAATTGGTTGAATATTTTGTTAATTATGAACTTAAAACTTGAACCCTTGTCCGGTTTACGGGGTGATGGTTACGGAGTGACATCTGGGTTTCCTGGTCTTTTTCGTGAGGAAGAAATGCATTATAAAGAATATTAATACCAAAGTTGTTTGGAGTAGACCAATGACAATTACATTAAGCCAAAAAATTGGCAAAAAGTGACGAGATATAAGAATTAAAAGCATTTAAAAGCCCCATAGTCCCATACATTGCAAATTTGGGTTTTTATTCAGCACAAGAATACTGAATCGCAAATTTTTTAAACTTAAATGATTGGTTGTATTGTAAAGAAGCCTTGTGGTAATTTCAATTCCTAATTTGCATTTTTCAAAGGCACAGCGGCACATTCAAATTCAGCTCCATGTCCTGTTTGCTTGGAACTGCCCTAAAATACAACTGCAATGCGAAGGGGCATTTGACGATTAACCCCCCCCCCCCCTTCCCCCACCCAACTTTTTTTTAAAAGACAATTGAAGTGGGAAAAGTGCTTTTGTTATAGTGGGTGCAGAAATGTTACAGAAAACAACTCAAAGGCTACGGGAAGGTTCGAAATCTCTGCAATTTTAAGTGGACAGAAAGGTACATCAAATATTTTTTTACGTCACGCCAGGCGAGCAAAAAGGTACATCAAATTTTTTCACATGCCGCTGGCCGTAGCGATAAGCAAATAACATTTTTTATTTGCTTTAGGGGTAGGGTGAGGTCGTTCGATCAAGGGGGGGGGTAGGTGTTCAATATTTTTCTGCCTTCTGCCCTCAAGAATAACATTTTTATTTGCTATAAGCCTAGGGTAGGGCGAGTCGTTCGATCGGCCACAAAGAAATTGATAAGCAAATAAAAAAAAAAAATTAATTGGATCTAGATTCTAACTACTTTTTTTTCTTTTTTGGTCCAGGTGGAGGGGGGGGGGTCGTTCCAACCTCACGGGCCTGCTATGTGACATTTGGAAAATCTACACAATTATAATGCCACTTTAAAGTCAAGATTAATTTCTCAGAATACATCTAGATCTCTAATCATCTCAGAGTAAACAACCCAAATTTCAAAAGAGAAATATTTTATTTAAGATATAAGAAACCTACTGAAGGACATCCAAAGTGATTGTGTTGTTCAGTGATTTGAGATCTTTTAATAATTGCAGGGCATCGTCCGTTTCCTAAACAAAATTAAAAAAAACAACCAAACATTGATGTGCCAGTGCACCCTTGACTGGCTTGAGCTGCTCAAGCACTTTTCTGTATTGACTTTCCATGGATGTAAACTGCTTGCAGTATGGTATTCCAGTGCAAGGTTATATATGAATTGACCATGCATAAGTGTACGTGGACAAGAAGTGATGATTCAGATTTAACTTCAGTACAATTCAATTTCAACTTTAATAAAGTTAACGCAGTAGAGGCGCCGGTCCAGAACAGCGGATCGTCTGCATAAACCTGACCGTCTGCATAAACAATGACGTTGCCCAAATTTTGCGTCATCAGTAACAAGGTTTGTCTTCATTTATAAAGAACCCTGTTCTTTTGGGCCTACGGGATTGGATGGCAGTTACGGAACTTGAGAGTGCATAATTAGATTCCTTATCGTAAATTACCCCAGTTACCGTTCTTTTAATGACTGTCCGTCTCCCAAGGATATAAAAGGATTAAGTGTCAATCACTGTGTTGTAGATATGGGAGCATGGCCACAATAGAGCCTCAGTGATTGGAGTTGGCATCAATTGGGAGGCATTTTTACTGTACAGTGTCCCTATAAACAAGGACAAGTCCAGTAATCTGAGACGATCTTCGTTTTTGGACCGGCGCCTCTACTGTTAACGTCTAACTTAACATGCATAGTCTAAGTTAGTTTCTGTTTTATGAATTCAGTTGAGAGAGAATTTACAAGTGGTCCAGAAGCATTGCCATGGTATTGTCACATTCCGACTATTAGTCATCATAAACAGCCACTACTATGATTTCATAGATTGTATTTATTGTTATTTGACTGATGATTGTCGGGTAAATTGTCAGACAAATAATGCTGTTGTCTACATCACACATAAGTAAGCACACGGGACTACACTTTGCAAACTGGAATTCAGTCGCATCTACTTACCGAGCCTTTTGACACCATTTTGTCGATTTGTTTTCCGATTCGAAACACTTCCTTTTCACAGTTCGACATGTTGATATCTTTATCAAAATCTAAAAGAGTAGCAAAATAGGAGAAAAGTAAGATGGTTGCTTAGAAAAATTTGGCGAAAAAGATCAGAGGCTCACGTTAATTACGCATTCGCGCGCTAACGCAGTGCGTGCTCGTACTGCAGCACCGTGTATATATCGTGCGTACTTTTATTGACAAAATGATTTGGGGGGACACACTCCTATAACTTTATACAAAAATTGATTAACTGCTAATGAAACCAAATTTGGTAGATTGCACTGATAATACAGGGTGTATCAATAAAAACGGGACAGTTTTGAAAGTGTCTCGGTCAAATTTCGTATTAAAATTATGTGTCTACTATATTTGATGTTAACAGATGCTCTGAATCTTATCTTTCAAATGCCATTTAAAATAATAAGTTTCGTTCATGCTTGAGCACACACAGAACGTTTTGTCGGGGGCTCAAAAAAAAGGCTTGCGCACAAAATGGAAAAAAAAAACGAGAAATACGATCATACGACTTATTGCTAATCAGCAGACTTCCTCTTAACCTTTTCAATATTTTGGCACTTATTTTCGAATTATGCTTTCAAAATTCATTTACAAAGCTATTTATTTACTTGAACTGTTTTTTGTTTTGTTCTGTTTTTGTTTTGTTTTTCACATGTTAACGTGTTACTTTTAGCACAGAATATTCCTTTAAAGTTATAACATAAAAAAAAAAAAAAAAAAAATGTTGTCAACCCAAGAAGGGGATTTGATTGGTTGGTTGATTATTTGATTGATTGCTTGCTTTGGTTCGTTTGTTGTTGTTTTGTATGATTGATTGATTGTTTGATTGATGGATTGATTTATTAATTGATTGATGAATGAATGAAGGATTGATTGATTGACCAATTTTGAATAATTGATTAATTCATTTTTTTTTCTTTGAATGATTGATTGATTGATCGATTACTTTTTGAATGATTGTTCAAATGATAATTGATTAAATCGTTGGAAGATCTAGGAAATCGCTCAAGACTGACATAATCATTGACCAGTGTAAAGTAACAATCAATCCGAATGGGAGTACCTGATTCAGAAATAAACTTTGAATTTAACGAAAGGTTTTTTTTTTTTTTTTTTTTTTTTTTTAACCTCCCGACAAAACATTCCGTGTTCGCACATAAGCACGAACAAAAAGAAAACACAGCAATCAATCAACTCAACAATCATCAATCAATTAAACAACCAACCTAATCCCCTTCTGGGTTGACAAAAAAAAATTAAGTTTGAAGGAATATTTATTGCAAAGATAACATGAAGTCAAAAGGAGCCTGAGCTTTCGATCCTAGCAAAATCTTCGTCAGAGACAAAATGACACAGAAAAGTAGGGAAAAACATGGATATAGAGAAAGACAGAGAAGAAGCTACACCTGAGTGGCAAGCCAAGAGGGAGAGAACAAAAGGGGGATGTAAAGGTGTGAAGAAGCCAGCCACATCAAAAAACAAAAGGAGGTGAGATCAAACAGCAAACTGGACAAAAGGGAGATGATAAGCTGGGAGAGGAGGAGAGAGTAAACAAAGAAGGGATTAGAGTGGAGGCTAAGGGGTTGAAAAGAATGAAAGAAAAGAAAACCAAGGGGAAAAAAACACCTAGTAGACGCTGTGTGTTAATAGACTCACAAGAGAAGTAGCGGGGGGCGGGGGGGGTAATAAAGATAATAAAACAGGAAAAACATAACAGTATTAAAAATTGACCAAACACTCAAAAGCACAAAGACACAACAATTATAAACAGGTATAAGTAAATGCTTAGTAAACTAAATTAAAGACATCTTAAATGATATTCGGAAAATTATGGCACAGAATATAAGAAAAGTTTAGAGGTAAGATTGACTGATTTAGCAAGAAGTCTGATGAGTCAATACCGTATTTTTCTCATTTTGTGTCGCAAGCCTTTTGACCCGCTTTGTCGTCGCCCCCGCAAGTCACTCTCCTCATTTTGTTTGTAGACTAGTACTTTCCATAAGTCAGAATGTCTATCTAAAAGTCGTGTGTAATGCTATCGAACAACCTTATTTTTTAAATCATTTAAAGAAAGATTAAGATTTATTAGAATCGACACTTTGACAATTGACCAGTTTAAACTCCCTTTATTGAGCACTTAGTTGGTTTTCCACGGCCAATTATCATTATTTCCAAAATTGCGGTGTTATTTGAAAGATCGCGCTGTACTTACAGTCATATCAGCCAAATCCATGATCTTCGTCAAATCGTGTTTTGTGCCGCAGACGACTTTAGTCAAACACATTATGCTCTCAAGTTCATTTCTAGTACTACAAAATTCTAGGCACCCAAATTAATGATTACAAAGTTTAAATTCGCATACTAGCACTCAGTTTCATGATTAATGCATTCAAATTTGTGTGATAGCAAGGTTAAGCTTTTTTAAAAACACTTTCAATTTCGTTTATCAAGCGACTACGATTTCCATGATTTCAACATTCCATTCCGTTTACATGTACAGATTCAATTTAATAAGGACAGGCAATCTTGACCACCGTACATTAAAAGTGCTTTACTTTCATAATGTAGTGATCATCCACTTCTCTAGCCCAAATTATTTGATCCTCAAAATAATAATCGCCATCATCCTTTGATCATTGCATTGTATTCGTGAACATCATTTTCCACCGTCATGATTCTAATGTTTATCTTTATTTTCATTATTATAATCGCAATGTTTTTATGAGCTTCTTTCTCCATCTTAGTTCACAATTAAAGCAAGTTATTATGACCTTTTGCAAATTGATTATGTTCTAACATTCAATTTGAAATACCGCTTGAGCAATGTCAATTCTAACGAGTACCTTACATGTTTATTTGAACGATGGGTCTACTGAAACGATTTGATATTATGGATCAGTGAGATGGCGACAGGATTAAACCGAATTTGAATAACATTGCCGAAGATATGCTTATTTATGTCATGACAAGAAATGCAATAGGAAGTCCGGGTCACCATATCATTAATTGGATGACTGAATACGATTTTGAATGACGATATTTCCATGCATCAGCGTTATTTACCGAAAATGACTGTCTCCATCATGAAATTAACTGACAAAACATTTAAATTGACCGGGAAAACCTATAATAATAATAATAATAATAATGACAATAATAATTATAATACTCACGTTATTATACTCATACATATTGCACCAGGCGAGGATTCATATACACCTTGGGCAAGGGGTTGAAAGAACTTTAAATAGGACTGCACCCCAGATTCGGGTGCCCACCCAAAATTCAAAATTGGCGCCCTGGCCGGCCTGGACTTAAAATAAAATTGACACCCCTACGACTTCTGTCAATTTGGCGCCCCTTAAGTTGAAGGTCAATTTGGAGCCCCTCTCCTCCTTTTCCCCCTCTTTTTCTTCGCCTCCCTTTGTAGTTCCCTCTTTCTCTTTTTTTTTTTCTTCCCCTTTTCCCCTCGATCTTTCCCTTTTTTCTCTTTTCCCTTTTCCTTTAATTAATATATTCTCTTCTTTCCGGGAAGGGGGGGGGGGCATGGCCCGAGGGCCGGCCCCAGAATACGTGTATGCACGGTTCCAAATGCATGCCTGCAGCGGGTTTTTTTTTGGGGGGGCCAGGGGGTGAGCTATTTTGCAAAGGATTTCGCCTTCCACATGCTACAACGTTTCCATCAGAACGTATACGTTTTCTTTATTTCCATGGAGCGACAATTAACCGTCTAGTTGTATTGCAACTTCGTGCTCCAAAGTAAGCATCGAGACGCGAAAGCGCTACAATAATGAATATTACAACATTTAGCCATATAATGTTTATAACTTACGCTAATGGAAGCTTAACGTCTATGCTCATACAGCTTTTCTTTTTTTTTTTTTTTTTTGCATTTACGAAATATTATTCGGGCGGAGGAGATTAAATTATTTTGTTGTCTCGTTCGCCGTATTTTCGCACCGTCACAAAGACGCCCAATGTCACTTGGGGAGTCCTGAAAGGTTGCACAAAATTTTCTTTTGGGGTTCATAATGACAATAATTTCAGCTTAAATAGCGCATAATACATAAGTCCTTATGCGCTTTACAAAAATTAAACAAATATGTTATTTTAACTAAGAAAGTAGGCCTAAAGTAATTAAAATTCAGAAGAGGTACACTCTAAAAACTGAAGTGCTGTTTTTAGCTCTTCAAGGGCTGAAATCTGCACTTTTTAAGTACTTGCATAGTGACTGCACTCAAAGTGCTGTTTTAGCAGTTTCACGTGAGCTGAACTTTCAGCAAAAATGGGCAAAAACGGCGTGACTTCGTTGGGATTCGAACCTGGCAGGGTCCCCTGCATGAGAAGCGCTGACGAGCACGTTAGACCAATTCACATCTCACGGTTGCTAGCAGATCACAATTGTTGCATGAACTTTCTTCAAATATTGCCATAATCATCTACTATGCTGTCATAATTAAAGCCAGTTAGCGAGATCTCCGTTTGTCTATTGGTAACGTCAGCGGTACTCTGTTTAGGTGGAATCCGGTTCGAATCCTATACCGACATTGAACATTTTTTGTTGATAAATTAACACTTGGGCAAGTGCTAAAATAGCACTTCAGGTGATGATATAGCACTTCATGTGCAGTCACTATATACGAGCACCCAGAAATTAGCACTTCAGTTTTTAGAGTGTACATGAACATAATCAATTACTACATAGAAAATAGTACAATTATAGAATTAAATTAAACTAAATAAAGACATAACAACTGAAACGTTATGAAAAAAAAAACAATTTATAACAATCATAATGATAAACAATAAGTAACTAATTCTTAAATAAATACGTCTAAAAGACTTGAAAGTCTGAGGCGTTGGTGCAGTACGGATGGCAATTAAGGGGGAGAGGAGAGTTCCAAACGGTGGGTGCAGCGAATGTGAAAGAGCTCTGACCGTAGTACTGAGTGGTGAAGCGTGGAACTTGAAGAACATCTTTGTTCAGGGATCTGAGAGCACGGACCGGAATATATGTGTGAATAAGTTCAGAGAGGTAGATGGGGGCTGAGCCGGAGACACACTTGTAGGTCAGGAGGAGAAGTTGATAATACGTTTGTTGATAGGAAGCCAGTGGAGGTTCTGAAGGAGGGGATAGTGTGAGTTTGCTTAGTTGCTCTTTCCGCGATTCTGGCTGCCATGTTTTGAATTTTTCTAAGCTTGACGAGGTCATTTACAGGGAGATTTGTTAGGATGCAAGTCTCTAGTCGAGGTATGACAAAGGCGTGTACAATTAAGAGTTAGGGTGGTGTTTCTATCCAATACACTGCGGATTTGTCCTATCTTCCAAATGGATGACATAGCGGACCATCACTTTGTGATTTCCTTGTAATGTGCTCATCAAACACGACACCCAAATTCCTAGCTTCGGTCTTAGCTTCAACCGCAGTTTCTCCAACAGTCAGTGTAACGGAAGGTGCCTTTTGAAGAAATCGTGAGGAGAGGTGCAAGACTTCGGTTTTTCCGTCGTCGATCGTCAGCTTCATTCTTGACGGCCCCAAAACAGATGTCAGCGATACATCTGTTGAACCGATGTAGCCTACTGTAGATGCTCTTTCAGACGGATTGAAAGACAGATATAACTGAGTATCGTCGGCATAAATCATTGAATGAAGCCAATGTTGCTGATATGATGTCACTGATGGGGGTAGTGTACAATTTAAAAAAGAAGCGGCCCTACCACAGAGCCTTGGGGTACACCGCACGTGTCCTCTGCCAGATCTAGTACTAACACTTACTACGTAGCGCTTCCAACGAGGTAAGAATGGAACCATTTGAGGGCAGTTCCTGATACTTCAAAGCTATCACGAAGTTGCTCGAGGATTATTATTATTATTTTTTGAATAATCTATAAGTTTTGAACAGTCCTCATGTATTCAGTTCATCACCTTTATTAATGAAAGTGCACCTGTATGTATATATTATACATTGGACCATATGGGATGACGTTTTATTTTTGGTAAATTTGTTTTTAAGGAAGTGTACTAATTAGTCACTTTGCATACATAATTGGGTTCAATTTTTTATGAAATCATGGTTTTCTTATTTTTAACAAGCAAAACTATTCTTATTTGAATTTTGTATATGTAAATAGCTTTAAAATGACATATCACTCTACAGTGCGTTTCAAATAAAAGGTAATCCATTTTTGGAGGGCCTATATTTCCGGGTCATTCATTTTGGATATATATTTCTGTCATATAATTAAAGAGCAACTCTCTACATTTCCAAAGATACCTTTCTTGAATCCTAAATGTAAAGCATAATTGAGTAAATTGCAAATGAAAATGGCAGGTACAGAGTCAATTTTTCCAAGTTTGAAGAAAATGAAAGAAGACCGAGTGGATGCTTTCAAAGGAGTCACAGATCATTGCACGAACTCCTATTCAATGCTCTGGGACAGCAGTCTAAAGGCCCAGGAAGTTAGTCCCATTCTGGTATTACATAATATTTCACACGCACCATGATGACTTATTGCTTGTTAGTAGTGTTTCTTCTAATTATTGTTAGACATGTATATATGACAGTTTACCTATAATAAGGATGCACGGAAGATGCCCAATGCATATGGGCAATTCCAAAATTAGTCGCATTACACTTTTATGCGCCAATGTTGTAACTTGATAGTACCAGTCTTACAAGAACGAGTCTTTCTTTAAAGTTTATACTTTGATTTAAACCTGACAACCATAGCATTAAAATAACAATATAAGAAATGTAGTAGGCTTTGTCCTGTGAATGTGCACAGCAGGGTAAAAATCGATTAGTCGCATTACACAAACTGGACAAGGAAAAAATCCACTTGTTACAAAAAAAATATTTTGCTAAAATCATAATACTTAATTTTGCCAGTTTTATTCCTTGCACCACATAACCAACATATTTAAGTCTCAAATCAGCTACCTAGAATAATTGGTAAACAATTTACAACTATTTAAAGTATTCGTTAGTCGCATTACAATATTTTCGGTGTGACTTTTTTGGTTATTTCACCCCTTTGTCATGAATTAAATGTCATTATTGCACCTTAAAAAAGAAACAGGTCCACCCTTCTCCATTTAGTGAAAGTTTCAAGAAAAAATATCAAAAGAATCATGTGTAATTTGAATTTTAGTGATTTATTTTTTATGTAGTCCGGATTTTAATGGTGGTTCTAAAGAACTCAAGGAAATGAACGAAATTGAAAAATTATATTTATTGATTCTGAAAGGCTTTTGTGATCTATTAACACCCATGGCATTAGATAAGTGATAGGTCACAGAATAAACATTAGAGACATTTTTAATTTTTGACAAATGTCCTAATTGACGTGGAATTGCCTATGTGGATAACTTGGACATTTTTTTTTAAGTTTAAAGCTCGGGTTAATGTTGAATGAAAATCGTTGGAAATTTGCTGGAAACGTATCATCACCTAACTGAAGACAGCCACGGGAACTAGTCGGTCTAGTAATCACAATGATCACGGGTTAGTTCATTTTGCCGGCTCCCGGTGTGAAATGTTGGGCATGCAATATCGGAATGGGACTGATGTCTCGGCCGAAAGACGCGCCGATGTCAATATCTCAACACTCGCTGATTTATAATTTGGCGACTTTTTTCATAACATAAACACCCAGTTTTCTCTTTTCAGCAGCATTGATCCTGCGAAACATATATAGGCCTACACTGTATTTCCACACTCCCAATTTTCTTCTCCATCATTGATTTTATAATCAAAATGAAAAATAATCAATTAACATGCAGATAAAATATACTTGTTACGAAAATGAGTGAAAAAAAAGGAAAGATTTGTACCTGATTTCAAAAGCGTGTCCCCGAGTAAAAAAAAAAAAAAAAAAATGAAATCTAAACGAACAACGGCATCAGTTCAGAAAACTTCTAAAAAAACATTGTCATAACATTTTCCAACTTTTAAAAAATTACGAGATATTGAAAAAGTATTATTTTACAAAAGCTTACATAATTTCTATATTTTGATGATCATTTTGATGACGCTTTCAAAATGCAAAAAACTGAACAAAAATCTTTGAATTGCTTGTTGAATTGATTTATTTCATATACCAATATCCAAAGGAGAGATGTGTATTCACTGTTTTGCCAGTTTTGGAGTATTTCAGTGGATTTTTAGAATTTTGCAGTCAAACTCATTTTACAGCATAAGAAAAACATGAAAAGAGGTTAACGGACGCTTCATTGCCCATTAACCAGCCCCAACCACTTTCCCCACCAAAATACAAAGACGGACATACGTGTTGTGTGTTTGAATTTTTTTTAAATGGTATTACATTTTATTGTATTTTTTTATTTTCCATATTCATTAAAAACGTGCTACAATACAAACTTATATACCTGCATGAAATACGAAATTAAAACTATATAAATAATTGGATTGCCCTCTAGGTGTGTTACTACTCTACCTAGGTGTCCAGACTAATACAAATAACAAAAAGATGAAATTAAAGATTTCGATGTATATTTATACCACCTCCACTGAAAAAAACCCTCTCTTTTCTTCATTCTCTCCTTCTCTCTCTCTCTCTCTCTCTCTTCTTTCCTTTTCCCGATTTTCCTTTCTCCTTTTCCCTTCTCTTTTCGGCGCACTCCTTAGTGGCTATCGGGGGGGGGGGGGGGGGGGGGGGGGGGGTTAAGTTCTTTTGCAACTTCCTTCCACATCCTATTCTGCAGCGACAACCCTCGATCTATTGTTATTGCAACTTTGCGCTGCAAATTAAAGTAAGCATCGAGACGCGAAAACTGCTACAACAATGAATATTACAATATTTATTTAAAATTAATAACTTTGGAGCCCCATAAAATACATTAATGGAAGTTTGAAGTCTCCGCTCCTACAACTTCTTTTGCATTTACGAAATATTATTCGGGCGGAGGAGAATTACAAACGATTATTCGTTGTCTCAATCGCCACCCTTTTTGCATCATCACAAAGTCGATGAAATTGACAACTTGATATTCAAATCGATAATATAGATCCTTCTTCATTCGTTTTCATTGGAAATTTTAAAGTTAATGACAAAATGTTTACTGTTTCCTTGATAATTCGGGTTTCTTTGACGACGGTTTTGACTGGTAAGTTGGTGTTTTGTTTTGCTTTTTGTTTAGGGCTTTTGTGTGTGTGTGTGTGTGTGTGTGTGTGTGGGTACTTTTAGTTCAATAGGGTAAATCGGGGTAAGTGGGACACTGGGGTAAGTGGGACACTTTGTGGAACTTGCATACATGCATATATGATTAAGACATGCCTTCGTGCAGGAACTTTAATGTGAATAAACATATATCTAGCAACAAATTACATTAACAGTTATCGGACAAAAATCGTTAAAAATCTGTAACATCTCACGTCGTGACATAAAACGATTGCCACTTAGCTAATTTTGAAAATACACACGTATGCAAACTTGTCTTTGTGTTTTCCAGATTCCTTTTGTTTTAGGGGTAACGTGGCATTGAAATTATTCACGAATTGAATATAAAACAAGAAAATAATCTGAAATGAAATATTATCTATACAAAAGACATAGAGCAGGTTTAACTTAAATGCTTTTCACTATTGTTAAAAAAGTTGGTGATCATCTTTTTGTGATTAAGGAATTCAAAAAAGAAATGAATCAAAATATTGGAAAAACACAATTCCTTAATATCTAGGCAAAATTTCTGACTTTTCTAGGCTTCGCGCTAGAAAAGCGGGCCTATCGTTGCATTATGAAAACTTTTGTATATCAATATTTTGGTTTGGATGTTTCCCTCGAATTTGTTTGGGGGTGGTCATCATGTTGGGAAGAAATTAAACAAAAAAAAAACAAAAAAAAAATATATACTAGTCTAAATGGGGAGGGTCCACGAGTCCTCGGTCCCACGAGTCCTCGGTCCCACGAGCCCTCGATCCCACGAGTCCTCGGTCCCACGAGGCCGAGTATTTTCCCACGAGTCCTCGGTCCCACGAGGCCGAGTATGTTTCCCACGAGTCCTCGATCCCACGAGTCCTCGGTCCCATGAGGCCTCGATCCCACGAGTCCTCGGTCCCACGAGGCCGAGTATTTTCTCATACCATATTTTCTCTAATCATGATGTTTTTCAACATCGATGAAACATCTTGAAAAGTGTATTCGTCATTGTAAGCTGAATTATACTACATATATTAATTTAGTTGTGGTTAATGCAATAGGCACTAGCATAGCGAATAATGGTGGCATCTCATTTCGCGGAGACGGGTTTGAGACTGATTTGGGACTACGTCTTAAGTCGTCTCTAATTATTCTCAGCAGTGGCGGGTTCAGGATGACAGGATATGGGGGGGGGGGGGGGGGGGGGGGGTGGGCGCCACAAAATTTTTTGGTTTTAACATGTACGGTCAATGAGTGGTTTTCAAATTATAGGGGGTCGCGTCCCCTTTCCCCCCCCCCCCCCATGGATCAGCCATTGCGTCTCAGAGACGTCGCCGCGACAATAAAACAAAAAAATTATAGGAGGCTTCTCCGCAACGGAAAAGAATATCGGAGATGTCCCCGCGACAAGTGTCAAAACCTTCTCACAACTCGTCTAACATGTTTAAAAGCAGTCCCAATTCCGTCTCAAATCCATCTCCGCGAAATGAGATACCACCATTATAGTTGCGGATATATTCTTAAAGATTGCAGTTCTTTGGTTTTACATGAAAAATTAAGATTTACATCCTTGAGAAATCCTAATTTCATCCTTATCAAATGATTTACATTTAAATCTAATCTCGAATTTGAGAGATCATAATTCATGAACCCCAAACAGGGAAGAAGTAGACACCAGGGGGGGGGGGGAGGGGTGCATCCATCAATTCAAATGGTGGGGGGGATGGCATGTACAATCACTCCCCCCCCCCCCCCCCCCCAAAAAAAAAAAAAAAAAAAAAAAAAAAAAACTTTCGCGGGTGATATATATTTGGGCTTTCCACACTCCTTTTTCTTCCATGGAACTCTAACAATTTTCGCTCTCGCTTATTATTAGGTGGTATGTACGTATGTACATAATCACCTCTTGTTATTGTCAGAATCTTCTTTTTTTTCCTCATTTTTTTCTGTACACTTCATGTGTAGATGATAACTAAAAAAAAATAATGCATTATAGTATTTCATATGTTTAGCAATGATAGATCATCATAGAGTCTCAGCACTAACTCATTTTCTTATCAATTGCAATCACGTGACGTCATCTAGACGCCATTTTGTAAAATCACATTATCAATCATTACTTCTAACTAATAATCATTGATCAATCATATTTTATACAAACACACACAAAGATGTTGACAGCTGATTGATGAATGTGGGTCACATGACATTCAGCGGAATGAGCTATTGAACAGATGACGTAGCCCGTGCAATATCCAAGAATCTATTCAACGGCTTGCAAAAGATCGAGGACACGTAGATCTACACACTGAAATTACATACACATACATGCGCGAATGCGCTGCATAGCTGCGTGTACTAACCGATTTTGTGCGCGTAGGGCCTAGGGCGACGCAGTGCAGTGCAGTTAGTTCAGTGCAGTTAAATTCCACACATTATAGATTCTACACGGAAACGGATCGCTAATATATATGTTCAGCTGTTAGACGAGGACAAGTGTTGATTTGCAGTTTATCGTTTTGGATTTTTACCGATGCTTTTAGTATTGGACTGCGAGGATTAATTAACATGATATAATTAAGGTTGGACAACGCATATTCATTTGATATCTCGTGAGTGATGATTAGATCTAAATCGAAAGCTAATTTTCCGTTTGAACTTAGATTCTTTTGCCTGGCTAGATCTAGATCTAGATCTAACGTTAGAGGGTCTAGGCTAGCCTAGTAGGTTAAATTAGATCTTAACCTTTAGAATCTAGTAGATCTACCGGTAGACATCGAGTGTTGTATAAAAGCAATATTCAATGTTTTATTTCGTGCGAGGGTTTGAATATTACATTCGGTGCAAGTTGAACCTTAATCTATTCAACTCCGCTTGAATAGATCAAGGTTCAACTTGCACGCTCATGTAATATTCGTAACCCTTGCACTCAATAACATTGATTATTATCCATACAGAGGGTTTTGAGAGGCCAAATACAAGTGTTATTTTGTTGATGCACTCATAAACTTGACCTACTTTACAAAGTTCGTTGAACTCGCCCAATATCGTGGCCTCACTGCCCAATATCGAAAAATATTGCTATATTAGTACATATAAACTTCAAATTGAAGCGCATCTTTTAAAACATAATGCGCGCGCGTACTTGCGCGCATTAAGAAATTACCCGCGTGCAAAAATTGAAAATGTTCAAAATCCCCTTTTGACCAATTTAGAGTACGTTTTAGGTCATTTTAAGCATTTCAAGAAAAAATGCGCGCGCACGATTTTGCGCGCATTTATGCGCGTCGGGGAAGAATGCAGTACCAGATCATCGATATTTTGCTCTTAAAGAAATCTTGATAATATTCACAACAATTTGACACCATAAACACTATGTTTAGACTATTCATAACGAAATGATCGTCTGTTCAAGTTGGAACTACGCGCACGCGAATTTTGTCAATTTTGTCAAAATATGTCATTTTTGGCCAAAAACATGCCTACAAAAAATCCTGAATAATTCTTCAGGATCAACGGCAACCCCCAATTATCTTTTCAGAGTTGGATACACCATCAATTGCAAATGCTTTTTTTTTTTGTCGACCTAATCGTTGGCGTCAAAAATTGTCGCCAAATTAGTCGTGACTGGTCTCAAATGAAAGAGCATTACGTTCCAGACAAAAAATAATTCGACAGCCTATATGTTAAAAGCTTTTAACAGGTTGAAAAATCTCAAAAACCGGTGCGACAAAATCTAAAAATGCTCAAAATCACCCCAAAATCATACAATGTATGTTTCAGGCCATTTCAAGCATTTTGAAAATTTCCGCGCGTAAACGCCTGCGCGCGCGTTTTACGCGCATTTTGTAAATCGCGTAAAACTCCGGGTTTTTTTCTTGATTGGCAATTTAGACACTTCTCTTAGGAGTTTCTATTTTATTTAACATCGTTTCCAGCCGACCATACGGACGCACGCGCTCATCAAATTTCAATGTCCTCGCGTGCGTCAATGGGGCAAATAACGTACAAAAATAACAAACATATGGATTTTACCCTAACACTTAAGCGTCAATCCCTACAAACACACCGCGCGCCGCTAAAAAAAGCTGCAAAACGGTACAATTTTCCTCTTTTTTCAACCATATCTTTTGATCCGATGGGCCTAGTTCACCAACGGAAAAAGTATTAGAAAATTTAACTCTCCTTCTTTTATGGTGATATAAAATCACGATATTTTGCTCTTTTATCGAACCGTCATTTTTTGTTTGAAATTCATCAATTTTGTCAAAGTTTCTGTGGTATTGAACTTTTTTGGCTGAATGCTTCTGGCTTTATCTGAAATTTTCTTGCCGGGAGCGGGCTATTTTTCACCAACGGAAAAAGATTCAAGTTATTCAGTTCATTCCTGAAATGTTGATATATAAATTATTCTTATTGGATGAAAAAAACCACCGTCATTTTTAAAATCAAAAGATCAAACCAATTGTCTCCGTCTTATTTGGGGAACTTGGCTATAGCGAGCCAGGCCGGCTACGGGTCGTACCATTCTTGCTCATGGGAAACCAAGGGGTGTTTAGCGTGCATCACTGCAGTATCGATGAGATTGAATTAGAAAAAGAAGAAAAGAGGCGACATTTGTACTGATTTTTCGTAAATAATCACGCAGTCAGGTGGCGATGAGATTTTCCTTAACAAGAAAATGAGATGAAACAATGTCTGCTGAAAATAAATAAATGTTCTCAATAAATCGCCGTACGTGTCCCTCCCAGTAAGCCCAAAGGCCGTGTCACCCCCTTGCTCTAAATAGAACAGTCGCGAACCTATCGTGATCCTGGCTGGCCAATCAGATTCAACCGCACAGCTGACCGCACATTGTACACAATGTTGTACGCGTAGTCGTTTTTGTATGCGCACAGCTTACACGGGCTGATTAAAAGCGTCAAATTAGGTGAAAGAAATCGGGGGTTTAAAATTCATATGACATACATCTTTAAAATCCTCCAAAGCTCGTCAGAGAGGTCCAAAGCCTGAGGTTTTCTTGATATTTTCTTAGTTTATGACATAGGAAATATAATTCAGCAATAAAATTTAGGGGTTAAGGGGATAGAACATCGTCAGAATTCCCATAGGCTCCATTAGCCTGTTGGACCATCAGAAACCATTAGGGCTGTTGGTCTCTAATGGTTTCTAATGGTTTCTAATGGTTTATGAAATATGGGACCCACAGAACCATTAGAAATTTCTAATGGACCAATAGACATTTTCTGTTGGTCCATTAGAATTTTTTCTATTGGTCCAATAGACATTTTCTAATGGACCAATAAGAAATTAATTAATGAAAATAGTGTAATAAAATCTTTTGGATTGTTTCGGCTAACAACTCACAGAAACATGTTGACATTAACAATGAGTCCTACCCTATCCTATCCTATCCTATCCTAACCTATGCTATCCTATATTAAGGCCCTATTACTACTGGCAAATTGTCGACCCCTGCTATATAAAGTACTACAGGTAAAATGTTTGAAGAAAGACAGTTACTTAATATCAAATTACACTTTTGTTAATGAAATATGAAGAATTGTCATTATGAATCAATTTGAAATTGTGTTAAACATAAAACACTAATAAACTAAAATATTTTTGATTATATTAATAAGCCAAATGCCAGCTACATGGATAAAAATTGCATATTTCTATTTATTTCCACCTTTTTTCCAAATCTCAGAATACTGCTTATGAATATTCATGACCAACAGAAACCATTGGAAACCAATAGAAACCAACAGAAACCAATAGAAACGAGTAAAAAATAACATCTGAACAAAAAATTACAGAAACCAACAACAAACCGATATAAGCCAACACAAACTGATACAAGCCAACGGAGAGGGTCCACGAGGCCGAGGGCCCACGAGGCCGCCAGGGGCAGAGTCCAACGAGGCCGAGCGCCCACGAGGCTGAGTATTTTCCCATGAGACCGATTTTTCTCATATTGTGTTTTGCAATATACTGCTCGGTCTCGTGGACCCTCAGGCCTCGCGGGCCCTCGGCCTCAAGGGCACTCAGCCTTGTGAGAAGACCCCAAGCGAACAGATGCAAGCTAATAGAAATCAATAGAAACTAACAGATAAAAATTATGGAAACCAACAAAAGCTGATAGAAACTAATAGAAACCATTAGACACCATGGGAACCAAGAAAAACAGAAAACCCCAATAGAAATTGTATATGGGACAGCCTGAAACTAATAGGCCTAGAGACCAATAGAGTCTGATGGTCTATGTTGGTTTATGGGTCCAACAGCCTGGAACCAATAGAGACCAATAGAGACCATCAGACTCTATTGGTTTACGGGTCCAATACAAAGGCCAGACACCAACAGAATCTCTTGCTTATCTATTGGAGCCTATTGGTCCTCTGTGGGTCCATTAGGATTCTGATATTCCCATTGTATTGGTCTCTATTGGACATTCTGATGGTCCATTAGAAACCATTAGAATCCATCAGACACCATTAGAAACCAATAGAAATTTTCTGTTGGTTTCTAATGGAGCCTATGGGAATTTCGACCTGGGGATCGCGATTCTCATGCAAACTCAAAATTTCATTTTTTTTTTTTTTTTTTTTTTTTTTAAATCTAAATAGAGTTTATATTAATAAATATTGGTCGATTTTCTCCCAAATTTTGATAAGCCTTTTCGTACTCTAGCTGAGTAAATTCTCAACCAGTTTAATTGTAAAACGTAATTCATGTAAATTTACCGCATTACAACTTTCACATATTAGCACACACACAAAAAATGAGAACTTGCATATATGAGTGATCACACTCAAATATCCAAGTATTTTTGACAATATAGTGACACACATCCATGAGTGCTTTCACTCAATAAAGCTACTTTGAAAACGCACCTAATCGAGTATTTTAAATTTGACAATACCGAGTGAGTCAAAAAAAACTTTACACCTAGAAAAATGTCAATAAAAAGAAAGCCAGTTTATAAATCCCAAATTATTTTACATATTCTGAAAGAGTAACTCCTCCCGCATCTTTTGGTACCATTTTCGTGTGTTATACCTTTACGCTTGGATGAACACGGCGCATTGCTTACGAACATGTCCATTTTGAATTGTGCAAGAATGGGAGTAAAATCAAAACAACAGAAAGCTAGAAAAAAGCAACTTCATCCTGATTAAAATAGCATAACTTTTTAACAAAAATGTCTTACGCTTAATAACTTGGCAGGGGTGTTGTTACACATATTGACTACATTATGTATGAAATTTAGATTGATTCGTCAAGTAATCCATGAATGAGTACACATCAAAGAGTAAATTGTCACAGACAGACCTAAAAGGCCTCTTAATACTTTTGAAAAGTGATTATTTTGTCTTTGACGTGTGCTCACTCATGCCTGACTCTACAGATCTATCGCATTTTCATACAGAATGTAGACAATATGTGTAACAACACCCCTGCCAAGTGATTAAGCGGAATACATTTTCCTTAAAGAGTTATGCTATTTTAATCAGGTTGAAGTTTCTTTTTTCTATGTTTTTGTTGTTTTGATTTTACTCCCATTCTTGCACAATTCGAAATTGACATGTTCGCAAACAATGCGCCGTGTTCATCCAAGCGTAAAGATATACCACACAAAAATGGTACCAGAAGATGCGGGAGGAGTTACTCTCTTAGAATATGTAAAATAATTTGGGGTTTATAAATTCGTTTTCTTTTTATTGACATTTTTCTAGGTGTAAAGTTTTTATTGACTCACTCGGTATAGTGACACACCAAAATGAGTTTATTTAATTAACTCATTTTATTGAGTAACATAACTAATTGTTTTGAGTACATTGCACAAACTAATCTAGTGAGTAACGCTTTACATACTCAGAGAGTTAGTAAGTAAAGGTTTAAAACTTTACTTACTGACTCTCTGAGTATGTAAAGCGTTACTCACTAGGTGAGTCCTATTCCTTTTTGTTTGTTTGTTTGTCTGTTTTTATAATGATATTTGGAATGTTCCGATGATATACACATCAGTGCATCAATTCTCTCAAACCAATACACTGCATTACTCACTTCAGTGCATCAATTCACACAAACCAATACATTGCATTGATCAATGCATCAAATTACTCACACTGTGTACATGACTGACAAAGTAATGGAAAATGCATGCATGTTAATCTAGTTGTTATCAGACGATGTATATCATCGGAACATTCCAAATATCATTATAAAAACAGGCAAACAAACAAACAAAAAGGAATAGGACTCACCCAAAGACAATAAGAGCATGCAGGCTCTCCGCTCTCCGCACCGCTCACAGAGTGTAACGCTATGTTTCCGCTATACATGTACGTACGTACGCGTAGAACATACCTCGTGTGCAGTCTCGATGTCTACTCGTGATCCGAGTAGGCGTACCGGGCGCAACATGTAAAAGTACCGCATAGCCAGTAAAATTACTCTCAAAGACTTTCACGAGACTTGAGACGTACGAAGACGTGTCGTAGTTTACTCATCTAGTGAATTACAGGCTATATAGAATTTCTCAGCAATTCTCACTTTACTCGATTGTTAGTGTTTTCACCCGATCATCCACCAAGCCGTACCAAGTTGAAGAGAAACTCACTTGCACAATTGTTTTACGTAATTGAACAATAAAGTTACTAAGGGATACTCAAGAAAGAAATTTATTGAGTATATATACTCAATAATTTTTTTTTTCTTGAGTATCCCTTAGTAACTTTACATGTACTGGAAGAGCGGGTGTGTACTTTTAACAGAAACACAGATTCTGAAGTAAAAATATGTGATATACGAATAAAAGCACTCGCCTCCAAGAGTAGCAAACGGGTTTTACTCATGGAAACTAGTTCTTATTTTTTGTGTGCATACCACCGATAATTGTACGTGTTACAATTCGTCACCGTTTTTACGAACCGTCCCGAGAGACTTTTAGCGGACCGAAATAAATTGTGAGATAAACGCGTTTAAAGATAAGCCT
>CALNVZ010003429.1:36330703-36341025 GCA_940671915.1 Paracentrotus lividus
TTAATTAGTCATGTATTGAAAGAAATAGACAATACTGATTAGGGTGAAAGTAGAATATAATTAAGACAAGAAATTCGTCCAAAAGAAAGAGATTTTTCATGATTTGAAGTGGTTAAGTGACCCGTGTCATAAGATGAGTATGCATAAATTAACGTGGTATAGTAAAGTCATTTGATGTCGAACGTGATGTTTTGGTATCTGACAACATACTGTCATGGCAAACTGGGAAAAAATAAACATCTTTACTTTACAAGCTTTCATATTCCAATAAATCCACTTCCGTACTCCCTCTGCAAATATAATTGGATTCTTCATTTACAATACTAATTGTTTATTATCCATCACACCTGAACTCCATGACACGCACAACGACTGTTTTACACCTTCGCGGGATATTAATACAAAAGATAAAACATTTGGAGTCTGATATTTCATCTTTTGGATAAGTTCTGTGCACAAGATGGTTAGTGATGGGTGGCTGAATAATTTCAATCATATGTCATTGGGATATACGGGTTTCGGTATTACGGGTTATTAGAAACGGTTAGGGAATCGAAAAATATGCATGGTGCAAAAAATATAAATACTAATGTTGACTCGCGATCGAAATATTGACTGTAACCATATAAATAGATTCTAACAATATCAATGTGTTTCTTGGGTAAGACCTGGGTAAGCGAACAAGGGGCGCCTTGGGTAGTTGCGTAACAAAAGGCGCCCAAAATAAGAAAAAATGACCAAAATGGCATACTCTCTGGGGGTGGCAAATTTTTTTGAAGAAAATCGCCGGAAGGGGTTGAGAGCAACGTCAAGTTATAGCCCAGCGATATTATATATTATATGTATTATTCATATTTAGCTATAATATTAAAAAACAAAACAAAATGTTGTATGGCATTTTCGCCATTTTTATTAGATTGTCTCGAAATTTTTCGATACGGTATTGCCTCCCGTCTTAGGAGATATTTACAAATGAACAGTATTATCATCTAGGGGGGCGGGCATTCTCCAGAGCAGCAGGTGCATTGCACGCTCCTGCTATGCCGCTGGCTCTGAGGATGCGCTCCCTTCACAGAAACAACTAATAGATGCGCTTCAGTGATAAAGTTACTGATTATTCGTAATATCATAAAATACATGACACAATAATTAAATAGATGTATGTAAAATATTATACAACTCAACCAGTTAACAATTAGATCATTTTGAAATGCTTTCTCTCCCTTGCCAATCGCCTTTCTCCCCGTCCCCCCCCCCCCTCTCTCTCTCTCTCTCTCTCTCTCTCTCTCCTGTCTCCGTTTTCCTTCCTTCTCCTCTCAAACTGGACATTTAAATATACTAATTTTGAGAGAGGTAATGCAGATTGCTCTCATAAACACCTTTTCCAATATGTTATTAATGTATTTCACTTACTAAGATAAGCTGAGTAAAAATATAGATAAAAACAAAAAGTAATTCAGTCTGGCGAGTAATACACAACACTTTGATGCGCGCTGCACTACGTTTGAATTGAAATGTGTACAAATGTTAGGCCGCGCACGGCGGCGCGCGCGTCACAAGACGGTTCGTGAAAACGAAAGATGGCAGAGGCTTGCACGGGAGACGGTCGCGTAGTGCTGGCGCGGACACTACGTAAAAACGCTCCTTAGCGCGGATCTGATTTTTATCGTTTTTACGAACCGTCCTACGACTTTGCTCTATGATTACCATCTATTTTTTAATTAAATAAATTATTTTTACCCCAAAAGATTATATCATGGATTCCTGAGGGTAGTTTACTGTAACGATATCAAATTTCAAGTTACATCACCTATTTTTCCCTCTCCAAAATAGCGACTCAAAAAAGGTTCCCTCACAATGTATCTTTTCTCATCATTTCGTATCTTTCATAATGTTATTGTCATTCCTTTGCAAACTCTTTCTATTTTAATACTATTTATTTCTACATTTACCATTCCTACTGTCTTTCCAAGTACTCATTTCCCCTTCTTCTTTGATATCTCTTCCTATTTCAAAAATATTTTCCTTGATTTTTTTTTAGTCAGGCAATTGTGACATTATTTACGCTCTCCCCTTTATCAATATTTAAATGTGTTCACTTTTCATACTCTCCAGTCTATAGTTAACCTGAATATAAACACAAAAAGTGAAGCATGTACAGGCATTGAGATACCAATCGAGACCCAATTTTAATCAAAAAACTGTTCAATCACAGATACATTAAAATTAGCTCACATAGCGAAATGAAAGAATAATGAAATATGAATATTACCAACAAATAAAACTTAAAAGACCAAAATGAGTATACTTTTAAATCGGAAATATAAGTTACAGCATGTTGAGAAATTTCAGCTATAATTTTAATTTCAGAATTTCAATAGGATACAGATATGACAAGTAAGTATAAAATCAAATGAAATTGAAATGACATAAAAATATGAATTTTAAACTATAATTTTAAATGAAATATTGCACAATCAAAAGATGAGTTGTGCTAGTAAACAATCCACAACAATATTCATGATTTATAATAATCAAACTCAAAATGATACAAGGAAGAATGGCATACTACAGCGTGATATAAAAATGACTATAAGAGGTGAATTTAATATCATGAAGAAGATTTGCACAGTGGCGGATACAGCGATTTCAGGATACGAGGACGGCGCCAGGCCCAAATTTGAATGAATGGGGGGGGTGCAAATTTTTCTTGATCATTTAACATGTAGGGTCAATTGAGCTGTTTTCAAATAATTTGGGGGGGGGCATCCCCTGCCTCCCCGCCTGAATCCGCCACTGTGTGAACTACCTTGTAAGGTATAAATATACCGTTCATCCATGATTAAATCTATAGGAAATGCAGGAACTCTTCAGGATATACATTTAAAGAAAAGGAAACTGCGGCTTATGTGATTGCTCTCAAACCTGGTAACATGTTGAAGGATTAAAATCTCAAACAGCGGTCTTACTATTGTCATTAAAATAACTATCATCTTGGTGGTTAAGGGTGGTATCTCCACTTCGCGGAGGACCATGTTCAGCGGACGGAATCCTTTGTGCCACATTTATAAATACGTTATAGTAGAAACATCTCCAAACTTTAGGAAAATTGAGGAGAAAAGAGGACAAGGGACTGAGGAGACTGAGTTAATTGGCAAAACCAATGTTGACAAATCTGGTTCTCAATTTTTTGTTTCGCGAAGGTGAGGGAATACCACCCAAAGGACCATGCCAAAATTACCGTTTTGTTATGCTCAACCCCCCCCCCCCCTCCACACCCAACCCAATTAAGACACTCTGGTGTAACCCCTCATAACCATGGCATAATCATTTAATAAAAAGTGTACCCTTGAAATCGTTTTTAACGGTTAAACAGATTATTGAAAGCGCAAAAGTATTATTTTTTATTATATAAGAGACGAGAATAGCCCTAGCAAAGTCTGCTTCATTTGTCAAAAATGAGTAATATATTTAAAACCTTCACTTAGTATGAAAACTAAAAAATACGGTGTACTTGAAATACTGGGGTACTTAATGTTACTATCAATCCAATTGGTTCTTAAATGTATGGGGAAGCGAAGCATGGACAACACAGCAGAATATGTCAAAGCGTCTGGACTGTGTGAATGTGACTTCTCAGACAGATGCTGATATATATATATTATAGGCTGATCGTATAGCAATAAGAATTGTTAATATAGCTTAATGTAATAACTAGAAAATACTGTTCATGACATATCGAATAGACTATGTATGTGTGACACCTGTATCTACTGTAAAGTGGTAATGTTTAGAGAATCTGTAACTGACAGGAAAGTTCAAGGGTAAAATATAGTGTAATAGAAGGAGAAGTATATCATTGAGTGGACAGCTTGAATAAATGGCCTTTTGAAGAAGATAGGAAGTCAGAGGAAAGAGGGTTACCTACAGTTAATGGAGAAAAGCTAAGAAAATAGAGAGTTTGTGTAAAATCATGTATCGCCTAAAGTCGCAAGATGGCTACTGAGCGTGAGTCGTCCTAAGTTTGCTGAAATATATATTATTAGAAATACTTCTTCTCAAAAAAGGAACAACTGTCATAGTCCCGAGAAAAAACCCGTACATGTTCATGTAACACAAGGTACATGAACATTTTTTTAAGCCTTGCGTAAACGCTAACAACCCTCTCCTGTATACATCTAAAGTGGAATAGGATAAATCACAAAAAAACACTTTGAGAAAATACAAATGTTACAAGTCAAAAAACAAAGAACTGTTCTTATATTGTTTGGAGATTCATGAAGTTCTAATTTTATATTGGCTATAACTAAATCCACTCCCCCAAAACACAAAATTTTCCCGCCCATTACCAAAAGAAACGCAAATATCATAAGTTGTGTGTTAATTTGAAAAAAAACTTTACTAACCAAGTGGCGATATTCACGTAATTGTTCTTTCAAAAATATAAATACCAGAGAGCTGATGGCATTACTCAATGTAGCTCATGGCTCATCCTACTCTAAGAATAACACCATTTAAAACCACCACAAGAAGACGCCAGCAGGCCATTCTAACTTAACCCAAAGATCACTTGACATAATTCTAATCTTCTTTGCTAAAGACGGTTGTGAATTCTCACCACCTGCTCAACGAAACCTTGCCAGCATTAAGTAAGCAATGAAAAAAAGTCGAGCCTGGAGTAAATTTATTATTGCACGACTTGTCTATGTTATCAAAACAAATTATTACATGAGTGTCTGCATAAAAATGATCATACAAATTAAAAAATCTTCATCTTAATTCAAATGTTTTGCACGGATGATCTTACTGCTTAATATCGGTTTAAAGTATAAAGTCTTACCTGCTCAAAGTCACGTAATATTAAAAACTTTTCGGTTAATCGAATGCTCTAAAAATGTAATAAAATATACTTTATTCTGACTTGCATACACCCAGAGAATAGTTAATTCTCAAAATGGAATATACTTGCACATGTGAGGAAAGCATGATGTCAATAGAAGGTCCTCTTACGAACGGGTTAATATCAAATGAAATACTGCATTTTCACCAGTTCAGAGCGTGTACTCCTAGGTCTAATGCTACTTTCGCCGCTATCTACAGGTAACTTCATGATATTTTTTCTCTTCACCATGATTGCATACTAATGAGAGTGAAAAGTCACAAGCGGAATTCTTTTAATTAGTGAGAGCTACATGGGTGTATTTTAACCACGAGAGCATCCTGAAACAAAACAAAAAAGGTCATGTTTTGTGGTGTCTCTGTAATACAAAAATCACATGAGCACACCCCAAAAGTTATGTAAATGTGAATATTCATTTTTGTATTTGGTAGATTTGACTAAATCTTAACAGAAAGTTACACCCACCACTTTATTTCTTGTCTTTTTTCCACCTTCCAGTTACAACAAACAACACATAACAAAAACAATGGTCAGTTGTCTCTAATTCAACTGTTACTTATACCTCTGACAGCTGCCATGCATGAGCGTACCGATGTAACAAGGGAAACGTAAACTGCGACTACTCAAATACCGACGGCTCAGGCTGAAGGACTGCAAAATACCCTGCAGAGGCGCTGAACAAAAAAAAAAAAGAAACTGCGCAGCTGTAGTTTCCAAGACAAACCTGTACAATGCAATAACTGTGGAGGCCGGCTATACCAGTACAGTAATGGCTAATAAAGGAAAATTCATTATTTCAGAAAAAAACTTTAAAAATTCCGGCCAAATCTTCCCTTAACCCAGCTAGCTCTTCAAAAACTTCTACTGCCTATGTGTTGAGTGACCATACAAATAATCAATAATTCCAAATAGAATTTAATAGTACGTTATGAAAGAGTTCCTACCAACTACCACCTACCATTGTTCATTTTTAAAACTTTTTCATATTCAAATTAAGACATTTTGAATATGTCAGGCAGATGAACTCGTGTTTTTTTACAGTATGTCAAGCCTCCCCACTCCCCCAACCATCGCACAATACTCCATGACCCGATGCTTTTTCAGTACACGCTTAATATTTTTAAAAAATACGAAATTGAACAATGCGTTAGCCCTTTATCACCCTTCAATACTCACCAGGCTCGAATATGCTCCTTGAAATGTTCACTGCAAGATACGTCTAATTCAGGAAAGGAAGCTGAAACACAATTCTCAAAGTTGAATTAGTGTGATGTTGATGCTTGAATGCTAAGTTGGATGACCAATCAGGATCTAGATCTTCAGTCCAGTCCAGATCCAAAGAACTGAAAAATTATAAACATCAAACAAACGAAGTCTTTTGTACCAAGTATTAATTGCAATAATCAATAAGAATCTACGATTGTAAAAACAAAAGAGAAAAATTTTTTAACACTCGTGACACGATGAATGTGATTGACAAGCGGCAGTTGTATGTCTCTACTTTTTAATTATCAAATTTTGCTGAATAGACATTTCCTAGAATATCCTTTTGTCACGTTTGATGATACCGGTAAACTGCAATATTTAATTGTCACACTAAACTTCAAACTTAACCAAGGCCACAGCATTTCCATTGTTGTCAGTATGGTCTTAGCATCAACTTTAAAACATATCGCGTATTGTAGTGAAGAGACAATTAGTATTTAGTACTATTTCCTATTTTACTTAGGTCTCATATTAACTTGACACCGTAACGTAAGCAAAATCAGGATTGGCGCTAGGGCGTTACAGGTTTAATCGGTCAGATGTTTTTTGAAACACACAAATTATGCAACAATGCTGGACCAGCTACCGGTTAGATTTTTAAACTGAACTTTAGCATGCTTTCATTTATCAAAATTTATTGTTAGACAATGACAAACTCAAAGTAAGCCATAAACCTAACGGGAGATCTAACTTAGTTGAAATCTAGTATCTTTCACTTCACTCAGAGGACAACTAAATACAATGATCATAGGCTTTTATTTAGGCCTAGGCTAGCTCTGTTTCCGTCATCGGTGGCCCCCGGCCGTATCCTGCCGATTGAGACAGATCAGCCTCGGTCTAACGTCTAGACTTTAATATTATGTCGTCGAACAAGTTAAGATCTGAATCTCTTTAGCATTCACTCAATCTCAAACTTAAACTTACTACGATAAGGACAATTCTACACTCATCACAAATGATACCCTTCCAATAAAACAAAATTGGTCTAACGTACACGTAATTTTTCTGACAAATTAGGGATCGTCGATTATGCAGATCTACAATTTAGTTCCGGAAGAGTATATATGCGGGGCTTGCAATACATAACGCCAAACATCTCTGATTATTACGTTTTCAAATAAAGCCAATTTACCATTTTATTATCATACATCATAAGTTGTAAGATTATATTATTTAAGCCCTACACAATATCTTAACTTTTATTACCTTTCATATTTTGCATCCAAATATTTCATTTTTAAAGGAAAATCGTCTCATCTCGTGGTGTTCAGAGACACTCGGGATCGTTTCTCGAATGCCCATACGGCTATGCGCAGCAACGTTCACAGCAAGCCACGGTTCGCTAAAAAACGAAAGATGCCAAGAGCACACCTGCAGAGACGCTGTCTACTATAGTCACGTATGACGTCACGAAGAACAATTTTACTCTAAAAACTGTGAGATGAAAGACATTCGACTATCTCATTCAAATATCGAATAAAATCATTTTTGAATTTTTCATCAATTTTGGCCTCTTAGGACACTTCGTGAAAACGGTGACGAATTTTAAGCTCTAGTTGTTATTATTTTTTATTTATTATTATTATTATTATTATTATTAAAATCCAGATTAATTAATTAATTTATTTTTATTTATTTATTATCAATTCGGCAATATTACAATGTACAATTAGAATACAACAATACATGAATGAAAACAGAACCGTGGAAGGGTACATGTAGCTTAGCTGCCTGGGTTTGGGAAAAGCTAACTTGATAACTGTGACCCGAGGGTCTCCCTCCCCGACTAAGCTACATGTACCCAAAACTGGTCTGTATTAATAATAATCAATAGAACATTAAAAAATGACATGTACACAATATCACAATGATTTGAGAAAATTGGTATTACACAATAAAACCAGTATTAGAGGTGTGAGAGTGATAGAATAGTTAATATAATTATGAAGTATCATTAACAATCGATATTGACGAATATAGATGGATTAAGATTGCTATCAACATAAATGACGGTTTGACTACACGGGGAAAATATTGTTTAAGCTCGACGAAGAGTTTGAATTTACGAACAGTTTGTAAACTAGGTATACATTAAATAGTACAGTTTATTTTTGAGTAAACAATGAATAAATTTAAAGCAGAGAAAATGAATATAGACATGGTTGATACTGTGGGTTGAGTAAATTGGTAGTATACAGAAGATAATATAAAACCGTACATAATAGATGGTATAATCATGAGGTATTATCAATAATCGAAACTGACAATGAAATTATAAACCTGAAAAAGAGATGGCATGTGTTTTAAAGGAAATTAATAATTGACTGCACGAGAAGCTGAATGCTGGAGATAAAAATATCACGAGCATCAGTACCAGTATAATCACTGTAATTTCCACATGGTAAGAGTACACTAAATAAGTAATGTTTTAGAATTGGTAGAATAATTAAACATAATTAAGCGCGGACAACTAAGCTGGAAAGAAAAGAAAATGAACAACAATCATATGGCATTTAGGCATTACAGACCTAGATTAACATGTAAGATCATAGGTAAAGGTGCCCTCACACTACGGCGTGTTGAGCTAACGTTTGACCAGCGTTCTTGGAATTTGGTGTGTACGTTCGAAAACGTTGCTACTCGTTAACCATACGCAATTAGTCGTTGTCTGAACACATATGTACGCTGAGATAAATTCATAATTTATTACACGTTCACAGTTTTTAGCGTTTTCTAGCGCGTAACAACGCACTTATCAATAGGTTCTGTATGCGCTGGGCATTATCAGTGTGAACGTTATGCGCGTTGGATGTTCGTTCCCTTGTCGTTCTCTATTCGTTCCCTGGTCGTCCAAACGCGTATAATCTATCTCGGGAAGTTTTTTTCAATCATGTTTTATTACTATTCTTTTCATTTTTTAATCAATACCTTTGAATGCATCGATTTTTCCTCCTCGATTAAAAAAAATAAAAAAATAACTATGATATTAAATCTTCCTATTATGTCGGAGAAGAGATTATGGGATAATCAATCGACTTGTAATTCAATATAACTGTGGTCTCTTAATCTTTATTTATGGGATTAGCTATTATTATATGATGTTATATTATCAATAATACTTGAATGCTGCGAGCGCCTTTCAGAGTCGCCTCACTAAGCCTGGTAATAGTTAGTTATCATTATAAAGCCCTTATAAACACCGGAGTAGGATACATGTATAAAGTGATACATAAATGTAACTATTATTAGTAATACTCTATCATGCCATGAAGTATGTTTAGAAAGATTTTCGTTCAATGTGGTATTTATGTAATTTAAGAAACAAACCTTCATATTTTGGTTAAGAAAAAAAAAATTATTATGATGTATCTAGGAATAGGTATAAACCAAAAGCCTTGGACCACGGGAAAGAATGAGGGAAACGGAAGAGAAACACAGATAAGGAGAACTGGGTAGACAAAAAGGAAAGAGAGGTAAAAAGAGAATGAAAAAACAGCAACAAGAAACAGACAGAAGAGAGAGAGAGAGAAAGGGGAAGAGAGGAAGAAAGAGATAACGAATGAATATAATATAATGGGAGAGAGACTGGAAGATGAAAAATAGGGAAAAGAAACTAAAAAGAACATTAATTGAGTAATATGAATATGAAACTCAAAAAAGTTTTATAATAGACACAAAGTCGTTTGGAAACATAACATTGGCAAAACATTTTTTCCTTTTTGTTTGGGGGGGGGGGGGTGGGAGGTTGTGGGGAAGCTTTTGTTTATTCTCTAATTTATGGGCACAAAATTGTTTATTCATTGATATTATTCCGTATCAGGACATCCTCCCCCGGAGGACAACTCCCCGGGGACAATTTCCGGAGGACAGCTCCCGGGGACCAATGGGTTAGGGGTTAGTTAGGGTTGTCCTCCGGGGGAGTTGTCCTCCGGGGGAGCTGTCCTCCGGAATTGTCCCCGGGGGAGTTGTCCTCCGGGGGAGATGTCTAGACCCATATTATTCATTGTATTGGCATGTTAAAGTGTTGAACAGTCAATGCATTCTGATAACTGCATGAACAGTTTGTTTTCCTTTTTGTTCTGTTTTTCTATATGATCCTGAGGTGTTATACGCCCCTCATAATTATGATTTTTTTTTTTTTTTTTTGAAGCACTTA
>CALNVZ010003429.1:36342609-36375678 GCA_940671915.1 Paracentrotus lividus
TCCAAAACGCTAAACGATCAAGTAGCGACTGCCCAGCGCTTTCAAAGCGTCTTTATAAGAACGCTGTTACACGCCAAAAATTTTGAACATATGTTCAAAATCAAAAATTGACCTCAGCGTTCCTCTGCGTTTCTTTGCGTATACCAACGAATAGCAAACGCTTTCCTACGTTTCCCAAGCGATTTTCGAACGACAGTCCGCGCTCATGAACGTACGCGAAAATGCAATTAACATTCCACGAACGTCGGGCAGTCGTTACTCAATACGCACATGTTTGGCGTTTCCTAACGTTCTTTAACACGTCCAAACACGCTAGACATAAGTTGGACATCGCTGTTCAGTCGTTGCTAACGCTAGGCAATCGTTAGGTGGACGCTAAGCGCGCGCAGTCATCGTTACCCTGACGCTATTTATACGCTTCTCAGTCGTTTAGAGCTCATTAAAAATTCCATTTTGGACAGGGAAAATGGAGCGTTCTTGAGCGTATTTTGGACATAGTCAAATTTCGAGTGAAAATCGTGAACGCTAGACACACGTTACCTCAACACGCTCTAGTGTGAGGGCACCATAAGATGACTTCAAGAAATTGCTTATACGCTAGGAGGGGAACATATATGATTTCTTAGGTACGTTCCCAAAAGTAAAACACCTCGGCGTGGCGCGTGAACGCCGTAGCGCGGCGCCTCGTGCGGCGTTCCCTTATCGCGGCGCTTTTGATTTTCTGTTCGAAAAAGAGCGCGGGCCAATTTCAACAGACTTCCGTCGTTTTGTTTGTTCCCTGATATAAAAAGGAAACATGTATAGCTCCGTCTACGGCCATCTACGGCCATTGAATGGCAGAACACTGTGCAAGAATTAATTGTTTGGGTGTTTGCACTGAATACAGATCAAAGGTTCTATGTGTGTGTTTATGACGGCGGAGCGTGATAGGCTATAGGACAATAGCCAGGGCTTCATCAAAGACTTTAATCTCGCTGTGTTAATTGATTTTATGTACTCTATAATGCTCTGCTTAATGATATAAGGACAGGCCCTATATTAAAAACAATAATCTGCCCACAGTTTGGTGCCCTGTAACATAGAGGGGCATACTATCGAGCTTACGATTGGTATCTTTAATACAGCTAAGACTTACGATTGATATCAATCGTAAGATTGATCCTATCTTTTAATTCATGTTACAGCTATTAAGCAGAGGTCTGTGACTATACGAGAGGATCGTAATAAAATTATGTATAGCCCCTCAAGTTTTGTTCCAGTTTTTTTTTTTTTTTTTTTACACCTTTCTGTAATAAATAAACTATGCGGTATTCATGGCGACATCTCTCTTCGCGGAGACGGATTTGGGACTATTTTGAGACGGTTTTGAAATTTGTCGCGGGTCGTCGCAGAGATGTCTCCGAGACGTGTCCGTGACGCGAAAAGCGTCTTCACGACGGACAAAAGTATTAGAGACATCTCCGATATTTTTTCTCCTTCGCCGGAGACACCCTTTTCTGTTAACATTTCAAAGTAGTCCCGTCTCTGCGAAGATACAACCATATAAATTAATAAAAAATATTAATAAAATATGGCCTAACTTGTAGAAACTTTTATTCTAATCATTCCGCATTTTTGGCTTTCCTGTTTATATTAGGCCTATTACGTCTATGTTTCTTTTGGGCGATTCCATACATGTCGTACGGGACATTTAGAGAACATTTGACAGCTTTTCGACAATAAAAAACAAAAAATATTCCAGTAACTGATGGTCATTCTCAAGTACTACCAGAATGGTAAAAGAACCAAAACTTGATTTGACTTGAATACATATCCTGTAAACTAGAGATTGAAAATAGTAATGTGTCGTACGGGACGCAGAGAAAGTGACTTTTTTGGAAGCCTTAAGTTTGTGTTGAAAAGTCTGTGAGTTGCACAGGAAATTTAAATCAAAACTGAACTAAATTTGATCTTCAGTTACCAAAGAACAGATATATAAAAATATATTTGCAAAATAAGCATTAACGAATAGATAAAGCAAATTATAATTTTCAAGAACATTGTGGCGTACGGGACATGCAAAATGTGTCGTACGGGACATCTCTGAATGAGGGCTATACTTTGTTAATTTTTGTCTTGATTACTTCTTAAATCCACTAATTTATCTAATAATAATGATAATCCTATAAAACTAAAAGGCAGTTATCATGTTAGAAAGCACTATTCGTGAATAGTTCTGTAAATATATCATGACTAATATAATGTGTCGTACGGGACACTATTGATGTGTCATAGGGCCAGCCTGTGTAACATTGGACTGTCAATCAAAAACAAAGCATTACTCCCAAATTTCTCTGTTGTATCCTTAACAAGGCATGCAGGACAATCATTGGCGTATCTGAGGGGAGGGGGCAGGTGCCCCCGGGGGCACTTTAAGGGGCGCAAAACATGAAAAGGGATAAAAGGAAGGAGAAATGAAGAGAAGGGGGTGCATACCCAAACTTGAAAAGTAGGAATGATGGCAAGTGACAAGTAATGATAATACCAATAACTTTATTGTTATTGGTATTATCATTACTTGTCACTTGTTTTCTGCAATTTATGCAAATTAGCCCCTTTTGCCCAAAACAAGATCTACTGAATACCTTACACACAAAAAACTCAATTTTTGCACACATGTTCTCTAGACATATGTCTGGGGAATATATGGATCTGAATTTCAAAACAAATCTTTTTTTTTTTTCTTGATGAATTTTTTCTTTGGTATTTCATTTTTTTTTTTTTTTTAGATAACTATAATATTCATGACAGTATTACCAGAAAATTAACACTAAATTCTAATCCATGCATTCCCCAGAGACATATTTCACCAATGCAAAATGTATAAAGAGCAACAGACATTCCATTATTGAGATGTTTTGTCTTGCAAAAAAGGGCTAATTTGCATAAATCATGTTAATTAGGCATTTTTGGTATTTTTTTTGTCGTCCATTTTTCTTTTCATTCCTTCAGAAATGAGCCAAAAAGAAGTGTAACAATTTGCCTTTAACCCCCCCCCCCCATAAGCTGATATACATGTAGATAACTGAAAATAAATGAAAAATATAAACTATATCAAATCAAAAATAAAAAAGTTTGGCAAGAATCCAGATCACTTGATATATAGTCCAATATATCTTAAGACACATGTGAATATTGTAAAAGGAAAGTACTAAAGTTTATATTATGGCGCAACTGCCCATTCCAGAAAACGATTTTTTTTTTTTCCTATTCTTTTAAGAAGAAAAGTCCTAACTTTACTGAATTCCATGAACCAACTTGAAATACGGGTGGACTTTTCCATATACCAATAACAGGAAAGGGTGGTATGAAAAAAGGGTAAACATCAATCAGTAGCCTGTGTCTAAAAGCTTTGACCAGTGGAAATCACCAGTACAGCTGAAGGCCTTCACAATGGAATACATGTATTTGAAGTCGGTTAAAATGGTGGGAATTACATATTTCAGGTTCACTAGAGATAAACAGAGGCCTATTCAATTTCAATTAATGTCACTTCAATGTGTTTTAATTCAAATAGACCGTTTTATAGAGTTTATGGACTTCGTAGTAATTCAAACACCGCAATGAAATGCAATATATATTGTGTGGCGTACGGGACATGTCCCGTACGACACATTGTGTGTCGTACGGGACAACTTTAAAATGCCATTTATTGAAAAACTTAAGGGCGGATTTTTTATCCTAATAGGACTAATTGATTCCCCATGGGTCAAAGACAGAGAAACTGCAATAGCAAGATTGCAGCATCAAAATCAAAAGTGTGGTCAAAACTTTTGCATTTCCATGTGTCGTACGGGACATTGCCAAAAATAGGTTCGGAATAATCATTACTCACCCCATTAAGCATCATATAAATGTTTTAAAACTTATTTGGAGCCATCCATGATACATTAATCTACTGACTTGTACTACATTTTAATATTCTTTCGGCTCTTTCTATAGTGGTTTCATGACGAACGCAGTCCGTTTGAAGACAGTATACCCCCTTCTTGCAACACTATTAGTTCTCTTTTCCAAGTGTGACCAGGGACGTGAGAGAGCCCTGGTGTGAACAAACACCTCAATCAGACATCTATCTAAAAAACATCTGTTCCTTGACCTCGGTCCAAACAGTGGTCACCCAAGGTCACAGCTGGGAGGCCAACAATTGTTTACATTAAACGATCAAGATGTCTGTATCGATACATTTTTATTAGTTTTTTATTCTTGTACTTTCCTTATTCCGGGTCGATTCTTTCGTTGAAATTGAAAACGAATTAACATTTGATTTCTAAATATAATATGCCTGTGAAAAACTTGAAATAATATCAAATACAATCACTTTATTTTTAAGGGCCTACTCATAGGCAGAGCTACTATTACGTAACATCCCAGCTGTTGTTTATCTTTTACCCCTGGTTCAACGCTCAAGCTGGCGTGTGGAGTTGCAAAGTTTGATAACAGGGATTATCTGGCCATGCAGAGCCAATAGTGATTGGAAATAGTTTCAAACGAGGATTTTTTATAAGGGGGTCCGACACCTGAGCTCAGCTCTCGAACTGGGGGTAGGCTTGCAAACGAGGGATTGACGTAATGTGAAGCAGTTTTTGTTTTCGACCTGTTAATCAATAAGATTTATGAAAATTGAAAATTCCGCCGTTTTGCCCCCAAAAAATCCATTTCCGACTTCGCTTTGGAAAAAACTTGTAATTTCCATAAAGTTTAGGTATCAGAGCAAAATATTACACTACTTATGATTAGTTGAAAGAATATTTTAATTTTGGCATTTTTTCAAGTTCTAGTGTGGAATCGCCCTTTTACAATTTCTTATTCATTCATTTTGTTTGGCTTCGTACTGGAATCTATCTGGCTTGATGTTGCAGCGATGTCATCGTCGGCCCAGGAGGTCTCTGACACTGTTTCACTCAACATCAGATGAAAGCTGTCGCTTGGGCTGCTCGGGAGATTGCTGGTGTCGTTGTCCATGTTGACTAATTGGCTAATGATTAGTACCATTGAATCTCACAGTATTTAATCGAGACGGTTCCATCATTTATATAAACACAAAAGAAATGAAACATCCGGCCAATTAAGTGCCTATTATTAACCCAACGTGTGTTGAACCGGATGTGTCTTTTGAATAATTAATTCAAGATCAGTCATATCCAGGGACGGGGGGGGGGTGACATCATGGTCCCCGGCTATACAAATGGAGCGGCATTAAAAACAAATCCTGACGAGCAAGGCATGTCGTCATGTACAGTACATCTTAAGCCCCTAAAATAAAGATAAATTTGGAGCTCAATCTGGCGTCCCTAAGTTTAAAATTAATTTGGCACCCCCTTAACTTCAGGTCAAATCAACGCCCCTAAATCTCAGATCAATTCGGCAGGCTTCGACCATGTGATTGGGTTTTAAGTTTGAGTAGTTCTTTTATGTACTGTGGAGCTTGACCAATTAATGATTTATATACAATTAACAAAACTGTGAATGAAATTCTCAGAAGGGGTGTGGTGGAACTGAACTAGACAAGTCTTGCACATGCATTTTGAACTCTTTGTAACTTGGAAATCAAAGTATGAGCTTTCCAAACAATAAAGCATTGCAATAGTCAAGCTTACTTGCATGTAGATTAAGCCTGTCGTTTTCCGATTCTCGTTAGGTTATATGTGATGCGTCACGTCGAAAGGAGAGACTATTCGCAATTTTTGAAATCCATTTTATTTGATATTATTGATCCCTGATTACATTGCTTGAAATTTTGGATAATATAACCCGACTGTAAAGAGTAAAAAGAAGTGGAGATATTAGCCTCTGAACGCGAGGAGAATTGTGCTCTTGGAAATCAAAATCAAAGAGAAAAACGTCTGCGAAGTTTGACTTCCTTTGTACCCCGCCGCGCCAGAAAAATAAGAACACTCTGTCACCGCTGTACTCACCGAATGCCCTAGCAACTAACTTGTTACAAAGGTGAAACGATTGACCAATGAGGAGGCTGCATTCAGGTATATACAGAGAACAATACTCGTCCGTCACGCATGATCGAGGCAAGCGCAGCAAGCGGAAATAACGGCGATGTTCAATCTTCTCAAAAAAAAAAAAAGAAGCTGAATTTGGTTAGTTGTTTATATCTTCGTCAATAAATGAAAACGTCATGCTCTTTCTAATTGTTTAAGAAAAAGTCCGCTCTTTTAAGAAAAGTGTTACCAATCCTGGCGCTAAATTAGTTAGAAACAAAACTATTTTAAACCTTTTTTGGGTTTTATTCCGATGTTTGCGTGCGTTCTTTGAATGTCAATCGCGTACTCTTAAACTCATAATAAAGCGAGTCAGTCATTTTGATCTGAACTCTGTTGGAAATTTTAAAAATAATAATGGTCTATAGACTAAATTATTCTTGTACAGGGGCTTATGCATTTTGTTTATATTCTTTGATAAGTATATGATAGAGATATGCCTCCAAAAATGTTTTAATAAATTATTTGCGCCCTCACGAATGTATTTAGAATTTCTCTGATCACGTTTTTATGAGTGACTAGGTTTAGCTTAAGACAATGAAAAATAAAAACGTAAATGATTTGCTCGATCTCGTCTTTTATTGATCAAACTTGTTACCAGTAATAAGAAGATATTAATAATTTTTAGAAATTAATTATTTAAGAGTAAATCGTATTTTGTTTCGTCGTGTTTAGTAAAACGCTACTTCTTAAACACATTACTTTGTAAAATAAACTGCAGAAATTTGCTAGTAGCTATGGGTGCTATCTCACCTCGCGGCAACAACTCGTCTCAAACTTGTTTCTAAGCCGTCTTAAAGTTGTTTCAAAGTAGTTCCAAAAAGTGAGATACCAGCCGCAGTATAAGCTAGATTGATTTGCCACTCCCCCCCCCTTAGCTCATTGGTTTCCACATAATGCAATATCAACCAATTTTAAACCATTTTTTTTTTCAATTTTAAATTAGCATCTCTTACGCGTCTTAAGACTTTAACCTAAATACTTGTATCAGAAGTATTATGATCACGTCACCTCTTTTGTGTGCTCTATGTTTCCCTGATGGAACCAATTTGTTTATAGGGAGGTTTTAATTTCCCATCAGGACAACAGAATATCGCGGCCCCTAAAATAAAATGCTGAAATTAACATTCATTTGGATCCAGATAGCTAAGTCAAGCAATAAGTAGCTTTTCCCCACATAACCCCCCCCCACCCGATTGTTAGATTTGACATTCGTTTGCGTGCTCCGCTATCCCGGATGAAACAGCTTTATTCACAGCAGGTTGTGTGGCATCGCACAGCTGAGTGCAGCTAAAGAGAGTTTAGTTCGCTATTCGCTCACAAAAACGAAACAAAAAGCCAATAGAAATCACACAACACATGACCGTGAACGTCCAACAAACAAAGCCATGCGTTGCTAAGGGCGGAGCTAAACGGAGAGGGGAAATGAGCGTGGACGTGCGCTTGTATGTCCGGAAAAAAAAAAATTATGACCGAAAAAAACACTCGCCGAAAAACTGCTTTTTTACCACTTTCCCGTTATCATTTTCACTCATTTTTTTTTACAGAGCAAAGATGAAGCATGGTAGAACCAGAAAATAATAAAAAAATTTCCTCAAAATTTTGAGTTTTTTATTAGTTTGTCGATTTACTCGGATCTTTGATCTGCGACTTCTCTCTCATTTCGACAAGACGTATCACATATATACTTATCACGATGATGAAGGGGGTTGATTATCTGACATTTAGCTTTAACTAGTTTGTTGTAACTATAATGATGTAAATGATATGTAAAGTAAGGCCAAAATGCAGTAGGTATATATAAGATAAAAGTCCCGCTTTTACTTCGAAACTTACACCTGCTCTTTTAATGAATGGTGCTTAGTCAAAGGTGCAATTGTCCAGATGCGAAGCCGGCCGCTATGATCTTTAATCCATCTTTTATAGAAATAAATTTGAAAGAAACAGGACCTCTTTTCAAGTGCTATTCAGTAGGCTCATTGATCGAACCGTGAGTGCTGCACACGCATTACGCACTTTGCATTGTGAATCGACTGGAAAGGAAGAAAGCGGAACTTCTGCCAAAATTAAACTGTTTTTTCTTTACAAAATAACGCGTCATTTATATTTGGTTTTAAGGACTATGCCTTAAGTGTTAGATAGAAAAAATGTCTGCACTTTCATGTTTATATTTACTTACAAATCATGAAATGACCGAGTTAATGCAAGGGAGTAATAAAAGCACAAAACATGACCAATTTCTATAATAGCTGTCAGCGTACAAGAAATCGCTAACGCCACAAGGGGTAAAAATCGCGTTTCACAGGCCTGCGCTCAAAGGGGTTACACTTGGTGCGCCAAGTCGAGTCTTAAATTTTGGAAACACCTAATCAGAGCTATAGAGCACCTCCATAAATCCCCTTATACGGTCGAGTGACGGTGCAGGTGCAGTGCAAAAATTCAAAAAGCCACTTCCCTGCTCATATATAAAGCGCACATTTTTGAATTACACTAGGCTTTTTCTCTATAAAGACACCGAACAAAGGCATGTAAATACTAGAGGATGCTATTCTTGGATTAACTCGGGCGGCATTGATAAAGACAATAGACAAGTTTTCTTTTGAATTTCGGAGTGGCTCACAATAAACTCAGCAGCGGCTAGTGTCGTCTAATTGAAAAAAGGAAGAACGCTGAATCCTAATTTGGGAATAGGTGCCATCTCACTTCAGCGAGACGTTCCGCGACAGAATAGAAATTTCGTCTCCGCGACGGTTAAATAGTATTAGAGACGTCTCCGAACATCTCCGCGACAATTCTATGGAAAAAAAAAATCGTCCCAAAATTCAGGAGACGTCTCCGAGACGTCTCGGAGACATCTCGGAGACGTCTCGAATATTTATCCGTCGCGGAAACTAAATTTCTATTCTGTCGCGGAGACGTCTCCGCGAAGTGAGATAGCACCCTTACTAAAAACGGTGATAATGGTGGTATCTCACTTCGAGGAAACTACTTTGAAACTACTTTAAGACGCGGTTTTTAAATTACTTGGACACAGTTTTGGAACTTGTCGCGGAATCGTCTCCGAAACATCTCCTCAGTCCCCGCGACGTTTCATTTCGGAAACTACATTGAGTTTCCGCGACTCATGAAACGAGTCACGAGTAAATGAAGCACAATCATTAAATTTGCCAAAAAGTTCAAAGTATTATAAAATAGTACAGCAAAACCCCACCAAACCAAAAAACAAAAACAAAACATACAGACCTAGCCTACTGCAAAATGTCAGATGTGGTCTAAAAAAAGTATTATGACTTCTATTTACTAGATGAGTATAGCCATGTCAACGTAGAGGACGCTATTACAGAAACCTTGAAGATTGAAACTAAAGAATAGAAGTGCAAAATCTTTACGTAATTGGATAGTGCGTCCTTTAGCGTTCTTACGATATGAAAAGTCGCCCAGCGTTCCCCAATCAAAGGTTGGACGAGGGATTAGCAGATCGGTTGATGAATGCACGGAGTGCGGCGAAGACGAGCCACGCCGCACTGAAATGGGTCACTACCTTTTGGGAACGTACCTTAGACGAAATCTCCATGCTGAATAGCTGGTGAGAATGAGATCATTACGAAGAGTCTATGGCAAAGTATCCCAAATTATAGAAAACTGGTAAAGAGCCGTTTTGGAGAGTCTTTGTGTGTTGGCTCTTAGATGTCGAAATCATAGATCATCCTGACGCCGTGCAACTACATGTATTTTTGATTGAACTTCCCCTTACAAAAAAGTCCTGTGGTATTCCTATGGTATTTCTGAATGTCCTGTGGTATTCATATGGTATTTCTGAATGTCCTGTGGTATTCCTATGGTATTTCTATGGTACAATAAAATACCATAGAAGTACCATAGGGAAATACCACACAGGAAAAGGGTACCATAAGAATACCATACAGCAGTGCTGTGGTATTTGGCACAAATACCATATGTATGGTATTTGTGTATGGTTTTTTGGCACAAATACCATATATATGGTATTTCAGTATGGTTTTTCTGTACAAATACCATATGTATGGTATTGCTGTATGGTTTTTTTGCACAAATACCATATGTATGGTATTGGTGTATGGTTTTTTGGCACAAATACCATATGTATGGTATTGATGTATGGTTTTCTGGCACAAATACCATATGTATGGTATTTCTGTATGGATTTTTGGCACAAATACCATATGTATGGTATTTCTGTATGGTTTTTTTTTTTTTTGCACAAATACCATATGTATGGTATTGCTGTATGTTTTTTTTGCACAAATACCATATGTATGGTATTGCTGATTATGGTTTTCTGGCACAAATACCATATGTATGGTATTTCTGTATGGTTTTTTGCACAAATACCATATTGTATGAATTGCTGTATGGTTTTTTTTGGCACAAAATACCATTATGTATGGTATTTCTGTATGGTTTTTTTTTTTGGCACAATACCATATGTATGGTAATTGCTGTATGGTTTTTTTGGCACAAATACCATATGTATGGTATTGCTGTATGGTTTTTGGCACAAATACCCATATGTTTATGGTTTCTTGGCACAAATACCATATGTATGGTATTGCTGTATGGTTTTTTTGGCACAAATACCATATGTATGGTATTGCTGTATGGTTTTTTTGGCACAAATACCATATGTTATGGTATTGCTTGTATGGTTTTTGGCACAAATACCATATGTATGTATTTCTGTATGGTTTTTTGGCACAAATACCATATGTATGTATTTCTGTATGGCTTTTATTGGCACTAATACCATACTGTATGGTATTGCTGTATGGTTTTTTTGGCACAAATACCATATGTATGGTATTGCTGTATGGTTTTTTGGCACAAATACCATATGTAACGGTATTGCTGTATGTTTTTTTGGCACAAATACCATATGTACGGTATTGCTGTATGTTTTTTTGGCACAAATACCAATATGTATGGTATTGCTGTATTTTTTGTTTTGTTTACACATATACCACTATGTATGGTATTGCCTGTATGTTTTTTTGCACAAATTACCCACATGTTATTGGAGCCTCTGTTACAATCGCCCCGTGTGTTACAATTATTGTCCCGGTCTCCCCTACCTCAGGGGCTGCGATTCAATGTGATTGACGGTCAGGGGTGGGGAGAGAACGGAGACCCCGGGAATGGGAATTATTATAGACTCGAACGGAATAAGGCTTCCTAAATATTTTGTATACCCAAAAATTCGAAATAAATTATCTATCTCACATAATTTATTATGCAGAAAAACTTAATGACGATTTTAAGAATATAAGGTATGGGAACAAATAAAAACATATTCCACAAATCAACCTGAAGACATAGTTAAATCGTTTAAATCAATTGTATTGTTATTTTTGTTTGTGAGCGCGAAGCGCGAGCTAAAAATTTAGCTCTATAATAACATTAATCATTGTAATTCACTAGCTGATAATCACTACTAGAAATACAATTCCGACGAGCGATGTGAAAGTCTCATTAATCAACGTTTTACAATACATATATATACAGTGTGTCCCAACAATAAATGCTAATGGCACTTTAGATGGGTATAATAATTAAAATTACAAATATATATTGTTTTATAACTCTACACCCGTAAACTACCATTCGTTTTTCTACAACTAGATGAAATTTTATGTGATATGGTCCAAGAATCCCAAAGATTATGAGCATTTGTTGCTTACACATCGGGAAACCTCTCCATCCAAATTTGTATTGAGTAGTACCGGATGGTGTCGAATAAAAGAATCCAAGTTTGATTCATAATACTTTGAAAATATTTCAGGAGTATTTATGAAATTTATATATCACTGTAAAAGTGCAACTCATTAACCATTTCTAATGATAGTCCTCCAGCTTCACCAATCCACGCATCGCGAACCCCATTTGTTCTGAAAAGGTCTTACAAAATGTGTGGGTGTTCACTTTCGTGCTCCTTTGAGATGTGTTTTATCAAAAAGACTAAAAAAAAACCCAACTTTTGATCATTAACATGATTAGATGAGCGTGAAGTGAAGCACTCACAATTTTGCAAGACTTTTTCAGAAACAATGAGTTTCAGCGATGCGTAATATTGGTGAAGCTGAGAGACATATCATTAGAATGGTAAATGAGTTGCACTTTACAGTGATATAAAATTTCATAAATACTCCTGAAATTATTTTTCAAAAGTTATTAATGATCAAACTTGGGTTTTTTTCTTTTTTCGACACATCCGGTGCTACTCAATACAAACTTGGAGGGAGAGATTTCCTTGATTGTGTGATGAAAAAATGCTCATATCTTTGTGATTATTGGACCATATCAGATTAAAATTTCATCTATTTGCAGGAAATGAATGAGTTAGTTTACGGGTGTACAGTTATAATTAATATAATATTGTAATTTTTAATATTATACCCATCTAAGTATATTAATTAGCATTTTTTTGTGGACACACTGTATATGTTTGTAATCCCTTTGTGAATATGGTCACCTTTTTTTATAACGATACGACCTGAAAACAAAAGAATTTTAAGAAACTGAAAAGTTTATTTCCATCACATTTGGACAAGTGGGCAAATACAAAATTTATCCAAATTATTTAGAAAATAAAAACAAAAAGTAAAGCTTTGAAAATCAAAGGGGAACACGTCCCCTGTTGGACACAAAAATTTGGAGAGGAATTAATTATACACTAGATCGGAATAAAATAAAGCACCCCAAAGAGACATATAAAATATAGGCTTAAAATCCAAATTCACAATAGAATGACCTACCTCACAAATTATGCCAAAGTTTACAAAATGAAGCCGTTGTAACAAAATAAAAGGAATAAAGAATATAGGGACCTGAAGAAAGATTAATTAGTTTAAATATTGTCTTGGTGTTTTTGTTTGCCAAGCGAAGCGCGAGCCGAAAATTTGCTTTTTATTGACCTGAACTTGTTCATTTTACGCACACTGTGCCTCTTCGTCTATTATATGTACATATTATTTTTTGTTAAGCTTTAAAAAATCGAGGGTGGACGATTCCCCCAGAAAAACAAAATCGATGGGGGGGGGGGGACTCGATCATCTCCCCCGTCCACCCGGGACGCCGCCAATACCTACCGTTTGTGTAAGTATTGTCACAGGATATTTTTTTTCTAAGGGATAGTTTCTTACAGGAATTGACTAAAGTGGTGTTTGACCAAGTCGACTTGATTAGACGAAATGGGAAATTTTAGACCAAATGGTTATTTGACGAACTGATTGAAAGACAAACATCCAACAGGGATGAAACCAACGGGCATTAGTCAAAGTGGATTTATGGCAGTTTACTGCTGAAGTTTGGTAGTCGTATGGTATTTCCTGTGGTACTTCGTGTGGTACTATGGTAATTAGCTCATTTGCATACAATGTTTTTGTATGCACAAATCAGTATTTTTGTGAAGCTTACCTCATTAACTAGTAATTGCCTGCATATTAAGATTTTTTCTTTTAAGGAAATATATTTCCTAAACACAAAGTAACATCAAGAGCGATAGTTTTGACATTTGCATTATTATCAAGAGATATAGAAAATAACTAACTGTGACGCAAAATGTATTTGCTAAATTGTGGTATATATACCAGAGTATGGTATCCTTGGGTGTCTAGCGGCAGTCCTGTGGTAACGGCGTGTGGTATCCCTGAATTAACGGCGTGTGGTGTTCCGGTCGTAACGGTATGTCATAATCCTGGTAACTGTGTGCGGTATTGATGTGTGGCACTAGTTTGGGATAATGCTATTAGGTATTTTTGCTATCATGGTACTCCTGTATGGTATTTTTTGTGGTACTTGTGCTAGAATACCATAGGAAATCCTGTGGTATTTGTGCCGAAATACCATAGGAAACCCTATGGTATTTTGGCTGTATGCATGGTATTTTGTGTGGTATTTGTGCCAAAAAACCATAGGAAATCCTATGGTATTTTGGCTGTATGGTACTTCTGTATGGTATTTTGTGTGGTCTTTGTGCCAAAAAACCATAGGAAATCCTATGGTATTTTGGCTGTATGGTATTTGTGCCAAAAAACCATAGGAAATCCTATGGTATTTTGGCTGTATGGTACTTCTGTATGGTATTTTGTGTGGTATTTGTGCCAAAAAACCATAGGAAATCCTATGGTATTTTGGCTGTATGGTACTTCTGTATGGTATTTGTGCCAAAAAACCATAGGAAATCCTATGGTATTTTGGCTGTATGGTACTGCTGTATGGTATTTTGTGTGGTATTTGTGCCAAAAAACCATAGGAAAATCCTGTGGTATTTTGTATGGTACCGTTGCGTGGTACCACACGACATTTTTGTAAGGGTCATGACAGATAGTATGGTGAAGAAGAGCTTTTGAGACGAAGCCCGCAACAAGATACACTCTTCGAGTTTCAAGAGTAGGCCAGTCCAGTAAGCGTAATCTGTCGGAATAAGACATTTGTTGTTTCTTCTGTTTGAGAATGATGCGAGTTGCGCGACGTTGGATACTTTCTAGACGATCACTTAGATTACGGTTATATGGGGTCCAGGCTGGTAGACCATTTTCTAAGAGGGGCAAGACTAAAGATTTGTACAAAGTAAAGATTTCTGCTGACGTAAGGCCAGAGGACAGTGAAGTCAACATACCAAGCATTCGGTTAGCACGGGAAGAGACGCGATTCACATGACTATCCCACGACAGTTTATTATTAAAGTGGAATATTAAAGACTTATTATCATATACGAAACGAATCAGTGGGGTGTGTAGAACAACTTGCTTTTTATTTCGTGAAAAACGGACAACCTGAAGTGCAGTTAGAGGACGTTTTCTGTCCCCTCCCTGAAATCTTAAACATCAAGTAAAATTTGGAGGGTTCTTGATGACGTCATAAGTGTGAGGGAAAGTTGCACAGCTTGAATGCTGCACTATGTATACAAGTCTTATATGTGTATTGTAATGCATTACTTTTTATCCCTTTCCTTATTTCATTCATTGTTTTCCTCACTTTCCTTATGTTAGTTATTGTTTCTCTATTTCCTGATGTAATCCATTGTATCTCCTTCCATACCCATGGTGTTGATATTTCTGCTTTCCTTATATTATTTATTGTATTTATCTTTCCTTATGTTATTCATTGTTTTTCTCAATTTCCTTATGTTATCCATTGTTTTTCTATCTTTCCTTATGCTATTCATTGTTTTTTTTTTCACTTTCCTTATGTTACTCATTGTTTTTTTAATTTTTTTTTTACTTTCCTTATGTTATTCATTGTTTTTCTCACTTTCCTTATGTTATTCATTGTTTTTTTACTCACATTCCTTATGTTATTCATTGTTTTTTTTACTCACATTCCTTATGTTATTCATTGTTTTTCTCACTTTCCTTATGTTATTCATTGTTTTTCTCACTTTCCTTATGTTATTGTTTTTTTTACTCACATTTCTTATGTTATTCAATGATTTTTCTCACTTTCCTTATGTTATTCATTGTTTTTCTCAATTTCTTTATGTCATCCATTGTTTTTCTTTTTTTCTAATATTATTCATTGCCTTTCTCACTTTCCTTATGTTACCCCTTTTTTTTCTTTTACTTTCCTTATATTATTCATTGTGTTTTCTCACTTTCCTTATGTTATTCATTGTTTTTCTCAATTTCTTTATGTTATCCATTGTTTTTCTTTTTTTCTAATATTATTCATTGCCTTTCTCACTTTCCTTATGTTACTCATCGTTTTTTTTTTTTTACTTTCCTGATATTATTCATTGTTTTTCTCCTTTTCCTTATGTTATTCATTGTTTTTCTCACTTTCCTTATTATATTAATTGTTTTTCTCACTTTCTTTATGTTATTCATTGTTTTTCTCTCTTTCCCTATGTTATTCATTGTTTTTCTCTTTTTCCTTATTCTATTCATTGCTTTTCTCTCTTTCCTTATGTTATTCATTGTTTTTCTCACTTTCTTCATGTTATTCATTGTTTTTCTCTCTTTCCTTATGTTATTTATTGCTTTTCTCTCTTTCCTTTTGTTATTCATTGTTAACATGTTTTTCTCTCTTTCCTTATGTCATTCATTGTTTTTCTCAATTTTTTAATGTTATTCATTGTTTTTCTTTCTTTCCTTATGTTATTCATTGTTTTTCTCTTTCCTTATGTTATTCATTGTTTTTCTCTCTTTCCTTATGTTATTCATTGTTTTTCTCACCTTCTCATGTAATTCATTGTTTTTTGTCTTTATGTTATTCATTGTTTTTCCTTATGTTATTTATTGTTTCTCTATTTTCTAAACATAATCATTTGTTGTTTCTATTTTCTTATTCATTGATTTCTCTTTATTCCTAATTGTATTTATTGTTCGGTCTCGATTGTTTTATCTTTCTATAATGCATTATAGATAGTAATAGATATGCTTCATGCAATTCTTCCGGGTTTGCTCATCAAATTGCCCTTAAAAATATCCATGGATCTTTCAATTGAACCCGATTGTATATACAATGTTCAAAGCAGCATTTCTCGTGAACGCAATATGCTAAAGGGATCAACTAAACGGTGTTCTGTTTCTCATGTACTAAACTTGATAATGCGATTGAATTCAACAAGATTGGCCTCTTCTTTAATATTCCACTGTAAGAATGACACCCAAGTATTTGGTTTCAGAGACTACCTCAATTTGGTTATTACTTAGGGTACATGCAGGTAATATGGGCCCCCTAAGCTCATTTGCCTAATTTGCATAAAATTACGAAATGACACACAGTCTAATCTTTATTTATATGAACCAATAACTACTGCTCTAACTTTTATTGTGAAGAAAAACAATTATCACCAACCCCCCTGTCTGCAATATTCAAATGTTGACGTCATTACCAAAGTGCCCATATTACCTGCATGTGCAGGTGATATGGGCACATGTATTTAATGTATGTTTTAAAAACTACAATGACTCTACCATGTCTGGAATTTGCTTAAAATGTTGAAAATCATTAACTTTAAGATATAATTTGAAATTATAAGACCCTTCAGTAAATCCTATGACTATATATTTCATTGTTATGTATTTTGTATAATATTTCTTTTTTAAAAATATTATTTGAATATTATTTTCATTATACAAGTCAATATAGGCCTACAATACGTTATTTATATTAATTATATACTGTGAATATACCCCAAAAAATCGTAGCGAAGAGATTGATGCCTCATCCCAATACTAAGTACCTGAATCATTTTCGCGATTTTGGATGTCCCATATTACCTGCACTAATGTTGCTGTGTCAGGCAAGCATTCAATGCTACATTGCACCCCTTCACTAAAACAAATTGACCTGTACACACTAGTATGATCAAAATGAAACTATAAGCTTACTAAATATACAAAACAAGTGAGGTTACCCTCTCAAACACTCTTTCACCATCACATTCTATGAAATATCAAATTTTACATCAGGGTTAAAAAATGCCGTAAGTTTTACCTACCTTGTTGGTTTTCAGCAATTTTCTCAGAGAAATTTCGGCATCAGATGCTCTCACGACGATATATTTTCGAACACAGTTCATATGAACAACATTATGGTGCTCACACCGGTCACCGGTCACCGGTCGACGGTCACGACATGATTTGCTTCAGGTGGCCCATATTACCTGCTGGCCCATATTACCTGCATGTACCCTATATGATAATCTGGAAGTCCGCAATGTCTCTTTCTGGCTGCCGTGATTCTCATGACTTTAGTTTTGTTGATATTCAGCTCCATACGGTTGGCAAGACACCAGTTGGCTACGTTGTTCAAGTCGGTTTGAAGTGTAACGGTGTCATCGTTGCTCTTGATAGGACGAAAAATTACAGTATCGTCTGCGAACAGGGCACAGCCAGATGATACAGAAGATGGAATTTCGTTGATGAAGAGATTAAAGAATAGCGGACCGATCACACTACCTTGAGGAACACCGGACGACACTTCCCCCCAATCAGAAAAGGTTCCTCTGTAGATGACCCTTTGCTTTCGGCCACAGAGGAATGATCGAGCCCGAAACCAGAGATTGCCCGAAATGTTGAACTGAAGGGAGAGCTTTTGAAGGAGCACATCATGGGGCATTTTGTCGAAAGCGCGAGAAAAATCCAGAAAGAGCACATCCACTGGACTACAACGCGGTCCTTCAAGACAGTGAAGCCACTCATTTGTAAGATGAACCAAATGGGTGACACATGATTTAGCACTACGGAACCCATGTTGCAGATCAGTGATTGGACAACTCTTGGCACAGTGGTCCTCTATCGCCGCAGCAACAAGAGACTCCATAATTTTGCTAGCTACAGATGTCAATGCCACGGGTCTGTAGTTCGATGTCAAGGACTTATCCCCTTTCTTAAAAATAGGGGTGATGTTAGCGGTTTTCCATGATGTTGGTACAGCACCAGTAGTAAGCGAAATACAAAATAGACGCTGGAGAATGTGCGAGGATACAAGGGCTGTTTCCTTTAGTAGCTTAGGTGAGAGACCATCAGGACCTGAAGCTTTCTTGGCCTGAAGGGCATGCAACTGACGGTAAACATCAGCGACTGATATCTCAAATGATGATAGAGCTGAAATAGGAAAATCACAAATTGGGGGCTTCAGGGGAATTTCAGGCCGCTCGGTGAACGAAGCCTGGAAAGAAGAAAGAACTGGTTAGCAATTTCGGCTGGTTTACTGATTACATGGTTTCCAACAACAAACACTGGTGGAGGTGAGCTTTTCTTACGTTGTCCTACGAATGCGAAAAACCTTCTCCGATTATCAGGTAGCGAGAAAAGGTCATTGATATACTGCCAATAAGATGCTCTCACTTGATATTTAACATGATTGCGTAGCCAACGGAACGAATTCCAGTCAACCTCCAGATTCGATGATTTTGCTCTCCTGAAGGACTTCTGCACTCAAAAAATGAGAACTTGCATATATGAGTGATCACACTCAAATATCCAAGTATTTTTGACAATATAGTGACACACATCCATGAGTGCTTTCACTCAATAAAGCTACTTTGAAAACGCAACTAATCGAGTATTTTAAATTTGACGATATAGTGACAACCCAAAATGAGTTTATTTAATTAACTCATTTTATTGAGTAACATAACTAATTGTTTTGAGTACATTGCACAAACTAATCTAGTGAGTAACGCTTTACATACTCAGGAGATTAGTAAGTAAAGGTTTAAACTCATCACTTGCGTGTGATGAGTTTGTGCAACCTTTACTTACTGACTCTCTAAGTATGTAAAGCGTTACTCACTAGGTGAGTCCTATTCCTTTTTGTTTTGTTTGTGCCTGTTTTTATAATGATATTTGGAATGTTCCGATGATATACACATCAACCAATACACTGCATTACTCACTTCAGTGCATCAATTCACACAAACCAATACATTGCATTGATCAATGCATCAAATTACTCAAACTGTGTACATGACTGACAAAGTAATGGGAAATCCATGCATGTTAATCTAGTTGTTAGTGTTATCAGACGATGTATATCATCGGAACATTCCAAATATCATTATAAAAACAGGCAAACAAAACAAACAAAAGGAATAGGACTCACCCAAAGACAATATTAAGAGCATGCAGGCTCTCCGCTCCCCGTACCGCTCACATAAACAGAGTGTAACGCTATGGTTCCGCTATACATGTACGTACGTATACGCGTAGAACATACCTCGTGTGCAGTCTCGATGTCTACTCGTGATCCGAGTAGGCGTACCGGGCCGAACATGTAAAAGTACTGCATAGCCAGTAAAATTACTCTCAAAGACTTTCACGAGACTTGAGACGTACGAAGACGTGTCGTAGTTTACTCATCTAGTGAATTACAGGCTATATAGAATTTCTCAGCAATTCTCACTTTACTCGATAGTTAGTGTTTTCCACCGATCATCCACCAAGCCGTACCAAGTTGAAGAGAAACTCACTTGCACATTTGTTTTACGAGTAATGAACATGTAAAGTTACTAAGGGATACACAAGAAAAAAATTTATTGATATATATACTCAATAATTTTTTTTTTCTTGAGTATCCCTTAGTAACTTTACATGTTCTGAAGACGGGTGTGTACTTTTACAGAAAACACAGATTCTGAAGTAAAAATACGTGATATACGAATAAAGCACTCGCCTCCAAGAGTAGCAAACGGGTTTACTCATGGAAACTAGTTCATTTTTTTGTTGTGTGCTTGTTGCGGATTAAAGTGAAGTAATTCAGAAGAGATCCAAGGTTTGTACTTCAGAGAGCGCTTTTTAGATCTGGGAATGGAGTCTCTCACAGCTGCATCAAAAACATCTAAGAACCCTTCCCAAGATTCTTCAATATCATCAGGATTCATGTAGACACTCCATGAAACTAACTGAAGTAATCGATTGAGATGATCAAAGTCTGCCTTTTTGTAGTTCATAAACTCGCGAAGGACAGACTAGGCCGGGAGCCCAGAAGATTTATTTAGTTGAGAAGAGACATAAGGTTTGATGGTCTCATCATGTCAGGACATACCCAAGAGTCAATAAAATGGATTGCTGGCAGGCCACATCCTGTACAGGAAGCCTTGAGGGACCAAAAAGGGGGCCTCAAAAATACATTAAATTAGTTGAGAAGAGACATGGACAAAAATTGGTGGATATCGTTCCTGAAGGGGTACCTAATATAAAATCGGCAATGACAGCAATTTTATCCTGCACGGGGCCCCAGACAGTAGCCCCAAAGGGCCCCATCCATACGTTTAAATTAGTTGAAAAGAGACATGGCTTATTCCTTTTGCAATGGAAGTATTACACACCACAGATATACCAAAACAGCAATTACAGCAATTTTATCCTGTACAAGGGCCCAGACAGTAGCCCTAAAGGGCCCTAAATCCCATAACTACTTAAATTAGTTGAAAAGAGACATGGCTAATTCCTTTTGCAATGGACGTATTAGACACCAGAGATAACCAAAACAGCAATGACAGCAGTTTTATCCTGTACAAAGGCCCAGACAGTAGCCCTAAAGTGCCCCCTCCCACGTGATATTTAAACGAGAGACATGGCCAATTCTTTTTCGCCCCGGAAGTATTACACAACGGGGATAATTATAACACCAAGGGCCCATGCTCACGAAGGTGTTCTAAATCAAGTCATAGCTTGGTTTAAGTGTTTAAGTATGGGTAGCCAGGTCATAATGACCGCTAGTCATAATACCCGCTAATCATACGGACTTCTAGTCAGTAATATTCATAAGGGTCAACAGTCATAAGGATCGCTTGTCATAATAAACGATGAGGGTCGCTAGTCATTATCAAGTAAGAGGGTCGCTAGTCATAACAGTGGAAAGGGTCACTATCCATAAGGGTCTTCATTTATAATATATAGAAGATCGAGGTCTCTAGTGATAATAGTAGATGGGGTCGCTCGTAATAATAGTAGATGGGGTCGCCATTCATAATAGGAGAAAATGGTCGCTAGTGATAATGGTATATAGGGGTCGCTAGTCATAATAGGAGAAGAGGGTCGCTAGTCAAAATAGTAGATGAGGGTCACCATTCAGAATAGTAGATGAGGGTCCCCATTCATAATAGTAGATGGGAGTCGCCAGTCATGATAGAAGAAAAGGATCGTTAATCATAATAATAGATGGGGGGTCGCCAATCGTAATTTAGGATTTCCCTGTCAAGTGACCGCTAGTCATATATATAGTCATTATATATATATATATAACATTTTTACCACCATAAGAACAATGGGCATCATTTATTTTGATGGCGATGGTTAAGTATGGTATCTACTTTGTTTTCCGAGGGTATGATTTCATAAAAGATATTCAAAAACATATTAATGTATATGGTTGATCTTACTTCAGTGTGGATGCATTCAATGGGTCAAAAGTCTACCCTAAATAAAATAGTTGATGGTGCTGCCTGTATTTTGCTTTATTTTTCATTTTTCACTTGTTGGAGCTGTCATTCAGCTTTCTGAATACTTTTCCCAAGATTATTGTCCATTTGTCCAGCAAGATTGCAACAATTAAGTCCCAATTGCAGGTTTAATTGCGCAAATACCATTTTTTTCAAAGGTCTGCCCATATGGTTTTTGCATGGATATGGTCTAGACATGTTACAACCCCTCCATAATCTCCCCTTTTTTCTGTTTAACCTGCTCTAAACCTAATTTGAATGAATGTTTGTGTTTTTGTGGTGACTGAAAACTCAATTTTAATATGGTTCCAGCTTAGAGGCTGGCATATTGATATGATGCTACACACAAAAAATGAGAACTTGCATATATGAGTGATCACACTCAAATATCCAAGTATTTTTGACAATATAGTGACACACATCCATGAGTGCTTTCACTCAATAACGCTACTTTGAAAACGCACCTAATCGAGTATTTTTAATTTGACAATATAGTGACACACCAAAATGAGTTTATTTAATTAACTCATTTTATTGAGTAACATAACTAATTGTTTTGAGTACATTGCACGCACTAATCTAGTGAGTAACGCTTTACATACTCAGAGAGTCAGTAAGTAAAGGTTGCACAAACTCATCGACTTGCTTGTGATGAGTTTGTGCAACCTTTACTTACTGACTCTCTGACTCTGAGTATATATGTAAAGCGTTACTCACTAAAGACAATAAGAGCATGCAGGCTCTCCGCTCTCGATCTCCGTTCCGCTACACATTACGTACGTACACGTAGAACATACCTCGTGTGCAGTGTCGATCTCCGTACTCGTGATCCGAGTAGGCGTACCGGGCGCAACATGTAAAAGTACCGCATAGCCAGTAAAATTACTCTCAAAGACTTTCACGAGACTTTAGATGTATACGAAGACGTGTCGTAGTTTACTCATCTAGTGAATTACAGGCTATATAGAAGTTCTCAGCAATTCTCACTTTACTCGATTGTTAGTGTTTTCACCCGATCATCCACCAAGCCGTACCAAGTTGAAGAGAAACTCACTTGCACAATTGTTTTACGCCATTGAACATGTAAAGTTACTAAGGGATACTCAAGAATTTTTTTTATTATACTCAATAATTTTCTTTCTTGAGTATCCCTTATTAACTTTACATGTTCTGGAAGAGCGGGTGTGTACTTTTAACAGAAACACAGATTCTGAAGTAAAAATACGTGATATACGAATAAAAGCACTCGCCTCCAAGAGTAGCAAACGGGTTTTACTCATGGAAACTAGTTCTTGTTTTTTGTGCGTACATGCCCCAATATCACATTAAACAAAGAATGTATAAACCTCATTGATAAACCCTATCGAATGTAAAATGTGATGTTGGAGCATATAATGTTGGAGCCAGAAAGTTGGAAACATATTAAGATTACCACAATAACCTAACTGACATTCATTTAAATTAGTTTTTATAGTCGGTAAAAAGAGGGATTAAGAATGGCTTGGCACATGTCTAGACCAGATATGTCAGAAAACATATGGGCAGATCCAAAAAATGGTATTCGCCCAAGGAAACCTGCAAATGGGACATGAATTGTTACAATATTGTTTGAAGAATAAACAATAATCCCATGAAAATTATAAAGAAAGCTTGTTGACACCTTCAACTATGGACAACATGCAAAATAAAACAAAATACAGGCAGCACCACCACCAGTTTTGGATAGTGTAAAGTTTTGACCCATTGAATTTATGCAAACTGAAGTATGATCAACTATACAGTGTGTTCCTAAAAAAAGAGGACCGAAGTTCAAAGGTCAGTCATTCCGAAAGTATATAGTTTATTCTTGTGATTTGTTTACTAAAATATTAGGTAACTCATCAGCTTTAATTTGAGACATTGCTGACGTCCAAAGTGTAATGGGTCACAGAGTTAGGGTCTTTTGAAGGCGATAGGTACAAAACCCGTTTTTTCCAAGTTTGTGGTTTTTCGGGTATGAAACAAACCTTTCTTAAGTAATTGGTGTCATTGGATCTCTTTCAGCAAGTTTCAATGAAATGTCATCTTCTTTGCTAAAGTGGATTTCTCACTGGTAATGAGATGCGTTCTTAATTATGAGTCTCTGGAGTCTCGGAGAGGTCACTGCGACGGATCCTGAGTCTCCAGGAAGTCGCGAGAAAACCAAACAAATGTCAAACATGTTCAATATTTTAGAAGACTTCTTTCAGACGCAAGCAAGTACTTGTGACGTCTCTGTGGGTTGCCGCGACGTCCCCTAAATATGCAGGAAAGTATCCACGACTTCTCAGAAACTTTGTCGGAACTTGCTAGCGATTAAAAGAAATCGAACAGGTTTGACAATTTTTTCAGACTTTTGTTCGATTTACCCACGACTCCCTGAAGTCTCAGGAGACGTCACCACGACGTCACCACGACTCCAGAGGCCCATAATAGTGAACCCATCTCATTGCCAGTGGTCCTTTGGAAAATGAGATTGAGTTTCATTGAAACCTTGTGTGAAAAAATACCCCAAAACGATGAAACCAAAAACTAACAAAAATTTTATTTCGTACCCCAAAAACCAAAAACTTGGAAAAAACGGGTTTTGTACCTATCACCTTCAAAAGACCCTAACTCTGTGACCCATTACACTTTGGACGTCATCAATGTCTCAAATTAAAGCTGATGAGTTACTTAATATTTTTGTAACAAATCACAAGAATAAACCATATACTTTTGGAATGACTGACCTTTGAACTTCGGTCCTCTTTTTTTAGAAACACACTGTATATATGTTTCTAAACAGTTGTTATAAAAACTTACTCTTTGAAAACAATGTAGATACCATACCTGACCATATTTATAAATATAATTGATTCCCAAGGATCTTATGGTGGTAAAAAAATCATACTTATATGTTTTCTCATCAGGTGTATATAAACTTCTGACCTCAACTGTATATATACCGAGTGAGTAAAAAAACTTTACACCTAGAAAAATGTCAATAAAAAGAAAACCATAAAAAAAATTATTTTACATATTCTGAAGGAGTAACTCCTCCCGCATCTTCTGGTACCATATTTGTGTTGTATATCTTTACGCTTGGATGAACACGACGCATTATTTGCAAACATGCAAATTTCGAATTGTGCCGGGTGGGATGAAATTGAAACAACAAAAGCTGACAAAAAAGCAACTCCGTCATGAATAAAATAGCATAACTTTTTTTAACGAAAATGTCTTCCGCTTAATAACTTGGCAGGGGTGTTGTTACACATATTGACTACATTTTGTATGAAAAATGATGAGATAAATCTCTAGAGTTAGGCATGAGTGAGCACACGTCAAAGACAAATTAATCTCTTTTCAAAAGTATTAGGAGGCCTTTTTAGGTCTGTAAGTGGCAATTTACTCTTTGATGTGTACTCATTCGTGCATTACCTGACGAGTCAATCTAATTTTCATACAAAATGTAGTCATACTAGTAGATGGGGTTGTGGTAAAATAACAACATCCTCCTGGCAAAAGGGGGTAGTTGATATTTAGAAGCATTTGTGTAGATTTGTACGGAATAGGTCGGGGAGGCCTTGGGGCCTGCAGTCAACAAAATTTTTACAGCAAAGCTACTTTTTCATGTATCCTAAGAGCGCCCATTCTCTTATATAAATGGCTCTTATTGTACAGAAAATAAAATGAAAAAAAGTCACACCAACAATTTCTTTTTGAAAAGGGGCACTCTTGACAATTAGCAATGCCTTTTTTGTCATCATTAGGTCTTTTTCAAATACAAAATTTTCCGCTCGGTCGCCATGCGACTTCTAATTAAAAAAAAAATGCAATATCCCCCAGCTGCTGGAGGCAATTATTGTGAAAGAGTGTCGTCGGAAGCATTGGCCTGTATAAAAGATGGAGGAGCTTAGGAATACATCCCTCTAAGTATAATTCATTTTATTGCATTTTTTAGAGCTTATGTTAAAAAGGAACAAAAACTCTAATTAATGAAAGTAGATTTATATTTAATCGGTATTCAACAGTATCATGAGGGCATTTATATATATCACATTTTGCTTAAAGTGTGAAATAATACATTGAATAATTTGGCTTAAACTTCAAAATTTATATTTCTCTTTTAAATGTCTCAAATTCATTTTATTTCCCACTCGGTCGCTATGCGTCCTCGCATATGTAACAAGCACAATAAACCCCTCTCAAAAAGTTTCGCAAATGGACTTTGGGCCATGATAACTTTTCAGGTACGCTTTAGTTATTCCTGATATTCATACCATTGGAAAGATAATTTACTCCCCTTTCTATTGATATCCTGTTTGTAATGATTTTGTCATGCTTCAATGCACAGAATATCAGAATATGGAGAAATGTAAAAAGTCAAATGTTGCAAAATGCATTTATCAAAGTGAAGATCCGCCATTCGACTTTACGCCCTAATACCTTTTAGGGGTATTTTCTAATTTTTATTGAATTTTATACCATTGTCAAGTAAATTTATTCCTCTTATTAATGGCACCCTAATTGTAACGAGAGTGTTGTTCTTGCATGCACAGAACACCTGAATTTTAGGACAAGTCAGAAGTTAAATGTTGCAAATTGAATGCCTATTGTCAGTATTACTGTCTGTTGCCAGCAGTAACAATTAAGCATTTCGCATTTTGCATTATATTCATGAGTTATATGCATTCATTCAAACATGATGTTACTATTGCAAATAGGGCATCAATAAAAAGAATAAATGAACTTTTTAATGGTATAAAAATTGATAATGATTAGAAACCCACATAAAAATGTATCAAGGTTCAAAGTAGTGTTACAGAAATTTAAACTGAAAATTTTCTTTCGCTTTGCCATGTATTCAGGTGGTATTTAGGGTTTCTGTGGACCCAGGGATGACATCACCATGACAAATAAGGTATCAATCAAGAGAGGAATAAATTAACTTGACAATGGTATAGAATTCAATAAAAGTTAGAAAATATCCCCAAAGTTATCAGGACCTAAAGTCAAGTTCCGGAACTTCAGTGTGATCAATAAAAGTGCATTTTACAACATTTAACTTTTTACTTTTCTCCATATTTTGATATTCTGTGCATTGAAGCATGACATAATCATTACAAATAGGATATCAATAAAAAGGGGAATAAATTATCTTTCCAATGGTATGAATATCAGGAATAACTAAAGGGTACCTAAAAAGTTATCATGGCCCAAAGTCCATTTGCGAAATTTTTTGAGAGGGGTTTATATGACAAGGTTCATTGGAACCAATACACCCAGCTAAAGAAAATCTTTTGAGAGGATGTTGCTATTTTACCACAACCCCATCTACTAGTATGACTCTCATGACTATAGCGACCCCACTATTACGACTGGCGACCCCCATCTACTATTATGACTAGCGACCCTTTTCTCCTTTTATGACTGGCGACCCTCTTCTCCTATTATGACTAGCGACCCTCTTCTCCTATTATGACTAGCGACACTTTTCTCCTATTATGACTGGCAACCCCGTCTTTTATTATGACTGGCTACCCTTATAAATAGTGACCCCTTTTCACGGTTATGAATAACGATACTCTTACTTGATTATGACTAGTGACCCTCATCTTTAATTATGAACATTGATCCTCTTCTTTTATTATGAATAGCGACCCTCATAGTTTATTATGACAAGCGATCCTTATGACTGTTGACCCTTATGAATATTACTGACTAGAAGTCCGTATGATTAGCGGGTATTATGAATAGCGGTCCTTATGACTAGCGGGTGGACCCCATAGACGCATTGTGATACACTTGGCTACCCATAGTTAAACCACAGCTATGACTTGATTTAGAACACCTTCGTGAGCATGGGCCCTTGGTGTTATAATTATCCCCGTTGTGTAATACTTCCGGGGCAAAAGAAATTGGCCATGTCTCTCGTCTAAATAACACGTGGGAGGGGGCACTTTAGGGCTACTGTCTGGGCCTTTGTACAGGATAAAATTGCTGTCATTGCTGTTTTGGTTATTTCTGGTGTCTAATACGTCCATTGCAAAAGGAATTAGCCATGTCTCTTTTCAACTAATTTAAGTAGTTATGGGATTTAGGGCCCTTTAGGGCTGTCTGGGCCCTTGTACAGGATAAAATTGCTGTCATTGCTGTTTTGGTTATCTGTGGTGTGTAATACTTCCATTGCAAAAGGAATAAGCCATGTCTCTTTTCAACTAATTTAAACGTATGGGTGGGGCCCTTTGGGGCTACTGTCTGGGGCCCCGTACAGGATAAAATTGCTGTCATTGCCGATTTTATATTAGGTACCCCCTCAGGAACGATATCCACCAATTTTTGTCCATGTCTCTTCTCAACTAATTTAATGCATTTTTGAGGCCCCCTTTTTGGTCCTTCAAGGCTTCCTGTACAGGATGTGGCCTGCCAGCAATCCATTTTATTGACTCTTGGGCATGTCCTGACATGATGAGACCATCAAACCTTATGTCTCTTCTCAACTAAATAAATCTTCTGGGCTCCCGGCCTAGACTTGTTCACAACAATTATTCATATTTTCTATTATATCTTTAAACAACATAGCGTTTCACCTATTGGCAGTCATCAAACAAAAACAAATAGTCGGGATAATGCATTAACGCCAATTTCTTTACTCATTTCATGTCAAATTTTCGACTGACCTGCGTCTTCGGCAGGAATATAATTTTTGACAATTTTACAAGATTATGTTCATTTAGCCTCAAAACTTTCTGCTCACTTGTTATTTTAGTTTTGTGGAGACGAAATCGGGCTCAGGTCCCTCCCCTTTTTTTTTTTGTTTTTTTTTTATTCTTCTCTCTCTTTCTCCCTATCCGTTTTTTTTTTCTTCCCTCCTTTTTCTTTTTTGGTTCTTTGTCTTTTGCCCTTTTTCCTCTTTGTCTTCTTACCCACCCACCCCCTTTTCCCCTTTCTCTCCTTTTCTCTCTCTCTCTCTTCTATTTCCTTTCATCCTTTGCGGAGCCCCTTTTCCCCTATCCGGGGCCAGTGCCCCATGGGTCCCCCTCAGAGTAGCATGATGCTACTCAAGTATAAATCATAAAATTGCCCCTATTTACCAATGCTGCAGCAAACCAATGTCCGTTGTATTAATCACAACTTACGAGGTCATGAATTTAGTATTCATTTGAGACTTTTCCATCATAAATCAGAAAATACTTGGCCTCGTGGGACCGTGGACTCGTGGGACCGAATACTCGTGGGATCGACGACTCGTGGGACCGAGTACTCGTGGGACCGAGGACTCGTGGGAAAAATATTCGACCTCGTGGGATCGAGGACTCGTGGGACCGAGGACTCGTGGGAAGACCCCGTCTAAATATAGATATAACCCTTTATCAGTGCCATGTAACACCAGGCGTGGAACCAGGGCACGGCCCACTCCCCAGCCAAAAAAAAAAAAAGTTTCGGTAGCCTCATATTATTTGGAAACCAGGTAGTCATATATGGATTAGGATTTGGACATGATTAAGAGTAGGGTTAGGGCTAAGGGAATGATTAAAATCATCACTTTTGGAGCATCCTGTCTATGATGAGGTTACCGAGAAAAATAAATCATAATTAATATCATTTAGGATCTCTTCTCTCCCTCCCTTTTTTTTTATTTTTTTTTTTATTTATTTATTTTTTTTTCGCACGCAATAAATTGATATGAGGCTCATGATGAGAGATTATCTGGCTATCATTTTCATTACTTGTCTAATTTCATTTTGCTCATAATGTCAAGATGCGGTGTATCGTCATAAATGCCCGGATGGTTGGATGAGCAAGGGTCCCGGATGTTACCAATTAGGCCTCGACCCTGAGTACGTATTACAGTGTAAAAAATAATCTGCTCCTTTTGAATATAATTATATTTTTCAATTAACCAAGGAGCTTCAAACACATGGAGTGACAACGAAATGCAAATTAGTTCATGACGCTTCCAATTTGTAAGGAAGTACAAAATAATACACAGCTGCACTGTAGCCTTTGGTGGCGATCTCTGACGCCGCCAGTTTCATAGTAAAACTGAAAAGTAATTTTTGTTGAAAATATATAATTGGGAATATTTCCTATTTGATTTGATCACAGAACATGGATAAGATAAGATAAGATATGGTTTATTCAATAAAAATCGTCGCAGCCATAAGCTCAATTGAGATTCCTTTACAAACATAATACAATGCGGTAAACATAAATGTTACATTACAATAATACAATTTAAAAGTCTTGACAGTAAGCGATATTTTTATCTTAAATAATCAGAAAAAATGTAGGAGTAGGCCTATGGCAGAATTCACTAAATAAATTCATTTTTAAACAAAATAATGAAAGTAATGGAATAGAGTTGTAGGTATATTTATAAATTAATTATGAAAATGAAAAAAAAAATCTCATACATTGACATATGAAAGGTCATTTGTATAACTATATCAATCTTCAAATTGTGATTTATATATGAATTCATTAAGGAAAATGGAAAGAATTTCGTTTTAAGCCTTGATGACAAGGCTGTGAAAGGATATTAAACACATGACGGAATATATTTCAAAGCCCTATTATGTCCTAAAATTGGGCGAAAATGATAATAGTTGTAAAATATGAAGTACCTCAGAATTCAACAATTTTTTAAATCAACATTTTATAAATTATATCAAGAAATATAATGAGGTTCGTTATTCCGAAAATAAAATGAGGTTCGTTATTCTAAAATTAGAAAAGGTTCGTTAGTCCAGAAATAGAAAAGTTTCGTTATTCCGAAAATAGAATGAGGTTCGTTATTCCGAAAAAAGAAAAGGTTCGTTATTCCGAATTTTTTAATTGAATTCAACAATTTCTTAAATTTTTTAAAACAATTTTTTCAAAAGAAAAGGTTCGTTATTCCGAATTTTTGTTATAACCAGATATAGAAAAGGTTTGTTATTCCGAAAATAGAAAAGGTTCGTTAGTCCAGAAATAGAAAAGGTTTGTTATTCCGAAAATAGAATGAGGTTTGTTATTCCAAAAATTGAATGAGGTTCGTTAGTCCGAAAATAGAAGAAGGTTCGTTATTCAGAAAAAAAAGAAAAGGTTCGTTATTCCGAAAATAGAAAAGGTTCGGTATTCCGAAAAAAGAGAAGGGGGGGGGGGGTGATGTCATTGTACTCTGAAGGTCCTTTAGTCCAAAAATAGAAAAAGGCTCGTTAGTCCATAAATAGAAAAGGTTCGTTATTCCGAAAATAGAAAAAGGTTTGTTATTCCGAAAAAAGAAAAGGTTCGTTATTCCGAAAATATAATGAGGTTCGTTATTCCGAAAATAGAAAAGGATTGTTAGTCCAGAAAAAGTAAAGGTTTGTTATTTTGAAAATAGAATGAGGTTCGTTATTCCGAAAAAAGAAAAGGTTCGTTATTTCGAAAATAGAAAAAGGTTCGTTATTCCGAAAAAAGAAAAGGTTCGTTATTTCGAAAATAGAAAAGGTACGGTATTCCGAAAAAAGAAAAGAGGGGGGGGGGTGATGTTTGTTACTCTGAAGGTTCGTTATTCCGAATGTTTGTTATATCCAGATATCCAGATATAGAAAAGGGTCGTTAATCCGAAAATAGAAAAGGTTTGTTAGTCCAGATTTATAAAAGGTTCATTATTCAGAAAATAGAATGAGGTTCGTTATTCCGAAAATAAAATGAGGTTCGTAAATCCGAAAATAGAAAAAGGTTCGTTATTTGTTATATCCAGATATAGAAAAGGTTTGTTATTCCAAAAATAGAAAAGGTTCGTTAGTCCAGAAATAGAAAAGGCTCGTTATTCCGAAAATAGAATGAGGTTCGTTATTCCAAAAATAGAATGAGGTTCGTTAGTCCGAAAATAGAAGAAGGTTCGTTATTCAGAAAAAAGAAAATGTTCGTTATTCCAAATTTGTGTCATATCCAGAAATAGAATGAGGTTCGTTATTCTGAAAATAGAAAAGGATTGTTAGTCCAGAAATAGAAAAGGTTCATTATTCCGAAAATAGAATGAGGTTCGTTAGTCCGAAAATAGAAAAAGGTTCGTTATTCCGAAAAAAGAAAAGGTTTGTTATTCCAAATTTGTGTTATATCCAGAAATAGAATGAGGTTCGTTATTTCGAAAATAGAAAAGGTACGGTATTCCGAAAAAAGAAAAGAGGGGGGGGGTGATGTTTGTTACTCTGAAGGTTCGTTATTCCGAATGTTTATTATATCCAGATATCCAGATATAGAAAACGTTCGTTAATCCGAAAATAGAAAAGGTTTGTTAGTCCAGATTTATAAAAGGTTCGTTATTCAGAAAATAGAATGAGGTTCGTTATTCCGAAAATAGAATGAGGTTCGTAAATCCGAAAATAGAAAAAGGTTCGTTATTTGTTATATCCAGATATAGAAAAGGTTCGTTATTCTGAAAAAAAGAAAAGGTTCGTTATTCCAAAAATAGAATGAGGTTCGTTATTCCAAAAATAGAATGAGGTTCGTTAGTCCGAAAATAGAAAAAGGTTCGTTATTCGGAAAAAAGAAAAGGTTCGGTATTCTGAAAAAAAAGAAAGGGGGGGGGGTGATGTTTGTTACTCTATAGAATGAGGTTCGTTATTCGGAAAAAAAAAAGGTTCGTTATTCCGAAAATAGAATGGGTTCAGTATTCCGAAAAAAAGGGGGGGGGTGATGTTTGTTACTCTGAAGGTTCGTTAGTCCAGAAATAGAATGAGGTTCGTTATTCCAAAAAATAGAAAAGGTTCGTTAGTCCAGAAATAGAAAAGGTTCGTTATTCCGAATTTTTGTTATATCCAGAAATAGAATGAGGTTTGTTGTTCTGAAAAATAGATGGAGGTTCGTCATTCCGAAAATAGAATGTGGTTCGTTAGTCCGAAAATAGAATGAAGTTCGTTATTCCGAAAATAGAATGAGGTTCGTTATTCCAAAATAGAATTTCAATTTCAATTTCATTTATTTAACCATCATCAAAGAATACACAATATACAAGATACATACAGTTGATATTAACATTTACACAACAACAAATATACAACATGATGAATGGTTTGGTGACCCCGGAGAAAGCAGAGCTTATAAAAAGGGGCCACCAAATTACATAACATA
>CALNVZ010003429.1:36375817-36423317 GCA_940671915.1 Paracentrotus lividus
AATAGCTAAAGCATATTATGTATTTAAATTTACATGCATAGGATTAAACGACAGCATGAGCAGAGAATAAAATTTTCCTGCTTAATTTCCTGAATCTTGATAAGGTTGTACTATTTTTGATATCGTTTGGTATTCCATTCCATAGTTTAGGGAAGCGAGTCTTAAAAGAGTTATAAGCCACAGATGTTTTAACATTTGGAGGACGTATGCAATTACTTTGACGAGTATTATGTGAATGGATTTGAGAATTTAAAACAAAAATGTCACTGAAGATAGGGGGCAAGATTCTGGCATTGAGTTTGTACATAAAAACTAGGGAATTCAAAGATATCAAATCCTTAAAAGGTAACAAGTTTAATTGTAAAAACATAGGTTTGGTATGGGCATTAAATGGAGCATTGGAGATAATTCTCACAGCTTTCTTTTGTAAAATTTGAAAGTTTATCTAAATGAGCCTTAAAGATGTGACCCCATACAGTGTTACAGTAGTTTAAGTGGGGAAGAATAATGCTATTATAAAGATTGATCAAAACTGAGTGAGGTACAAAATATCTAATTTTAGAGATTACTCCGATAGATCTCGTTATTTTAGTAGATATAGAATTAAGATGTGGTTTCCAAGAGAGATGTTCGTTAATAATTACTCCTAAAAATTGAAAATTTGTATAAAAAGATTTGAAGGATGAGCATGGTCCCTCCTGCCTCTTGACCGAAAAAGAATATACTTTGTTTTATCCAAGTTCAAGAAAAGTTTGTTGCAAATAAACCAATCGTTTAATTTACTCAGTTCATTGTTGGCCGATGACTTTAGATTATGATTTTTTTTGTGTGAGATAATGTAACTGTAGTATCATTGGCAAACAATAAAAAATTAAGAATTTATGAGCTATTTACTATGTCATTAATATAGACAAGAAACAGGAGTGGGCCAAGCACAGAGCCCTGAGGAATTCCACAAGATATATCTGTATATTTGGATCTGACACCATCAATCACGCTGAGACAAAAATTACCATCATCTACTTCTTTTGATATGATATTAATCAAATTTAGGACATCAAGGTCAGTAGAATTTTTTTTTTCCTAAATCCGAATTGTTGTGGTATTAGAACATTGTAGGTTGTTAAGAATTTGTAGAGTCTGGTATACACTATCATTTCTAGTAATTTGGAGAAAAATGGCAATAAAGCAATAGGATGATAGTATAATATCATGTTTATCGCCTTTTTTATAGATAGGAATAACCAAAGCTGTCTTAAGTTTATCAGGGACTATTCCCCGTGACAAGGATTCGTTTAAGATATAACAAAGAGGGTTTACAATAGTATGAATACACTTCTTTATAACACGTGCAGCAATAGAATCGGGACCTGGTGATGCAGATGTTTTCATGGACGAAAGAACATTTGATTATTTCAGTATTAGAAGGGGGGTTAAAGAACAAAGAGGAAGGTACACGGTCGGATAAATAGTCTGTAAAGTGTGAGACAGAAACAGGAATCTTTTCTTGTGTGGTTTTTCCAACATTTACAAAATACTTGTTAAAAGTTTCAGCTATTGAAGTTTTGCTGAAAATCTTTTCTTGGTTTAAGTACATATTAGAAGGAAGAGTATTTTTCTTTTTACCTAATATATTGATAATTTGAAGCCAGGTTTTTTTCATATCACCTTTAGTTTTTTTTAACAGGTTTTCATAAAATATATTTTTGCACTGGCGGATGATATTAGTTAATATGTTTTTATACTTTGGGGTGTCTCCTTTTTTAATATATTGATGATACAACCTTTGTTTTCTTTTGATAGATTTCATTATACTGGCAGTAATCCAAGACTTATTGTATTTTTTCAATTTATTATTGGTTAAGGGAAAACATTCAGAGTACAAAGAAGTGAGTTTATGGATAAATAGATCATATGACGCATTAACGTCCGATTTACTGTAAATGGGAGACCAATCAACTGACAAAAGCTTACTCTGAAATGTCAAAATCTTTTCTTCAGTTATAGTACGTAATTTACAATGGCATGAATGAATTGGAATACTCTTGCTGTCAGAAATATGAAAAATTGGAAAATGATCCGATAGGTCAGAATAAATTACACATTTGTTGTTCATATCAATACAGTTAGTAAAAATATTATCAATCAATGTAGCAGAGTGCCTTGTCACACGTGTTGGTTTGCTTATAGAAGGAAATAGGCCATATTAAAGCAAAAAGAGTGTTTAAAAATTCATTAGTCTTGTTGTCATTATTATAATTGATTAAGTTAATATTGATATCACCTAGTAGATATATATCCTTTTTTGAGTAATCCATGTCAATAAGAATACTTGAAAGTGTTTCCTGAAATGCATTTATATCAGTATTTGGTACTCTGTAGATGCAACCAACATTATTTCTTTTTTGGTCTATTAATTTCAATGAAAACAGTATCGCAGTGATCTTTGCTTAATGAAAGTATATTGCACATTTTAAAGTCAATGCCATCTCTTATATACAAAGCTACTCCTCCACCATTTCTACCAACTCTATCAGTGTGAACAAGGGAATATCCATCAAGGTATACACAAATAATGAGAGAATACTTCACGAACCACGTCTGAAATATCAATAATAGTAAAATTATATTCTAGTGACTAAGAAGAATCTGTAAATCATCAAAATTGCGAACAAGATCTTCTAAATTTCCATGTTATAAAGAAAGTTTTTCATAAAAAGGAGTAAATATTTTGGATAAAATCGTCAGAAAATATGTATTTAGAAGAATCACTGTTTACATTGTTCACATAATGAGATTGTAAAGTATTTCTATCATCATAATTGTCATCGTATTCATTTAGGGTAAAAGGATTTATAGCCAGAGAGTGATATTTATCCTCGTCGATGGATTTATCTAGATGAAAGAAAATAAAAATCGACAAATTAAACTCTTCGTTGTCTACATAGTGGTTAAAGGGGAAGATTATAGAGTTGCAGGAAGTACAATATGTATTTTCACGAGAAGATTCGGATTCAGAACAGTTATTACAAACAAATAGATTACTTCTCATAGAAAGGGTATTATATAACACGAAATACAAATATGTTGAATAATCAAGTAACAATTATAATTAAAAATAATTGAGAGAAAGAAAGTCGAGAAGAAAAAAAGGGATAAAATAAGCTGCTAGGAGTGTACAAGATCAATAACAAATAACAAGTATTTTAAAGACTTCTGGTTGTCAAACTGAGTACTTAAGTACTCGCAATTTAAGAGAGCGATAAAAAACCATATGGTCAGTAAAAATTTAAAAGAGATCACGACATGTATCCCTCCAGAACCACACTCAATTAAAAATGGTTACATCCATAAAGATAAATTGCACAGTCATTTGTAGAATAGATATATCAAAGGTCATTTCCATGTGTATAGCAGACGTGCTCAAAACTTAAAAAAAAAACTATGACGTAATCGAGAACAATGAAAGTAACTTCACATAACAATTACGGTAGAAAATGCATCCATGTAGAAGAAAAACGATTGGTGTCAACTATATGTAGTGGTACGGTCTATTGACCGTTTTCCCAATTAAATAATTATGATATAAGTCAATATTAAAGAGGGCGCTAGGCCACTAATTGACAGTGAAATGACAGAGTTTAGGAGGTTTTTTTTATAAGTTTATCTATTTAAGTTCGTTCACATTAAATTAAGGGATCTTATTATGTATGCACTGTAATTGTATTGGGTCGGGGGATTGTATTAAGCTATTTGGAGACGGTCCCTGCTTGAGCGGTAGTCGGCATTCATGACATTCGTACAGGTGCGATGTCGGTTAAATGTATTTCTGTTAACAATAGTAATAGCATCCTGTCCTATTCATAGCTTTTCCGGGTGCAAGGTTTTGGTAAATATTTAATTAGCGTCCCCTGGCATATTTCTGGTCATTTTAGACACGCCTGCTTTTGGAACCTAAAAGCACGTGCTCTATTATTTATTGTGCGATGTACTAGAGAGGCGAAAGGGTGCGCGGTGCTTTCATTGGTTAGTTTGTTATACAGGAGGCGGGGCTTGTTGGGCTCGATTCACTTAAGCATTACCGAAATTGATATATAGGTGAAGCTCATGAGTGGCTGTGGAGCCATTTTATATTTGAGCTTTCGAGTGAGCCATTTTTATGTTAGAGCTTTCGAGAGCCATTTTATGTTCGAGCTTACGTTGGCCATGTTGAGTTAGCCATTATCTTTGCGGATCGAAGCATGGTTTTTCGCATCTTTATAAGCCCAGCCTCTAAAACTGTTTACATTTAATTAATGCACCTTTGCCGTTTTGTTCGTGGACTTCGTCATGTTATTTCTTCGTTCTACATTTAATAAATACCAAACCGGACTTTACGTGAATGTGTCAGCCGCCATTTTGTTTTCCTGAGTCCTATATAAGTTGAACTATAATTTAGTCACCGTACTTGGAGACTGAACTCGGAAACCTTTACTCTGAGACCGTACTCTTACATATAGAACGACGCATTCAATAAGCATTCCAAAATAGATTGATGAGCTATGTTGATACTATGCGATCCATTATGTTGTAGACGAGGTAATAAGCCCCTTTGTGAATGAAATCTACATACATAATCAGCCGTGGGGAAATAAGATCGGTGTTTATAAACACAGGCACGTGCATGGGTAAAATAATTCACTGATCCTTCGCTGAATGAGCAAAATAAAAAAAATTTTCCTGATAAGAAATGAAAATCGAGGTATGTGAACCAAGCATGATTAATAATAATTATGGTACGTTTCACACACCCATGGTTTCATATTTAATCTTTGAAGAGCAGCAGAATGAGGTTCGTTATTCCGAATTTTTGTTATATCCAGAAATAGAATGAGGTTCGTTATTCTGAAAAATAGAATGAGGTTCGTTATTCCGAATGTTTGTTATATCCAGAAATAGAATGAGGTCCGTTAGTCCGAAAATAGAACGAAGTTCGTTATTCCGAAAATAGAATGAGGTTCGTTATTCCAGAAATAGAAAAAGTTCGTTATTCCGAAAATAGGATGAGGTTCGTTAGTCCAGAAAGAGCAAAGGTTCGTTATTCCGAAAAAAGAAAAAGGTTCGGTATTCCGAAAAAAGAAAGGGGGGGTGGGTGATGTTTGGTACTCTGAAGGTTTGTTATTCCAAATTTTTGTTATATCAAGAAATAGAATGAGGTTCGTTATTCCGAAAAAAAGAAAAGGTTCGTTATTCTGAAAATAGAAAAAAGGTTTGTTAGTCCGAAAAAAGAAAAGGTTTGTTATTCCGAATTTTTTGTTATATCCAGAAATAGAAAAGGTTCGTTATTCCGAAAATCGAATGAGGTTCGTTATTAAAAAAAAAGAAGGGTTCGTTATTTAGAAAATAAAAAAAGTTCGTTAGTCCTAATTCTTGTTATTCCGAAAATAGAATGAGGTTCATTAATCCGAAGGTTCGTTATTCCGAAAATACAAAAAGGTTCATTATTCAGAAATTAGAATAAGGTTCCTTAGTCTGAAATAGAATGAGGTTCATACTTTTTCTACTTTTGGAATAACGAACACTTTCTATTTTTGGACTAACGAACCTTTTTCTATTTTCGGAATAACGAACCCTTTTCTATTTTCGGAATAACGAACCTCATTCTATTTTCGGAATAACGAACCTTTTCTAATTTCTTGATAAAACAAAAATTCGGAATAACGAACCTTTTCCATTTTCGGAATACATTTTCTTTTTTCGGACTAACGAACCTTTTCTTTTTTTTGAAAAACGAACCCTTTTCCATTTTCGGAATAACGAACCTCATTCTATTTTTCGGAATAACGTACCTTCAGAGTAACAAACATCACCCCCCCCCGGACTATCGGACCCGCGGACTAACGGACCCGCGGACTATCGGGATGACCCCGCGGCCACATGCACCAAGTCGAGTAATTTCAAGTCATATTTTAAGAAATATTGCAACATTTATTTTTGCTTTCCCCTGTGAAAGTGAACGATACATCAGCTCATACTATCCGACCAGAGGCAGCGAAAAGTAATTATCATAACAAAAGCATATTTCGTTTTGTAACTGGCCAGTAAGTCTGTAATTAGGCAGGAATCTTTTGTCTACAATCTGCGAGAAAATTTCAATGAAACGCATACTTGGCATATTTTATCCACGCGGCATCATAGTCACATCAAAAGAGTTAGCTACATTGTTTCTCCTTGTGTTTGAAGCTGAAAAAGAATTGTTATATTCAATAAAAGTAAGAATTTGAATTTTAGTCCATACGTGAGAAAGGGGCTTTTCATGTTTCACGTGCTCACTGAAGCATGAATTTGTAAATAAATGCCATAGGATCATTGACACCAGCCCAAAGAATATAAATAAAACCCCAAAATTGTACTTGAGATGCTTTTTAGTGCATTTAATGATTACAATGACTCTTCGTAGTTCTATTGTGGCTAATTAAATTCCGAACATCTGAAATAGGGGGAACTTTCTTTTTGTTTTGTGTTTATATATAAACAGACAGTGATTTTTTTTAAAAACTAAATTTAATTAAGTTGATGTGACATAATTTACATTGGTAAAATGGCTTTAAAAAAGAGCAAAAAACAAACAACAACAACAACAACAACAACAAGTAAATTCTACGTAAAATAGACCAGGAGCAAGGACCTGGAAAAAATGAGTTCGTTCAACCCACACCACATAAAAGGTTTGCCACCAAGGGGGGGGGGGGTAGTTTGGACCCCCTAGATCACTGCTAGGTAGGTAGTAGTCTCAAATTGTGGTATCACTTTTTTTTCTACAGGCCTTTTTACAAAAAAGGCCGCCGTTTTTACAAAAAAATAGTATTTCGAAGAAAAGGAATAGAAATAATTCTCTAAACTCAATGGCCCGTATTTTACCATGGAGTCTAGAGTTGTGCTGTCGCACCAAAATAGTACGGATTTTGAAACGAGAATGCAACGCTAATTTGGACACTTCTCTATGAAGCGTCAGTGAAGCGTGTGTCTAATTGTACAAATGTAGTCTCGGATGACGTCATCCGAGATCAGATCTGTACAAACATTTGTAAAGAATTCTAAACCAGGGCTATAGGTGGTTTAGAATTTGATATGGCTTAGCGAGTTTTATGTCGGAGGAAGCTAATTTATCTATTTTCTCGTTAACTTGAAGCTAAAGGTTTCAAAATTTGCTTAAAAATGAGGTGCATTATTGAATTATCCACAATGATTCGATTAATTACATGTATGTCATCAAAAATGACATTTTCCGACACGATTGACGTGTTAGTTTGGCCGAACATTATATTCAAAAGGACAACTGACGCGAAACCAATGATACACTATTGATGGCAAGTTTTGTCATGAGACGGGATAAGACGGATTTGGAACTAGTTTGAGACTAATTTGAGACGGGTTTGAAATGATTTTGAAACTAGTGGTGGAGACGTCACAAATACGTCTGACGGTCTCCTGAGCGACGTCTCATGACAAAAATAGAAAATGTTTAAATCACATGAATTTCTTTTTTCGTCGCGCAGACGTATCCGAGAGGTCTCCGAGATATTTCCGCGACAGAAAAAAAAAAAAATTATCGGAGACGTCCTGGAGTGTCCGAGTCGCGGAGACGTCGCACAGTTGGCCAGGCGTTAGCAAAAGTGCGCCAAAAGTGGTTTCTGGTCACCTAATCAATTTTGTTTTTTTAGTATTCTCAGCAAAGATAGCAACCTCTAGAACATCTCCACAAAATATTTCATCATGAAATTGATTTTTAGTTGGTTATTTTTCTTTGAAATGATCAGAAAATGACTTGTTTGTGGTACACAACGTGTAAATGACAAATTTTCGTTTTTGGGGATTTTTTGCTAAATTGGTGGTCCAATATATTTTAGACTAAATCTGTTTGATTAAGAATGATCATTTTAAGTGCCCATATAATTTAAAGACAAATGTTTAATCCATTCGGAGATAATTTTGGACGAAACCACTAAATAATGGGGGGGGGGGTTGCATTTTTTCCCCTTCATATACATACATTTCACGATTACCGCCGATTTTTAGCGATCAAAGTACCATAGCGGTCTTTGTTATAGTTTATGATTTACATCAATACTAACTTTAGCTGCAACCTCTTGCAACCTTCGGAGATATGACCAATTTTCCATCCGCATGTTAGCCTAATTTATCGTCAAAATCTGCACAAAGCGATGTGCACACACAAGTCTCACTGTAAGTGGCGTAAATATTTCAATTCAAAAGCCGGAAAAACCAAAACACCTGAATGGAATGATTTTCATGAAATAATCATGTGTGTGTATGGGGATGACATGTAGTCTTTAGACCTGTTACCCCCCCCCCCACCCCCGGCTATCCATTTCATGACCATCTGAATTGATCTTAATCTTGTTTTGAAATAGTATAATATGGAGACGTCACGAATAAAGTACTCCGTTGATGACCTATACAGATTGCGTAACGTACGAAAGCCTCCGTTGTCAGCGCAAACAAAGCTGGTTGCCAAGGAATATGGCATCAAAAGAACTCGCGAATGCAGAGGCAGAAGAAACACGAAACGAAAGATTAGCGTGCGACTTACTGACGGTGTATATTGGATATGTCAGACCCCTTGTAGAATATGCAATCCCTGTATGGCACTCTGGCCTTACTGTTGAGCAAAGTTCACAAATCGAAAGAGTACAAAAGAGAGCTCTCCGACTAGTTTTGGGACCTCGGTATGAAACGTACGAGAATGCCCTTCGAGTCACAGAACTAAAAACGCTTGAGTCCAGGAGACTCGAATTATGTTCTCGTTTTGCCAGATCTTTACAGTCCTCAGTAGAATTCAGAGACTTGCTTCCTCCCCCTAGGCAACTCTCTAGATCATTGAGAAGAGTCACTCCATACACTCAGATTAGATGCAGAACTAAACGTTTCAGGTGAAGTCCAATCCCATACTTTGTACGAATACTAAATGAAATGTATGTAAAGATACGGGAAACTACGAGGGTTCACACGTGATGACGATGAAATCATGCGATAGGGAGGAGAAGTCATTCCAGTCTACAATGCCTAGGTGGCTTTATTTCTTTCAACAAACAGAAGTAGAATAGAAGCAGCCCCTGTATATTGAACAAAAGTAATACAGCAATATATAAGTACAGAAATAAAAATCGTAAGCATCATACAACATGTACAGTGAACATTATACCTGAATGAAATATATTGTTTTGTAACTATTTTTGTAACTGTTTAACTCGTGTATAAATCCATTTATCCCAACCAATAAAGTTCATTTACAATCCTTTAAGATACCAATAAATTCCAGTATATTAAATCGTCTTTCCAATAAGTAAAACAAGAATTATTAACACATTTTGAGGCTTAATCAATTTGAGAGCCAAATCCTAATTCCTAGTAACTCACCGGTCCATCTTTCCAAACGACTAGTTCACCTTTACATATTAGCGAATCACCGCGATGCAATTACCCTTGCAACTGATACAGAACATCACAAATCCTAAAGGAGAAATGTCATTGAAATACTAAATAATACACTCTATATAATTCAGCAATATAAATATAAAGTTATGTCATATTCATAAAATTATACTACCATGAGCTACCCAATCATATAGAACTTTAATAATTATAGAAAGAATAATTCGCTCAACATTTCTTTAACAATTTGTAAGGTATCCGTTCTATCGTATGCTATTAATCATGGCACTATCGTTTCTACACTATCTCTAAGTTTAATCATATTTGTTCTAAATTAAACCAACATCAAATGTATCTTATAAACAGATAAAATAAATAATTACTTACATAAGGACTACTGTAGCAATATCGTATACTGTGGTGTACTAAGTTGCAGCAAACATGAACTGGTACCTCGCCCCTGGAGGGCCCATGCCTTACCTCTAGCTCTCCTACCCACTGACTGATAAGTTCTCAGAAATATCTTCTATATATATAGCCCAAAGACAAGACAACCTCAAGTAAACCTAATATCATTTAGCCTACCCCCAATTGCCTAAATACTTCTATAGGGGGTACAGGGAATGAAAGTACAGTTGTCACAGATCAAAACACCTAAACAGTAACTAAAATAAATACAACAATCTAATTGGTCCTAAATATAAGGCAACAAATTTTCTCCTAGCTGAAACTAGTTTCATTTGCATATTCCTTGCACAATGCATAAGTCAGACACTGTACATTCTGCAGTTAGACCAGTCCTATTGTTACCTTAAAGTGAACTTCATGGATACAAAGATCCAATCAAAATACCAGACAGGTAATTAACCCAAACCTTAAGATCCAATTGAAATACCAGACAAGTAATTTATCTGAACCTATTTTCCCAATTACAACATGTAAATATATATATGTCGACAATATACGTACACATACATAATTATGGAAAAGTAACCCTATCTCATTGTCTGGACATGTCAGCCAAAATTATCACAAGTCCATCATCGTCTCTTCAAATTGAATTTAAATTTCTTCTATTATCATTATTATTGTTAACCTCAATATAAATTCATAAATATTCAATATTAATTATTGTGCTACACTTTGCAAAGGATCGGACCCGTTCTTCTGTATGATTTGTTCGCATTATAATGCGAGAATGTAAATGACTTTAATACGCTACTCTTATATTGTTTTCAATGCTAGTTATTAATTTAAGGGAACGGATAATAATAATTTTTGATTTCTCGTATTTTTGTGTTTAAGCCTATAATATTTTCCCTTCCTACTTTCATTACTACCCAACTATACTTTTAAATGCCATAATTAATTTGCTAGTTGGCTAGTGTAATTATTATCTTAATAATATTTTTCATATATATCTATTTCATTATGTCGAATAAGAATTGTTACACTTCATGTTTCTTCATGTAATTTCTCATTGTTTCTACTATCAATCTCTCTTTATTACCCTGCAGTGTTCTTTCTTTCAGATTCTTTCTCATTCTCCTCGACCTCTCTTTTGTTCCTCTTCATTTTGTCCTACTTCCAGTAGTCCCTTTGTTACTCTTTTCATCTTTTCTCAGTTAGATATTTTTTTTATATAATTAATATGTTATTAGTTTTTACATTGTATATTTACACTTAGCTACTGAATTGATTATTTATTTACTAGAATATTTATGTTATGCTCATTAATTACTATTATATATTATGTATTCGAACTTTGTAAAAAAAAATCATATGCAATTTAGCCATGTGGCTACGACTTCGATTTTTGAATTAATAAAAACCATTATTATTATTTATGGTATTTATTTGGGAGCTCAGCTATGTCAGGTTATTATCGTTTGTTTCCAAACAATAATTTTATGTAATATATTTCATAACGATCATTATTAAATTACGACTTGAATGTGATCACATACATGTTTTGCTACTGCGGTCAGGAGAACATGTAATGCGGCGGTCACAACTCGTCGTAGGCTACGGGGCACGTGCCATCAACGTAGCCTGCGTTGCATGTGCAATGCACGCACGGGTCCTAAGTCAACTTCTGCGATTCCTGCGTTTCTATAGAAAGGGTATTGTAAAAACTTCCTGCACGTCGTACGTGCATTGTACCTGCAAGGTACCTCCGCTGCACGAATTTTCTACGAAATCCATCGTAGACAGTTGCACGTCGAAGGTACGGCGAGTTGTGACCGCCGCATTAGACAGCCTACTTTTAACACATTTTAACTATGTCTTTATTATAGGTTTTCCCGGCCAATTTCATACATTTATCATCCGTTTTCATTTAATGTGTATTCAGATTCGTGTTTTTGATGCGACAGACTGACTTTAGTCAAACAATTAAGTGTTCATGCTCTCAAATTCGTTTTTAGGCACACAAAGTAATGGTTGCAAAGTTCAAATTCGGATATAGGCATTTAATTTCATTATTTGTGCATTCAAATTAGAGCGAATTTGAGTATACGGAATGAAATGTCGACAGGATGAAGACGAATTTGAATAGTTATTGCCAAATGTATAAGCTTATTATGTGAAGTAGAATGCGCAAATACGAAATCGATCACAACAATCGTTAATTCTTATGATTGAATACGATTCTGACTGGCAACATTTCGATGCATCACCGCTTGCGAGCTAGAGTTGGCCGTTGCAAGGCTCTCATGGTCAAATGGGGCATCAACACTGAAGGACAGCCAGTTTGCGAATGCGGGGAGGAGGAGACCATGAGTCACCTCCTACAATGCCCTCTTCTACCTTCCCCCTGTTCCCCAGCTGATCTTACTACCCTTTCGCCTAATGGGATCGCCTGTGTTCAGTATCTAATGGGCAGAGTTTGAATCACTTTCTAATTCACAAATAAACAAAAATTGAGAGAAAGGACTCGAGAAGAAGAAGAAGCGTTTTTTCTGAAAATGAATGCCTCTAATATGCAATTTATTTACAAAACAATGAAATTGGCCGGGAAAACCTATATTATACCTTCTCTCATTTTGATATTAGTTTGATATCATTGTTATTTTGTCTGTCGAATTTTTGTATTTTCTGGACCCCATGGAAGTATTGTTATTTTGACAAAGCTGAATGGGTCATCAAGCCATTCGTGCTTCTTTGAAATTGTTAATTATTTATTTAGGGTACATGCAGGTAATATGGGCCAGCAGGTAATATGGGCCACCTGAAGCAAATCATGTCGTGACCGTCGACCGGTGACCGATGACCGGTGTGAGCACCATAATGTTGTTCATATGAACTGTATACGAAAATATATCGCCGTGAGAGCATCTGATGCCGAAACTTCTCTGAGAAAATTGCTGAAAACCAACAAGGTAGGTAAAACTTACGGAATTTTTTTACCCTGATGTAAAATTTGATATTTCACAGAATGTGATGGTGGAAGAGTGTTTGAGGGGGTAACCTCAATTGTTTTGTATATTTAGTAAGCTTATAGTTTCATTTTGATCATACTAGCGTGTACAGGTCAATTTGTGTAGTGAAGGGGTGCAATGTGGCATTGAATGCTTGCCTGACACAGCAACATTAGTGCAGGTAATATGGGCCATCCAAAATGGCGGAAATGATTCTGGTACTTAGTATTAGGATGAGGCATCAATCTCTTTGCTACGAGTTTTTCGGGTATATTCACAGTATATAATTAATATAAATAACTTATTGTAGGCCTATATTGACTTGTATAATGAAAATAATATTTGAATAATATTACAAAAAGAAATAATATACAAAATACAAAACAATTAAATATATAGTCTAAGTATTTACTGAAGGGTCTTAAAATTTTAAATGATATCTTACAGTTAATGATTTTCATATTTTAAGCGAATTCCAGACATGGTAGAGTCATTGTATTTTTTAAAACATACATTAAATACATGTGCCCATATTACCTGCACATGCAGGTAATATGGGCACTTTGGTAATGACGTCAACATTTGAATATTGCAGACAGGGGGGGGGGGGTTGTTGAGCCCTCAAATGTAAAAATCGCCCACTAATGTAAAAATGCCCTCAAATGCCCTCAAATGTCTCAACACGTCAACCACAAATGTAAAAATTGCCCTCAAATGTCACAACACGTCAACCACGAATGTAAAAATGCCCTCAAATGTAACAACACATCAACCACAAATGTAAAAATGCCCTCAAATGTCACAACATGTCAACCATAAATGTGAAAATGACCACTAATGTCATAACATGTTGACCACAAATGTAAAAAGTTTTCATTTTAACCACTAATGTCTTAACATGTCACCCACAAATGTATAAACTCATCACATGTATTATAACAATGAGGAATGTTGCTAAATGGAACAAAAATGTTTCAATTACGATTATAAGCATAATACATAGTATAGAAAGATTTTAAAAATCTTTCTATATTTCAAGAAAAATTGCTTTGTTTAACGCCATAATTTTGGCTCAGCTTGAATTTGTGAAAAGATTGGGAATGGCATTTTCCATAATATTTTCCGTAAAACATGTCCAGATTGATGGAATAGAGGCTGCTCATATAATAACATAACACAAAAAAGACACTTATAATATGCCTCCAAATAAGAATTTACCCATTTTTGCTCAGTTTATATCCTAAAAAAGGGACTCATGTGACTTTCAAAATGTGCCTTTTTTATGGTGTGTTCAATCACGCATACCATATTGGATCATGCCGATTTTTACACACAAGCTAGCCAGATAGTTGATAAACATTACCAGTAAATCTTGTTACTGGCACTCCCCGTTTAAACGTTATGCGTGTGGGTGTGTTGTGTGTGGCATATGTATCTATGGAAGTATGCATGTGTGTAATATTAATTGAAAATGTTTTGTTCACATTCCGCATTATTATGATACATGGAATGAATTTTTACATTTGCGGTTGACATGTTCAGACATTAGTGGTTAAAATAAACTTTTTACATTTGTGGTCGACATGTATGACATTAGTGGTCATTTTTACATTTGTGGTTGACGTGTTGTGACATTTGAGGGCATTTTTACATTTGTGGTTGACGTGTTGTGACATTTGAGGGCATTTTTACATTTCTGGTTGACGTGTTGTGACATTTGAGGGCAATTTTTACATTTGTGGTTGACGTGTTGTGACATTTGAGGGCATTTTTACATTAGTGGGCGATTTTTACATTTGAGGGCTCAACAGGGGTTTGTGATAATTGTTTTCTTCACAATAAAAGTTAGAGCAGTAGTTATTAATTCATATAAACAAAGATTAGACTGTGTGTCATTTTGTAATTTTATGCAAATTAGGCAAATTAGCTTAGGGTGCCCATATTACCTACATGTACCTATATGATAACTGTATTTTTTAATGTTGACAGAGCTGAATGGGTCATCAAGCCATTTTTGCTTCTTAGATCGTTAATTATATGTTTATAATATGATACATGTATTTTTATTGCTGCGATTTGGAAATAAAATACATTACAATACAAAGTTCAATTGAGAGAAGGACTCGCGATATAGAACTTACAATGCGATAAACATGCACCACTTGTAACGCACAGGGTTCGAGGATACAAGACTGAGTGGGCCACAGATGAGTATGTATCACTTACTAGATTGCGAGATAGGTTGAAAAGAAAAGCTGACAAAAAGTAAAAGTTTGCTAGGTTGGAAGCGTTTCAGAGGAGTTTGAACACATCAACAATATGAGAATATATTAAAAGAACTTTTATAAAACGGTGTTCACAAAAAAAAGAAGGGAACCCTAGACAACTATGGAAACTTTTAAATCATGTAATGCAAATGATAATCTGTAAATGATATTCAGTTTTGAAATCATGGAACGGTCGAATCTGATAAACAGTTATTGTAATATAGTTTGAATATCATTTTGTATCTATTGGTGTTAATACAGTCATGTCATCATGGTAATGCTGGAAGAATTATTTGATCACTACCTACAAGATTTATTTTTGAGAAATAAGAGATTAATTTGTCTTGAGTGAATTGAACAGATTACAGATAAAAAATCACTCGACTTGATATGATCAGTGGTCGATTACTAAAAATTGCCACACATTCTATTTATAATAGTAGAGTCATTTTGGGGGGTTCCGTGACAAACCTCTCTGAACCTTTTTTTCTCAGTGGATTTGGCATTCTGAACCATTTTGAAGGAAATAAGCTTCTATGTACCTCCCAAAAATGGAGGGAACAATTTTAACAGCCCATCAAAAAATGGCCGCAAAATGGCCAAAATAGCCCAAACTGCCTATATCTCAGTAACTAATTAACCTAGGAGGTTGATTTGGTGTCTTGACATAGGTTTTTGGGGACAGGGATTTCAATGCTTCCTTGTTTTATTGGTAGAACATGTCCACTGCAGTGAAATCCAATATGGCCTCCCCAAAAAAGGCGGGAACATTTTTTACAGCCCCAAATTCAAAATGGCCGCCAAAATGGCCAAAATTGCTTAATCTCAGTAACTAATTAACCTAGGAGGTTGATTTTGGTGTCCTTGACATAGTTTTGGGGTCAAGGATTTCAATGCTCCCCTTGTTATATTGGTAAAACATGTCCACTGCAGTGAAACCCAATATGGCCACCATATACACTTTGTATTGTTCCTCGGCCACCAAGTCCAGAGGTCAACGATAAATACTATGCTCGCATCCATACCGGACTGTGAAACAGCTTTCGGCTGTGAAATCCGTTCCCATCGCGGCTGCTGGCGTGACTACATCTCCCATGCAAGCCTCTTTCAGATGAAGTTACTCAACACTTGCAGAATGTCAATCTACGAGAAGCACAAGTCATCTTCTTCCATCACGTCCATCAGACAATCTTGTAGAACCATGAATTTCGAACAGTGCAGAGTCTTCTGCAGGACTACCAACGAATTGTCTCAAATCATGGACATGATACAAAGGTAAAGTCGAGCTACGTGAAGGATATTCTGTTAAAGAATTTGAGGAAGACATCGGGTTTCATAAAAACTGTCAGCAGAACGTAAGTGAAATGGTATTTGACAGAAGAGCGACTGGTTCATACGTCGAAGCAGCACTATCTTCGATGGAATAAGCGATAGCAGTTATGTGAAGAATGCTGCAGTGGCGAGTAAGAGAGCAAGTAAAAGCAAACAATACTGTACTTGGCCTCCAATGTCTCAGAGTTAGAGAGAGAAGAGGAACTAAATGAGCTTCTCTTAAAGCTTATTACATGGCTGAAACACCCAAATAGGTCAGAAGTTGACGACAACTCCGCAGTCCGTTCAATTGGGTCGATCCTCACAAGCTACATCACAGGAATGCATACTGCCTTTCAGGTGAATCTCTCCGTCTTGCTGCATGCTAAAAAAGTAGAGAGATCATCGACTCCTGCATAAAGATGGCATAGGCATCAGCTACAACGATGTTCTCATGTTGCGAGATTACTTGGTGTTTAGTGACTCAAGGGTTCGATTAATTGTCCTCCGAACTTGCTTTTGGGAAGCCTGCAATTGCTGTGGTCGACAATGATGATTTTAAGAGTGATACGTTGACTGGTGCTGGCCAGGCGCACGAACTAACGTCATGTTCGTGCAGCCAGAGACATTGGATGAACCCTCAGAAAATCAGGACGATAGGACAAACTTGACACCAAGTTCCTTCTTACATCTCTCAAAGAAATTGGAAGTGAAATGCAGCAGATCAAGCCATACAAGAAGTTAAGCGTGGGGAACCGCCTATTCGAGAACGAGCTTCTGATGACAGCCTTCAAAGACACATCCATGCAAAGAATCGAGCTGTGATCCATGCTTGGCTAGAGCTCAGGATGACCGAACACGTCCTAAACCAGAGGAACAGACTGTACCAGGGTTTTCGGGTTTCAGGCCAGAATGTCAATGCTGACGAGAAAGAGTCGAGCTATATCCACATGACCTATCCCGCCCTCCAGTAAGACTGTTCTTAACGATGTGCTGTGAAAGCTTGCACAGGCAATTGAAGAGAAAAAGATGCTTTTCGCAATTATCGTTGGTGACCATCCTGTCTACGTGCTCATGCTGAAGCTGAAAAGCGAAAACCCACAACATTTCAGCAAACCTACCATTCATGGGTGCCTTTCATATTCAGAATGTCATTCATATACGCAATATCGCAAAAGGTTCACATGGATCAGGAATCTCAGATGTGTTGGTAGCTGCAGGTGTCATTGCAGATGGATACGGTTGATCAAGCCCTCCGTGGAAAACATTTCAAGCGTGGGTTCGCTCTCTCGTCTGTTCTACGAGACTCTTGTCCATCATGCCTAGACAAGCGTTTGGAAGAAACTCTCTTTCTGATGAGGTGAAGTCAACTCTTGCCAAATCCAGACATGAGATTGATGCTCCAAGGACTTGCAGATGTAAACACAGAGTTAGAGCAAAATGCAGAGGTGAAAGATCTTGTTGAGATGCTCTTCAGGGATTTCGATGGTGCGCCTTGGCGGATACTGGCTATCCTTCATGGAAATGGTGGAAATTCTGACCCAAAATATCCAGGCACTCAGAACGAGCAACGGAATGAGTACAAATCCTCACTCAACTGATGCTTCCATGGATGCAAATCTATGACAATGACAAGTATGGTCGGCATCTCTCAGATTTCATCGCAGTGCTTGATACCCTTCCAGAGGACAGGCTGCATTCATGAAAGATGGTATGTTTGCAGCAGTCAATGACAGGAAAATCCATTTCTTGTGTTGCTCTGGACATATGGATAGAATCAACTATGACAAGGGCTCAAGCTGAAGTCTGGTTGGTTAGCTATCCTGAACAATGAGAAACAACTCCTTTCCAAATACACGCAACGTGAATAACATCAATCGATGAGAAGAGCTGTCACCATCATGCTAATCGCAAGAGGCATAGTAAATAGAGCATGCAGATTGCTCATCTACAAGAGAAGAAAGGATGAACAAGCTGTGCAGGATATAAGTTGCGTGTATCAATGAATTTGAGTGTGACCCGTTGACCAAACTAACCAGACACTGCGGTCCCTTCAGTCTGGAATCCAGCCTCTGATTCACTTGCTGTAGATCTGGCAACAGCAAGATGGATGGTAGAAAGTAAGGTAAAGCAGTTCATGGATGAGAGGGTCTATTCGAAAACCAAGACTTTGAATGACAGAGTTCATCGGAGTAAGCGAAAGAACTTTTCCAGTCAGAAGTGAAAAGAGAAGTAGCTTACAATTTGAAAGGAAGGCGGAGGGAATGGAGCGAGATGCCATGGCTTCAGTTGTCGACTAGTTGACAGCAGTGGGACATACTACATCTTGAGGATATCATGCACATGTGTCACACCTGCGAGTGCCTTTCCATCTTCAATGCAAACGGAACATTCCGCAAGTCACAGAAAAAGCAAACTACTGCAAAAACTGACCATGATGGTGACTTCAGAACCTGAAGTGTATACATCCCTTATTGACATGGGTCTCATTTGGCGACTTGCAGTCCCGACCATTGAGGATAGGGAGAAGAGGAATGGTAAGCAGTATACCTGGGGAGACTACGCAGAGAAAATGAGGAACACTATCAAGAGTAGACACGCAATGCAGAGAGAATCATTTTGTGTAAACGTTCTATGACCTGGACTACAGCATTAAGGACAGTGAAAGGATACTTAGACAGAAACAGATACAACAAAGAATGTCTTCATGAAGGCAGAGGACAAGTTTCCCTTAGTAAGGATTCCCATGCCCTGCTTGGTAAGCCTGCTACAAAGATCCGCAGGCATTTCTTCAAAAGGAATTCCAGAAAGTGGCATTTACAGGGACAGAGATCATCTATTGTGTAGTCGGAAGTTACGCAAGGAATCTCTACATGGCGAGGATTTGCCTGAACTCCTATGCTTCCATGCTGAAGCAGACACTGCCCATGTTCACAGCTGTATGGTGCAACTTCGTCAGATGGCTACAAGGCAGCGTCGTTCTCGACACAGAAGACACCGACAATTACGTCCAAGCCGCATATGTTGCTCATCGAGCGTCAGGGAACTTGTGCTTGAAACGCAAACAGCAGCTGATTGATGCCAAACATCTGTGCAATGAAAGAATCTCTCAATCCATCATTGCAATACATGTCATTAGCGGTTGTGATCATAACTCTGCTTTTTTCGGAGCAGGTTAAATTGCGGATTGTTGGACGCTCGGCCAATTCTAAAACAAGCTCATAGTCTGCTTGCAAATTGTGGCACCCAATTTCCAGCCCGCAGAATGTCATCAGTGATTTAGAAACAGTTCGTCATCGCTACGTCTATGGTAATGCAAAAGCAAGACACCAGGAGAAGCCCGGCTGCAAAGTGGAGAGCACAGAAGAAGAAGAGCACAATGCGATATAGCCTGACTCGGACAGTTTGCATCAGCACCGGCTTCGTGGCAAACTACCTTGCAATATTTGCTACAAATTTCCAGCTGCAAAGCCACCCATCACCGATAGAGCATGGATGGCATCTGTAGATGGACTTTGTCTACCTGTACGCTCAACAGAACCCCCACTCCCTTGTCCATCTCGTAACCACCCTTGGAGAAGAGCAGCAACAGTGATGACAGCAGCGATGGTGAAGAGAGTGATACCGACAGCGCAAGCATACAGTGACTCATACACTGATAGTGACTCGTGTAGCGATAGTGTCAGTGACTCAGGTCGAGAGAGTGAGTGCGCAGACTTTTAAGGTATGTTTGACTTTGAAGTAACTTCAGGGATATCAAAATTTTCCAGATGTGATGAATTTGGAAATTATGTTACCATAATCATGTTGACAGGCTGCTTTGACCCCAGCAAGATCAGCTCTCTAGGCAACTTGGTGGCGAGGAAAATACAAAGTGTATATTGGTGGCCATATTGGATTTCACTGGCAGTGGACTGTTTAACCAATAATACAAGGGGAGCATTGAAATCCTTGACACCCAAAAACTATGTCAAAGACACCAAAATCAACCTCCAGGTTAATTAGTTACTGAGATATAAGCAGTTTTGGCCATTTTGGCGGCCATTTTGAATTTGGGGTTGTAAAAATGTTCCGCCATTTTTGGGGAGGCCATATTGATTTCACTGCAGTGGACATGTTCTACCAATAAAACAAGGGGAGCATTGAAATCCTTGCCCCAAAACCTATGTCAAGACACCAAAAAATCAACCTCCTAGGATAATTAATTACTGAGATATAAGCAGTTTTGGCCATTTTGGCGGCCATTTTGAATTTGGGGCTGTAAAAAATGTTCCCCGCCTTTTTTGGGGAGGCCATATTGGATTTCACTGCAGTGGACCATTGTTACAGAATAACACGGGAAGCATTGAAATCCCTGTCCCCAAAAACCTATGTCAGACACAAAATCAACCTCCTAGGTTAATTAGTTACTGAGTATAGGCATTTGGGCATATTTGGCCATTTTGGCGGCCATTTTGAATTTGGGGCTGTAAAAATTGTTCCCTCCATTTTTGGGAGGTACATGAACGCTTATTTTCCTTCAAAATGGTTCAGAATGCCAAATCCACTGAGAAAAAAAGGTTCAGAGAGGTTGGTCACGGAACCCCCCAATATGACTCTACTATAAGCACCTTACTAGATTCTTTAATTTGTCATTACAATTAGGCAAGTTGCCTTCTGAGTTAAAAGAAGCTAAGGTTATCCCATTGTTCAAAGGAGGGGATAGAACTGATTTGAATAATTATCGATCCATTTCTATAATACCTATTGTTATGAAAATCATGGAACGGGCAGTACATAATCAACTGCAAGAGTACCTTACAGAAAACAATGTTCTTTCACTTCAAATGGATATGAGTGGAATAACTGGCACGGTCTATATTGACCTGCGCAAAGCTTTCGATTCTGTAGATCGAAAAATATTATTGTAAAAACTATGTAAATATGGTATACAGGGCCAAGAATTAAATTGGTTTTTAGATTATTTAAAAGATCGGAAACAAAAAGTGGTATTGGGGAAAAATGAATCTGGTTGGGGTGTGACAGTTTTAGGTGTGCCCCAGGGTGCCAATCTAGGCCCGCTGTTGTTTACTATCATGGTAAATTATCTTCCAAAAGTAGTATCTAAATGTAAAATAATGTTATATGCAGATGATGCTGTGTTGTTTTATAGTGGTAAAAAATGTGAGGACATTGAAACTGCGTTGAATTTTGATCTAAAATTAGTCAAAGAGTGGATTGAAGAAAATAATTTGGCATTAAACCATTCAAAAACTGAATTTATGTTATTCGGTTCACAAATAAAACTTGCTAAACTGGAAAATAATATATGCATTGAACTCGGACAATTTCAAATAACCCAGGTTTATACTTTTAAATACCTAGGGGTTTGGCTAGACCCATCATTAAATTGGAAAGAACATGTAACAAAAACAAGTAAAAAGATAGGATCAAGAATAGCATTACTTGGTCGTTCAAAACGATACTTACCGTTTGAAGCACTATAAAAGCTCTTTGCCAATGCATTAATTGTACCATTATTTGAATATTGTTGTAATACATGGTCTACTTGTTCTCAAAATGTTAAAGATGTAATTGTTAAACAACACAAGAAAATGGCCAGAGTAATTGTTGGAACAGATATACGAACCCCAACTCAACAAAATCTTAATAAACTTTTAAGAGCTACTGTCTGAGAGAATCAGGCAGGGGGTGGAACATGGGGGTCGGCAATTTTCTTTCATACTTTGAAGTTTTAATACATTTAGGTTAAAACTTAGAAAAATAGTATTATAATTTTATATTCATAATTATCTTCATAATTATCACAACCCTCTTAAAATGGCCTTTTCGGGTACTACTTAAATTGGCAAATTGCAAATTTAGCACTGTTTTCAACACTAATAAAACTGTACTTAAAATTCTGCAAATCATTTGAAATTTAATGGCTGACTTCTCCAAACGTATCCCTATAACGCTGTATGGGTGACATTTTACATAAGTAATTGGATCATTCCATTATCTCAGGAGGGGTGACGCAATTTTCCTGACTTTTTAGGAATTCCAAAATAGCCTATTTTGGGCTATCTTTGACGTGCTATAAAAAAAAATGGCCCAAATTTTTCTGAGCTAATTTTAATGTGGGCTATAGGACCAACCCAGGTGAAGTCATTCCAGGTTTAAAATCCGTGGAGTGTCTTTTACTTTTTGTTCACCAGCCGCTTAAAGTATGCTCTTTTTAAAAATGGCAAAAAAGTGTAGATTTCAGTCAATGTGTAAATCTCTTCTATTATCTTGGATATTGCACTGAGAAACATTTCAGAATTGTTGTAGAATGAGCCATTCTATGAACTAATATTATTTTGTTATTCCTTCACAATGTTTTAAATTTAGTTATTGAATCATATCCATAATACTGAAATAGACGGATCCACAGGAACAATGATTCTGTAGAAATTTTTCATGTATATACGTGTAACAGGCAATGTTATTATTGGAAGTCAATCATGACGATAATAATTAGGTTTTATTAAGCTTTGTTTTCATATTCGTGATATTGAGTTATGGAATATAAGTACAGTTTTTTTTCCTAATTATTATTTTCAAATTCCTCCAAGAGAGGGCGTTTACTAAAAAAAAATCTTCAAAATTTCACTCTGAAAAAAGAAAAAGAAACAAAATGGATGTAACAAAAATGTAACTGCAATTACAATACATAATTTTCATTTTGAGACTCAAAATCACTGAGATGCAACAAATAAAGGGACCCACGCCCTTCACCAGAAGTTGGGGCGTCTGCAAAAAAAGTAATAATAAAATAAACAAAATACACTGTTTGTCATAATGGTGGAATAATTTTTTCTGGCTCCAGCGACATTATGTTGCTTTGGCTTTAATTTCTTGAATGTGTTCGTCACCGTTTTCAATCTTCGGGATCCTGGCAATATCTTGGACGTTCCCTCAACACTTCCCGGGATTTTTCTTCCAAAAACTTTTTTTCCCTTATTTTTGGGGCCCCTTTTTGTTTACACGACCCACCAAGGCCCCCTCAGTCCTACCCCAAGGAAACACGTCTGAGGTGTAGAGTTGTCATTGTTCTTTAAGTTAAATCCAGTTTTATGGTTACAGGCTAGATTCTTTTGTCTAGGGGAGGAATGAACCTCAGTAAAAAAAAAAAAAAAACAAACAAACAAACAAACAAGGGGGGCTTAGCCCCTAGATCTTGTTTATAGGCCTATGAGAAAGGGGAAAATGCGAGCGCGCGGCGTGGGCTGAAAATGTCATTAGGGTATGCAGGTAATATGGGCCCCTAAGCTCATTTGCCTAATTTGTATGAAATTATAAAATGACACACAGTCTAATCTTTGTTTTTATGAATCAATAACTACTGCTCTAACTTTTATTGTGAAGAAAAACAATTATCACCAACCACCCTGTCTGCAATATTCAAATGTTGACGTCATCACCAACGTGCCCATATTACCTGCATGTGCAGGTAATATGGGCATATGTATTTAATTGTATGTTTTAAAAACTACAATGTCTCTACCATGTCTGGAATTTGCTTAAGATGTTGAAAATCATTAACTTTAAGACATAATTTGAAGTTATAAGACCCTTCAGTAAATCCTTTGACTATATATTTCATTGTTATGTATTTTGTATATAATATCTTTTTTTAAATATTATTTAAATATTATTTTCATTATACAAGTCAATATAGGCCAACAATAAGTTATTTATATTAATTATATACTGTGAATATACCCCAAAAAAATCGTAGCAAAGAGATCGATGCCTCATCCCAATACTAAATACCAGAATCATTTCCGCCATTTTGGATGTCCCATATTACCTGCACTAATGTTGCTATGTCAGGCAAGCATTCAATGCCACATTGCACCCCTTCACTAAAACGAAATGACCTGTACACGCTAGTATGATTAAAATGAAACTATAAGCTTACTAAATATACAAAACAATTGAGGTTACCCCCTCAAACACTTTTTCTCTATCACATTCTGTGAAATATCAAATTTTACATCAGGGTAAAAAAATGCCGTAAGTTTTACCTACCTTGTTGGTTTTTAGCAATTTTCTCAGAGAAATTTCGGCATGAGATGCTCTCATGACGATATACAGTGTGTTCCTAAAAAAAGAGGACCGAAGTTCAAAGGTCAGTCATTCCAAAAGTATATGGTTTATCTTGGTGATCTGTTATAGAATTAATAAGTAACTCATCAGCTTTAATTGCAGACATTGCTACGTCTAAATTGTAATGGGGTCACAGAGTTAGTCCTTTGAGGCTAATAGGTACAAAACCCGTTTTTTCCAAGTTTTTTGGTTTTTGGGTACGAAACAAAATTTTTGTTAGTTTTTGTTTCATCGTTTTGGGTATTTTTTCACACAAGGTTTCAATGAAATTCAATATCATTTCCAAAGGACAACTGGCAATGAGATGGGTTCACTATTATGGGCCTCTGGAGTCGTGGTGACGTCGTGGTGACGTCTCCTGAGACTTCAGGCGTCGTGGGTAAATCGAACAAAAGTCTGAAAAAATTGTCAATCCTGTTCGATTTCTTTTAATCGCTAGCAAGTTCCGACAAAGTTTCTGAGAATTCGTGGATACTTCGTGCATATTTAGGGGACGTCGCGGCAACCCACCGAGACGTCACAGAGACTTGCTTGCGTCTGAAAGAGAATATTGAACATGTTTGACTATTTTGTTTGGTTTTCTCGCGGACTTCCTGGAGACTCGGATCCGTCGCAGTGACCTCTCGAGACTCCGAGAGACCTCATTATTAAGAACGCATCTCATTACCAGTGAGAAATCCACTTTAGCAAGAATACATTTCATTGAAACTTGCTCAAAGAGATCCAATGACACCAATTACTTAAGAAAGGTTTGTTTCATACCCGAAAACCAACAAACTTGGAAAAAAACGGGTTTTGTACCTATCGCCTCAAAAGACCTAACTTCTGTGACCCATTACACTTTGGACTCCAAATGTCTCAACATTAAAGCTATGAGTTACTCTAATATTTTATGTAAACGATCACATAGAATAAACCATAACTTTTGGAGATGACTGACCTTTGAACTTCGGGTCCTCTTTTTTTAGGACACACTGTATTTTCGTATACAGTTCATATGAACAACTATTATGGTGCTCACACCGGTGACCGCGTCGACGTGCACGCACATGATTTAGTGCTGCCATCGGTGGCCCATATTACCTGGCATGTCCCATATAGAACCCCTGAATTCGTACGGCTAATGTAGATGAAGGTGAGCTGTTGAAGTATTTGGAGTAGATCATAAGGGAATGAGAGGGGGAAGGGGCTTCAATGATTCCAAAGCAACTTTCCGCAAACATGGGGGTTATACCCCCCGAGCGATTGTTCTTTTGAAGACAAAAAAAGATGAAGCTGAAATTAATGCGGAGCTTGAAATCCTGTCAGTAGATACGCGAAATATTGTGAGCTGTAGTTGGGGAAGGGGTGGGGGGGCTCAATAAAATCCCGAGGACCCATATAAAGATTAAATAAAGAGACTATAATATCTGCCCGCAAATTATATAGACCATTTACATATTATCCGAGTCAAGCAAAATTATTATTAACTTAGAACGCGTTCGCTGAACCTATACCATTATACAGGTTACAACAATATTGGAGGGAGTGGGCTTATGATATCCGAGTGAACCCCCCCCCCCAATATTTTTTTTTACTTTAAAAAAGTTTATTCTTACTAAATTATTTATTTCTCTTGATAACTAATTGCAAATATCTGAATACAACTAACACAAAATCTTCAATTTTCTTTAGATAAGGAACAAAACAAAGGAATCAGGAGTCACTTGTTCCTTGAAAATCCTGAGAGGGTATGTTACAACCCCAAAATGATATTCATGGGGGTATCCTTTTAGGCCTACCTCCACATATTTAAGTTGGGGTAGTCCCGGCCCCTGGCCCTCTCTTTCTGACGTCTATAATGATTTTAATATAAATCGTTGTGTGTACCAGTAGAAACTCAATTAAAGCGATATACAATTGCCAGAATTTTTTTCATCTTTATCGTTGTTATGTAACTTCATGGAGTCATCTTTTGGTGACATTAGATTATGTGCATGGATCGTACTAAGATCGATATGTGAGACCATAGGCCTAAATGTTTATTTGAAGATTTGTACTGTTTCTAGAAAGTCCATGTACCCATTGATTTCCATTTGATTGAAGTTATTTTGTAATTATGCCTTCATTATCATATTCCTATATATGTGATACAAGTAATTTATGAGTTTTATGTAGAATTTAGATGTATATTTTCTAACAGGGACAGTCCATTAGCGATATGGGGGTGTTAACAAATGAAATACCTCAATTTAAATTTGCCTGCATTTTATAAGGACATATCTGCTTGGTATGAGGTGCTTTTCAAACACTTTTGGGGTTTATTGCAAGTATTATAGTACATTTGGCAGCAGGTACAAGATTCCATATTTTCGTGTTGTTTTTTTAAAAGACCCATTTTTAGCAGCTTCTAACAAGAAAAGTTGAAGACACTCCACGGATTTGAAACCTATAATGAATTGACTTATGTTCGAGACACATTCTGTGAAAAAATCAGCCTGAAAAAAGTTGGGCTATTTTTGTTACACTCCCATGAATATTGCCAAAATTTCCCCTTTTTCTCCTGCCTGAAAAATGCAAAAAATGACAACATCCCTATTGCAAAAATGGAACCTTCCAATCCTTTGTTATAAATTTTATTTACATGCCTGCAAAGAAGAACATTTAAATTTAAAGCCCTGCAAATTATATTTGAATCGAATAATTTCAAATTACTTTTAATATGTCATGAAAATGACCATAAATTGAAAAATGCAAGGCTTTGAAGTCACCCAAAAAGGGTCAATTTTAGGGGGGTGGGATAACTATGAAGATAATTATGATCAGAAATTTTTAACCCCATTTTCGTGGGACCTACCCTTTATGTACTTAAACCTTAGAATATAAAAGAAATCCGCCGACCCCCATCTTCCAACTTTTTTCAAATCTGCCTGATTCTCTCAGACAGTGGCTCTTAAAAGTGGGTAACTATCCAAGATAGGTGGAAATTTTCTCAATGTAAAATGATTTATTCTGTTTTTCAAAGTCAAACACCAATTTATATCTGAGATATGTTTTCAAAGTCTCAATCAGTTCATGGGCAAAGAACACGCAGTGCGGAAAATTTAGGTTTGATTTTACCAAAAATTAAAACTCAGATGGGAAAGAACCGTTTTTCATATGAAGGTGCAGTAATTTGGAATAGTTTGCCAAACCATGTTAAGAATGCTCCTTCAATATCCTCATTTTCTTATTTGTTCTGGCGCCATATTCGTTCAAATTGTTAGTCTGGTCCATTGTGTTGTGTTCTTTTGTTATTTCACTGACCAAAAAAGGTATGATATTTTGTTTGAGGTAAAGTCCTTTGTTCCAGTATGTTAATTTGAATGTTTGTATATATATTGTATTTTATGTTTTGTAGGGCCTCCATGAAAAACAATGTTTTGATCATTGATGGAGCTACCCTACTCAAAAATACGACAAATAAATAAATAAATAGATAAATAACTTTCCCATCATAATGGAGAACAAACAGCCAAAATCAAATGTTTTTCTACTTATTTGATGAATAGGCCTACCGTCTCATCAGCCTAATCGTATTTTTATGAAGAAAAAAAAAAGACTCCCCTTGTTTTTCCTAAGTCCATAAAACCCCAATATAGTTCCAAATAATATATAAATCTCTCTATAAGCATTTTTTCCTTGTCCAATCAAAAAACAGAATGTTAAGGGCGTCAGATAATTTAGAAAATACTCTTTAACAACGTTTTCGTGGTCTGTAAACCCCATATACACCTCATTTATAAAAGTAATATCAGTTATGTAAGTTTTTACAAAGAAATCCACTCTAGCCAATCAGAAATCTGTATTTTAATGACCTTATAGACATTTTAAAATACTCTTTACGAATTTCTCATGTGTCAAAACCCCCTATAAGCCCCATTAATCAAAGTAAAATGAATATGCCTATGTGTTACTACTGATATTTGTCTTGTCCGATCAGAAAAGAGGATTTTAATGACGTCATAATGATTTGAAGTTTTTCTCATCGAATTCCACGGGTCTGAAAACCATAGATGGAATTCTCTTAAGAATTTATTTATTCGTCTTCGGTGAGGAATTAATTTTGTCGCACTTTGAGTTCATTCTGGCCCACTGTGCGTCGCCACGAAGTGAGATAACACCTCTATGGTGTTATCTCAAAGTACTTGTCATGAGACGGATTTGAGACTAGTTTGGGACGCGTTTGATACGGTTTTGATACTAGTCGGGGGAAATCTCAAAGCCTCTAAGAGACATCTCTGAGACAGACAAAAATTATCGGGGACATATCCGAGTGTTCGAGTCGCAGAAACGTCTCCGCGATGTCAGATACCACCCTTAAAGGGAAGCCCTGGATCCAAAATAAGTTGCTTTTTTAAGAAACATAACAATTAGAAAAACAGATTAAAACAAGTTTGAAGAAAATCAGACTAATAATAAGAAAATTATGAATATCTTTACGATGCACAAAAAATTGATCGCTATACCACATTGGCAACAACTGTGATGTCATAGGGCGTATCAGGACAATTACCCCCCGGACAATTAGCGCTCCCCGAACAATTACCAGCCCCGGACATTGACCTCCCAAGGACATATTACCCCCACCCCTCTCCGGGAACAATTACAATTACGTCGTTTTCATCAGTGTTCAAAAACCCCAAGGACAATTACCGATCCCTAAGTGAACAACCTTACCCTCCGACAATTACCGTCTCGTTCCAGACGAATATCTTCCAGACGCTTTAAGTATTACCCCCGACTGGCAACTACTTCAAGACAATTACCCCCTGGATAATTATGCCCCGCCAATTTTAATCTGGAATATTGGGAAAGGAAAAGGGGAAAAATGAAGAACAAGGGAAAAACAAGGAAAAAAGAAGAAAAGTGACAGAGAGAGAGAGAAAGAAAAAGGAGAAAGAAAATATAAAATAGAAGTAGAAAATAATTCGAAACATGCAACATACTTATATCACCGATGCGACTCTCACAGTGGGCGCTGCTTCATTCCAACATCGAATGCCGTGAAGAGGGGGGGGGGTAAATTTTCCGGGGAGTATCTTGTCGGGAGTAATTGTCCTCGGGGAGTAAGTTGTACCGGGGGTATTGTCGGGGCTAATTGTTCTCGGGAGTGGGTAACTTAGCCGGGGTGTAATAGTGTCCGGGGGTATTTTCTCGGGGGTAATGTCCGGTGGGTTAATGTCTACGGGGTAATTGGTCCTGCGGGGAGTAAATTGTCCGGGGAATAATTAAAAACAGAGGGGTAATATGTCCTAGAACCATTCATAACTTTGTTATTATTAGTCCGATTTTCTTCTCTTTTTTTTTGTTACTATGTTTTTCTAATTTGTCTGCTTTTTATAAAAGCAACTTATTTTGGGTCCAGAGCTTCCCTTTAAGGCCATAATAACTTCAAAGGAGAAAAACATCATTGTCCTTTCAACTGAAAATGTGAGCTCACGTTTTGCTCCGATCGATCGATGTCATACAGGTCATGTCTGACCCTTTGTGACCCTGCTGATGATGCTTTTCCAAATAGCTCTGTCTTGTGCCAGGCGATGAGCTGCAACTAGGGAGAGGCCTGTTACTTGTTTTATGCCATCTGTCCATCTCAGTTTCTGTCTGCCTTGTCTCCGACTACCTTCAATGCAACCTTGCATAATTATTTTTTCGATGTTATCATCCTGTCGTCTGCATATATGACCAAAATATTTTAATTTGCTACGATCTATTTTATTAACCACCGTAGGTTTTTGCCCAATTTGGTTAAGTACGTATTCATTTGTCTTATGCTCCGCCAACACCACATCTCAAACGCTAATATTTTCTTCCTATCAGCCATTCCCACCGACCATGTCTCACATCCAGACAATGCAATTGGGAAAACAAGCGTTTGCATAATGTGTATTTTAGTTTCTTTCGATATCCCTCTGTCCTTCCATATATCGCTTAAGGTAATTCAGGATGATCTCGCCATGGCTAGTCTTCTCTTGATTTCCTGAGAACTTCCTCCTTTGTTACTTATATATGAGCTAAGGAAGTTAAAAGATTCAACTTCTTCCACATTTTTCCATCCACCGTCACCACCTTGTTTGCATCTCCTCCGCAGATCATGACTTTGGTTTTCTTAACATTGAGACGAAGTCCTAACTCCTCGCTGCGTTACTTGACTCTGTCAATGAGATTCTGGAGTTCTTCTGCCGATCTCGCAATGAGTGTTGTATCATCAGCATATCTGAGATTGGTTATCTTTCTCCCACCAATAGATACACTACCTGCAGCTCCATCAAGTGCACTTCTCATTATATATTCGGCGTATATGTTGAAAAGGTACGGTGAAAGAAGACAGCCTTGACGAACGCCTTGTACAATTTCAAACCATTCACTGTCACCACTCTCAGTTCTCACGGTGGCTCCAATACTACTCAATTATTCATGGCACTTGACAAAAAATAAGCCAACTCGATTTCCTTTTTTGCATATATTAGTGTGTTGCTATGTCAGAAAAGAAACGTGTTTGTCAGACATAACAACAACTAAGATATGCAAATTGGAGTCAAACTACTATACGAGTAGTTCATTCAGGCAATTAAAGTAAATAGTTTATTCAGAGGGAATAAAACTATTGTCCTATTCAGCTGAAAATTTTCAAGCCTTTGAATTGTTCCCAGGCCACTGAATTATTAATGAATAGGACGTGATATTTAAAACTACATGACAAACGCCTTTAAAGAAATACAACAACGCGGCTACAAAGAAAAGATTGTTGCGTCATTATTTCAATGGATTTCCGGTTTAATCTTGTAAGTTCCAGTACACTAGAAACTTCCAGCCGTACGTAAGTTGTACAAGTTTACCTTTCAAATCTACCTTTCCTCGCAAAAGTTGTTGAGAAAGTTGTTGCAAGGAGACTGACAACACATCTTCAGGACAATGACCTTCTTGAGACCGGCAGTCTGCTTCTAAACAGCCCACAGTTCCGAGACAGCTCTTCTAAGATTCGATGACTAATTGAAACAGCTCGCACAACAAAGAAAGCAGTGTAATTCATCTTCCTAATCTGCGCTGCCTTTGACACTAGATCATGAAGGTCCTTTTTTTCTCCGGAGAATGCATGCACTTCAAGGTTTTGATGGTACGCTTAGCATAGTCCCATACCTCCACTGCCGACAAATGGTGAAATCAATGGGACTTTGTCAGAGGAGCCTTCTTATAAGTATGGTGTTCACCAAGGTCCGATCTCGACCACTACTCTTTTCTCGTACACTGCACACTCTTGGGAAAGATGCTCATTCTCTAATGGGTTGCAACTTCATTATTAACAGACGACACAAATTGTATGGTGACTTCGACGACCTAGGGTGAACGAGATGAGGCTATGCTGAGTTACTACACGTCTACACTACCAGCCTTGCAGAAATCCGACAGTGAGATGTAATGAACTTCTGTAAAACTCAATGATGGGAAACAAGACTGAATATTCTAGTATTTCTTCACCACAATGCGAAACATAGATGCACACCACGGATGATCATGTATGGTCTGTTCTGTCACCCTTCTATGGATAAGAGTAATCGGGGTGTTCTTCGACAGTGTATGAAGATGGACAGCATATTTCCACAATATGCCAAGCGACTTACTACCAGCTCGAATATATCGCCATAAGATCGCTACTCACTCTTCTGCAGCAGAAGCCAATTCATTCCTTATAACGTCTAGGCTTGATTTTTGCATACAGTCTGCCTCGCTGGTCTACCTTCATATGAAACAGACTCCAGGGTTACAGTAATGCCGCTGCTCGCCTTACTTACTGTACGAAGACTATGATCACATCACCCCCATTCTTATGGAATTCTACTGAGTTGCCAATTAGGTACAGGATCGAATTCAAAATCCTCTCCTGACTTTCAAGGCTGTCCATGACCTACCCAGAATGTGACCCCCCTAATAGAACAACGCCGCCTACTCTCGCCTACGCTCGTCTGGTACTGGCATCAACCTTCAAGTTCCTATCACAACCTTAAGGGATATGGAGACCGTGCCTTTTCGTCCATCTCCACGCCTTTGGAACTCCCTCCCTTATTCACTTCGTGAATTGACGCATCGACACTTCAAATCATGCCTTCAAAACTCACTTATCGGCGATGTAGTAGCTAAATAATGATGAGCCTGCGCCTTTGAATGTTTTCAACAGAAATATGGCGCAATATAAATGCTGTGGATCATCATCATCATCACCATCACAAGTTTGGAAGTTTTTTTTTCGTGCTGGGAGTTTTTTCTTGTACGGTGCTATTGTTTATTGCCGTACAACTCTAAACTCCCTAGTAGAATACTGGCCAATGAGTTGGGTCTCATATGATATACTCATATACGCAGATTCGCACTAATTTGAATGCACAAATAATGAAATTAAATGCATATATCCGAATTTAAACTTTGCAACCATTACTTTGTGTGCCTAAAAACGAATTTGAAAGTATGAAAACGAACTTTTTTTTTTTTTTTTTTTTTTACTAAAGTCAGTCTGTCGCTTCAAACACACAAATATGAATACACATTAAATGAAAACGGATGATAAATGTATGAATTGGCCGGGAAAACCTATATTGAATTTCCTTTACAACACCGAAGAATTCATGCGAACATATTAGGCCCAAATAATAAAGATTTTTACGGGGGGGGGGGGGTTCGAAATGTGAAAAAGTGCACATTTGTGAAAGAGCAGATCATATTCAAGCGCAAAGTCAGTGGTCAGTACAACAATTTTTTGGAGAAATTTGCGAGCCGAAAATTTTGGCTTATAATTACCTGAAGGTAGTGTAGTCTATATATACACATTTTGATAATTGTCATCCCATCTGAGACTCATTTGCGAGCGCGAAGTGCGAGGTGAAAATTTTGGTTTATAATATTACCTGAAGGTAATGTATTATTTTGATAATTGTCATCCTATCTGAGACACATGTGCAAGCGCGAAGCGCGAGGTGAAAATTTTGGCTTACAATGATGCAAAGGCCGTATCTTTTACTCACATTCCCCCCCCCCCCTACTCTTAGGCCTATGTATTTTTGTTTGAATTCTTTTACCAGATAACGATCAGCTTCATTATTTTTAATAAATATACAGAAAGACTGATTTCTGACGTCGCAACAATTTGACAAATTTACATTACTTAAGGCCTACATTTGTTGGACGCCAGGGATCAGTCAATGTACCTTTTTTTTAAAGAAAACTTTGAGAGCGCGAAGCTCGAGCCGAAAATTTTAACCTTATAACATGTATAATTAATTGAGGGTAGTGTATATTCTAGATTTTGAAAATTTTGAAAATTGACATCCATCACTTCACTTCGCGACGTCAGGAATCAGTCTTTCTGAGAGGAATTTGCGAGCGCGAAGCGCGAGCTGAAAATTTTGGCTTATAATGACACAAATAAGGCCGTAGGCCGTATCTTTGTGATGGATGTCAATTAAGTTTCAAAATCTAGAATACACTTGCTTCAGTTAATTATAAGTGAAAATTTTCGGCTCGCGCTTCGCGTTCGCAAACTTTTCTTTAAAAAGCCCACTGACTTATCCCTGGCGTTCCAAATAAGGCCATGTGTCACAAGTTGGGGTATTGTAAAAGGGTGGAGGCGTTACATTTTGGAGGGAAAATTATCACATTTTTTCACATAGCATGAAAATGATGTACAGTCATAAGCTGTGCAATAATTCATATTGTAGATAATTTATCAGACTACATGTCTGAGAAGTTTTAGCTTCGTTATGCTCATAGTTTTAATACAAAGATACTTTAAGTGGAGTAGGGTAAGGGGTGGAGGATCCTACGGTGGAGGATCCTATAAGGTGGAGGATCCTACGGTGGAGGCACGTGTTAAAGGGAATTCCCATTTTTGTTACTTTCTTACTGTTTGCTGCGTTATATCTTTGCAGCCAATTGGTCTTATGGGTTGAGTGATATATCATTCTTTTGGGAATTTATGTGGTTCTAGATAAATGTGAAGAAGATTTTTCAAAAGTAATTTAATCAATTTATGCGGCGGTCACAACTCGTCGTAGGCTACGGGGCACGTGCCATCGACGTAGCCTGCGATGCATGTGCAATGCACGCACAGGTCCTGGTTAACTTCTGCAATTCCTGCGTTTCTATAGTAATGCGGCAGTCACAACTCGCCGTACCATCGATGTGCAACTCCCTACGATGGATTTCGTAGAAAATTCGTGCAGCGGAGGTACCTCGAGTGCGAGCATGTACGGACGTGCAGGGAAGTTATTCAATACCTTAGTACAGAAACGCAGGAATCGCAGAAGTGTAACCCAGGACCTGTGCGTGCATTGCACATACAACGCAGGCTACTTGACGGGCACGTGCCCCGTAGGCCTACGACGAGTTGTGACCGCCCCGCATGTAGGGTATTGTTAAAAACTTCCTGCAACGTCGTGCGTGCATTGTACCTTCGAGGTACCTCCACTGCCACAAATTTTCTACGAAATCCACGTAGGGAGTTGCACGTCGATGCGTCCGCGAGTTGTGACCGCCGCATAATTAATCAATTAAAACAAACTTAATGGCACAATCCTCATAGACAATGCATTGCAGGCATCAAAAATGGTCACATGCAATTAATAACAATAATTGTCAGTTTTTTTTTCGCCATTTTCTTTGCATGCATGTAAAAACACAATAAGTGGAAACATATTACTTGCAAATAAACTTTGTTTGAGTTGTAATCCAAGTGTAAAAGACAGGATTTCTGCCCGTTTTGGCACTATTTTTTCTTCTTTTTGACACCGCTGTAGCGTGGTTAGAAAAAATAATTTTGTGTATTACAAGTTTATATTTTTAGAAGCATAGCGTCTTATTTACACAATCCACGATGATTCATTTCATTTGGTGAAAAGATTAAGAAATTATTCTCCGGTAAAATTGTGAAGTTTTTCAAACAATTTTTCCTGTACACTCTGATAGCTTTTATGACACACCTTATACAGGCCACAAAAATATGTTAATCATCCTCCTTTCAATCTCTGCTTTCAATATATATATACTTTTATACATGTCTGACTTACTACTAAGAAACTAGAGATGTTTGATTGTGACAATGTACATTTTCTACAATTTTTTGGACATGTAACGCATTTTCCACCCAACTCATGACATGTGGCCATAAGTAATGTTATGTAAAATTATCTGATTGCGTTTCGCGCTCGCAATTTATTTTTGTTAAAATGAAGGTGATCTTTACCTAGTAACAGAATTCAAACAAAAATAGGCCTACATATGAAAAGGGGAAATTAGCGTAAAATATAGGCCTACGGCCTTTTTTGTGTCAATATAAGCCAAAATTTTCAGCTCGCGCTTCGCGCTCGCAAATTCCTCTCAGAAAGACTGTTTCTTGACGTCGCAAAGTGAAGTGATGAATGTCAATTTTCAAAATTTTCAAAATCTAGAATATACACTACCCTCAATTAATTATACATGTTATAAGTCAAAATTTTCGGCTCTAGCTTCGCGCTCGCAAATTTCTCTCCATAACGAACCAGTCCGTTTGAGGACAATATACCCCTACTTGCAACCCTATTAGTTCTCTTTTCCAAGTGTGACCAGGGACGTGAGAGGAGACCCTGGTGTGACAAACACCACAAGCAAGATATGTATCTATACATTCCTTGACCTCGGTCCAAACAGTGGCCACCCAATGTCACAGCAGGGGGCCACACGCGGTGGTAATATTGTTTACATTAAACGATTCAGATGTGTGTAGGCCCCTATCAATACATTTTTTTATTATTTTTTTATTCTGGTACTTTCCTTATTCCGAGGACGATTTTCTTCGTTCGAAATTGAAAATGAATTAACATTGGATTTCTAAATATAATATGCCTTTGAAAACTTGAAAAATATCAAATACAATCATTTCATTCCGATGTGCCAGTTACAGCCAGAGCTACTCTTACGTATTATCACAGCTGTTGTTTATCATTTAACCCTGGCTCAACGTTCAGGCTAGCCAGCAGGGTTGAAAAGTTAGATAACAGGGATTACCTGGCCATGCAGGGTCGATAGTGCTTGGAAATGAATATCTTGGATTTTCAAATGAGGTTTTTTGATAGGGGGTATCTTACCTGAGCTCAGCTCTGGAACTCAGGTCGGCTTGCAAACGAGGGGTTGACGTAATGCAGACTGGCAGAATGGCATCACTCGTTACATGCAAGGTAACACAACATTTCAATCATGGCGAAGGACTTATGCCTCACACATTAAATAAAGTGTATGTAGATGTGTTGGTTCAGTGGATAGAGCGTCTGCCTTATAATCAAAAGGTCGTGAGTTCGATACCCGGCCGCGTTAACCAAAGTTGGAGCGTTTTTATTTTTCGAGCGGAGCGTTAATCAATACTGTTGATATTTTAAACAACGGGTTCTTTAAACTTTTAAACAACTTTTAAACAACAAGAGTATTAAAGTTTTAAACAACTACAGGTTGTTTAATTTTTGAACAACGCTGTGCGATCCACCGGTTAACACGCAGTTGTTTAAGATTTTAAACAACTTAATTGTTTAATTTTTTTAAACAGTGTATAGGGATTTTCTCCATAATCGGGCGAATTTTTTGGATTTTTCTCAAATTACGTTCATAGGTTAAGCCTATAATAGCTTTTTACAGAAAAACGATCGAGGGTATTGGGGGCTTTGAAGTTTAAGAAGTATCGCAGATATTTACATTATTAGTCGACATTAATTCCATTTGGGTGAAGTGTTTTCAGTTTAGTATATGTTTTGTAAAAAAAGTTTTACTCCAATCTTTTTACATCTTTTAGGACATACCATTGGGAATATTTTTAGAAAGTAACAATTCTCAGCTCTTTTTAGAAATTTTAATAGATTAACTTTAAAAAAATGTAAAAAATTCATTTTTGGAAAAATATTGAAAAAATGATGTTTTTAACTACAAAACAGGAATTAGGTAGTTTTAATTTTCATTCAAATTAGCACTTTTGTAAAGGAAATTGAATATTCTTTCATATAAGACCCAACTCATTGAGTTTAGAGAATTATTTCTATTCCTTTTCTTCAAAATACTTTTTTTTTTGTAAAAAGGGCGTCCTTTTTTGTAAATAGGGCTGTAGAAAGAAAGTGATAACACAATTTGAGACTACTACCTTCCAGTGATCTAGGCGGTCCATACTACCCACTATTGTGGCAAACCTTTTCTGTGGTGTGGGTTGAACGAACTCCTTAAAAAAGGCCCCTATTGGATTTTGCTCCGGGTCTAAAACTGACATAGTTTAATACAAATATTTAATTGATCAATTTAATTAAGTGATTTCAACAATTTATTTTTACAGGGTAGAGAAACTTCGTCCAATGATATATACCACTGCTTTGAATTCTTGCCAAAGAGTCGGCGGTCTACCGTTTGTACCAAATGATATGTATGAGTATCAGCAGGTGGTCGAATCTATCGTGGGCCTCGGCTTACCCGTTTCAAAACAATTTATATGGCTTGGATGTAAACATAACGTAACGCACATGAACTGTGAAGATGGCACCTCACGAGATCTAAAAAGTAGTAAGTTCCCCAACATACCCAAGGCATACATGCCAAGTCTCACGCATCTTGCGTGAGAATCACGCATTTCGGGTCCGTCTCACGATCTCACGCAGAACACCCCATTTCTCACGCAAAATGATAAAAAGTAGCATTATTATAATTATTTTACCATTTGGGAGTCTCAAAACCCTAACTATCGGCAGTTTTGTCGCACATCAATTGCAAGTGCGATGTTTTCAAGCAGGCGATCGTTATACGCAAGATGGCTTACTACGTGAAATGTGTGTGGCGTGTGTGCGCGCCTCTTTTGTGTACAAATTACTACTGCGCGTGCGCACATATGTGGTAACGCCATGCGCCGCGTGCACACCGCTTTCAAACACGATGTGAATGATCTCACATAAACTTTTTTTTTAAAACTTGGCATGTCTGCCAAGGAAGGAAGAAAGTGAAGTTCACGGTGGTGGATTTAGGGGGGGGGGGGGTCGCCCCCCTTCCTCCATAATTCGAAAACCACTCCTTGACTGTCCATGTCAAAATCAGAATATTTCGGCGGTGCCACCTCCCTCCCCCTATCCAAAAATCCTGGTTCTGTCACCTTTTTTTTCACAAATATATTGGATAATAAAATGTTAATTGTTAATTTTAATCTGAGATCGACTGTCAATCAAAATAATTCAGTATGTAATCATTGTGTTATATGAATATTCCAGGTTTTCATGAACATTACACTGAAAACCTAACCTCGTCCGTCAATGGACCGACTAGCTTTAAAGCTAGTCGGTCAAGACGGACTAGTTTTAAAGCTAGTCTGCCATGTTAGTCCGTCAAGACGGAATAGCATACAACTGAATCTACATCTCTCAACTTGACGGACGAGCTTTAAAGCTCGTCCGTCAAGCTTAATGCTAGTCCATCGACGTGACCGACTAGGTCAAAAAAAGTAGGGGGTAGGACATTCACCCATTAGAATGACTGACTAGCTTTTTGATACAAATAGTTGCAATGTGGTTTCAATGTAGGGGAGACCGGGACAAATGTAACACGGGGCAATTGTAACAGAGGCTCCATTCCTAGCAGAAACACGCTATAACTTAAAATTTGTAGAGAACATGCGCATTTATTCGCTCCACATGCTGTATGAGTGTTAGCAGATTTAACGGTTCGTGGAACTTTCTACGCGGAAAAAACCGTTTTTTTGAGCATAAAAGTAATATTTCACGTCCCATTGTTTTTCTTCTGGACAAATATGTGGATAAGCTACGGCTGTCATTTTTATATATTTAGAAATTATGTTCTTAGGCCATATTTTTGCTAAAGTTTCAACGACGAATACCGAAGCTAGAAATAGAAAAAAATCTCTCAATATGGGTCACCTCTGTCAGGGGCAATTGTAACAAGCTGTTACAATTGCCCCTGTTTCTGTTAAAGTAACTCTCGTAGAACTCGGTAAAGCAGATTTCCGCTGAATCAACACCAAGCTATTAAATAACCAATCAGGGGCCGCGGAGCGCTTTTTGGAAGTGGAGGGGCTGAGCGGCAAGTGGGAGGGAGTGGGGGGGGAGAGGGGGGCTGAACAGACTAAAATCACAAATGTATGGTCATTTTTCCGTTTTTGTACACGTTCGCTGACGAAGCCCTCCAGGCTCCGTGCCCTGCAAATTACATAAAAAACATTACAATTGTCCCGGAATTTGTTGCTTCCTGTAACATAATTAAAACATAATCAGAAACCTCTGAACCATGGAGCTAGTATTAGAGACGTCTCCGAGACGTCTCCAAGCGTCTCCGCGACAATTTATTTTAAAAAAATCCGTCTCCGCAATTCAGGAGACGTCTCGGAGACGTCTCTAATACTATTTATCGCGTCGGGAGACAAGATTCCTATTCTGTCGCGGAGACGTTCTCCGCGAAGTGAGATAGCACCCTTAGCTTCAAGCATCATACTTCAGAACTTTGAATGTATTTTCAATTATAATGCTTTACAAAAACAAAAGGTAACAACATCTACAACCTCCGACATGAAAATTAGGGTGGTATCTTCACTTCGCGGAGACGTCTCCACGACAGAATAGAAATTTCGTCTCCACGATGGATAAATAATATTTAGAAACGTATCCGAGACGTCTCGGAGACGGATTTTTTTTTCATAAATTGTGGCGGAGACGTCTCGGAGACGTCTCCGCGATATGGGAGACGTTTTTAATACATTCTGTCCGTTCGCGAAAACAAATTTTCTATTCTATCGCGGAGACGTCTCCGCAAAGTGAGATACCAGAGCCTCAAGTTTTATTTCTTGTTGTTGTTGTGTTGTTGTTGTTTTTTTAATAATTTATATCACTTTACTGGAAAGAAAAAAAGTATAAAAAATATGAAGAGTGTGTGACCATTACGTTCTTTTAATGTCAAGATTTAATAGGAGTAGACTTGGATATAAAGAAAATTAGCAAAGAAAGCCTCGTTGATAAGCTCAAGTATCAGAACTTTATAACTTTGAATGTATTGTCGATTATTATGCTTTACAAAAAAAAGGTAACCATACCTATAATCTCAGACATGAAAATTCAATAACTTTGAACATATCTGTTCTAATACGTTTTGTTAGAAATGCATGAAATATTGATATTTTCCGGAAAAAAAAAGTGCCTTTAGTTTGTTTATCATTTGTTTCACTGTAATCAGAGCCTCAAGTTGTTTATTCTTGTTTTTTTTTTAATAATTTATTTCACTTACTAGAGAACTTCAGAACTTCATAACTTTGAATGTATAATCAATTATAGTTCTCTTTTTTTTTAAAGGACCAAAGGTAACCTTATTGAGCTCAAACATGAGAAATAAATAACTGTGAACATACGATTTTATTTCATTTTATTCGTCGAGTGTTCATGGTATAACACATAAAGAAACACTGACAGGATAGCCATGAAAACGAAAAGCCTATTACAATGGGGTCAAATAAAATGGGAAAGAGATAGGGACCCCCGACTTATTTTTTTTTTCTTATTAAAAAAAAGCACGTATTAAAGAGAAGAAGAAGAAGAGGAAGGGAGAGAAAGGGAGAGGGCGGAGAGAGAGAGGGGGGGGAGGCAGATAGGAAAGTAAAAAGCCAATGTTTCTAAAACTAAATTGTTCAAGCAAAGATATGATTTATTTGTGTAAAAAGCATAAATTACCTTTATTTTTGTTAATCTGTTAACATACTGGTGTGAGCTTAAAGTATATCCTTTCTTAATGTACAAGATATAAATAATGAAATTCTATGGTACAACAGTAATATAAAACATGGAAGAAAGTACTATCTTCAAAGAATGGAATGCAAATGGAATTTTTAAAGTTAGAGATGTTTTTTTGTAAACGGACAGTGGCGTTCATGTAACTCGTTACACGAATACCTAGGTACAAGCTCTTTATTATTAGTTAATTTTTGAATTCTCTAAATTGAAGAAAGCTTTTCCAAAAATATGGGAACAAAGAAAAGAAACGACAATGACAATCGCACGAAATAGATTTTTCAATGACATGTTTCAGATATCAAATGGAAACACGATTAATTTGGTCAATTGAAAGCAAAACATTTTTATAATGCATGAAGATTCGGAAATAGCAATCCTTCAATTGCACGTTTGGCAAGATGTTTTTAATCTACCAATAGGAGTTATGAATGGAGGCATGTTTTAAATCTTAAGTTGAAAAAGATAAAAGAAAATAAGTAAACAATTTAATTCAAACTTCTTCATAATGTTTTGCCATTCAAAAGCAATCTTTTCAAATGGAAAATAACCAATGACATAAATGTAATATTGTAATGAACCAGAATCATCGATACATGTTTACTTAAATGTCGTCGAATCACTTGATTTTTGGAGAAAAATTCATCGTTTAATTATAAGTTTGTTTTCAAACACATATTGTGATTGATGAAAAGTAATGTTAATTGGAATAAGACCTGATGATTCAAAGTATATGCTTAAAAATGTTCTATTTCATTTGCTCAATTTGCAATTTACAAGTTATACTCTTAATATTTTCAAGGTAAATCTTTGAATAGTCAAACAGTTTGGAATGGCTTTCAAAATATGATTTTAAGTTTTACGCTTCACGTCAATTTAAGAACGCAAGACAGTTTATACAGGATTTAGAGTTATACCTATGTTGAAAGAAAATGCCAAATTTATATTGTTTCTGTATCTTTCTTCTTTCTTCTCCCCCTCTCTCTTTCTCTCTCTCTCTCTCTCTCTCCCCTCTCTCTCTCTCTCTCTTTCCCCCTCTCCCTCTCTCTTTCTTCTCTCTCTCTCTCTCTCTTCTCTCTCTTCTTTCCTCTCCCCCCTCCTCTCTCTCTGACATATACTCCCACCTATTTATATGATTTATTAAATATAAACTTCGATATATTATATGTACGATGATTGGATGCAAATAAGTACTCGAAAACGGAAAAGAAAAAAAAAAAAAAAAAAAGAGAGAGAAAGAAGAAAGGGAAGGGAGAGAAAGGAGAGGGCGGAGAGAGAGAGAGGAGGGGGGGGGAGGGCAATAGGAAGTATAAAGTAAAGAGGAGTGAATGAAGAAAAAAGAAAGAAAGAAAGAGGAGAGGAGAGGAGGGAGGAGCCCCATAAAAAATATTATATATATTTTCAATATGATACCTTGAAAATTATATGCCATACGTTTGTTAAAAGGGCAAAGACATATTGATTTGCCAGAAGAAAAAAATGGCGAAAATTTTGAATATGATTTACAAAAAAAAAAAAAAAAGAAAGAAAGAGGAAAAAAAAAAGCTGTCATTTACTTTCTTCTCAGAAATGTTATCACTTTATTTTGGAAAGGAATGCGTTAAATTCAAAAGGCGTAAGCACTAACATAAAGTGTTATAAACGTTGTTCAGTATAAAGAATATATTGTGTAGGTACAAAGTGATTAAAAACCAAAATATGATTAATGAAGGTTCTGTAATTCTACAGTTAACAGGGTGAAGCCACAACCTAAAAAAAAAGAAAAAACTCATCCAAACTTTTTCCCATTATGCATATCAGTGGAAAATGTAATATAAATGGGTCAAGCATGTCATGTTATTTATAATTAGTTATGTGGTTACTTGATGTTATAATTTGTGCATGCATAGCTTTGTACCAGAGAAAAACAAAATGTTACAGTTCACCCTGTTAAAATGCCTTCAAGCCCGCCCCACGTCTGTTTCATTGCCCCTTCGTCCGGGGCAATTGTAACACTCTGACCTTTGTGGTTTGAAATGGTAATGTCAAATGGACTTGTTTTACTTTACCCAAACCCTATTCATATGTCAAGCTAAGATATGCATATTTCATTTTATATTATTAAGCAGTATTTAGTCATTAAGCTGATAGGTCAAATTTGGAGAATGATTATCAATTGCCCCAGTCTCCTACCTTCTCTATTTCATTACTGTCGATGACATAATCAAGTTGATAACATTCTGAAACAAAGTGCTTCTTGCAATCTGAAGCTTACGTAAGAGCCATAACATCTATCATGACAAATATGCATTCACAGAGTCCACTGGAGATTCCAAAATTGTTTCCAACATTCATTTACAAGGCTAATTAATTACTTGTTTACTTATAGAATCAAGACCGGTATTTTCCTTACAGATTGCTGCGTGATCCCGGCGCAACAACAGTGAATAAAGTTGTTACAATCAACATTCTCAAACAAATGTTTTGCTTGACAATCTGAGAGCATTACGACGCCGAATTAAATCGTGACAGATGCATTCACGAGTAGGGTTAGAAATATTGTCCATTCTTTACAGGCCCCTCGGTCCCACTGAGCGGAGGTAAATGCGCCAATGAGTTGCGTATACAAATTTTGTTCATCCGCTTAAGCAAAAACAAACACAAACAAACAATCCCAAGACCGTGACCGGCCCGCCTTTAAATTACGGCTAATTGGAATACTTCGTTACTATAGACCCATGAACCGTCTATTCTATAGATTGCTGGTGAACGCCTAGACTTGGCAACCAGCATGCATAGAAGTGGTACAATTGATTGAATAACATCGAACGCATTGCGGAAAGGAATCCTATACACCTGTATAGTTGCAAATCTAATCTGTATTGTGAATTCATTTCAATGAGCAAATTTGTACAGACGCAAACTGGACATAAGGGGAGACCTGGGGCAATCTGTAACAGCGTTCTATTTTCCAATAATTGCAACTATTGCGCTTCCATTGAAGACTAAATACTTTTGCTTTAAAACTTAAATAAAATGAACATATGCACTATCTTAGCTTGAATATGAAATAGGTTATGGGTTAAGTAAACCAAGTCTTTTTGAGCCTTTACCATGTTTCAAAACAAGATGGTCGAGTGTACATAATTGCCCCGTGGACGAGGGGCTATTGTTAACAGACGCTGGGGGCCAATTGTAACAAAACTTGTAACATTTTGTTTTTTCTTTATCAAATATGCACATGACAAATTAAACATCTTTAACCACATAAACTAATTATAATGAAACCTGACGTTGCTTGACCATTTATATTACATTTCCATTTGTTTATGCATGAAATGGGACAAAAGTTATGATATTTTTTTTTTTTTTATTTTTTTTTTAGCTTGTGTGTGGCTTCCACCCTTTTAACTGGATAGAATTAATTAGAACCATTTCATTCAAATATATTGATTCTTACTCATACTTGTGTACCATACCCATATATCTCTTTAACGGACAACTGTTGTAAACACTTTATGTTAGGCGCTACGCTTATGACTATAACGACTTTCTTAGCAAAATAAGTAGATACATATTTGAGACGAAGTAAAAATAATATCAGCTTTTTTTTGTTGTTACAATCAACTTTCAAATAATTTACGCCAATCTTTTCTTCTGGCTCATAATCAATATGTCTTTGTCCTATATTAAACAAAAGTATTGACATATTTATTCCAGGTATTCTATATGAAAATATTTTTATTTTATTTATGGAGGGCTGCCATCCCTCCCTCTCTCTCATCCTCGTCGCTCTTTCTTCTCTTATCTTATTTTTTTATTCATTCACTCCTCATCTTACTTTATTACTTCCTATCTGCCCTCCCCCCTCTCTACTCTCTCTTCTCTACGCCTCCCTTTCTCTCCTTCCTATCTTCTTCTTCTCTTCTTTTAACTATGTGCTTTTTTATATAGAAAATACAAGTCGGAGGGGCGGAAAGGAGTCCCATATTCTCTTTCCCTTATATGCACACATTGTAAATACGGCTTTTGCGTTTACAACTGGCTTTCTTGTCAGTGTATTCTCTTTATGTGTTATTATCCAATGAACACTCGACAAATAAATGAACTAAATCATATGTTATACCAGTGTTATTTATTCCTCATGTTGGCTCAAGTAGGACTTTGTAACCTTGGTCAATATGCTAAAAAAACCGAACAATATAATTGATTATACATTCAAAGTTATGAAGTTCTGAAGTTCTCTAGTAAGTGATATAAATTATAAAAAAACAAGAATAACAAATTTGAGGCTCTGATTACAGTGAAACAAATGATAAACAAACTAAAGGCACTTTTTTTTCGGAAAATATCAATATTTCATTGCATTTGTAACAAAACGTATTAAACAGATATGTTCAAAGTTATTGAATTTTCATGTCTGAGATTATAGGTATGGTTACCTTTTGTTTTTGTAAAGCATAATAATCGACAATACCTCTCCGCTACAATTTATGGAAAAAATCCGTCTCCGAGATTTAGGAGACGTCTCCGAGACGTCTCGGATACGTTTCTAATATTATTTATCCATCGCGGAGACGAAATTTCTATCTGTCGTGGAACGTCTCCGCGAAGTGAGATACCACCCTAATTTTAATGTCGGAGGTTAAATGTTGTTACCTTTTGTCTTTGTAAAGCATTATAATTGAAAAATACATTCAAATTATTGATGCTTGAGCCTAAGGGTGCTATCTCACTTCGCGGAGACGTCTCCGCGACAGAATAGGAATCTTGTCTCCCGACGGATAAATAGTATTAGAGACGTCTCCAAGACGTCTCCTGAATTTGGAGACGGATTTTTTTAATAAATTGTCGCGGAGACGGTCTTGGAGACGCTCGGATACGTCTCTAATATTAGCTCCATGGTTCAGAGGTTCTGATTATTATTAATTATGTTTACAGGAAGCAACAAAATTCCGGACAATTGTTAATTTGCAGGTGGCCACGAGCCTGGGAGGGTTCGTCAAGCGGAACGTGTACAAACAAACGCGAAAACAACATGACCAACATTTTGTGATTTTAGTCTGTTCAGGCCCCCCCTCCCCCCACTCCCTCCCACTTGCCGTCAGCCCCTCCACTTCCAAAACGCCTCCGCGGCCCTATTGGTTATTTAATAGCTGGTGTTTGATTCAGCGGAAATCTGCTTTACCGAGCCACGGAGTACTTTAACAGAAAACAGGGGCAATTGTAACAGCTTGTTACAATTGCCCCTGCAGAGTGGACCATATTTGGAGAGATTTTTTTCTATCTGTAGCCGGTATTGCGTCGTTGAACTTTAGCCAAAAATATCCTAAGCAACATAATTTCTAAATATACAGAAAAATACAGCCGATAGCGTCATCCACAGTATTTGTCCAGAAGAAAAACATATGGTAATGTGAAAATATTACTTTTATGCCCTCAAAAAACGGTTTTTCCCCGCTGTAGAAAGTCCACGAACCCTAATCTGCAACACCAATACGCAGTGCTGAGCGATTAAAATGCGCATGTTCTCTACAAAATTTTGAGTTTATTAGCTGTTTCTGCCTAGGAATTGAGCCTCTGTTACAATTGCCCCGTGTTACATTTCGTCCCCGCTCTTCCCTACCCTTAAAGCTTAAGATTTTTGATTATAATTGGCGATCTCCTTCCTGTGACATGAATGTGTGAGTCCTCTTTTTAATCCTTATATTTCAGTTCACAGATAGCGTTATTTTTTTTTCACATCGATTTAATCTATAACAACCACCCAACGCGAAAAAATTATGTCTTTGCCAAATTCAATTTATGAATTGTGTGTATTACAACGATAGTAACAATCACATTAAATTATGAAAATTGAAATTTAATTCTAATAATAAATATAGGCGCCACTTTTCTTAGATTACTTGTATCTGAAAGAAAAGAATATGGATTAGAGCGCGACTTTGGATTCTGAAGTGGCTCTCAATGGACAAGTGTATACGCCGAAAATGCAAAAGCAGGTAGGCCTACAACATCATCATAATAAAATGTTTATTTTATTATTTTTTTTTTTTTATTAATTATTTTTTTTTTTTGGCTCAAATTCTTGTTGACAAAATGCATGTTTTTAATCGTATCTTTATAATGTCTTCTAATATTTCAGATTTTGACGTCTCTGACCAGT
>CALNVZ010003429.1:36425817-36431766 GCA_940671915.1 Paracentrotus lividus
CTATGATAAAGTTACTGATTATTACGGTAAATACATAAAATCCTATGAACAATAATAATAAGAATGTATGTCAAAATTTAATAATAATCAAAGTATAAATTAATATTTGAAAAGTTTATGCGAAGTCCTAGTCTTATATATATATATATATATTATAAATATAATAATTATTTATATAGGTATAAGTGCGATGAGACTCAACTTTTTGGACATAACGACGTTTTGTCCAGATGATATATGTGTTATGAATAAAAAGTCTTAGGACAAGCTTGGACGTTGCTGGACTTTGAATCTTTAATCAAGCTTTCGGCTTATTTGCCTTCATCAAGATTTCTGAAGAGAAAATCATAACAAACAAGAACAAAAACCATAATAAATAAAAGTAAATCATACAAACAAAATCAGGCACCAACATCTTATCTTATATAATGTATAAAAAAAAGTAAAGAAAATAAATAATATGTACAAGTATTTGTTTACCTTATTAGGCCGTGGAGAATTGTTACGTGTTTGTGTTTATTATGTTGTTTTGAAGTATTAAAATATAGAGGGCGTGTAATCGAGTGTGGATTTCGGAGTTGTTCTGCCGTGACCAAAGAGAAAGAGAGAAGGGGAGAGAGAGAGAGGGAGCGGGAGAATGTTGACGCGTGTGTGAACATATCCGAGTACTTTACTTTGATTTAATTCTCTCTAAAACGAGAGGAGAAAAAAATATAACAAAAGTTTGTAAATAATACCGTAACAAATTAAGTTCATCTATATATTATTAGTTCTATTAATTTATTTATTTATTTATTTATTTCGTTTTATTTACCCAGGGTAACCCCTTCAGTAAATTAAATACTGTTATACTTGGGGGCCCTGCAAAAGAAGATATAAACATTTATGAAAATTACAGAAAATTATTACAAATGAACAAAGAGAAAACAACAATATTCATAATGACAAAGGCCTGCAAGACTTATATATATTACATATACATGTATAAGTGTACAATAGGAGTACAACACATATATTGTACACATATATGTACATATATTTCTTTTTAACATTATGCATGAGTTATTATTTTGGTTTTTGCTTGCTTTCATTCTCTGGAATCAGCTGGGTCGAGTTTGCTGTTTCATTCGAAAGAATTATATTAGATAGCCAAGACAGATAGCCAATTGTGATTGGTCAATAGCGCGTCACGTGATATGATCGAAATCTGCATATTTTCCTGGCCGGTCACCTTCGATGACAATATTGACTGGCCGGTCCGAGGAATATATTTTTTAAGTGTATGGCGCCCTCTTGAAGAATGGATGTTGCCAATTACATGGATATAACATATCGTCGCTGTTTTTACGAACCGTCATAAACCGAATTTTTGGTCAAATTTTCGAAATTGAGTTTTTTCGATATTCTTAAAGCCTGTATTCAACTCTATCGAAATACCAAATTTCAGGTCGAAATCTCAATTATTATTAAAATAAGAGAAGATTCAAATTTCGTTCAAAACGACACATCGCTTCCAGTGATTTTACGAAGCGTCCTAAACCATTGTTTCTACAATATAGCAGTCTCCAGAATGGCGCGCAACCCGACCTACATATGGGTGAGCGGTGCGCGTATGCATTGAATGATTTTACGAACCGTTCTATCTCGTGGTTTAGGACGCTAAAAAACATGCGCGTGATACGCATGATTTTACGTAGTGACCTTAACCCCCTGTTTGTCGTAAAAATAATCAGTTTCTAAAAAACTACCTTCCATTATATTCTAAATATTTAAAATTCAAACCCCGATTGCAAATAATTTCATATTGAAAAATTATAGAATTTATGCTGTACATTGATATAATTAATTGCCCTGGTTTCCTTCAAAGCGCGAAGTTATGAGCGTTGAAGAACATCCAAACTTTGAACGCGATTATCTCAAAAGCTGGTTTTGGGAACTCGGCGAGGTGTAGGACGGTTCGTAAAATCACTCACGATATGTGGGACTAAAGGAGCAACAAGTTAATTTTTTTTTTTTTTTTTTTTTTTTTTTTTTTGGGGGGGGGCCAATTTTTTTTTTGTGGGGGCGGCCATTTTTTTTTTTTTAAATTCTTATTACAGTGATAGTGATGCGAGCGAAGACGGACGTGTAGTTTAGCTCTCTCCGGCCACCGCCTTTACTTTTTTAATTTACACGAATTTACTGCAACGATTACTGGATTTATTGGACCTGTTTAGTTAGCATACCTGTGTTTCACCAGCTATTCTTATTTATCTTCGACATTTTCAAGTTAATTTGCCGGGAAATCTTCGTTTTCTTTTGTACACCTTTTACTTCATCTACATCTCCATCATGAATACACGCACCTGTAACAAAAGCCGTGACTCATCGGATGCCCAACCCGAGGCTCCCGTGCAGCCTACGCTTGCTGATCTCCAGCGACAAATCTCGGAGTTTTCCAACTTGATGTGTGGTAAACTTGATCTCCTGACAAAGGACGTTTCTGACATTAAGAGGAAAGTTGGGGATCTTGAAACAGGAGTATCTTTCAACTCCGACAAAATTTCCGATATAGAACACACTAAACTTCCCCAAATTCAACACGAAATACAGGGACAGCTCGATGAACTTGAGGATAAAATAACTCTAATGGAAATCCAGTCAAGAAAAAACAATCTGCTATTCTATGGCTTGGGAGAAAACCCTAATGAGGCAACGAGAACCATTCTAACGAAAGCATTCATTGATCTGGGGATTAAAGAGGAGGAAACCCATACAATTCAACTGTCTAACTGTCATCGTCTACCTAGACGTATGATTGATGGAAATCGCCGAGGACCGAATCCTATTCTGGCGAAGTTTTCAACGATAACGGACCGTGACCGTGTCCTCTCCGCCTTTGAAAATATTCGACGACAGCCCACCACGTCTGATGGCACTCCACCTCCACCTCATCCCACATTCACCGTCAGGACGGATCTCCCCCCGAAGATGAAGGCCCAGAGGGATATTCTGGCAAAATCTGCCTTCAAGCTTAGAAAAGAAAAAGGTCTTTCCACCCGAATTATTGTGAGGGGTAGTAAAGTCATCCTCCAGACAAAAGAAAAGGGAACCTCTACATGGAACACTTCCACTGACTGATTACTCTTGGACCTCGACATGGAACGCTTTCACTGATTGATTACTTTTAAACCTCGCCATGGAACACTTTCACCGGCCGACTAGTTAATTTATTATTAAAAACCACTCATTATTTTGCAAATTGATCATTACTTTTATGTTCAGTATAATTTTACGTTCAGTAACAGTTGTTGTTTTATTGATTAAGGCGGTGGCTGTATTGATATAACCTACAGCCTAACATTGATGGTATATGTGCTAGTTCTTTTATGTTTTTTTTTTGTTGATATGTGTATTGTTAATGTATTTTTGTTTGTTTGCTTCCTTAATTATTGGCTATGTTTCTTTACTTGTGTCTTTTGGGGCCTGTCAAGTTGTCTTAACTTTAATTGTGTAATCACCCGATATTTCTATGACCTCTCAAGAGAGCTCATTATTCAATGAGTGTCTCTATAAACAACGTTAGGGAACACAATATTCCCCAATTGTTATTAAATACAGATGGAAATGATGGATCAGTACCACTAAACTGTATGTATTTTACAGAAGAGAATTTTTTTGATAAATATTCCAATGAGCCAGGTTCAGATTTAACTATGCTTCATTTCAATATCCGTAGTATGAAGAAAAATTTTGATAATCTTAATTTATTTGTCGGAAAGCTTAACTCCAACTCATCGATAATAGGTATATCTGAAACCTGGTTTGATGAAACCCCATTGGGCATGTATTCTCTCCCCGGTTATAATATTGTTACGAATAGTAGATCAACTAGAAAAGGTGGTGGGGTAGCACTCTATGTGGCCTTGAAATTCGAATTTGAAATTAAGCAAGAGTTGAATGTTATGAATGATTTACTTGAAACTGTATTCATTGAGCTAAAGATTGCTGGTAAAAAGAGTATTATAGTTGGTAATGTATATAGACCACCGCAGAGTAATATTAGCCATTTTGTACAAGAAATGCAGAATATCCTTTCAAACCCAATATTTGCAAACAAGTTGGTTTATATTATGGGCGATTTCAATATTAATCTTTTGCAATATGATGTTAATGGATCTGTAAATGAATTCGTTGATACTTTAGCTTCATTTTCCTTAATGCCTCTCATCACCAAACCGACTAGAGTAACCGATGTCTCGTCAACATTAATTGATAACATATTTTCAAATGTCCAGCCTCTTCCTGAAAGTGGCGTAATTATCTCTGACATATCTGATCACTTCCCATTGTTCCTCAAAGCACCGCTTACAAGAGAATGCTGTAGTAATTTAGGTCACGATAGATACAAACGAAAACTGAACTCCGATAATATTAATAAACTAAAAGAGAATTTAGAGATTGTGGACTGGAGTGAGGTTTTTAAGGAAACAAACGTGAACATGGCATTCAAAACATTTATGGGTATACTAGGGCATCTGTTTAATACACATATCCCTTTGCAGAAATGTACACGTCCAAGTTCTAAACGGATCCCTAGGATGCCCTGGGTTACTAAATCCTTATTAAAATCCATTAACAAGAAAAACAAATTGTTTCATGACTATGTATCAAAGAAAACAAATGCTTCGAAGGTAAAATATACTACATATAAGAATGTCCTTACTTCACTTCTACGTACTGTCAAGAAAGATTATTATTTTACGCAATTCCAGTCAACTTTTAACGATATAATAAGGGGAACTTGGAAAGTGATCAGAAATGTACTCAATAACTCGACTGAAAAGAAGAGTAATAACATATCTAAACTTGACATGTCTGGAAAAATTATCGAAAATCAGGAAGAAATATGTAAGTCATTTAATACATATTTTACCAACATCGGTCCAAATCTATCACGGGCCATACCTAATGTTCATAAATCTGTCCACGACTATTTGCAAAATCCAAATGGGGACTCCTTGTTCCTTCTTCCAACTAATGAATTCGAAATTATCAATATTATTAACAACTTGAAAAAGAAAAAAAGCCCAGATATGACGACATCAGCAATGACTTGTTAAAATCAATATCCCCCGAAATTATAAAGCCTCTCGCTCATATTTTTAATTTGTCGATTGCTAGTGGCTCTGTCCCACATATAAAATAAAATAAATAAATATAAAAAAAAAATAAAAAGTGAAAAAGAGGGGCCGATTTTTTTTTTTTTTTTTTTTTTTTTAGAATTTCAATAATAAAAAATGGGGGGGGCCAAAAAAAGGCATTTTTTTTTTTTCACTCATAATGAAAATTTGTAGGCCTGATTAAAAAAAAAAAAAAAAAAAAAAAATTGCCCTTTTTTTTGGCGGCGGCCCCCAAAAAAAATATGAAAATTATTTTTTTTTTCATTATTTGAAATTTCTAAGCAAAAAAGAAAAAAAAAAAATGCCCTAAATTTTTGGGCCGCCGCCAATTTTTGGGGGAAGGGGGCCTGTTTAACAGTTTCAGTTTTCAGTTTCAAGTTTATTTTTCCAACTTCAGCAAACATACATTGTAGCAAAAAGTACATAATATGAAAAATAGTGAAACATTACATATAACAAAAGAGTATATTGTACAAAGTAATTCAGCGTTCTAGCACAAGTATTATTTACCGTTGGATGGACCTATAAAAATAAGCTAGGCTGTAAACATATGGCCCTGTTTGTAAAATGAAAATAATTACCTTAAATACTAATGAGACAGGAAACGAAAAGGACTGTGACCAAATACAGGGAGGGGGGGGAGAGAAAGAGAGTGACATTACAAGAGAGAGGACAGGAAGAGGAGACCAGTAAGAGGGAGGTAGATAACAGAGCGAGGAGAGAGAGAGAAAGATAGAGAGTGAAGCAAATAAATGAAAGGTGATATATGGATACAAGACGAGACACA
>CALNVZ010003429.1:36440758-36461582 GCA_940671915.1 Paracentrotus lividus
CTGAATGAACCCGAATGCAAATCATAAAAGTACAAGATATTAATTTGGTGTTGAGTGGGCTGTTTGGTTGCTGGGTGGGTCTGAATTGAAATTCGAATTCATGGAAAACATCATAAGTACATTATGTAAGTGTACAAATAATTTAATTGGTTGCTTGGATGGCTTTGGTTGCTCGATGGCTTGAGTCGAATTGGATTATTGACATCTACATCACGTAAGTGTACAAAAGGCTTTACGTTTGGGATTGGCTTCTTGTTGTGCTTGATGGGCCTGAATTCCATTGAATATATTTGACCAATATAATCATGTAAGTGTATAAAATATTCATTTTGGTGGCATGGGCTCGTTCCTTTCGGTTTGATGGCCTCTTTTGATTGATTATTGGCTTGAGTCTGTTTGATTCGGATTAAGTTCGTTGGGCTTTTTCGACCAGATTTGTAAAACCAGGAGGAGGGACTGTATAACTTTGGGCAGAAAACAGTTGGGGAGGGAACCCACGTTCTAAGTCTCCTGTCTTGGAACCCCGGCTGGATGTCTTCCTCCGAAGGTCACATGACCAGGTTATCCCCTCCCAGAATTCACGGTCAGGTCTTGAAGCCTCCCTCCTATATTCCTGACACATGAGATAGCCTTATTGAATTGATATAATGAAAATGTATGTGTTTATACAATGTTCAGGGATGGAAATGAGCATAAACTTGAATTGAATGATTCATGTATAAGGGAACCACCCCGGGAACAACACTTCCTGGGAATTCGGTCGAATATCTTCCTCCGAGAGGTCACGTGACCCGGTTCCGCTTTTCATCGGGCCTCCTTGGATGAGGCATCCGTTGGTTGATTTTGATAAATATTGTTGTGTTGATAAACTGATTGAGAAGTACACGTTGTAAATGATGCTATGACTGGGAATATCCCCAGTGGCAATAAAAGTTGAAATGGCAATATCAATGTAACTGTATCTTCTCGCAATAAACCATTTAATCCAAATCTAAAATACACTCCCTCTAAAAGGTGAGATTATTATTCAAAATGATTGTCATGTACAGATTCAAGTACAGAATTATAACAAACTGAAGTGAAAAACTCGATACTAGCTGGAGAAGCTTTCGGTGTTTTGAATCCATTCAAGTACCTCATTTTGATGCCTTCTCTTTCAGAAAGTTGAACAAATAGTTCAGACATGATCACTTCAATCATGTAAAAGGGGAATTATATCATGTTATAAATAAAAAATAGGAAATATGTTATGTACGTTATACATTGCTCATGACATACATTATTGCTAAATAGGTGAACAATCATAAATACAACTCACCGGTAAAAGAAGCAGAAATCGCGTGACGAAGAAACACAATTCTTATGAATCTGGAGCGCGTGAAAGCCGATGGGTCTGTAAGCTGTCTGTCTCGTAGGATAGATGCAAAGTGTTTGAGTGATACTTCTGTTTTGTGAAACTTCATCTGTGGTTGACACTTTTGCTGCTGTATGGTGAGTGTGATAGAGATGTGTAGAATACCATGGAGGTGTCTGGCATTCTGCATGAAAAATTAATGAAAAAATAAATGTTAAATAAAAAATGTTTTTATTATTTCATTTTTTTTGGGGGGGGGGGGGCTGCACCACCTCATCTTTTACAAATAAAATTCGATTCGGCAAGAGTTCCTTTTGCGACAGCTACCCAAATTGAAAAATATACATGTGGAAATTGTTTATAATAATATTTTAAACATAGACTAGGGTTAGGTTATGGTTGGTTATATTATAAAAAAAATAATACTTTAATAATAAAAAAATAACAAATACAACTTCCATTTATTTAGTCAAAAAACACAAAGAGATAGCGGGAGTCGAACCCGAGTCATCAGCGTCACTGTCTACCTCTCAGACCACTATCCAAACGAGACGGCTTGCGCACTGCCGAGGATTTTATATTTTGAATCAATTTGAATAGCAAAGTTTGACGTTCGATAAATTATAGAGACGCATGCGCACAGGTGTGTTGTTATCGATTTTTTTTTGAGTGGCTGTCGCAAGAGGAACTCTTTCCTTTGATTCTTTACATGAATATATTCAATGATACTAATTACGATCATCATATATCATAACTATAATCATTCAGCACACCATCCGAGTATAGAGCGTGTTCTGCAACTACAAATTACTAGTATTCCATCATATACGCATACAACTAACGGGAAATTGAGCATGTGGGGCTACAATAATAATTTAACATCACAATTTTCTTCCATGTTCGGGATTCGCGTAAAAAATAGAATATGACATAAACTTACCTTGGTCTTTAAAAGCATTTTCAACGATATCCTGAGATGGATCTAATCTTGGGCGTGCATTCGATGTCGTTTTGTTTTCCATGTCGCATGTGTCGTGTGGTGAACCCCAGTCACTGTTACGTGCGCCATAGGCCTAGCCTCTGACCAAAATAAGTCATTTGTAGGCCTACATGTCATTTGTAGTCATGACCAATGTAAACAAGTCTTGTTAAAATGACTTGTTTATATTGGTCAAAATGACTTACCTTTGGGGCGACACAGTTCGTGCGGGACCCGTACGGCGAGGAATCAGTCGTTTTATTAATTTCTGTACAGTGCGGGTCAATGTTTTTTTCGAACGAGATTTCCCCTTAGAGCGACTTGGATAGAGACCACTACTGTGTCATACCTCCTTTCCCCAAAACCTTCATTCCGGGGTCCATACGGTGAGTAGGAAAAGACACTTTAACCTTTATGCGGTTCCCGGCCGACTCCCTTCGATTATGTATAGACCCCGAAACATTTCCAGTAGTTATGCTATAAATGTAGGAGCCGGGAAGATCGAGAGTAGAGTCGATTGCATCGACTTTCCGGCGTTTTTCTCAACCCGGTAGGCTGTAGAAAACCCGTGGAGTCACCAAAGGGACCCGCGCGGGTCTGTCCGTAGCCGTACGGTTTCTGCCTGTAGCGACGGCGGGGCGGGTAATCCTCTCTCGTACGATAGCGATTCCTGCTCTTCTTAATAGAGCAGAATTTGTACGGCAAACTGCTACTGTTAAAAATAAACAGTAGCGGGAAATTGCCTAGCGATCATGATTCGCTAAGGCAAAACTGCTACTTTAATACAGTAGCGTGAAATTGCCTAGCGATCATGATCGCTAGGCAAACTGCTACTGTTAATACATAGCGTGAAATTGCCTAACGATCATGACGCTAGCAAACTGCTACTGTTAATAATAATACATAGCGTGAAATTGCCTAGCGATCATGACGCTAGGCAAACTGCTACGTGTTAATACAGTAGCGTGAAATTGCCTAGCGATCATGATTGCTGGCAAAAAACCTACTGTTAATAATAGTAAGCGAGATAGAAGAGCAGGAAATCGCTATCGTAGCGAAGAGGAATTACCCGGTAGGGAAATAATAATTATCGCAAAAAATAGCGATTTCTGCTATTATGGTATTTATACAAACAGAGAATCAACCATTGTTGCACTAAGTGGTTTGAACCGAATTTTCAAAGGGCTCTCCTTCTACCTCCATAAGCCCCCCCCCCCCCCAAAAAAAGAGAAGGGTATATTGCCAGTTGCCGTCTAAACCCGCTTGAATGATGTCCGTTTGGCTCCATCCTACATTGTCTCATTTCATTTGTCTATAACAAATTTGTCTACTTACATTTTGTCTATAGTCATTTCGCCTATGCACCATTCCGTCAATTTGTGTTTGGTCTACAACCGCTTGGTCGATTCTTGTAATATGTAGCCAATATAGTAGCAGCAAAACTGCCTACCGATCAAGATCGCTACTACAACAAAGCGCTACTACTGTTAATATAGTAGCAGCAAATTGCCTACAATTTTCTCTTTTTTACTCCTCTCATCCTCCCCTCTTCAACTCCTGTACTACTACTTTTTTTTTTCTATTCATTTTCTTTTCTATATTATTCTACGTTCATGCCAAATATTGACATTACAACTTGTATGATTTGATTGTATTTCTTCCATCCCCCGTGAGGGCCGTCCCATCATGCTTTCGTTTGATAATGTAAATAATGATTATTGGCTATATGCTCTTGGCTATGGTGGCTGCTAATTGAACAATCGAGGGATTTCCGTGTTTTATACCTACCACTAGATGGCAGTAGATATGAAACATTGAGTGAATCAGAAAGAGCTCTCTCTGCTTCAACCTCACACATACAAATTTTAAAAAAAATATTGAAATTATCGGATTCTCAAAATCAATGCTTGATTTCTTCTCTTATATTGACTAAGAACGTGAATAAAGGGAAATGCCGTTGTTATTAAAAATTAATTACAAATATTTCAAGGTTGAAAAATGGGTTGAAATTAAAGGGATTTGTATGATAGACACTGCAAATGAAATAATACAGAAATTCGCAAATAACTGAAACCTAGAGAGAGAGAGAAGAGAGAGTAAAGACGAATAAAAATAGTAGATTTGTTATTCATCGCTTGATGACATTTCCATTGAAATTATACTTTGTAATTGTTCTTTATTATTCATGTATTTTATATCTTGATTAAACCTCAACTTAATCAATTTTTTATTTATTCTCGTCTTTCTCCTCTCTCTCCTCTCCCCTCTCTTCGTCTTTCAGTTAACACAACAGCAGTATCAGTTAACAGTAGCACTGTATTAAGAGTAGCAGTTTGCCTACGATCATGATCGCTAGCAATTTCACGCTACTGTATTATTATAACAGTAGCAGGTTTGCCTAGCGATCATGATCGCTAGGCATATGAAACGTGAACAATCAAAAAGGACAGTGTTATTTTATAACAAACACGCACAGTTCCACTACAGTGCGACTAACGACCAGAAAGAATCTTACGGGAAATGTGTGTACTGGGTATAGACTCTCTCACGTCTGACCGTCAGATACGCGATAACAAATGCCTGAATAAAGACCGTGTAAAAGGAGAGTGCAAGCTGTGCAGTCAGGATCGAAGTATTTTATCATGATATTTTTTTTTATGATATCAAAAACGCGGGGAAAATTTGACAATCACAAAGAAGTTAAAATCATTGGAAAAGAAAATTAATATATTTACTTCACTCAGCTAACTAGGAAAACGATGCGCTGCTGAATTTTACAGAAAGCTTTTAGTGACTTGCTGTTTGACCAAAATATCATTTTCACACAGAAAAAACGACCCAAAAATGACAAAATGGGAGATTTAAAGCTCAAAACGCGAGGGTTAGGGGTAAAAAATATTCTTCCCAAGGTTTTATCTTGTTTTATAACATTAACCCTCATAAAACCTGCTGTAACTAAGTAAATATCTTCTCGATTTTTTATTTCCAGTATATTCAACAAAACTCCCGTGTTTTCGGCATTCCTTCCATTGACAATCGGTGCGTGAAAATGTTTTCCTAGAAAGAAGCCCCAACTTTCACATATGCAATTCCGCCGCACTGTATAACAGTAGCAGTTTGCCTAGCGATCATGATCGCTAGGCAATTTCCCGCTACTGTATTAACAGTAGCAGTTTGCCTACGCGATCACTGATTCTAGGCCATCTCACGCGTACTGTAATTATTATACAGTTAGCCAGTTGTCCTAAGCGATTCTATTGATCGCTAGGCAATTTCAACGCTACTGATATTATTATTAACAGCTTGGCAGTTGCCGCTACAAAATTCTGCTCTTATATAGAAGAGCAGGAAATCGCTATCGTAGCGAGAGAGGAATTACCCCCGCCGCTCGGCTACAGGCAGAAACCCGTACGGCTACGGACAGAACCCCGCGCGGGTCCCTTTGGTGACTCCACGGGTTTTCTACAGCCTACCGGGTTGAGAAAAACGCCGGGAAAATCGAGTGCACACTCTCGATCTTCCCGGCTCCCCTACATTTAAAGCATAACTACTGGAAAATGTTCCGGTGTGCACATAAAATCGTAAGGAGTCGGCCGGGAACCGCACCTAAAGGTTAAAGTGTCTTTTCCTACTCACCGTATGGACCCCGGAATAGAAGGTTTTGGGGAAAGGAGGTATGACACAGTAGTGGTCTCTATCCAAGTCGCTCTAAGGGGAAATCTCGTTCGAAAAAAACATTGAACCCGCACTGTACAGAAATTATAAAAACGACTGATTCCCCTCGCCGTACGGGTCCCCGCCACGAACTGTGATCGCCCCAAAAGGTAAGTCATTTTGACCAATATAAACAAGTCATTTTAACAAATGACTTGTTTACATTGGTCAAATGACTAACAAATGACATGTAGGCCTACAAATGACTTATTTATGGTCAGAGGCTAGGCCTATGGCGCACGTAACAGTGACTGGCGGTCAAACCACACGGACACATGCCGACATGGTAAAAACAAAACGACATCGAATGCAACGCCCAAGAATTAGATCCATCTCAGGATATCGTTGAAAATGCTTTTAAAGACCAAGGTAAGTTTATGTCATATTCTATTTTTTACGCGAATCCCGAACATGGAAGAAATTGTGATGTTAAATTATTATTGTAGCCCCACATGCTCAATTCCACGTTAGTTGTATGCGTATATGATGGAATACTAGTAATTTGTAGTTGCAGAACACGCTCTATACTCGGATGGTGTGCTGAATGATTATAGTTATGATATGATGATCGATAATTAGTATCATTGAATATATTCATGTAAAGAATCAAAGGAAAGAGTTCCTCTTGCGACAGCCACTCAAAAAAAAAATCGATAACAACACACCTGTGCGCATGCGTCTCTATAATTTATCGAACGTCAAACTTTTGCTATTCAAAATTGATTCAAAAATATAAAAAAATCCTCGGCAGTGCGCAAGCCGTCTCGTTGGATAGTGGTCTGAGAGGTAAGACAGTGACGCTGATGACTCGGGTTCGACTCCCGCTATTCCTCTTGTGTTTTTTGACTAAATAAACTGGAAGTTGTATTTTGTTATTTTTTTATTATTAAAGTATCATTTTTTTTATAATATAACCCCAACCATAACCCTAACCCTAGTCTATGTTTAAAATATTATTATAAACAATTTCCACATGTATATTTTTCAATTTGGGTAGCTGTCGGCAAAAGAACTCTCTTGCCGAATCGAATTTTAATTTGTAAAAGATGAGGTGGTGCAGCCCCCCCCCCCCCAAAAAAAAATGAAATAATAAAAAACATTTTTTATTTAACATTTATTTTTCATTAATTTTTCATGCAGAATGCCAGACACCTCCATGGTATCTACAACATCTCTATCACACTCACCATAGCACAGCAAAAGTGTCAACCACAGATGAAGTTTCACAAACAGAAGTATCACTCAAACACTTTGCATCTATCCTACGAAGACAGACAGCTTACAGACCCATCGGCTTTCACGCGCTCCAGATTCATAGAATGTGTTTCTTCGTCAGACGATTTCTGCTTCTTTTATACCGGTGAGTTGTATTTATGATTGTTCACCTATTTAGCAATAATGTATGATCATGAGCAATGTATACACGTACATAACAATATTTCCTATTATTTTAATTTATAACATGATATTAATTCCCCCTTTTACATGATTGAAGGTGATCATGCTGAACTATTTGTTCAACTTTCTGAAAGAGAAGGCATCAAAATGAGGTACTGGAATGGATTCAAAACACCGAAAGCTTCTCCAGCTAGATATCAGGTATTTTCACTTCATGTTCTATAATTCTGTACTTGAATCTGTACATGACAATCATTTTTGAATAATAATCTCACCTTTTAGAGGGAGTGTATTTTAGATATTGGATTAAATGGTTTATTGCGAGAAGAAATACAGTTCACATTGATATTGCCATTTCTCAACTTTTATTGCCACTGGGGGATATTCCCAGTCATAGCATCATTTACAACGTGTACTTCTCAATCAGTTTATCAACACAACAATATTTATCAAAATCAACCAACGGATGCCTCATCCAAGGAGGCCCGATGAAAAGCGGGAACCGGGTCACGTGACCTCTCGGAAGGAAGATATTCGACCGAATTCCAGGAAAGGTGTTTCCCGGGGGTGGTTCCCTTATACATAGATCATTCAATTCAAGTTTATGCTCATTTCCATCCCTGAACATTGTATATAAACATACATTTTCCATTATTCATCAATTCAATAAAAGGCTATCTCATGTGTCAGGAATATAGGAGGGAGAGGCTTCAAGACCTGACCGTGAATTCTGGGAGGGGAAACCTGGTCATGTGACCTTCCGGGAGGAAGACATCCAGCCGGGGTTCCAAGACAGGAGACTTAGAACGTTGGGTTCCCCTCCCCAATGTTTTCTTGCCCAAAGTATACAGTCCCTCCTCCTGGTTTTACAAATCTGGTCTACATCAGAAAAAGCCCAACGAACTTAATCCGAATCAAACAGACTCAAGCCAAATAAATCAATCAAAAGAGGCCCATCAAACCGACCAGGAACGAGCCCATGCAACCAACCAAAATGAAATATTTTATACACTTACATGATATATAATGGTCAAATATATTCAATGGAATTCAGGCCCATCAAGGCAAACACAAGAAGCCAATCCAACCAACCAAAGTAAAGCCTTTTGTACACTTACGTGATGTAGAATGTCAATAAATCCAATTCGACTCAAGCCCATCCAGCCAACCAAACAAGCCCATCCAAGCAACCAAATTAAATTATTTTGTACACTTACATAATGTATTATGTCCATGAATTCAATTCAATTCAAGCCCACCCAGCCAACCAAACAAGCCCACTCAACCAACCAAAATTAAATATCTTGTACATTTTCATGATATTGCCAATGGGTTCAATTCAAACCAACCAAATTGAAATATTTCGTGCACTTACAAGATATATAGTGTCAATACACTCATTCCATTCAGGCACAACTGGCCAACAAAACAAGCCCATCCAACCAACCAAAATGACATATTTTGTACACTTACATGATATATAGTGTCACTAATTCAACTCACTTCAAGCCCATCCAGCCAACCAAACAAGCCCATCCAACCAACCAAAATAAAATATTTGTACACTTACATATAATGTAAATAAATACAATTCAAGCCCATCCCACCAACCAAATCAAAATACTTTGTACACTTACACGATATATAGTGTCAATTAATGCAATTCAATTCAAGCCTATCCAGACAACCAAACAAGCCCAACAAACCAATGTGAACTGTTTTGTACACTAATATGATAGTGTCAAATACATTCGGTTAAATTCAAGCCTATCCAGGCAAAAACAACAAGCCCATTCAACAACCAAATTAAAATATGTTATAAACTTACATGATATATATAGTGTCAACAATTCAATTGAAATCAAGCCCATCCAGCCAACCAAAACAAGACCAACCAACCAACCACAATAAAATATCTTGTACATTTACATGATAGTGCCAATAGGTTCAATTCAAACCAACCAAATTGAAATATTTTGTACACTTACAAGATATATTTAGTGTCAATAAACTCGTTCGATTCAAGCACAACCGGTCAACAAAACAAGCCCATCCAACCAAACAAAATGAAATCTTTTGTACACTTACATGATATATAGCGTGGATAATTCAACTCAATTCAAGCCCATCCAGCCAACCAAACAAGCCCATCCAACCAACCAAAATGAAATCTTTTTTACACTTACAAGATATATAGCGTCGATAATTCAACTCAATTCAAGCCCATCCAGCCAACCAAACAAGCCCATCCAACCAACCAAAATGAAATGTTTTGTACACATACATATAATGTAAATAAATACAATTCAAGCCCATCCAACCAACCAAATTAAAATACTTTGTACACTTACGTGATATATAGTGTCAGTTAATTCAATTCAATTCAAGCCAATCCACCCAACCAAACAAGCCCAACCAACCAACCAATGTGAACTGTTTTGTACACTAACATGATAGTGTCAATTACATTCGATAAATTTCAAGCCTATCCAGGCAAACATAACAAGCCCATTCAATAACCAAATGAAAATATGTCATACATTTACATGATATATAGTGTCAATAATTCAACTCAATTCAATCCCATCCAGCCAACCAAACAAGCCCATCCAACCAACCAAACTAAAGTTTGTACACTTACATGATATATAGAGTCAATAATTCAACTCAATTCAAGCCCATCCAGCCCACCAAACAAGCCCATCCAACCAACCAAAATTAAATGTTTTGTACACTTACATATAATGTCAATAAATACAATTCAGGCCTATCCTACAAACCAAATTAAATACTTTGTACACTTCCATGATATATAGTGTCAATAAACTCAATTCGATTCAAGCCAATCCAGCCAACCAAACAATCCCAACCAATCAACCAAAGTGAACTGTTTTGTACACTTACATGATAGTGTCAAATACATTCGATTAAATTCAAGCCTATCCAGGCAAATGTAACAAGCCCATTCAACAACCGAATTAAATTACGTTATACACTTACATGATATAAAGAGTCAATAATACAACTCAATTCAAACCCATCCAGCCAACCAAAATGAAATATTTTGTACACTTACATATAATGTCAATAAATGAAATTCAAGCACATCAATCCAAGCAAATTAAAATTGTGTACACTTACATGATATACTACTACTACTACTACTAGATCGAGGGCAGAATAGCCAGGATAGCATTTAGCCTGTACCATCTCGGGCTCCATGAACATAATTTCTCCAAACAAATCTATCTTGCATGACTGTTTGTAGTTCCTGGTTGCTAGAAAGTCCAGTATCTTTTTTTGAGTACATTCACAAAAGTATCTCGGCAACGTCCTCTTTTCCTGTTGCCTTGATTTGGTTCCCAAAGGATGAGCGGGTTGGCAGAGAGTTCGGGATGTCGCATACAATGACCTGCTATTTTCAGTCTCCTCATACGAATTTTAACAGATACTCGTGGTAAATTGGCATAAAGATTTACATTGCTTACAAAGTCATACCAACAAACATTGAGCGCTACCCTCAGCATACGTGTGTACACTCCATCCAGTGCTTTTTCCAGTTTGGATGCTAGTGTCCAGGTTTCATACCCATAAAGCAACACAGATTCAACTGTTGCTACAAAAAGCCTTCGCTTTAAGTTGTCATTGAGTGTAGATTTCCACACTTTCATCATCTTGTGTAAGGCAACCCATGCAAGTGCCCGCCTTATTTTAATGTCATGTTCAGTTGAAGAGATCCATGATCCTAAATATTTAAAGTCATTTGTAACCTCTAATGTTGCCCCATCTGAGGTAGCAATACATATACCTGTATGAGTGCTATTAATTGCCATTGTTTTCGTTTTCCTTGCGTTCACTTGCAGTCCAATACGTTTGCATTCAGTTTCCACAGCTTTCAATAACTTCCCTGCCTTCACTACAGAGTCTGATAGCAATGCAATGTCATCTGCAAAGCTCAAGTCTGTTATCATTACTGGTGGTACACGTCTGCTCTTCCGAGGAAACAAAGTAAATCCAAGTTCCTCGTCCTTACCACTGATGGCTGAGCGCATTGCATAGTCAAGTGCTATGACAAACAGGAAAGGAGCCAGTGTATCACCTTGTAAGACTCCTCTATGTATCTCAAAATAATCTGTCTCACCATCAGGGGAACAAACCTTTGCATGTGTGTTTGAAAATGTGACACTGATGGCTTGGACCAGTTTCTCTGGGATTCCATATGCTTGCAGTATGTTGAAGAGTTTTCTTCTGTGAATACTGTCAAAAGCTTTACTGAAGTCTACAAATGTGATGACTGCTTCTAGATTTCTCTCTCTCGCACCTTCAAGTAATCTTCTGAGTGCTAAGACCTGTCCTACAGTTGAGCGATCTTGACGGAAGCCATTCTGAGAGTTTCTGAGGAGAGGATCTACAAATGGTCGAATCCGATTTAAGATCATTCGGTTCTATGTCTTTGCCACTACAGAGCTCAGGCTTATTCCACGATAATTATCTACCTTTGTTAGATTCCCTGACTTTGGTATTGGGATAATATTAAGGGTAGACCAAACACCTGGTAGCTCTTCTTCATCATATGCACGGTTTATAATTTTAAGAATTAGGTCATCAATGGGAACATATTTTATCACTTCAGGTGTTACACCATCCTCCCCACTGCTTTTGTTGCACTTTATGCAATCTTTTGCTTTCTTATACTCGTCCATTGAAAATGGACCAATGGGGATTGGGTGCTCTTCAAAGATGGATGGTAGTAGCCCATTGTCTTCAAATTGGTCTGGAAGCTTCCCTAGCAGATTCTTGAAATGGGTATACCAAGTGGTAATCCTATCTGTACTGTTTTCACCATGTATCCTTGCTGTTTGTGTAGCCTTTCTACCAGAGATATCATTGATAAGTTTCCAACTTAGACCATATTTGTAATTGTCAGTTGCTTGTTCTATCTGGGTTACTTTCTGCAGGAGATCTTGTTGTTCTAGGTAAGCATATTTTTGGTACAGATCTCTCTTCTTTCTTTTATATTCCTCCCTTATGTGTCCATCAGGGTCGTCTTTGGCCTGCTCATATGCTTTGTAAGCCATCTTCATCTCTTCTCTTGCTCTAGTTATTGATGGGTCCATGCTGTGCACTTTGCGTTTAACCTTGGGTATTTGTCTCAGGCAGGTATTTGCTGCTTCTTGGTTTGCCTCAACAAAGTGCTCGTAAGTTTTTGAGATCCCATCATCTGGTTCTTGAAGGACGTGAAATCTGTTTGTTACTTCAACTGCGTATCTTTCCTGCAGTTGACGATCATCAAAAAGTTCTTCCCATAAGAACCTAATCTTCTTCACTTTACTCTTACTCGGTGATCGTAGACTGAGTTTCACTCTTGCAGTAACAACTCTGTGGTCTGATCCTAAAGTAGCAAAAGATCCATGAGCTTCACAATTTGTGACACTCTTTCGCCATTTTTGTCTGATGAGTATGTAGTCAATCTGGTGTGTTGTTTTATTGGGTGACATCCAGGTCCACAGCTTCCCACTTTTCTTCTGAAATATGGTATTAGTGGCAAGTAGTTGGTAGTCCTCCAATAATTCTAACAAACGCAATCCGTTGTCGTTTGTCTGTTTATTATGGGTAAAGAAGACATCATTAGGGCCAAGTCTAGCATTAAAATCACCCAATACAACAAGGAAGTTGTGTCGAGGTACAGTTTCAATTGTTCCTCTGAGTTTGTTGTAGAAGTAATTCTTGTCAATATTATCTGCATATTCACATGGTGCGTATGCAACAATTACAGTAAGAGCTGGGTTTCCCTGAAAAGAGGCCTTGATGATCCTGCTTGATATGTGATCAACACCAATCAGCGCCGATTGTGCTACTCTCCCAATGACAATACCAACTCCCCCATTTGCTGCTTGTACATCATTTCTCCAGGCTGATGCTGTGTATAATTGATAGCCAAGTCCTGCTTTGCAAACATTTACGTTGTCACTTAGCTCAGGCATGTGTACTTGTCTGTGTTCTTGGATTCCACATATTTCTATGTTATACTTCTTCATATTCCAAAACAGCTCGTCAGTTTTTAAACCACGTTCATGTTCTGTGACACGTGGTGCTGTAAGTGTCTGTATATTGAATGATGCTAGTTGAATGGTCTTCTTACACCTAAGTACTGCCATAGGTCTCTTGCACATATCAGTCGCACCCCTCCCAGCAGGGTTTAAGGATACACCGTCATGATGTTCGACGGGCGAACGTGCAGAAGTCCGTATAGCTTCATGGTTCCTGCGGACTCCCGCCGCTGGAAGTATAGGATTTGGTTGGTTGTTGCTGTTCATGATTCCATTCTTAGCTAAATTCAGGCGAGGGTCGCTACTCCTCTCGCCAGTGAGCTGTGGGAGGTAGAGGTCGCTCAAGCCTCACTCTGGGAACAAAAAGTCCCAACCCACCACCCATGATATATAGTGTCAAAAATTCAACTCAATTCATGCCCATCCAGCCAACCAAACAAGCCCATCCCCAAAAGCACAATGAAATATTTTTCACACTTACATATAATGTCCATAGATGTATTTCAAGCCCGTCCAAACAACCAAATTAAATTTTGTACACTTACATGATATATAGTGTCAATAAATTTAATTCAATTCAAACCCATCAAGTCAACCAAACGAGCCCATCCAAACAACAAAAAGGAATTATTTTGTGCACTTACTTATAACGTTAATACATACAATTCAAGCCCATCCAACCCACCAAAATAAGATATTATGTACACTTACAAAATGTATAGTGTCAATATCAAGTCAAGCCCATCCAGGCGAACATAACAAGCCCATCCAACCAACCGACATATAATGTTTTGTACACTGACATGATATATCAGTCCGAGGGCAGCGTGAGCTATAATAAGCCAAGAGTGCGAAATTTATACAACTCTCTCAGTCCTCTATCTGCACTCTGCGGAGCTGTGCGGACCTGTGCGGGCTAAAACTGAGATTTTGCAACTCTTGTAGATTTTGATTTAGTGAACGGAATTTCCTGATTCTTACATATTTAGAAAGAAGACCTTCTAAACCTACCTATCGTGCACATTTTATGGTATTTTATCATATCTGAATATTGTAAAAGTATTGGTGAAAGATATGGAACAAAAACATATATTCAGTTCGGTATAAGTGACAAGAAAAGTAGTTATTTTTGCATGATTCCAAAAGAAAATTACATATTTGGAAAGAATAAAATCTTAGCTTCAAAACGTAGTAACTTTTAATATCCTTTACTTTTTATACCAGTCAGGAGCTAGCAAAATATAAAGCAAGTCCAAAATACAGAAAATGCGGCGTTCTGATTGGCTGCTTGAATCAAGGATTGATGCGAGCGGGGATTTTGAAACACGTGGGAGCCGTTACCTGACCGCGCAGTGACCTTTGGTGCGTGGTGGGATTCGCATCAGACAATGAAATCACACTCAAAATCAGACCAGCCAATCAGATCGCAGTTATTGAAGCAATTTTGTATTTGCTGTACATTTAGCTAGCTCCTGACTGGTATAAATCCTGAAATACCATGTTTGGTGTATTTTTGGAAAGCTGAAGAGTTGCTGAAGATTATAAACCTATTTTCTCGTCAAATCATTGAAAATAAAGCGTAATTGTGGCTAGTTATTCAAAAAATTCCCAAACGGATTTTAACGCAAAATATATCGAACAATTTCTACTTTTTTTTTAAAGATATATTTTCTTTCTTATTAAGGAATATATATTTTGATAGTATGATATATTAATTACGAAAATTTCATGTCAAATAGTCATTTCTATGCAGAATTATAACCGCACAAAGACAGGGGTACAAGCTGCTAATTACGTATTCAAACACACAAACTCATGAATAGGACTTGCATAAATACGAGCGATTTCAAAAGCGCTGCCGGTGGACTGTATGAGAGATATAGTGCCAATAAAATCAATTCAATTAAATTCAATAACAACATATTCTATAACTGGGTGGGAGGGAGGGCAAATTAGCGTCCGATATCCCCAAGGATGAATTGAGAATGAGCTCCAGTTTCCCAATCAAGCGCGTATTGCGCGCGTCTCACAATCATTCAACGCCTTTCATTGGCTCTTATCCGCGTAGAGGAGGTACCTGCTGAGCCATTGCTAAGCAATCACTAAGGACGCAACCTCGCATCACTTACTATGCCATTATCAACCAATCACTGACTTGTTGCTGAGGGCGTGTTCTCATGAATTTCCCGCCTATGCAAATTCCAGAAATATGTCACTCATATTAATATATAACCACATTGCCATGAGTTATCGTAAATATCCTTTTATGATTTCAATCTGTCCATTCATTTCGAAGTTATTATGCAATTTAACATTTCTCACCGGCATACTTGTACCTTCATGTATATGAATTTTCTAAGATGCATCATCATATTCAGCTTCCCAATAACCAAGCATGTGGCATAGATTGCCTTATGCAATTTACGTGCAGTTAACATCAATTGGCGCAGCCTCTCGTGGAATAAATTTAAACAAGGAACCACATTTCTCTGTTCAGTTAACGTGTTCGTTAAAATATTCATACCACACATCAATAACATTTTTTCAATATTTGGTCTAGCGCCACAGCCACTACGAAATAAGCAATTACAGATTGCTCCGAGTGTAACGATTATAGTGATGAATAGTACAGAATCAATGCTAGCAGTCAGACATGGCATATGTGTTTTGTATCTTATTTAATTCCAAATTTATTCACTGTTCACAAGGTCCCGACCAGAGCGGGCAGTTTCAATTTAGACATTTTCCCTCTGAAAAGTATCCATGGAGTGCCTTGATTTTTTGTGTTCCACAGATCTAGACCAATGCTTCATTCCGGTCATTGATATCAAAACATGCCAACACCTTCTTTGGCATCCCCCCCCCCCCAAACCGTCCAGCGTTCCTTTTCTATACAAACGATGAATAGGGTCTAGATCTACAGTTAGGCTACCACATGCCTAGCTATAATTTCCAACAATCCTGCAATCTCACAGTTAACAAGTAGATCATTTCCTCCAGCGTAGCCTATCGACTAGACTAAATGACTAGGCCTACACTCTAGATCTAGATCTAGTCATAAGTAGTCTTCTAAGGGTAGATTTAAATTAGGCCGTTTAAATAATAAACAGGTCCTGATCTAGTCTAACCATGGCCTGGACCACCAAATGAGGTCTACATCTAAACATGACTATAGCCTATAACAACCACGGGCCTCTCATTTAGGCCTTATCTTGGGTCTATAGAATATATATCTAAATCTGGACCAAGATTTTTAGACTCTAGATCTATATCCTATCAATCAATGTTCCGGAATCGTGCAACTTCACCTGTCAAAATTATGCAGGCATGATCTCCTCCCTTGATTCCATCCCCTACTCACGGATCTTGCCACTCTGCCAGCTATCCCACGTCATCGGCAGCAATAACCTCCACTTTTCCCAGTCTACAACAGTCGCGACCCACTCTTCCATTTAATGCAAATCAATGATTATTTGAACCAAAGTTTACGAATTATCAGTCTAACATTTCGCCGGGTAAAAACCACTTGACGCTAGAGACAGCAAAACTAGCCCATGAAATATAGGCCTATCGTCTGCCGGGTCGCACTGTGAGGTAAAATACGGTATCCAGATAGGAAGATGGAATTTAGACAGATAAACAAATTAACGTCCGATATCCCCCCAGGCTGAATTGAGAATGAGCTCCAGTTTCCCAATCAAGCGCGTATTGCGCGCGTCTCACAATCATTCAACGCCTTTCATTGGCTCTTATCCGCGTAGAGGAGATACCCGCTGAGCCATTGCTAAGCAATCACTAAGGACGCAACCTCGCGTCACTTACTAGGCCATTATCAACCAATCACTGACTTGTTGCTGAGCGCGTGTTCTCATGAATTTCCCGCCTATGCACATTCGTACGCATTGATTTTGGCGGGCAGTATATTGCTATCCATGTGCCCATTCTCTTGATAACTGCACTCTCTCGCAAATGGATTTATTCGATAATTCGAATAATCTTATTTCCCCAATTGAATGCCAACATTTCTTTAATTAGAGCTTTGAAATATTATTGTCATTGCAGGGTATTTTTTTGTTGTTTCACATATTTAATTGCAATTTACTTATATATTAGCTTATAGTACATTATGTCTCATATTTTTATGTTTGGAATTAAGACACCTTTCCAATATGGTGTGGTCATGTCTACTTGAAAGAGACTCAACAACTGCTTGAACGCCTCTTTTAAACACAATTTGTGCCATTTTAAACTGATTTTTTTTTTTAATGATTTTTTAAGTTATGAATGTTATGTTATAATTGTTAATGTCACATAAATTGCAACACTGAATTCAACTGGCTGGATAATAGGTTAGAGTGGTCCGCAGACTGTAGTTATTTAGATAACTTTGCCCAACGCCTGGCAGCCCAGCCAGGTGAAAAAAGTGTCTAAAAATTTTGTGTTCTTTAATAATATGTTTTTATGTGGAATTAATTTTATTTATATTGTATGTTATCTTTCTGCCGAATTGAATAATAATAATAATAATAATAATATCTAGAACTGCAATCGTTGACATGAACAATGTGCGTGCATTGACGCTTTGACTAAAATATATCAAGGATTATAAAAATGTAAACGTATACCTTGAAATATATTGGTAAACGGAAATAGCCTTCACATGTAGAACAAATGTGTGTTAAACGATTGCGGTTTGTGTGCGTTGTTGAGTTTTTATCTTTATCCTTCTTCCTCAACGGCATTCCATAGTGATCTGAGCCCTCGTGGTTTTTCTCGATTTCGCGATTATGAAGCAAGCTGGTATAATGGCTCCTACAAAAACGTGATTTACTCGAAATTTTCTGTGACAACCTATATTATATTTGGTATCAATGGAAGGGCAATTTCAATGCGGTCATTGTGATGTCAATTTCAGGAGCAAATATTGAATGACAATGACGTAATGCTTTGTTACGTAATCCATTGAAAATTCGCTATTTTTTGTCCATAACTTTTTGATGACGTCATCAAATTTTACAAAAATTGGCAGATAATTGTGAAATGTATTGATACATACGCCTGCCAAGTTTCAAGTCCCTAAATTGAATATTCGCTCTTTTAGGGGAAGTTAAACTTGTTTTCCTGGTATCGATAATTTTTTATTTTGTACAACATTTTTGAGCAATTTGGTCAATGAATGGATATATTTTTCTTTACATTGCTGGAAAGGACATAGTCTGAACTACCTAAATCCAAAAAAATGTACGGTTTTAACGAAGCACAATGCAAATGCAGCCTCTTGGATTTTAGCCAAATTTTGAAACTTTAGAGGGCGCTATTCTCATTTTGCGTAATTGCTGGAGCGTGAAACATGTGGAGTGCGTGCCTCTATGAATTCGATTGCTAGAAAAGATTGTAATGAAAGACTTGAATTGGATGTACCTCCCAGGAGTGAATATAGTGAATGTTCTTCTCGTTTATCCAAATTCAAAGGTCTAAGACTTGGTCATCTTAATGTTCGCAGCCTTTATGATAAAATTGATGAAATACGGTTTTTAATCACTAAGATTCAATTTGATATACTTTGTTTGACTGAAACCTGGTTACATGAAAGATTAGTAATACTGAAATGAAAATTGATGGTTATATTTTATAGTTAGAAGAGATCGAGAAAATGGTCAAAGAGGCGGAGGAGTTTTACAGTATATCCGTGATACCTTAATGTTTTCTGAAGATGTGATTTAGACAACGAATTATTGGAGCAAATGGATTGACGTATTACTAAAATCAGGAAAATTACTATTGGTTGTGTTTATCGTCACAAATGCTGATCTAACTATTTTAATAATATGCTTGACATCTTTGAAAAAGCTAGTATGGGGAATGATAACTTAATTGTATTAGGAGATCTTAACTATGATTCAAGCTGGATGATAACTGTGTAATAACCCTGTAATCTACTTGAAAATTTCTTTAGACAAATGATTTTAAAACCCACTAGAAGTTACTAGTAGCTCATCGAAATGTTTAGATCACATTCTCAGTTCTATGGCAGACAGGCATTTAATCAGTGACGTTGCTAAAATTCTCATTAAGTGATCACTACCTGATTTATACATGCGTTGGTGTATCTAATGAAAAGAAAACATAAAGAATACGTTATCGAGATTTTAAAATTTTGATGAAAAAATGTTTATTCATGATTTGGAACAGTGTATAACCTTTAATGATACATATACTAATAACTTATCGGTAAATGAAATGTGTCAAAATGGAAAACTTCTTTCCTTGAACTTTGCGACAAACACGCTCCTTTAAAAGAAAGTAGAGTGAAAGATCGTTACAATCCATGGATTACCTCTGATGTAGTGAAGCTTATGTTATAAAGAGATTTTTTGAAAAGAAATATGATAAGCTTAATTACCTCATCTTTTGTATGAATATGTCTTACTCGTAATAATGTCACTAAACTAATTAAGAATAAAAACGTGAGTATTTTAATAACATAACCGAAAGTATAGGTAATAGCAAAAAAGTATGGAATGAAATCATAAATTTACAGGACGTAACAAAAAAATAACACTGATATTCCCAACACTTTAAATGGGGATGATTTTAATGATTTTTTGTGAACGTTGGTAAGAAAATTTCAGACTCATTCAAAGATGATACTTTTGTTTGGAATCATCCTGATAGCATTTATTCCTTTGCATTCCAGTCTGTCACCAGTGAAAAGGTTACAAAAATTCTTTCACAGATCTCAAGTGACTCTAATCTTGATATTTTAAATTTAGATACTAAACTCCTAAGGATAGCAGGGCCTCATATAGTTTATCATTGGGTGTTAATTTTAACGAGAGTTTGTCAAGCGGTTCAATACCAGATGATTGGAAGATCGCTCGAACCACTCCATTTATAAAGGTAAGGGGGTTAGATAATATGACTAATTACAGGCCTATCTCTGTGGTATGGCATCTGGCAATACTGGAGAAGAAGTCCAGAGTCAGTTACTTTTTTTATCTTAAAAACACAATTTCATATATTGACAGTACGCTTCTTCCTAATCACTCGACAACTACATGTTTACATAAAATTTTAGAGGATTGGTATGATGCTTTCAACGAACGCGAGATGGTTGGCGGTTGTTTTTTAGATATATCAAAATGCTTCGACTGCATTGATAACAATATTTTATTGAAAAAAAATGGAAAGATATGGTGTTAAAAATAATGAGTTAAGATGGTTCATTAATTATTTAATTGGTAGAAAGCAAACTGTTTATTGTCATGAGAAATTGTCTAAATTTAATAATCTCTCTGTAGGAATTCCCCAGGGTAGTGCCCTAGGCCC
>CALNVZ010003429.1:36469836-36501013 GCA_940671915.1 Paracentrotus lividus
TACTGCGAACTTATCAAAGATCATTAAAAAAGAAATACCCCATCTTTAAAAAAAATTGATATTAAAAAAGAAACGTCGTAACGTGAGTAACCGCTGCTAACGTGCTCAACCATCATGTAACGTGGAGTAAACACGCTAAAAAATTATCGATATTAGTGGGTAACATTTTTCTGTGGGATGTCAAGCTTTAAGGTGCTCATGGTGAGTGCTTGAAGTTTATTTTTGTTTAATTAAAAGCAAAATTGAGGCGTATACACCTCTTTCGATGTTGCGACCTCCTTGTTTCATCTCATAACATATAATCAGTGGTTATCCACAATCACACAAACAATATTGAATAGCTCGAGTTATTTCTACAAATGCGATGAGTGCAATTAGTAAGGACTCACAAGTTTAGATAAAACCAAACTTTAAACGAGCTGTATCTCGAACAATACAGTGAATCGCCCTTAACCCGCGTGAAAAACTGCTGAGGGTTCTTTTTCTAATAGTTTTGTTGGGAATTCTAGAGCCCATAATTTTGAAAATTCAGGCAAAAAATATGATTTCATATTCACTATATCTTGAATATTAATAATCATATTTATTCGTCATATGTATGTTGAAGTCTTTGATTTCAAATAGTTTGTTGACTCGAGTTTTCTTTTTTTGGAACAATTTTGAGGACTTATTGGACTTCAAGGATGAAGATAATCTCTCATCATCGAAAGTCATATTTCCTCAAAAAATAATATCTGAATAGTTAATCATTTCCATATTCAGACATATTTAGTTATCTCACTTTCTATCGATCTAATCTTGTAGAATATGCATTATAATAGGCAACCTAAATAAATGAACCTTTGTTTTCGTATTTATGGTTTTAAAAATATTAGTTGCGTCATAAGCCATCGAACACTTTCAATACTATGTCGTCCGCATAGTCTCAGAATGTGCATAATTGTTAGTCGGTCATTTTGCACAATGCTTTGCCATTTTCAGCCCGTCTATTTTCTTGTTATATAATCCCTCACATAATCTATGTCAATTTCAAATTTTTACTACTTATATTATATCTTCAACATTAAATATCACTCGTTTTCATCATTTCATCATAGTTTAGCGCTGCCTCACATTAGTTCTCTAATCTAAGAGAAAAACACTGGAAACTGGGCCACCCGCTCTTCTGCTCCTGCCGTTAGCAGGTGTACGGGTTAAAGTCGAATTACTGATGTGTATACCGCCTTTTGCCCACTTATCAAAACAGCAGGGAGGTAGAAAGAAGAAAGGCCATCCTACACACATTATTGAATTTTAGTGACTTTTATGTTTTGACCATACCATGGAGCCAAAAAGTAACGGTAGTAACCGCTAACGTGAGTAACCACTTCATCTGCACCCCTAGTAAAAACCATGTGTTTCTTTATTTTTTTAATTTATATACTCAAAAATTTTGTCTCCCTAATATACTTCTTTGAAATGGATATATATCAACTTCCATAAAAGCCCTTGTATGAGGACACTTATTCCTAACTGAGTGTCGACTTTTCATTTTATGCACTGTCCACAATCCATTGTTACGGTGAGTAACCGACACATTTTTAAGATTTTGCCAGTGAGTCATAATAAAATTTTCTCAAGTTTTGTTTTATACAAAGGATATGTTCAGACTGTGTACTTTTGTGTGATAAAAAAGATGTTTTACTTCCTATCAATAATAATGGAGTTTACAGCTCCAAGTATGAGTCAAGGGTGTCTCCAAATGTAACGTGAGTGAACCGCGTGGAAATAGCACATAGGAGGAAGAGTGAGAGGGTGAGGAAGACACAGAACGTAAGAGTAAAAGTGAAAGGAGGGAACAAGAGGGAAGGACTCGAAGAGTGAGAGAGCCCAGGATGAGAAGAATGGAAAAGTTTAATACAAATTTATATTAAGAAAAAAAAAAAAAAAAAAGTAAATTAAACGCATAAGGCGCATGCGTTTGATGGGTCCCTTAAAAGGTGGAGTTGTGACATCTGCTCCTCAAATATGATTTTGTTTATTGATTTACTTTAAAACTATACAGCTATATAGCTGAAATTTAGTCTTAAATTAAAGCTCTCATGTCGGGCAACAAAATACATGTCTTGAATTTCTTTTTAATTTCATCATTTGTCTGTTAATTAACTGCTTAATTAACGAGAGTCACGGGTGGAGGAGGGAGTCCGCGCAGGAGGAGCCGCGCAGCAAATAACTGTTACGAGTGTTTGCTGTAAAAGGACTAAAAGTATTTAAAAATTCAAAAAAATATTGAATTTGAATTTTTAAGCTCATGTCCACCAACCTATGGAATTGCCCCTATGCTATTTAAGTGTATTGACCTCACAAATTTGCCTTTTAGTACAGTAATAACACTATGATGTCTTGACAGGCTATTTACTATATCGTCGGCTTGGAGCCAGAAGGGCGCTATTGCAGATCAAGGATGTTCCGTTTGGAGCCAGAAGGGCGCTATTACTATTGACTTTGTACAGTAATAGCGCCCTTCTGGCTCTCAACGGAACATCTATAAGATGCAATAACGCCCTTATGGCTCCCAACAGACGATATAATCCTCATTACAACAATTCAGAGTATCTGCGATCATGATAATGTTAACTATTATGCTATGTATTTTTATAATTTATGTTATACTATGTAAAAATGAAATTTTGTAAATATGTTTTATTGAGTTAAAAATATAGACCATTATTATTATTATTATTATTATTATTGTTATTATTATTATTATTATTATTATTATTATTATTATTATTATTATTATTATTATTATTATTATTATTATTATTATTATTATTATTATTATTATTATAATTATTATCATCATCATTATTATTATTATTATTATTATTATTATTATTATTATTATTATTATTATTATTATTATGTATTGCCCGATTATGTTGAAATAGATCTGTTTTAAATCAAGAAGAGATTTAGTTGCTTCATTTCTTTTGCTTTTACATAAAATATGGCCTTAAAATGATGATCAGCTAAAATAAGTCATATCAATTCTACTCCACGTGAAATGTAAATCTAACGTATGACATTATTAAAATCTTAACATAAAGACGCGTCCATTATTTGAGGAGGGGAAACGCAACATTACATTCATGAGTTTAGTGGAAATGCACGTAGCTGAAAACAAAACCCGCGCTAAGGCGGGAAGCGACCGATTGACAACTGCATGCAATTATTACTTACGCACAAAAACTCGCCTAAAGAAACTTCCCTGTCGGTAAAATGGAATTGTCAGTCGATCCGTTCGAGGAAATTGGTCCTGGACATGAAATAAATAATTGAACTTTTATCATAGTTTTCGTAGGTAGATGCTTCAGACCAGATTGGGAAAAAGACATTTTGGCAAGCCTATACACCATTGTGCTAAAGTTGTAATCAGAATCTTTATTCACATAGATTGATGTTCCTAACGATTATTGATATAAATAGTGATCTTGTCACATCTTGCGAAGACGCCGTCCACATTCGATATGCATGTGATATGCGGAAATATTGACCCATCGAGTAAAAATTCGTTTGTGATAATGTTCAAAGTGACAGGACTTTTTTTTTTAACCAATCGAGATGAATGTAACCTATATTGGAAAGCTGAGAATTCAAGCTTTTAAAAACTGCTTGATCATTAAAGTGTTATAATTATGCGTAATCGAGGAAGATGACTATGCAGCGTATGAGCTATTTTGAGAGCAAAATCGGCCATATTGTACAGGATTTGATCTTACTAGGATTTCGAATTGACACAAGTGGCAGGACTTTTTTTTCCTTTTGCAATAAGTTATTCCTATTTTTGAAAAATTCGGACTCTTAGCGTATTCAAGTTGATCATTTCTTTGAAAATAGTTGCTCGCCATAATCAGAAAACAAAGTGAAAAAAACTGTGCAAAATACAAAAAGTCTATGGCCGCGTTCGCTTTGCGTAGAGTGATAGCGCCCTCTTCCCCTTAAGTTTACAACTAGAATGATATGATTTGACTAATATTTGGCTTTGTCTGACTATTAATTCAGTCTCTACTAAATCCAAAAGTGTCTGAAATGACTAAACTTTAGTCATTTGACTAACAATTCTATTCACTGACTTAATCCAAAGTGTCTGAAATGACTAATTTATGTTTACGTGTAAAAAAGTGCTTTACATTATTAATAATATGTTCGTTGAAAGACATTTTTTTATTGTGTTAAAGTATTTGTATTCATTACGTCAACCCCTCGTTTGCAAGCAGACCTGATCTGACCCTCCGTATTCCGGTCCCATACCCCCTTATCAAAAATCCTCGTTTGAAACTATTTCCAAGCACTATATTGACCCTGCATGGCCAGATAATCCCTGTTATCACACTTTACAACTCCACAGGCCAGCTTGAGCGTTGAGCCAGGGGTAAATGATAAACAACAGCTGGGATGTTACGTAATAGTAGCTCTGCCTATGAGTAGGCCCTTCAAAATAAAATGATTGTATTTGATATATTTCAAGTTTTCACAGGCATATTATATTAAGAAATCAAATGTTACTTCTTTTTCAATTTCAAACGAAGAAAATCGACCTCGGAATAAGGAAAGTACAAGAATAAAAAACTAATAAAAATGTATCGATACAGACATTTTGATCGTTTAATGTAAACAATATTGGCCCCCAGCTGTGACCTTGGGTGACCACTGTTTGGACCGAGGTCAAGGAACAGATGTTTTTTAGATAGATATCTGGTTGAGGTGTTTGTCACACCAGGGTCTCCTCTCACGTCCCTGGTCACACTTGGAAAAGAGAACTAATAGAGTTGCAAGTAGGGGTATACTGTCCTCAAACGGACTGCGTTCGTCATGTTAGACAGAAGATATCGTATTATTATTTTTTTATTGTTGGCTAGGGGCTAATGCTTTTGATAAATATTCGCAATATATTATTCTTAAGTGTAAACCTTTTAGTTTAGATGTTTATTATTTTAATCGGGTTTTATGCTTGTTATTAAGCACAATGTTGAGAAAAATATTCTTACACTTACTAGTACCAAATAATCTTGATAAAAAAATATAAACATACGGTAAACAGGGGGAGGGTCAACGAGTCCACAAATCCTCGGTCACACGAGGCCGAGTATTTTTCCCACGAATCCTCTGTCCCACGAGTCCTCGGTCCCACGAGTCCTCGGTCCCACGAGTCCTCAATCCCACGAGGCTGAGTATTTTCCCACGAGTCCTCGGTCCCACGAGGCCGATTTTTGTCTTATCATATTTTCTCTTATCAGGATGTTTTCCAACATCGATGAAACAATTTGAAAAGTTTATTCGTCATTGTAAGCTGAATTATACAACATAAATTAATTTAGTTGTGGTTAATACCATAGGCACTAGCATGGCGAATAATGGTGGCATCTCATTTCGCGGAGACGGGTTTGAGACTGATTTGGGACACTACGTCTAAAGTCGTCCCTAATCCTTCTCAGCAGTGGCGGTACGTCCAGGATTACAGGAAGGGGGGGAGGGCGTCACCAAATTTTTTGGTTTTTAACATGTACGGTCAATGAGTGTTTTCAAATTATAGGGGGGCAAGTCCCCTGCGCCCCCCCCCCTGGATCCGCCACTGCGTCTCAGAGACGTCGCCGCGACAGTAACACAAAAATTATAGGAGTCTTCTCCGCGACGGAGAAGAGTATCGGAGACGTCTCCGCGACAAGTTTCAAAACCGTCTCACAACTCGTCTAACATGTCTAAAAGTAGTCCCAATTCCGTCTCAAATCCATCTCCGCGAAATGAGATACCACCATTAGTTGAGGATATGTTTTTAAAGAATGTACTTCTTTGGTTTTACATTAAAAATTAAGATTTACATCCTTGAGAAATCCTAATTACATCCTTATCAAATGATTTACATTCAAATCTAATCTCGAATTTGAGAGATCATAATTCATGATCCCGAACAGGGGCGTAGACACGGGAGGGGGATGCATCCCTCAATTCAAAAGGTGGGGGGATGGCATGTACAATTACCCCCCCCCCTCAAAAAAAAAAAAAAAAAAAAAAAAAAAAAAAAAAAAAAAAAAAATGTATTTTTTTTAAAGCTGAAATGGGCTTTCCACACTCCTTTTTCTTCCATGGAACTCTAACATTTTCGCTCGCGCTTATTATTGTTATTATTATTATTATATTTTGGGTTTTTTTTGTTAAAATCCAGATTAATTATTTATATTATCTATTATATTTTTAAACAACATAGAGTTTCACCGATTGGCAGTCATCAAACAAAAAAAATAAATAGTCGGGATAATGCATTTACGCCAAAGTTCTTTATTCATTTCATGTCAAATTTGCGACGGACCTGCGTCTTCGTCAGGAACATAATTTTTGTAAATTATACTCCTGACGAAGACGAAGGTCCTTAAAAAATTGGAGAAGAAATGAATAAAGATCTTGGCGCAAATGCATAGTCTCGACTATTTGCTTTTTTATTATATTTTTCTGTATATTTAGGCCTATACTTATTTTAGTATTTCCAGGGAAATTATTATTAATGTTTTTCCTTCATAGAGCTCTATTTCTACATTGTTCGTCATATAGGTGGAATATTTTTTTCCGGCATAAGCGACATTATGTTACTCCGGTTTTAATTTCTTGAATGTGTTTGTCACCGCTTTCACTTTCCGGGCTCCTGGGTATATCTTGGACGTTCCCTCAACACTTCCCGTGGATTTTTCTTCAAAAAAGTTTTTCGCCGCCAGAAGATGGCCATTTTCGCAATTTTTTCTTATTTCTGGGGCCCTTTCTTGTTTAAGCGACCCACCAAGGCCCCCTCAACCCTACCCCAAGGAAACACATCTGAGGTGTAGATTTGTTATTGTTCTTTAAATTAAATCTAGATGTATGGTTACAGGCTCGACTCTTTTGTCTAGGGGAGGGGTCAAAATTTATTTTGATTGGGGTTCATCATTGATTTTATTCATTTTTACACCATGGAAATTTTGATCTTCCATAATTGTATTGTAAGATCTTAACCAAATATAAATCAAAATATAGGATTTCTCAGTCAGTTTCAGAAGCTCGTCACTCCATTTGATAAGTGGTTCATTCAAGTTAGGACGATTTATCTTTCAGTCGATTTTCCGGAGATCACATTCCCTTTTCCAGCAATCAGTTACATGTTTCATTTGTTCAAATTCCGGTTAAGTGCGCTATATACGTAAAACAGTAATTTAATTTAGCAGAGACGCTGTTATGATTGCGCAATACCTCCATAAGCAGCATTTAAATTCATTCCGAGTTTTCAACTTACAGTAATTAGCATTCAAATAAGGACTTAAATTTATAGCTGCAGGAAATGTTTTGTTTTTAATCATATTAAAAAAAAAATTCATCAAATGTTTGCGAATTGCTATTAGCAGCAACCGTGAATGAGTATGTACCTTATATTACGGCATGTGCTTAAGTATGAGATATATTTTTCCAGTTATCAATTAGTTCATGAAATTATTTTCCCCCCTACATTTTCTCTTTTTACTCATGTAACAATCTATCTTGCATAATTACGTAGTCAACACACAAAAACTCTTTCACATAACAAATTAATTCATGCGTGCATTCAAGGGGGGGGGGGGTAGGCGGACAGGGGGCGCCAAAAACAGGAGAAAGAGAAAGAATTGAAGGAAAAAAAGAGAAAGGGAAAAAGAGGGGGAAAGGGGAAAGAAAACAAAGGGGGAAAAGGGCGTCATAATGGTCGCCAATTCTATCTTAAATTTAGGGGGCTCCAAATCAACTTTAAACTAAGGGGCGCCAAATAAACCTTAAAATTAGGGGCGCCATACTGATCTCAAATTGAGGGGGAGCCACTTCGATCTTAAATTTAGGGGGCGCAAAATTGATTTTGAATTTAGGGGCGCCATATTTATCTTTAACTTAGGGGCTCCAAATTGACCTAAAACATGTAGGATCTTAAATTAAGTTGGGCGCCGCTTTGATCTTGAATTAGGGGCGCCAAATTGATCTAAAACCCAGTGGCGCCAAAGTGATCTGAAACTTTTGGGGCGACATATTGGCGTTAATTCGATGATAGATTCAGGGGCACCAAATCAACCTTAAAATAGGGGCGCCATAATGATCTTTGATATTTTATTCTAAAGTAATTAACCAGAGCTTTTAAAAAAGAAGAGAATAGTTGTTTCATCATAACACTCAACAGTAAAGAAATGTTTAAAATGATCTAAATCTCAATAAAAAGAAAACGTTATATTTTTTTAATTATTATTTTTTAATTATTATTAATATAGGTTTTCCCGGCCAATTTCATACATTTATCATTCATTTTCATTTAATGTGTATTCAAATTCTTGTGTTTGATGCGATGGACCGACTTTAGTCAATTAATTTCGTGTTCATGCTCTAAAATCCGTTTTTAGGCAAACAAAGTTATGGTTACAAAGTTCAAATTCGGATATAGGCATTTAATTTCAGTATTTGTGCATTCAAATTAGTGAGAATTTGAGTATACGGAATGAAATGTCGACAGAATGAAGACGAATTTGAATAGTTATTGCCGAATGTGTATGCTTATTATATGAAGTAGAATGGGCAAATACGAAATCGATCACAGCAATCGTTAATTTTGATGATTGAATACGATTTTGACTGGCAACATTTTATGCATCAGCGTTTTTTTTCGAAAGTGAATGCCTCTAATATGCAATTGATTGACAAAACAATGAAATTGGCCGGGAAAACCTATATTATTCTCATGGAATAGATATAAAGCTTCAGGAAAAGAAATCACTTTCTTAAATGTTCAGTCTAAAAGTAACCAAGAATTTAAAATGATTCGTATACCAATTTGGTTTAACCAATGCCAAAGTTGATTGCCTCAGCGCGGATTTGATTCCGGGATTGCACGCATTCCATCAGATTTACTAATTTGATTGCTTTTGAGGGGGATTTTGATTTGAATGCTTTTAATATCAAAGCAAAGGAACTAAGTTGGAATTTGAATGATGAATTTGACGCAGTAGAAATATTTTTGGGAATTTGAATGAAATGATTATCGAATGGAGTGACGAACTTCCGAAATTGAGTGGGAAATCCTATAAAATATTATCAATAATGACTATTTACAGCCTTGTTATTAAGGCTTAACAAAATTTAAGGGGCAAATTATGATATAGGCCTATATGGGTTAAAGGTTGTTTTTCATTTCTTTTGTTTTCAGCATAAAGATGGAATAAAATATTCCAAATTTTCCCCAATCTCACTTTTACTTCAACCCTCCCCTAGACAAGAGACCTAAGCCTGTCCACAGAAATATAGATTTAACCTAAAGAACAATAAAAACAGTACATCTCAGTCGCGTTTCCTGGGTGTAGGACTGAGGGGGGCTTGATCGGTCGGGAAAACAAAAAGGGTCCCCAAAATGAGAAATTTTTTTATAAAAATGGGCATCATGGGGGTTGACAAAACTTTTCTGGAAAAAAGGTCCACGTGAAGGATTGGGAGAATGTCCATGATGTAGCCAGGGTCCCGAAAAGTAAAAGCAGGGACAAACATATTCAAGAAATTAAAGCAAGAGCAAAATCATGTCGCTATAGCGGCAAAAAAAATATTCCACCTTTATGACGGACAGTGTATTAGTCGATTTATCCTATATTTTATTTTAATTGTATTTATACTTATAATTGCATTTTTAATATAATAATATTTACAGAGTGGACAAATCTTTAACATAAAATAAATTGGCTTAAATTACTTTTATCTACTAGAGGTGTATGCAGTTCTTGCTATATTTTGCAGAATAAACCCTCCCCCCCCCCCATCCCATTCCCTTCGGGTCCCACGTGTTTTTTGTTAACCTTCGTTAATAATTGAGTATTTATTATGATTCTTATATTGCAAGATTCTGTTCATTTAGCCTCAAAACTTTCTGCTTGCATGATTTTTTTCTAATTTATTTTTTTAAATTTTATTCTTCTCTCTCTCTCTCTCTCTCTCCGGCTTCTTCTTTTCTTCCCTCCTTTTTTTTTTTTTTTTGTTTTGCTTTTGTTTTGTTCTTTGTTTTTGTCTTTTTTCCCTCTTTGTCTTCTACCCCCAGGCCCCCCATTTCCCCCTTTTTCTCTTTCCCTCCTTTTCTCAGTGCCCCCCCCCTCAGAGTAGCATGATGCTACTCAAGTATAAATCAAAATATTGCCCCGATTTACCAAAGCTGCAGCAAACCAATGCCCGTTGTATTAATTAATCACAACTTACAAGATCGTGAATTTAGTATTCATTTGAGACATTTCCATCATAAATTTTTGTCAATTTTTGACGCACCTAAACATCCTAATGAACAAAATATGTGATATGAGAAAAATCGGTCTCGTGACCCTCGGCCTCGTGGGACGAGGGACTCGTGGGACCGAGTACTCTTGGGACGCGAGGACTCGTGGGAAAAATACTCGGCCTCGTGGAACCGAGGACTACGGTGGGAAAATACTCGGCCTCGTGGGACCGAGGACTCGTGGGAAGACCCCATAAACAGGACTCAAATATTGACATTTTTGGTTAAAAGTTAGTGTTTCCCTATAATACTATATAGGATTTTAGTGTTCATCATACATAAAAGGCCAAGGACAAACATAGTATGTTCCCTTATATTGGCCGAGAAATATTCTTTTCACAAGAAAAGTTAGTTGGAAACCCCAGCATGATTATTTTATCAATTGGATTCAAACAAGTAGTTTAAAAACATATACATGTATGCCAGTTATACGTATCAGGACATCCCCCCAGGAGGGCAACTCCCCGGGACAACTCCTGGAGGACAGCTCCCCGGAGGACAACTCCCCCGGAGGACAACTCCCCGGAGGACAACTCCCCCGCAGGACATCTCCCCGGAGGACATCTCCCCCAAGGACAGGTCCCCCAAGGACAACTCCCTCAGAGGACATCTCCCCCGATGAAAACTCCCCCGGAGGACAAGTCCCACTGAGGACATACCCAGCTAACAATTGGACGTTCTCTGACGTTTTAAGAACGTTCCAAGTTCGTTCTATGGACGTTTTGTCAAAACGTTTAGAAAAACGTCCTTTTGTGGAAGGTTTTGGACGTTAATAAAACGTTCCAAATGGACGTTTAGAAAACGTTTTCTAAACGTTTAAAAACCCCAAAAGAACCTTTCGAAAAAATTTAAGGACCTGTAGAAAACCTTTGGAACCTTATAAAAAGTCCAAAAACCTTTTACAACGTTCTGTGGACGTTCTACGGACGTCCAGAAAACCTTTAAAAAACCTTTGGAACGTTCCATGGACGTTCTGCGGACGTCCAGAAAACCTTTAAAACGTTCCAAAAAAACGTTCTGCGGACGTCCAGAAAACCTTTGGAACGTTCAGAAAACGTTTTAAGAATGTCTATAGGAACGTTTGGGAGAACCTATTAAAAACTTATGTAAACAATGTAATAAATAAAAATATGTTATTATTTGCACCTCAAGCTCTTGGCCAAATTGTGGAATGGTACTTAAGAGTGAAGTTACTCCAATCAAAATCATGCTTAAAGGGCAGACTTGAGTGGGATTCATTTGGATTTAACTCTATATATTGCTCCAGTAAATTTATAGTTTATTGAAAGTATGTTTGTAATGGTTAGTTATTACTTCTTTTGTTATGTTAGTACATTCCAATACTGAATTAGTGTTTTTAATTACTTTATGTGTGTTTCAGAACAATATTACAATAAAACGAAATACCAAAGCATGAATTAATTACTGCTAAATAGAAAAAAAATCATTAAAAACGTTTATTTCCATATGTCCAACGTATTATATGCAAATTACCACTCATTTGCATAAAGTCCTATTTGGACATTTTAAAAACGTTCATAAACGTTCAATAAAATATGTTCAGTTATAAGGTTCCAATAAAACGTTTTGTGAACGTTTTGATTAAAACGTTCCATTTGTAACGTCCAAAGAACGTTTAAAAACGTTCTTTTGGAACCATTGTTTTTTCACAAATTGAAAGTCCAACTTGGACGTTATATAAACGTTTCTAAACGTTCATATTCAGACGAGGACCTACGGGACCTGAATAAAACGTTTTTAAAACGTTCTGAAAACGTTTTGTGTTTGCTGGGTATCCCCCGAGTACAACTCCCCCGGCGGACAACTCCCCCTGAGGACAACTCCCCTGGAGGACAATTACCCCGCAGGACAACTCCCCCGCAGGACAACTACCCCGCAGGACAAGTCCCCTGGAGGACAACTCAACCATTTCGGAGAACAGATCCACATGCACTCGTTAATTTTTGCTTCATTTGCGATTTTTATTTATTTTTTTTTTTTTAACCGAAATAGCCACTCATTTAGATACAAAATCTTTGGCAATTTTTGTTTTTTCCGGGGAAGGGTGTTAAAGTTTGGCAGCTGAAGAGGCGCACTGCTATAGGAACCGAATTTTATCGTCAAAAGAGAGAGAGAGATATATCAATTTCAATCTTAAATCACCATAGGAAGATGATCTGATTAGATTTTGGAGTATGTAGGGCAATGGTCAGGCCCGTAACTAGGATCTTTGCGGGGGTTCGAAATTTGAAAAAAAAAATGAACCTTTTGAAGGGATGATTTTTGAGCGCGAAGCGCGAGTCGAAAATTTTGACTAAAATGACCCGAAGCGGTATATTTTTACTTTGGTGGGTTTTTTTTTTTTTTTTTTTTTTTTTTTTTTTGTTATTCTTTTACATAATCGATAGACGGAATCCAACGTTTCTTTTAGCCCCCCGCCACACCCAAAAAAAGGAATTTTCGGAAACGCGAAAGCGTCAAGTGAAAAATTTTATATCACACCTCTTCAATTATACAAAAATACATGTACTTAATTTGATGGAAGTGTTTTGTTTTGGCTTGTTTCAGCAAATGTTTTAGAATTATAAATGTTTTCATCGGATATGTTGACGGAAATACTGAAAACTTGGTTGATATACCGAGCCCCTTGCTGTAGACGACTAGAGATATGTAGGCCAACTCGCCCTTCGTGCTCTTTTCTACTCCTGTAGCTTCATATTCAAGTTCCCCATTATAGCATCCTTCCTTTTTTCAACATTTCTTTTATTTCTTGCATTTTCATCAATTTTCCTTTTCTGAGGGTCACATTTCGTTGGGTTAGCTCTGAAATCTGCCAAACCTAACAACCTTTTGAGGGAAGGAGTAGCCATTCATAGATTGGAAGGGGTGGTTCCAATGGATGATTAGCAATTAAACAACCATTCCCATCCCCGCTTGTCATTACAGAAGGGTATACTCCATGCGAAAAGTACAGTAATAATTGTAACAGGAAGAAAAACCAAGGGGTTGGCATAAAATCAATATATAAAGCATTTAAAGTGAGGGGAGATGTCATCCGGGGGAGTTGTCCTTTTGGGGACCTGTCCTCCGGGGGGAAATGTCCTGCAGGGGAGTTGTCCTGCGGGGGAGTTGTCCTCCAGGGGAGTTGTCGTGGGGGAAGTTGTCCTCCGTGGGAGTTGTCCCTGGGGGGAGCTGTCCTCGGGGGGACTCGTCCTTGGGGGTCCTGTCCTCCGGGGGAGATGTTCTGTGGGGGATTTGTCCTCCGGGGGAGATGTCCTAGAACCCAGTTATACCTATGTTACCTACGAATACATTACCTGTTACCTACGAATACATATGTTCTACCTCTTTTATAAGCAAATGTAATGAGCGGATTTCGAGTCATTCTCTTTTCTTTCAGTAAGATATGACAAATTCTAATTAGCGTCGTGAAGATTAAACAATACAAACTGACACAACCCCATGTTTTTCAAACAGATTGTCTTAAAACTATAACTTCAATCAGATATGGCAAATACAAGGAAATTATGAGCACAAGCCCTGCTCTTACCAATATTAACTATTGTTAGAATCTTATTGATGAAATGGAATGACCTATTTGGAAGGAAAATGTATATTAGGAGGCAAAATCCTGACTGTATCAAATTAGGGTACGTGTATTCGTAGGTTAAATGCAAAAAATACGTTTTAATTTACCCCTCAGTGCACACAAAGCCAATTTGGGAGAATAAGCGTGGCAAGTTATCACACGAATAGGTTATGTTGACTTTAAAGGGCCTGTCCCACAGGAGGTGATCGTTGTGGCGACAACCTATGCATGTTAGAACCTGCCAGAATCGTGTCAGAATCGTAGGTGACCGAAGATCATATACGTATCTACGACTCTGTCTACGATAGCCTACGACAACGACTTGCTTCCACGCAAACAATAGGCTAACAATAGCTGGTATCCGATAATACAATAGCCTCAACCTTCGCGCATCTCGCGGCTCGACTTCTCTTGCCGCAGCTTAAAATCAACCAAAATATGAACTTGCGCACTGTGGCGATCCTTGTGACTGACACAGGCGATCGAGTGTTTTCTATCCGATGGCGGCCCGTCGCCTTTAGGTTCGTGATAGTCCTCTCAGTCGCGCATTAAAATTTGGGTCGTGAGTGATTTTTGAAAATTTCAAAAATTTGCGGCGACTGTCCAGTATCTGAATGGGAGGCCGATCCTGATTTTGGTGAATGTAGGTGGCGACAAAGGCCGTAGCAGCTTAAATTTCACTGACCGTTCGGTTCAGCGATACGTGCAACGTACGCTGGAGCACAACAACCTACAACTTGCCGCCGTTCTGCTCTGCTAAACATGTTCTATCTGGCGACAATCTACGATAGCGCCTTTTCGCGACAAGAGAAGACAGGCTACGGTCATTGACGTCAACCCAACTGACGCCGGCTATTGTTTAACTTGTTGAGAAACTAGCGGCGAACAGAATTTTGCTACGTATTTGTTTGCGACAGACGCGATAATTCACGATCTTATAGGCGATTGGACCTGCGCATGGTGGCGATGGGTACTAAAAAGTAGTTCGCAGGTTGTCGTCACAACGATCGCCTTCTGTGGGACAGGCCCTTAAGTGGGTAAAAAGACTAAATCATCAAAGATGTTCTAAATCTGGACTCCACTTTTTGGCCGTGTACACTTTTCGCTGGAATCGACCATTTATATATATTTTTCTCTCTCTCCAAAGCTTTGACTTGGTTCTCTGGTGCCTCCCCCATCGCTCAACCTAGTCTTTACAATAAGTGCATAGCTTACAATCATCATAGGGAGTATATACTTCCAATCAGCTGTCAGAGGAAGCGATACGCGCTTTGTGAAGGTTTATTTATTGTTTACTTTTTACACTTTTTTGGGTTGATAATTAAAACAATGTAGGAATTTTGCTCGGTATATTCATGGTATGGTTAGTCTTTGGAAAAATACTATGAAATAAGGAAGAGAAGAATAAATATAATAAAGGAATAAAGAAGAGCAGTTTTACAGAATTTGCAAACGTTACTGTAATTCTCAATTAAAACAGTAAAAGGGTCACTGGACCGAAATGCCTCAGCAGTCACAGCAGACATTTACGTTGGTTACGTCCGGTTTGCGTCCAATTTTTTTTCTTTCTGCATGCGTATCCCCCACGGATGCCTTCCATCAATTAAAAGTCAGCAGGAAATAGTGATAATCGTATCAGGACAATTACCCCCAAGGACAATTACCCCCGGACAATTACCCCCGAACATTACCCCCGGACAATTACCCCCGGACAATTACCCCGAGAACAATTACCCCCCGGGACGATTACCCCCCCCCGGACAATTACCCCCGCAGACAACTACCCCCCGACAACTACCCCGAAGGACAATTACCCCCTCCACTGGCAATTGATGTTGGAATCAAGCAGCGCCCATTGTGAGTCTCGCCTGGTGTTTTCGAATTATTTTATCCTTGATCTTATCTTAATGGCTTTCTCTTTCTCTTTCCCTTTCTCTTTTATATCGATCTTTCTCCTTTTCTCTCTCTCTCTCTCTCTCTCTCTAATTTTCTTATTTTTCCTTCTTTTTCCCCCTTTCCATTAATAATAACAATAATATTAAGCATTTATAAAGCGCCGACTGTATCAAGTAAACTATTCAGTGGCGCAGCTAATATTATTACCCGGCAATAGACATAGCTGCCATAATAAAGGGCGCTTTATTACGCATTCGAAGAATTTCTTCCTACCATTTACCTTACCTGGGTCAAGTCTGGCAAATTGTAGATTAATATCTTACCAAAGGACATTAGTGAAATGGAGGGGATTCGAACCGCGTACCTTGTGATCCATTCGACCACACAACCTCCACCCCCTCCTTTCCCCCTTTTTTGTTTGTTTAGCAGCACCTTCTGCGTCATGAAAAATGGGGGGGGGGGGAGCTTGCGCCCCAAGCCCCCCCCCCCCGTATGGATACGCATATATGCATCAGAAAATATGTAAACTGGTCCTCATATTCCGACGGTGGATTCTGCAAAATCCGTAGGCGGTCATCAGGGCCATAATCAATGACTCCATAAATCAACAAATAAAGTGAAAAATAACTTCTGTATGATATTTAATTTTACGATTAACCTTATTTTTGCATAAATTGATGTTGGGCTTTCGTTTATATTTTCACTTTATTTTGTTGATTTATGGAGTGATTAATTATGGCCTTTATTGCCGCCCTTAGAAACCATGGGTTCAGACCACGGTTTTATTTATTTGCCTGATTTTTCGTGAAATTAAACAAACAAGGTGGTTCGCAAACCACAAGTTTCGCCTGATTTCGCTATCAATAAGACACGCAATATGACCTTTTGACCATTAAGTTGACCTTTTGACCCCTATATGACTTTTGACCTCATCATTCTCATCAACACACAAGTGGTATTAACCAAGGATAATTTATACCAGGGGTGAACAAAACTGATGCTATAAAAAATGAGTGAAAGTTAAACAAAAAGTTTAAGAAAAGACGACCTTTAAGTTGACCTTTCGACCCCTATATGACCTTTGATCTCATCATCCTCATCAACACACATGTGGTATTACCCAAGAATCTTTTGTACTAAGTGTGAACACAATTGATTGAGAAATAAAGAAATGCGAGCAAGTTAAACAAAAACTTTAACATTTTTGTAACATGGCCTCATATGATTTGACCTTTTGACCTCTAGATGACCTTTGGCCCAATCATCCTTATCAACACCTATTTGGTATTACCCGAGTATCATTTGTACTAAGTGTGAACACAAATGATGCAGAAATGAAGAAATGAGAGCAACAGACCAGCAGACTAACAGGAAAAGTGATTACTAGGTCTCCAACATCCATGCCTGTGAGGGGTAATTGTCCGGGGTTATTGTCCTGTGGGTATTGTCAGGGGTATTGTCCTCAGGGGTAATTGTCTCGGGGGGTTATTGTCCGGGGGTAATTGTCCGGGGGTAATTGTCCTGGGGGGTAATTGTCCGGGCGGTAATTGTCGGGGGTGATTGTCAGGGGGTAATTGTTCCTAGAACCAGTGTAATATCGTTCATCAATTATCAAAGTATACATAAAAATGATGAACAAGATGAAATAAGATTTAAAAAACCAAAAAAAAAACCAAAAAAAAAACGTAACTATACGTAAGTGTCTCTGTGACTGCGGCATAATCCAAATGATTAGTCGATTGAAAAAAGACACAATTTAAAAAACGAAAGTTTAATGTATTTCCTCCCTGGGAGTAAATAATATTGTCGACTTTTAGTCTCTTCCTGTTTGTTTTTGTTTTTGTTTTTGTTTGTTTGTATGTTGTTTTTTTTTAAAGCATTTCACATTTGACACAAAATTCAGCAGCACACTCTTATTTTTTTTCTCCTGTAAGAACTTTTTGATGAAATGAACTAGCCTGCCTCGAAAGAGAGAGAGATTCAAATAATTTTATGTTACGTCTGTAATATTGATTTAATGTTGTTCTTTGCAGTCGAACCCTTGCCGGAAAAGCCATGCGTATTTCCCGTTATAAAGGAAGAAACCCCTCTGATTAGCTACTGTTGCAATGGCAGGCAATCGTTGGACGGCAAACCGGAATGCAACGTAAAGTGCAAAGGGATATCACGAAAAGAGGTGCTGAATGAATTGTGAAGGTTGATCTTAGTTCCTTTACAAACCTTATCGTGCCTCAATCAATCATAGACATCTCTTGTCCGTTTTGTCTTGCTCAAAAATTATAGTTTTCCCCGGCCACTTTCATTGTTTTGTCAATCAATTTCATATTAGAGGCATTCATTTTCGGAAAAAACGCTGATGCATCGAAATGTTGCCCGTCAAAATCGTATTCAATCATCAAAATTAACGATTGATGTGATAATGAAATTAGATACCTCTATCCGAATTTGAACTTTGCAACCATTACTTTGTGTGCCTAAAATTGAATTCGAGAGCATTAACACGAAAGTGTTTGACTAAAGTCAGTCTGTCGCATCAAACACACGAATTTGAATACACATTAAATGAAAGCGGATGATAAATGTATGAAATTGGCCGGAAAAAACCTATAGTAAGTTGACACATGAGTCCTATCCCGAGCACTGTCGATTTGAATAGAATAGCCTTCGTATCGAAAAAGAGATAATCCTTTTTTTTTATGGCCCGTATTCCAGTTTGGTATTCATATGTTCTCACCTCTACAATAACGATACCTTTCATGAATGTGAACGCATAATGATCACGGAATAAAATTCAAATGAAGGCAATCAAGTTTACTTCTCTCGGACATCAGGGACATCCTTTTTTGTTCCATTTTCCTGTAACTTAAAGGTAAAGGGCTTGTCTTTTCAATTGTGAAGAGCAAAAGTAGATGAGCTTGGAATATGGGCTAAAATGTATAACTTATTTAGGGTACATGCAGGTAATATGGGCCAGCAGGTAATATGGGCCACCTGAAGCAAATCATGTCGTGACCGTCGACCGGTGACCGGTGACCGGTGTGAGCACCATAATGTTGTTCATATGAACTGTATACGAAAATATATCGTCGTGAGAGTATCTGATGCCGAAAATTCTCTGAGAAAATTGCTGAAAACCAACAAGGTAGGTAAAACTTACGGCATTTTTTTACCCTGATGTAAAATATGATATTTTACAGAATGTGATGGTGAAAGAGTGTTTGAGGGGGTAACCTCGATTGTTTTGTATATTTAGTAAGCTTGTAGTTTTATTTTGATCATACTAGCGTGTACAGGTTAATTTGTTTTAATGAAGGGGTGCAATGTGGCATTGAATGCTTGCCTGACACAGCAACATTAGTGCAGGTAATATGGGACATCCAAAATGGCGGAAACAATTCTGGTACTTAGTATTGGGATGAGGCATCAATCTCTTTGCTACGATTTTGTGGGGTATATTCACAGTATATAATTAACATAAATAACTTATTGTAGGCCTATATTGACTTGTATAATGGAAATAATATTTAAATAATATTTTAAAAAGAAATAATATACAAAATACATAACATTAAGTAATATAGTCAAAGGATTTACTGAAGGGTCTTATAATTTCGAATTATATCTTAAACTTAATGATTTTCAACATTAAAGCAAATTCCAGACATGGTAGAGTCATTGTAGTTTTTAAAACATACATTAAATACATGTGCCCATATTACCTGCACATGCAGGTAATATGGGCACTTTGGTAATGACGTCAACATTTTGATATTCCAGACAAGGGGTTGGTGATAATTGGTTTTCTTCACAATAAAAGTTAGAGCAGTAGTTATTGATTCATATAAACAGAGAATAGACTGTGTGTCATTTCGCAACCTTATGCAAATTAGGCAAATGAGCTTAGGGTGCCCATATTACCTGCATGTACCCTATTTATTATTATTTTTTTTTTTTTTTTTTTTTTATAAACTCTATTTTGTGCAGCTTATCAAGGGTGAGGAGGAGGTTTCATTATTCATGCTTATGTTTCTAAAGGACAAGGATGTGTTTTGCGATGGTATTGTTGTTTTTAACTTATAAGCGCCAATATTATTACGCAATTATTGCGTAATAAATTTTCACAACCTTTCACTAGTTTTACACGTCAAAATAAAATTTAAAAATCGACAATAACTCTAGGTGACAACACAGTGACCGAATAGGCAGCTCGTACGTGAACAACGTGTTGCTCTAAAAAGGCAATCCCTTCTGCTTTTTTTTTTAACGCAGAAAAGACTTAGTGTATTTGTCGATTTATATAATAACGAACATAATCTATGTATATTCCTAATGTAAAGACTTAGTGTACTTTGTAGATTTAAGAACAAACATAATCTATGTATTTAATATTCCTAACGTAAAGACTAAGTGTACTTTGTAGATTTAAGAACAAACATAATCTATGTATATATAATATTCCTAACGTAAAGACTAAGTGTACTTTGTAGATTTAAGAACAAACATAATCTATGTATATATAATATTCCTAACGTAAAGACTAAGTGTACTTTGTAGATTTAAGAACAAACATAATCTATGTATATATAATATTCCTAACGTAAAGACTTAGTGTACTTTGTAGATTTAAGAACAAACATAATCTATGTATATAATATTCCTAACGTAAAGACTAAGTGTACTTTGTAGATTTAAGAACAAACATAATCTATGTATATATAATATTCCTAACTTAAAGACTTAGTGTACTTTGTAGATTTAAGAACAAACATAATCTATGTATATATAATATTCCTAACGTAAAGACTTAGTGAACTTTGTAGATTAAGAACAAACATAATCTAATTATATAATATTCCTAACGTAAAGACTTAGTGTACTTTGTAGATTTAAGAACAAACATAATCTATGTATATAATATTCCTAACGTAAAGACTTAGTGTACTTTGTAGATTCAATAACGAACATAATCTATGCATATATAATATTCCTAACTTAAAGACTTAGTGTACTTTGTAGATTTAAGAACAAACATAATCTATGTATATAATATTCCTAACGTAAAGACTTAGTGTACTTTGTAGATTCAATAACGAACATAATCTATGTATATATAATATTCCTAACTTAAAGACTTAGTGTACTTTTTACATTTAAGAACAAACATAATCTATGTCATATCAATTCTACTCCACGTGAAATGTAAATCTAACGTATGGCATTAAATCTTAACATAAAGACGCGTCCATTATTTGGGGAGGGGAAACGCAACACCGCATTCATGAGTTTAGTGGAAATACAGCTGAGCGGCGCAGAAAATTATACGGCTCCACATAAATGTCAACTATAAACCCGCGCTAACGACGGGAAGCGAACAGTTGACAACTGCATGCAATTATTACTTAGCGTACAAAAACTCGCCTAAGAAAACTTCCCTGTGGTTGAATGGTATTTGTCCGTCGATCTGTTTGAGCAAATTACTCATGGACATGAAAGAAATAATTGAACTTTTATCATAGTTTTCGTAGGTAGATGCTTCAGACCAGATTGGGGAAAAAGACATTCTGGCAAGCCTATAACACGATTGTGCTGAAGTTGTAATCAGAATCTTTATTTCACATAGATTGATGTTCCAAACGATTATTGATATAAATAGTGATCTTGTCACCTCTTGCGAAGACGCCGTCCACATGCGATATTGCATGTGATATGCGGAAATATTGACCCATCGAGTAAATATTTTATAGTGATAATGTTCAAAGTGACAGGACTTTTCCTTAACCAATCGAAATGGAAAGCTGAGAATGTGGTTGCTAGGCAACATAATATTCACCATGGATGCATAGAAATGTGTCATATATAAGTTTTCGAAGGTTAAGGGATTTATGGTTGGTTTCTTTCAATATATACCAGTAAAAACTGGTTTAATGCTCTAAATAAGATTTATAGTTATGGTTGATAGGTAAAAAGTGGTTGCTAGGCAACATAATGTTCACCATCGATACTTAGAAAAGTAATATTTGAGGTATTTTCTAAGGTAAAGGGTTTTCATGATTTGTTTCTTTGAATATATACCTTCATTTTGCACCATTTTAACCCTGTGTATACAGAATAGAGTTAAATACAAGTGAATATACAGATTTACCGTAGATTTGACATATTTTCATGATGACAAGGGTTTGTTTGACAATAATTTGCGTTATAATTAATTGTTTATATGGTTTTTTTTTCTTTTATGTCATCCCTCTATAATCCATATTGACATATTTTTAGCATTAAAACTAAATTAGTTTGATTTTATAACTTTAAAATCATAGAAATTGCATTTGGAATAGGAAATTTCAACATTTGTGCACGCGGGTAAATGGTTGCTATGCAAAAATCTGTTGCTAGGCAACAAAATTGATTTTGAATTTACTTCAATTTTTTATAGAATTGTAATTGAGGAATTTTCAGTTATATCTATATTGGTTTCAACATAGGGCAAGCCCCCAAAAAATGTCCAAAACTCTTAAACGGCCAAGAGAATGACCCATACTTTAAGTTTCATGATTTTTGACACAAAAATGGGCGTGGTCTATTCAAAGCTAGTTTCCATGGTGATGCTACAAGATGCGGCAATTTTCATACTCGAAAAATTCAGAAAATATCCTTTGAAATAAGGTATCTTGTTGCTTTAATCCAGTCAGGTGCATTAAAGTCTCAAAATTTGGCCTCTTGCCGCTCACCTAGTAATTGTCCGGGGGGTAATTGTCCTCGGGGGGTAATTGTCCTCAGGGGGTTATTGTCCGGGGGTAATTTTCCGGGGGGTAATTGTCCTCGGGGGTAATTGTCCGGGGGGGGGTAGTTGTGCGGGGGTAATTGTCCTGATACGATTGCACGGGCTACGTCATCACTGTTCAATAGCTCATTCCGCTGAATGTCATGTGACCCACATTCATCCAATCAGCTGTCAACAATGTTTGTGTGTGTTGTATAAGCGGAAATATTGACCCATCGAGTAAAGATTCTATTGTGATAATATTCAAAGTGACAGGACTTTTTATTAACCAATCGAAATGAATGTACCATCTTTGGAAAGCTGAGAATTTAAGCTTTTAAAAACTGCTTGAACAGTAAGCTGTAATATAATTATGCGTTATCCAGGAAGATGATTATGAGGCGTATGAGCTATTTTAAGAGCAAAATTGGCCATACTGTACAGGAATTTGATCTGACATGGCTTTCGAATTGACTCAAGTGACAGAACTTTTTCTTTTCTTTCCAATTTGTTATTCCTGTTATTAAAAAAATTCAGAATCTTAGCTTACTTAATCAAAGTGAACATTTATTTGAAAAATTTGTTTCTCGCCATAATCAAGAAAACAAAGTGAAAAAACTGTGCAAAATACAAAATGTCTATGGCCGCGTTCGCTTTGCGTATAGTGATAGCGCCCTCTTCCCCTTAAGTTTACAACTAGAATTGATAAAATATTCCTAACGTAAAGACTTAGTGTACTTTGTAGATTTAATAACGAACATAATCTATGTATCTGATATTCCTAACGTAAAGACTTAGTGTACTTTGTAGATTTAATAACGAAAAGATATAATATTCGTAACGAAAAGACTAGGTGTACGCCTACTGTGAACATAATATTCCTGTTGTAAAGTCTCTTGAAACTATTTTTCAAAAATAGACTTGGAAATGTAAACATTGATGGTTGAAGTTAATTAAGTTAAATTTTGAATATCTGATGCAACCTCCTCAAAAAAAAAAAAATAATAATAAACTTAATAATAACTGGCATCATTTTTGTTGTCGATTGTTAAAAATCATGTATATTGATAAAATTAGTTCTTATTACGTTTACTCATTATACAGTGTTCCGTAAGTTATTTTGCGGTCTACCTTTTCAATTTGACGTTGTAGGCCTATTCCTTTACTTATATTCTAAAAATCAATATTTCACTCGTGTACTTTCGTATTCTTAATGATTCACGCATTATTTTGCATAATAATTAGAAAACTGTATCAAGGAAGTTGAGAAATTATTTTTTAATTATCCGTATGCTTAATTAAAGTAAAACAATTCTGACAAATCTTTATGATTAAAAACGTTAAACAATTATTATAAGCCTAAACAAATGACAAAAAAGATTGGAATAATCAAAGGTACAAAAGAAAAAAGAAAAGAAATAAATGAACTGAGCTACATACTATATATTATATCACGCGACAATGTACGTGAATTTGAGTTTTGAACGATTATCTCCTAATATTAATAAACGTCAACAATGATATCACAGATTGCGTATCAAGACAACTATCCCTGACAATCATCCCTCGGACAACTACCCCCGGACAATAACCCCCGTACAATTACCCCCATGTACAATTACCCCCGAGGACAACTACCCCAAGACAATTACCCCCGACGACAACTACCCCAAGACAATTACCCCTGTATAATTCGATACCCCCATGATCATTACCCCAAGGACAACTGCCCCCAAGAAAGCCGTAAGAACATCGTAAGAACCACGTATATTTAATATGGTCCAACGGCAATATTGAATCATGTAATTCTTAGTAGTAATGTTTATCGTAAGAACGCTGTAAGGATAGCAACAACAACATCAGACGAAACGGTCTTGGTCAAGTTGCAACTTATCTTTATACTTCATCTCTTCCCAATTCCATATATCATGTATATTCATATTTTGTCAGGCCAAATTAATTGATTTCATTTATGTGCTACGATAAAATTCGATAAAAATCAATAAATTTGTTTGGAGAATATTACGTTGTTTTTGTCTTTAACAATTGTCAATTCTCGATAGTTTTATACAGTAACCAGATTATAGGTGTAAATCAATCAAAAACTTATTGGCCCGAATTCACGAGGTGGATTCTGCAAAATCCGTGGTCTGAAATGGGCGGTCATAAGGGCCATAAGTATCGACTATATAACTTAACAAATAAAGTGAAAAATAAGTAATGTATGATATTTGATTTTGCGATTAACCTTATTTTTACATAAATTGACATTGGGCTTTGGTTGACTCGATATTTTCACTTTATTCGTTAATTTATGGAGTAGGGAAGTACACTGCATTTGATTATGTCATATGGTAAACAATTTAGGAATGTTGGTACTTAATTTCCTTCTTTGACGTTTAATATTATCACCCTAAATGGTAAAATTACAAGGTGTTATTGTGTGTATTAACTATTATCTTTGTTTTAAAGTTATAAGATTATTAAGTTATAAAGCCACATCTTAATCTGAAATATTGTCTTAACGACGTGTGTTCAAAATATTGTGCGCCAATTGTTTCATAATTCTTAACTTCTTGTTTGTTGAATTATACAAAAAAAAACAACAACAACAAAAAAAAAAAAGAAAAAAAAAAAATCAGTTTTATACTTGTCAGTGTTATTGTTAATATGGTTACGTTATCATGGTTATCAACTTTCAATTTTTCTACCTATGAAGGTGTCTTTTTAACGTTTTATCTATTTGCCTGATTTTTCCCTGAAATTTGAACCTAAATAAATAATAATCAGATCAGTTGGAATCAGAGATAGTCAACATTTATGATTATTATGTGTAATCGTGTCCTTTCATGAATGTTCAATTGAAGAGTCTAGTGGAAGAAGTACTTAAGTCACATTTTTTCAAAAATGAGTTTTTTTGATATATCTATGTATACACCATTAGAAAATTGGTGCAAGAGTCAGTTTTGAAAAAATCAAATCCTAAGTGCCCCAAACAGGAAACCCCCATTTTCAAAACATGATGATTTTTAGTGGAAGAAGTACCTAAGTCCATAGTTTTAGTGGAAGAAGTACTAGTCCAAAGTTTTAGTGGAAGAAGTACCTAAGTCCATCCAAGCTTGGGTCAAAGATTTTGTTAAGGGAAAGGGATGGGGGCAAGCTCTGCCCATTGTTTTAGGTACTGGGAGACCCCAGAAGATGTTTTACCAAAATCTGGCTGACAGCAACGAGAGGGAATGCTTGGTAGGGGCGGTAAAACTTTTTTTTGTTGGTATGGGCGGGGGGGGGGGGGGGTAAGAACAACCCCATAGGCAGTGTGTTTCTGAGTAGGCTAGGAATGTACGTGTATTATGAACAAAAAAATTGGACGGTTAAAATCTGAAAACAGAGGTGGGGGAGGGGCTATTGATCAGTTTTCAACCCCCCCCCCACGACGGCCCCAAAATAAATAAATAATAACAAAATTAGGATGTGTCAAGGTTCATATACCCAAGGTTTCACTGCAATGATGCAGTTTTAAGTCAAATGAATAAATTTTCATATGTGGATACGGGAGGGGTCTGAAAGTGCCCCCCTTAAAAAATAGAAAGCCCCCCCCCCGACATAAAAAAATTTAAAAAAAATAAAAATGGTAGGGTAGGCATTTTTTTCCATCCCACTTTTGAAATGTTCATTGAAATTTTCTTTTTTAACTTAAAAAGATTTTTTGAGTATTGGTGTCAGACAGTCACAGATCCAGGGGAAAGGGGGCTGCCCGTTAAGCACAAAAACATGAAAAAAAGTGCCCTAAATGGTATACCACTGCCAACCCTACATGTATATTCCAAAAGGTTTCACAGTTAGTGCTACAAAAAGGCAAATGGCCTGTTCTTATAAATTATGTCTGGACAGCGCAGATGCAGGGGGATCCGCGCATGATTTATTTTGTTAAAAGAGCCCCCCCAATTTTTTTTTAATGGTATAACCCCCCCCACCTTATATAGGGTAAATAATGTTACTCACAAACCAATGAAGATCAACAGGATTTATTTAGTTTGTTAAAAAGGACCAAAAACAATATGAATTGCCCCACAGGAAACCCATTTCATAAAAATTAATGATTTTTATGGAGAAAGTACTAAGTCCATGGTTTTAGTAGAAGAAGTACCTAAGTCCATAGTTTTAGTGGAAGAAAGTACCTAAGTCCAACTTCCGGCTTATTGATTATCGTAGATCGATATGCATAAAATTACTGAAATTTGCCACGTATGCTTCTCCTCCCTTAAAAAATCAACTCCACAAAGTTTGAATCTGAAATTCGAAAATTTGTGATGTGCAGGATAGTTTGAAATGTTCAAACCCTTGTATATCAGAACTAGTATTATGTGACTTAAGTACTTCTTCCACTAAACTCTTCAATTGTTCTATGAAATAAAATATAATATTAGGGCCAGTTTGCATATTTTCTTATGCATATCATTGTATGCGAATCCAAACGGGAGGCTTGGGGCGCAAGCCCCCCCCCCCAAAAAAAAAAAAAAAAAATAAAATAAAAATAAAAAATAAAAAATAAAAAAATAAAATAAATAATAATAAAATAATAATAAAATAAATAAAATAAATAAATTAAAATAATAAAATAAAAATAATATATTTTTTTTTTTAAATCATGGCGCAGAAGGCTCGCTAAACAAAAACTAAACAGAGACGGGAAGGGAAATGGACAAAGCAAGGGGAAAGGAAAAGCAAGCAAAAAAGAAGAAAAGGAGAATTAGAAATGTAAAATAGACAGGGAAAGGGAAAGTAAAAAAATTATTCGAAAACCGGGCGAGGCTCATAACGGGCGCCGCTTGATTTCAACATCGATGCCGGAGAGGGGGGGGGTAACTTTTCCTGGGGGTAATTGTCCGGGGGGGGGGGTAATAGTCCCTCTTTTGTGATTGTATTTTATGCGGAAGATTCAAATGTACAGTTACGAACGTGTTGAACGAACGCACGCACTGGAATTACGTTTTGTTCATATTTATTCACTAAATAAAATTTAAAAAAAAAATTGACTAATTGAGCATAAATCATATTGGCCTGGCATGTGTAAAAAAATAAATAAATAAATAAATAAATGCCTTCTGCTCCATGTCTATTGTAAAATTTCCCGTCAGTGCGCCCCTTCTATAATGGATCCGCCACTGAAATTGAACGGAGGTTGAGGAAGAAACATTGGCTCATTTTTGTATCAAAACGCAGTCGTCTACGCCCCGCTCCGCCCCCTCATCGACCAGTGGTGGATCCAGGATTTCAGGAGGGGGGGGGGGGGGAAAGAGAGAGATTGTCTTTAAAATGTTCAATTCTCGGATAGTTAATTATACAGTACCAGATAAGGTGTAAATAATCAAAAACTTATTGGCCCGAAATTCACGAGGTGGATTCTGCAAACATCCGTGGTCTGAAAGGCGGTCATAAGGGCCATAAGTATCGACTATATAACTTAACAAATAAAGTGAAAAATAAGTAATGGTATGATATTTGATTTTGCGATTAACCTTATTTTACATAAATTGACATTGGGCTTTGGTTGACTCGAATATTTCACTTTATTCGTTAATTTATGAGTAGGGAAGTACACTGCATTTGATATGTCATATGGTAAACAATTTAAGGAATGTTGGTACTTAATTTCCTTCTTGGACGTTTAATATTATCCCCCTAAATGGTAAAATACAAGGTGTTATTGTGTGTATTAACTATTATCTTTGTTTTAAAGTTATAGATTATTAAGTATATAAGCCACATCTTAATCTGAAATATTGTCTAACGACGTGTGTTCAAATATTGTGCGCCAATTGTTTCATAATTCTTAACTTCTTGTTTGTTGAATTTACAAAAAAAACAACACAACAAAAAAAAAAGAAAAAAAAAAAATCAGTTTTATATTGTCAGTGTTATTTTAATATGGTTACGTTAATCATGGTTATCAACTTTCAATTTTTCTACTATGAAGGTGTCTTTTTAACGTTTTATCTATATTGCCTGATTTTTCCCTGAAATTTGAACCTAAATAAATAATAATCAGATCAGTTGGAATCAGAGATAGTTCAACATTTATGATTATTATGTGTAATCGTGTCCTTCATGAATGTTCAATTGAAGAGTCTAGTGGAAGAAGTACTTAAGTCACATTTTTTCAAAAATGAGTTTTTTTGATATATCTATGTATACACCATTAGAAAATTGGTGCAAGAGTCAGTTTTGAAAAAATCAAATCCTAAGTGCCCCAAAACAGGAAACCCCCATTTTCAAAACATATGATTTTTAGTGAAGAAAGTACCTAAGTCCATAGTTTTAGTGCGAGAAGTACTTAAGTCCAAGTTTTAGTGGAAGAGTACTAGTCCATCCGTTGGGTCAAAGATTTTGTTAAGGGAAAGGGATGGGGAGCAGCTCTGCCCATGTTTTTAGGTACTGGGAGACCCCAGAAGATGTTTTACCAAAATCTGGCTGACAGCAACGAGAGGGAATGCTTGGTAGGGGCGGTAAAACTTTTTTTTGTTTGGTATGGGCGGGGGGGGGGGGGGGGTAAGAACAACCCCATAGGCAGTGTGTTTCTGAGTAGGCTAGGAATGTACGTGTATTATGAACAAAAAAATTGGACGGTTAAAATCTGAAACAAGGTGGGGGAGGGCTATTGATCAGTTTTCAACCCCCCCCACGACGGCCCAAAATAAAATAATACTTGGATGTCAAGGTTCATATACCAGGGTTTCACTGCAATGCATGCAGTTTAAGTCAAATGATAAATTTTCATATGTGGATACGGGAGGGGTCTGAAAGTGCCCCCCCTTAAAAAATGAAAGCCCCCCCCGACAAAAAAAATTTAAAAAAATAAAAATGGTAGGGTAGGCATTTTTTCCATCCCACTTGAATGTTCATTGAAATTTTCTTTTTTAACTTAAAAAGATTTTTGAGTATTGGTGTCATGAAGTCACAGATCCAGGGGAAGGGGGCTGCCGTTAAGCACAAAAATGAAAAAAAGTGCCCTAAATGGTTACCACTGCCACCCTACATGTATATTCCAAAAGGTTTCCAGTATAGTGCTACAAAAAGGCAAATGGCCTGTTCTTATAAATTATGTCTGGACAGGCGCAGATGCAGGGGAGATCCGCGCATGATTTATTTTGTTAAAAGAGCCCCCAATTTTTTTTAATGGTATAACCCCCCCCATTATATAGGGTAAATAATGTTACTTCACAAACCAATGAAATCAACAGGATTATTTGTTTTGTTAAAGGACCAAAACAATATGAATTGCCCCAAACAGGAAACTCCATTTCATAAAAATTAATGAATTTTTTAGTGGAAGAAGTACTAAGTCCATGGTTTTAGTAGAAGAAGTACCTCTAAGTCCATAGTTTTAGTGGAAGAAATACCTAGTCCAACTTCCGGCTTATTGATTATCGTAGATCGATATGCATAATTACTGAAATTTGCCACGTATGCTTCTCCTCCTTAAAAAATCAACTCCACAAAGTTTGAATCTGAAATTCGAAAATTTGTGATGTGCAGGATAGTTTGAATGTTCAAACCCTTGTATATCAGAACTAGTATTATGTGACTTAAGTATTCTTCCACTAAACTCTTCAATTGTTCTATGAAAATAAAATATAATATTAGGGCCAGTTTGCATATTTTCTTAATGATATCATTGTATGCGAATCCAAACGGGAGGCTTGGGGCGCAAGCCCTCCCCCCCAAAAAAAAAAAAAAAAAATAAAATAAAATAAAATAAAATAAAAAAATAAAAATAAAATAATAATAAAATAATAATAAAATAAATAAAATAAATAAATATAAATAATTAAAATAAAAATAATATATATTTTTTTTTTAAATCATGGCGCAGAAGGCTCGCTAAACAAAAACTAAACAGGACGGGAAGGGAAATGGGACAAAGCAAGGGGAAAGGGAAAAGCAAAGCAAAAAGAAGAAAGGAGAATTAGAAATGTAAAATAGACAGGGGAAAGGGAAAGTAAAAAAATTATTCGAAACCGGGCGAGGCTCATAACGGGCGCCGCTTGATTCACATCGATGCCGAGAGGGGGGGGGGGTAACTTTTCCTGGGGAATTGTCCGGGGGGGGGGGAATAGTCCCTCTTTTGTGATTGTATTTTATGCGGAAGATTTCAAATGTACAGTTACGAACGTGTTGAACGAACGCACGCACTGGAATTACGTTTTGTTCATATTTATTCACTAAATAAAATTTAAAAAAAAAATTGACTAATTGAGCATAAATCATATTGGCCTGGCATGTGTAAAAAATAAATAAATAAATAAATAAATGCCTTCTGCTCATGTCTATTGTAAAATTTCCCGTCAGTGCGCCCCTTCTATAATGGATCCGCCACTGAAATTGAACGGAGGTTGAGAAGAAACATTGGCTCATTTTTGTATCAAACGCAGTCGTCTACGCCCCGCTCCGCCCCCTCATCGACCAGTGGTGGATCCAGGATTTCAGGAGGGGGGGGGGGGGGCTCCGCCAAAATTTTCGGATTTTTAACATGTCGGTCAATGAGAGGTTTTTCAAATTATAGGGGGACGCCCGTCCCTGCGCCCCCGCCTAGATCAGCAACTGATTGACT
>CALNVZ010003429.1:36504938-36522354 GCA_940671915.1 Paracentrotus lividus
AACTTTCACTTTAAAAAAAGGAAAAGAAAACACGACATCATTACGAGTATTTTGTTCAAAGGTGGCTGCAAGTTTCTTTTTATCTATACCTAAACACCAAAGTTCACAATCAACAACAAAACTGGAATATTCAAACAAACAAAAATCTCATTAATATGTGAACACATTATCAGCTTATGACCGTTGCACACATTCGTACCGCTTGAAACATTGGCAGAAAATGTTTATTGGTAAATTTGGTCCCTTTCTGAATAGAGGCAGCACGAATCACGCAAGCCTTACTGTCTATAATAGTGTCTTATTAACACATACGTAGAATTCTATCAAATACTATGTACACGTGTGTAAGTTCTTTAAAATCTCGTCAATATAGTAGACTCGTCGTTCACCGTTTGAACCTCGTTTTTCGTCTTGTCTGTGTAGACATCTATCTACTAAAAAAACACCAGAAAACAGGTAACTGCAAGACAAGGACTGGTACGGAGTCTAAACGTCCTGGCAATACAACGCTGTCAAACATTTGAAAGAATAGCACCGCACTCTTCCGCTCTTTGGTGATCTAAAAATGAAAACCATGAGTTATCCCTAATAATCAAGAAACTGGTCTTAATATAGAATCGCATCTAGATTTTATTTTCAAATAATTCCAATCTTTTCTAGCCTTTTCTTGATTCAACCTCCAGCTATTACTACCTTTGGTGGTATGAAAGTGCCTTAGGGCCTATTCTAAATCCCATATCTCTCCTTGTCAACAACGTGAAATATATTGTATCCTATATAGGTCAAATTTGAATTCAGAATGAAAGGTGGAAAAACACCCTGAAATGTGAAATAGTAGAATCTCCACACATAAACTAAAGGCCACCGCACACCTTACGACTGGTCTAAGATCTGATTTTGGAACAAATCGCATTTTGCTTATTTTCCGAAAGTATGAAGGAATAGAATCTTATTATAAGAGGTTCAAATTTAACTGTAAGAATACTGATATCGAATTTCGGAAAATTGCAAGCCTTTATTTAGGAGGGCAAATTGGTTTGAAATCGTAGCCACTCATGCGATTGCTATGACGTCATTACGATTAAATATTGAATTCGCTTTTATTTTGATAAGGTGGTTACATAGTCACTGATTTGAACATATAAGTATTCCTGCGATGATTTAGAACTCTGCACAGTATGATGTTCTATTTCTAAATATCCACACCAATGTTATGACGTTTTATTACACAATCAGGTCGCAGACCAATCGTAAGGCAGTGTTTCCACTCCTCAGAAAAAAATTCCCGAAATTGGAACCAAAATTTCCTGGAATTTAGTGGCATTTCCTGAAATTTTCAAATTTGTTTTAAAACAAACTTTGGACAATCGTAGAGCAAGCTTGAAGTATGCCCAGTAGCCCCTAGTTAATAATAATAATAATAATTTCATTTATATAGCGCTTCATAGGCCTACTGGTGTTTCTAAGGGCTCTGTAGATTTCTGTTGTAACTAGAAATCAAGAAACTTTAAGACCTCTTTCTGTCTGCGCACCCCCTGAAATAAGAACAAAGCATTCATGAGAGCGCGAAGCGCGAGCCGAAAAGTTTTGAGCTCTTAAAAGAGGCAAATAATCCTGTAAATATCACGTCTGTTCAAATTTGTTACATTGAGATATTGTGTACATCTTGATTTTCAGATATCCCGAAATTTCCTGGAATTATTTCACTTCCTGAAAATTCCCTGAAATTTCCTGAATTTCGGAAAGAGTGGAAACACTGTCGTAAGGTGTGCGGTGGCCTTAATGTCTGATATTTATTTCCAGACTTCACAGATCTCAACCAACTCTGAAAAAATGCCAACGTTCAGTGTAATATGAACAAAATATTAAAATTCTTGGATACAAACGCAATTCATTTTTTTCTGTGCCTGCATAAATGGCAATATAATAAAAGAGGTTCAAATTGAATGGGATGATAAAGAGAGATGGGTGGAATGGAGAGAAGACCAGGAAGAAGATAATGAAGAAGAAAACGAGAGAGAGGGAGAGAGACAGAGCAAGAGAGAGGATCACGGAAATACATAATTTCGGAGAGACCTTTCAATATCATCTTGTAATTATGGAAATGTATTTTAGGGAAATAAACTTGTTTCAAAGTTAGGTTTAGTTTAGATTAATCATTATGTCAGTTAGAGCCCGACCCTTTCATGCGAAAACGAAATCGCGCAGATTGTAGATTTTTTTTCCTTTGATAGAGTGTTCCCTTTGAAGGGTCAGGCCTCGGGAAATAGCTTGATACCCTTAAATTCTTTGTTTGCTTCAGAAGTTACACCATACCTAGGCACCACAACCATCTCGACCCAGCAGCGTGTCTGATCTCAAGTTTTTTAATATCAGTCAAAAAGAACAGCAGACTCTGCGTGTCCACAGCCGGGTTTGTGCATCCTTGGTGGTTACAAGTTTCGAGTCTGTCTGCAGGGAGCTTTCATTATCCATGCATTACAGCACACCGTTTGTCCAAACCTCAACAGCTCGTGCTTTCCCAAGTTCAGAAGATCTATCTGGAAGCAATGAACTATTTCGCCACCAGCCGATATCAGTCGAGACAATAAATCAAGTACAGCCATCTTTCTTCTACTCTGGATGACTGCATAACAAATCAATAAAAAAAAAAGAACCTGACAGGGTGGCTCTGAAGCAGCATCTTTGATGAAGTTCCTAGTGCTATCTCAGTAACGGATCCAGCCTTACGTCACACGTTTGAAAGTATCGGCTCAAGCCCAAACATAATAGACCCGCCATTGTCCCCCGACAATAATTTGGCCTGCACAATCTCTTGAAATTGGGTATACTGGATCCGCGCCTGCATCTCTTTCTCTCATCCAGTTGTTTCTTACGAGGCTCACTGAAACATCGTTGATGAAGTTCCTTGTGCCATCTTTCTTTCATCCAGTGGTTTCTAAACGAGGCTCAGTCGTCATGTCATAATACGTGCGAACGGGTAGATTTCGCTGAATTGTTCGTGGAAGGTATTGGTAGTCCTCAAAGGCAAATAAAGCGAAGTATCCACGATGTTTGAGTCGGAAAAGAAGTCAGAGGGAACAAGCTATACAAAAAAAAACAGAGAATGAAAATAACACTTGCTGTTAAGACAGAAAACGCCCAGAATGCTACATGTGATATTACTTTGTACATTTTCCCCTGGAAGAAACTAAACTTTGATTAACGCTGTTTCTTCGACAGTTTTATTATCATCACAGTATCTATGTTACTAGAATTGTATAATCAATGTTCTCACGGTCCATCATGCCCTGTCTTTATGGTTTGGTTACAAACGTGAATCAACCAAAGGACACTTGAAAAACCCGGATAACAAAACGGATGGAATACGAATCGAAAACGCTTCGCAAAATAATAATATCCTTTGACATAGGAATTAAACAAAGAACACAATCTTCATTCCATATCAAACACACCGCTAATCATCCGGAGAAGTCAGATAGGTAATCCACCTGCATCTCTATGGACGCAAAAAGGTTACAGTAATAACACTGACTTCCGCGAGCCCTCAAGTTGGTGGATAAAAGCGTATAAACGATTTTCCTGATCAAAACGACAAAATCCCACAGTTCATGTTCTCAGTTTCTTCAACTTCTTAGCAGGTTTTGTGCTTCGTGCTTCAACAAACAAGATATAATTTTATTAACAACACACACCAATGATTGGTTAAAAAAAGATTCCTTCAACCACTAATATAGACGCGTTAAGACATGTTACAAAACAACATTTGCGTCATGTTCCCACAAACGTGGGACCAAAGTAATCTGACAATCCATATCATCGTGACACATACAGGCTGAAGGACGCAGATGCACTACCACCAATAATGTTTTGTGCAGATGAAACGTGCAAAAACAATCCACCCTTCCGTGTGAACAAAGAAAAACGGAGTTTTCTCTATAACGTGCTACGCATGCTGAATATGAATGTTCCCTTGATATCCAAAACAGTTATCAATTCAGACGGAGACAGTCCATCTCGTCCACATACAACCTGGACGAACGTACGCGCAGACACACCCCGTCCATTAATAAACTTTAAGAGGCGTACCACCACTCGCCGCTGTGACATCCTAGCCCCTTCACGACCCCACTCTCCCGACGCATCAGCTACGAGCTGGTTCCAGATGAAGCAATCCGTGCTGATCTGCCATACGTAACGTAATCGTCAATACCTCAAATTCACACGCAAAAAAGACAATAAAAGACCACTCTCGTTCAAAAACACGATAACTCAAACACAAAAATAAACAGATATATCGCGACGCACGGGCATGATACGAAAAAAGTCTTGTACGATACGAAGATGTATTTCCCATCGAGGAAGTACTAGTCCAATTATACAACGAACATACACGAAATAAACCGAATAAATACAAACAAGTCATCAATGGGTGTATGCCAAGTCCACGCCATCTTGACGAGGAACCCTGTGTCGTTCTAATGACGACCGCGCTAAGTCTCTACAGGCTCCCGCTGACCTCGCCCGTCTCCCACTGAGTTGCGAAAACTTTTGAATTTAAAAAAAAGCCGGGAAGGAGTACCCGAAAGCATGAAGAAATGTAGATCTGTTTTTGGGCCTCGCGAAGCGTGTATGGAGGGTCTATCATGTTATATTCAACTCATCTCGCGCGTCTTGAGTCAAGGCTGACCTAAAAGATAATGAGAGAGAGAGAAAAAGTGAGAAAATACAAAGTCATAAATGCCAGAAACGGATGTAAATTTTAAAAGCCTGTAGGTGGCACCTCTTTTTGTGGAGACGTCTCTGCGACACGTACGCTCAGAGACGCCTTAGATAAATTGTTTTCCCGTCGCGGAGACGTCTCTGAGATGTCTCCGCAATGAAAAATACAATCATAGATTTCAGCATGTTTGATTTTCTCATTTATTCATGAGACGTCGCGTAGACTCTCTGCGACTTATTTAGAAACCATTTCAAACCCATCCGAAACTAGTCTCAAATCTGTTTCATCGAAGGTGAGACACCACAATAAGGCACAACATTAAAGCCTGGATTGTTCCTACCATTATTACCAAACCAAAATATGTTGATATTACACTACCCCAAATATCTTCTCTCATAATCATCACTTTGCAATACGCTTAATCATGCAATTAATTAACCACAACAGCGCGTCTGGTATCCCATTCTGAGCCATCCAATACAGCGCGTCCCCAAAAAAATGTCCCTCTGATTGGGCACTAAATAACTTCAATAACAAAGAATATTGCCAATTCCATATGCATATTTTGAACCACATAATACTGCATACTTGTAAAATTTCAAACTTTTCGCTTCATTAGTTTTGAATACACAGGCTCTTTGTATCAGTATGTCATTTTTGGCCCATTCCAAGTTGTGGAAAAGGAATACATTACAAAAATGCCATCATTATTCGTGCTTCACTTTATTCAGTTTAACAACTCTAATGTTCATGCTTTTGATTTCAAGAATATCTTATTGACCGATGAAGTCTAGACTAGTCGCAATTTGGATATTTTTGGGCGACTCCCTGGAGACACAGACCACAATATGCGGCATACTTCAAGACTTCAGAGACTGGAGTCGCAAAACTAGTCAAGACCGATTTTGTGTATCACTAGTAGACAAAAGAGTATCGGCGATGTCAGGTGACTCAGCTACGACTGGAAAAACTGATTTTTAAAATTTATTTCAATTTCCACACACTTCTCCGGAGACTCAGAAAGACATCTCCACGACTCTCGTGACTCAAATCGCGAACTAGCTCAGATTCATGGCCAATACGTGATATGGCATTGCTCCTGGAAAACAAAGCATGAACATCAGAGTTGTTAAACTGAAAGAAAAGTGAAGCACAGAATAACGAATGGCATTTTTGTAATGTATTCCTTTTCATCAAACTTGGAATGGGCCAAAAATGACTACTGATACAAAGAGCCTGTGTATTCAAAACTAATGAAGCGAAAAAGTTTGAAATTTTCACAAGTATCGCAGTATTATGTGGGCTTTCAAATAAAGCATATGGAATTGGCAATAATTCTTTGTTATTGAAGTTATTTAGTGCCCAATCAGAGGGACATTTTGGGGACCCGCTGTATTGGATGGCTCAGAATGGATACCAAAATATTGGCCCTAACGACTGGAATACTTTGGATCTCCATGAAAGTAAAGCCATCCAATGTCATTATTATTATCTATGACCATATTTCAGAATGCATAAACTGTGAAAAGCGGTACTTAAATTTGACCGTGGAATATCGTGTAATATTTCACGGCTAAAATTATATTGGTAACTCTTGTAAATCAAATAAGCGAATATAATAAGTATATACCTCCTTTGGTGATAGTATGGATATATAACCTCATATGACCTTCTTTCTCTTCTACCTGCTACACTGAGTTGGTTTGCTGTAGTTCTTCACAGGCCAGCCAGAACAATAAGTTCTCTTCGCTGTACTCCGAACGAAGAAACTCCCGGAATTTCTTTTACCCTCTGTGGAAATGAAAACAGGGTGGTGTTATAAAAATTGTTCTTAGTTTCGAACAAATTTAGGAACGACTGATGAACATTCTCCGAGCTAAATGGTTAAGAATGTGATCAATGGACACCCAAGAACATTGTAAAGTCGTTTGTAGAGACTATCGTAACTTCATGAAGTTTGGTTCTCGCTTAATTAACTGTTCAAAAATAATATGAAAAGAAAATTTTCTTGTGAGCATATGGGAGCACAACAGCTAATCATCTTCTTGTACAATATATATGATTGTTAAGTTCGTAAAACGGATCATCTGATTGGTGTAGTTCAGTATACAAAGTAGAAAAAAGTAGAAAGTCTCACAAGGTAAATTGACATTTTAGTTGTGAATGAAGAATACATTATTTATTAATTAATAAGTTGTTTGATTGATTGCTTGTTTTCATTTTAACAGAATGCTCAGAAAACCAATTTTATGTATGTAAACCCTCACAAAAAGTTTCGCAAGTCAACTTTGGTCTATAACATCTCACGTCGCTTTAGTATTCCTGATTTTTATACCATTGGAAAGATAATTATTCCCCTAATGATTATATCCTATTTGCAATGATTGTATCATGCTTCAAGCCAGAATATCAGAATATGGAGGAAAAAGTAAAAAGTCAAATGTTGTAAAATGCATTTTTATTGATCACATTGAAGTTCCGCAACTCACTTTAGGTCCTGATAACTTTGGGATATATTTTTTAATTTTTATTGAATTTTATACCATTGTCAAGTTAAATTATTCTCTCTTGATTGATACCTTATTTGTCAGGGTGATGTCATGCCTGTGTCCACAGAACCCCTCAATACCACTTGAATACATGACAAAGCGAAAGATAATTTCAGTTTAAATTTCTGTAACACACACACTGAACCTTGATACTTTTAATGTGGTATTAATCATTGTCACTTTATAGCATTAAAAGTTCATTATTCTTCTTTTTATTGATACCTATTTACAATAATAAAGCATTATTTGAATGCACATAACTCACGAATATATTATGCAAAGTAAAAAGTGAAAAGTTGTGTAAATGCAGTGTTATGCCGCAACAGACAAATAATACTCACAATAGGCATTCAATTTGCAACATTTAATCTGACTTGTCCTAACATTCAGTGTGTTGTCAATGCAGGAACAACACTATCGTTACAATTAGGGTGTCATGAAAAGAGGAATAAATTATCTTGACAATGGTCTAAAATTCAATAAAATAGAAAATACCTCGAAAGTTATCAGAGCTAAAGTCGAGTTGCGGAACTTCGCTTTGATAAATGGATTTGCAACATTGACTTTTGACTTTCTCCATATTCTGATATCTGTGCATTAAGCATGACATAATTATTACAAGTAGGATATTAATAAAAGGGGAATAAATTATCTTTCCAATGGTATGAATATCAGGAATAACTAAAGCGTACCTGAAAAGTTATCATGCCTATCTAATTGCGAAACTTTTTTTGAGCAGTTTATAATAAGTAAGCGTCTAGGGAATCTATGACTTTACGTCCTATGCTAAGGGTGTACTCACTTCCGCTGCTCATGAGGGTATCAAACGATTGGTGCCATAGCCGAATCTCTTCTTGCGTTGGCCTTCAAAGAAAAAAGAAATGTTTTACAGAGAAAGATTTTAAAGAAGTTCTTTTAATTTGAGTTGCTCTTTTACCATCTGTGTTGATGAGGGGGTCCAACATAATGCTTACGGTTGCCAAACTGTCAAATTAATATAGGCGCAATGAAAAAAAAAAAGTGAGGAGGCTCCCCACAGATGTGACTATATTAAATATGATGTTCCACATACTAAGAATGTTGCAACCGGATTGGTCAAAAGTCAATCACGTGATAGATTTTATCACGCTATCTCTCCTCAGCTTTGCTTCAGAAGAGATAGCTATCCAAGTTGCCTGGGAAGTGATAGTTTGCCTTCAACTTGTATCAACGGTGATTATTTGCTAACTACAAAGAAATGATAACTTTAAATTAGATGGTTGGGCTACAATTTGATGGACTACGCCAACAACTTTTTGCATGGTCAATAATGATTGAAAATTACCTTTAATCGAATAAGTCGTTAAATTGAATTCCAACACAAGAACCGAAAATAAGCCTTTAAAGACATTTTTTCCAGTTTTGGGAGTAAATAAAAGTAAATGAACTCACATTTCGTTAGCATCCCCGTTGACTATATCAAGCGGTGTATCCTTCTTCCCGTTCGGATCAGTTGAATTATTTCGCATCGTTAGGCTATATGAAGAAAAATATATCAAGTAATCAAAATCCTGTATAGCACCATATCAAGTCCTAAACTACTCAATTGACCCAATTCCTTACCTACAATGCATCATTCTGAGCTTTTCTTCGGAATCACTGGAATTATTTTGCATCTGTAGGCTACACAAAGAAAAATATATCAAGCAATTAAATGCTATGCAATTTAACATGAACATTCCTGCTGTAAAGAACACTGGGTCAAACAGTTTGAAGCACAGTGTGTAACGTGGAATGCAGTGTAGACACAATGACAGACACAGTGTGGAACACAATATGAACCACATTATAGTGTGGGATCCTATGTAGTTTCGTTTGCAAGTCATGTTAATGTTTGGCAACATCTATATATGTGTTCTACTTGATCACACAAATTAGAAAATATATGACGCCAATTTTTTAATTGACATTTTGTGACCCAAAATGAAGGTCAAAGGTCAGGCTTCATTAACATAAACATAATTTTGCTCAAATTGTGTCAAATTTGGTATCAAATTGTAGGTTATGTTATAACTAGCAATTAAGTCAATTATCATTTTTTCACCCGACCAGTCAGTTTTGAGCAATATGCAAATTAGTGTATTTATGCATAATATTGAATGCATAATAGAGTCAAGTTGAACGGCGATCAGACACAACATATCCATAGACAATATTAATCAAAACTAATCAAGAAAACGTGAATCATACTAGCCTATTATTGTTGCCATATTCTGGTGACCCTTAAGACCTTGAAAATAGGTCACCATGGTCACAGGTCAATTTATATGATGATTAACAACCTGGAAATGGCATTAATTTGGCAAAAACCGAATTTTCCATGAACTTAAGACCTTGAAAATAGGTCACCATGGTCACAGGTCAATTTATATGATGATTAACAACCTGGAAATGGCATTAATTTGGCAAAAACCGAATTTTCTATGAACTTTGACCTTATTTCTAGGTCAAATGTGTCAACTAAAAATATGTCGAACTCTATTTTTTTGGTTGATGGCATCGGGAAAAACATATTCAACTTAGTTGCCAACAAAGTTTAAGCTTATACGACCAACAGGTCAAAGGTCAAAGTTCAAGAAAGATGTTTTGGCTAAAGTTTTTTTCTTGACCTTAGTCCTATTGGGCCGAGTTACTTAAAATATTTTATTGAACACTGTAAATGTGTTTTACATGTTCCTATGAACCAGGAAATGTTCGTTTTCATTGACCTATGACCTTTAAATGAGGTGAAAAGTCCTAACAATACATAGTTTCTGCTATTTCCAGGTTTTTTAGCATCATGTTATTTGAACTTTGACCTTAACTTGAGGTCATATGTGTCAATGAAAAAAATAGCAACGTTGATATTCTGGTTCATGGTATCAAGGGATCATGTAGAACTGTTTTTATCAATATTATTAATTTAATAAGGCCAAACAGGACTATGATCAAGACAAAAAACTCTGGCCCTTACGTATATTCCTTAAACGTTCTATGTGTGTCTGAACCTGTTTATTGGCAATATTATCCATTAAATAATTTTTATAAAGTCATAGTTACTTTTGTCTTACCCTAGCAATTGCAAAAATCAAAATATCACGTTGCTAATTCTCTTCGCTTGACACGTATATGACCTCGAGATTAACCGGTCAAAGTTTCAAGAGTAACGTTGACTGCGAAATCTTGAAATAGTGCAGAGAACTATGATGTTTTTGCCAGCTGTTTACTTTATTTATAAGGTCATGGTCAATGAAAAACGAACATTCATGTTCATGAGAATGCAAGTAACACCAGCCATATTAACAGTGTTCAATAACATAGTGTAAAATGGCGCCATACGAACTGAACGGTCAAAGCACTAAAACTGTGGCCAAAACGTCTTTCTTGACTTGAACCTTTGACTATGTTGGTTGTATAATCGCTTAACTCTTAGTTGGCAAACTAAACATGAGTAGTGTTACACTATGAATGCCACTTCAAAACCAAAAACAATAGAGGGTTCGTCCACATATTGTTACAGACCACACATTTGACCAGAGAATAAGGCTCAACAAGAGCTCATAGAATAATCTCGTTTGCCAAATTAATCGCCATTTCCAGTGTTAATCATCATATTCACACTTGACAACTGTGACCCATAGTATCCTATTCAAGTGTCGTAAGGTCACAGAAATATCGGCAGACAGATATGTAGCCGCTAGATGATGTTCACGTATTAATCTACATTATCTATGTTTTATTAATATGTGGTCATTGATACGTTGTTTGTCGTGTACTCCCGTCAACTGACTCCTATCGTACATGCATCAAGTTAGCATAAATAAACACTATTTGCAATATATTGCTACAAAAACACTGAATGGCTCCCCTGTGCGTGAAAAAATGATAACTGACTTAATTCACTTATATATAAATTTTTACCTCCACAATTTGCTACCAAATTTGACACAATTTGATGCAAAATTAATGTTTATTAATGAAGCCTACGATCCTTTGACCTTACATTCTTGGTACAAAAAGGTCAATAAAAATGCGCGACAAATATTTTCTGATTCGTGTGATCAAGTAGAACACATATATAGATGTGCCAACAATTAACATACTTGCCAAACGAAAACAAATATTAGATGTTGCCCAAAAAACATGACTTGCAAACGAAACCTTTAATTTCCCCACTGGACCACACTATTATGAAACCAAATCGATGAGTTATAAGTCTTCTCCAAGATTGTATCCCCAACTTCGATACAAATTTGTAAGACAATCGTGAGCGAACATCATTAAGAACGTCGAAAAAGCCATAAGAACTTACACGAAATCAGCATACAACGCAACAGCACCAACAGAATCAGCAGGCCTTTGATCCTTTGCTTCTATCATTCTGTGACCTATTAACCAGGGATGTGAGGCTTCGCTCCCGCCTGCTCCCTTCTACCATTCCACGACCAAACTCCTATACCTGCGAGCGCATCATAAATAGAGCATGAAATGAATAATCTAACATTATTATTGGTTTGTTTGTGTCTGTAGTGTTCATTATAATAAATTTCTCAAGATTGTTGTTCATTTTCTTTAACTAGATTTCCTCCCTCCCGTTCTTCTCATTCCACCATCAGCCGAACCCTTATACTGCAATCTGCATGAAAAATTGGTCGCGATGTTATGAAAGGAAGATTGCAGACTATTTCACATGATAATTAGATCTCTATTGTGTTACTCAATTTTATCCGTTACTATTCCAATCTAAGACATATTTTAATAAATCAAAGTCTCTTTTGTTCATTTATCATCTAGTATCTCTTTGTTATTGTCTTCCCCAACTCACCCACGACCAGACAACCGATCCTGAGCTCCTAATCATCTAGTCAAGGCATAACAATCTAATATAGTGTGATAAATGCTAAATTAAAACTCATCCCAAATTGACTCAATATATGTCTTTCACAATTCATCATTATGATCAAGCTAGAGGCGCTTCAGAAAGACCAAGCTTAACCCCAAAAGATTACCCCCCAGCGAAAAAGGGCCGCCGGAAAGTCTAAACCCAACCCACACACTACCCTAGTTCGAGGGTTGTGTCTTGGGTAAGGGGTAATTACCCAGGTAAACATATGTCCTCAATCGATCGAATGTGGAGAACTCCCAGTCATATAGCTAATAATAGGATATATCTACCCGTGGACGCGTTTTAAAAAGTGAGGGAGAGCCGAAAAGTAAAAGGGCGCTGGAATATCATCATAGTTGGTAGCCATTTGTATTTCTGGACAAACGTCCGCTGTCCTGCAGACAACTTAACCCCTTTCATGGGAGGAACTACGCCACAGCCCCGCCCATACTCAGCCACTCCGAACACGGCACAGGTGGGGGGACGGGTTTACTATTTCCTTACAAGTACAGGAATTGTTTTTAAATTGACTTTATTATATACTGTCTTCAAGTCAGTTTGTTTCCGGATCATAACATACCCTGGTAACAATTTATTTTAAGAAATAGACTTTGTTTCGCAGAGACAGAGAAACTTTATCAGATTTGTCTCTGACCCTGTCCTCCCTACATGACATATCAGGTAATTTATTCACGGGAAATTAAAAAGGTCAATACTCTGCCTTACAGTTTTCCTTTCCTTTATAAATATAACGTTTAATTTCAAGGTCTACTATCATTACAACATATTCGAAATGCAATATAGGCCACGTAATTTTGTAACACGAGTAAGTTGAGTAAGACGAAGAGCATTGGAATAAATGTATTACCAGTCATTGTCAGGCCGTGCTTTTTTTTTTCTGTTATGACTATCTTTGGTCTATATTCATTCAAAAATACAACTGGTATGTTTTAACAATGTACAGTAATCCCAGTAATATATTCTTATGATGAAGATGAGATTGATTTCAATTGTGCAAAATAAGGTTTGCTTAATAAACAATAATTTGTCGGTACAATGCAAACATGTTGGTGTTAAAACAGCACCAATGGTGTTAATGTAGGACAACACCATCATGAGGGTTGTCCTATATAAACACCAGTGGTGTTAATTTAACACAGATTTAACACCACCGATTTTGCAATGTATAGTTTGATTACAGGATGTAACACATGAAAGTAGGACAAGATGGCCGCGGGTTCACGTTTGGTAACATGGCGGCGGCGTCTTAAGTTACGGGAGCCGGCGTGTACTTAGTGAAGGTTCATGATGCAATGATTTCGAATGCATACATATTATCCACGGCAATGGGGTCAGAGCACAGAACCCCCCCCCCCCCCCCCCCCGCTCTTTTCCCTTTCCCTCCTCCTCTCTCTATCTTTCTTTCCCTTTCCCTCCTACTCTCTCTATCTTTCTTTCCCTTTCTCCTCCCCTCTCTCTTTATCTTGTAGTTAGCTCACATCCTTTTGCAATGTGAGAGACTTCATAGCGTATGGCGGTTACATGCATACCGCATCGCGGAGACGTGTGTGCGTGAATGTGTGTGAGAGAGAGGGTAAAAGTGTGTGTATGCAATATTGCCGCATTGGCTGTATGATGAGTGCGTGGCGTGTGTGTGTGTGTGTGTATTTCGTGTATGTAATGCATATCGCGGCGCCATGAATTTACAGCTGACTATGGCCACTTAAACTGTGTAGAATGCAAGCCGAGATTGTGACAATCACATTGTTTCGACTTACATGTTTCTTTTTGAATATCGTATGAAATATATCACCTGAGACAACCCTCCATTCATCAAGTTCAAATATCATCAAATCATCAGGATCAATGCGATGTTTACAAACGTCAAAGGATCACAATATTCATCAACATTTGACATTTTATTCTGAAATGGAAAGAGGTAAATAGAAGAGGTAAAACTGCTTCAAGAATGGAATCAGAGATTTACATTAATCAGTAACATCATTCGTAAAAACTGTAAACTAAGTAAATTAATTACCATTGGGTCTTGAATAAGACATAGATGTAAGCGATATTGCAATTATTGTGGAGGGGGGTTATCAACCAATCTAGTTTAGCCAATGACATGAAGCTAAAATGAGCTATATTTCAAATACCGATACATAATAAGCCCTACTTCTTAACCAAATATTGGGCCTATAGTCTTACTATAGATCTTACTCTACCCCCCCCCCCCTCTTATTATTTCATTTATTACATTTATATTCAACACGCATAATAGTAATATATAATAAATTTATAAAAGATAACAAAATTATCAAAATTTTACTGTAACCTAAAAAATATCTGTGTTATAATGACAAATTTACATCAAACAAATAAATATATCACGATCTTTCATCACACTGGCATGTCATTAGGAGCTGAAGAATACTTAGATGTCGTTTTGCCCCCAAAACTTTACATCTATAGCAAACTTTTAGAAAATCACCAAGACATTTCATATTTGTCCTCGTTATTTCTCATCACAAACATTTAAGATTACACTTTCTTTTTTTTTTGGTGGTGACATACCATGATAAAACAAATGTAATTTATATATTGCTTTGAAACGATGTTTCAACATATTATGACTAACAATGAAATAAATTTTGCATAAGTATTATTATTTTCTACACGGATATTGAGCTTAGAAAATATTTTAGTCCGTCGGCGTCCCATCCAAGTAAAAGAGCTAAGCTCTTTTATTTGATATCATATGTGCCATGGTTGTACTAAAATTTATAAAGATACAGTACATGATGTTTAGCAAATGACAATTTTCATTGAATTTACTCGGTGTATGTAAATTTCTGGCCCTAACTGTGTGTGTCATTAGGCTCAACTTTGTTAACACGGCGACTTTTGTCCAGAACATATGAATATGTGAAAAGAAATATTTTGTTAACACCTTTCTTCAGAAGTCCCGAAGAATGCGAAAGCCGAAAGCTCGATCGGAATAAAGATTTGAGGTTCAAGCTACGTGCCCCTTTCCAAGACTCTTTATTCTCACATGTTTATAATTCTATAATTCTAGTTGACGTAGCTCAAATCAAAATTCCCCAGAGCTATCCTCCCTTTTTGGATAGCTCTGGGGAATTTTGATTTGAGCTACGTCAACTATTATTCTCTTCACACATTTCTTTCAAAATTTAAATAAAAAAAGAGCTGCCCATTGGCTGTTGTACGTGTGTTCTCTTACACTTATATATATATATATATATATATATACACAAGTTGTAAAGTGAATTCCTCTGTCACGGAAAAAATGTAACATTGAACAAAAATTCTAGAAGAAAAGTCGTTGTAGACAATTTTTTTTTCCACTTTTGCGGAAAAAAAAGGGAGAAGAAGTACAGACAAGCTATTGCGTGGTACACATGATAAGGAGGAGGGAAGGAAGAGCGAGCGACTCGCGGACGATTTGGACTTCTGTGATGTCATTGGGCGTTATTAGATTTAGTCGGGTTATTCACATATATACAACCGTCCTTGGATAGGGAGTCGGGTTGCATAGGATGATACTATACCACATGACAGTTTTGAAGGTTCCAAATTTTTTATTGATCACGTCGAGAAGAGGAGTCATTTGTGGACCAACGGCAGCACAAATCAATCAGTATTACGCTACAACCGCTGTCATCTCTTGCACTCCGCTGCCAGCCTGGGTACGGGTTAGGAAGCTAACGCAATACATCTTAACCATTGCTCAAACATCGTACACCACACACCAAAGACTGCACATGAGAACGCACAGCCAATGTAATTGGCAACTGATATGCTTAGTCCTGAAGACCTTCTTTGCACCACTTGTCGAAGCATACAATTAAGACCTCTCTGTCAAATTCACAACCTAACCAATTGGAGAAATAAATGTTGAAAAGCAAGAGCGAGAAAATGCGGAACAATAGAGCTACGTGTTCCTCTTCGTATTCACAGTCGACTCACCAATAGGAAGAATCATCGATTGAGGAATGGGTTAGACTGAACGCAGATGATCATATAATCCATACTATTTATAAGATCACAAATAACGAAAATGCACACAAAGTTTACCTATTAATTCGCGTAGAAGATCCGTAGGACGCTACAGCTTAAGGTAAATAACTCAAGGTAAATGAAAAGTGTACATGTCCGTCAAACCGGGTCTTTAATACCTTACATATTTTAAGATTTACATCGCAGTAAAATATTATATTATACAAAAGTCAAAAGGATAAACTACATGTCTATTATTAGTGAATCAATTGTAATCCATTGTCAGACCATATAATAAATTCTTTTTGATGTCCAATAAAATAAGAGCGAAAAATGCAACAAGCTACATATAAAAGTTCCAGGATTAAAACCAATCACAAATAGTCGCTGCTACAATATCTGGCCAACCAGTATCGAAATTAAAAAATTACAAGATAGAATAAATGGCTTATGGGCCGAACATTTCTAGAAATGTGTAACTACATCGGAAACTCTACAAGTCACACAGGTGAAACGAATACACAAGCATACACTTACGCCACTAACATGTGCACCTCCATTACTACTTAATCAGCCAAGAGTGACGACAAACTTCTGTCAACTGTCCGTAACCGCTTCAACAAATCGTCAATGTCCGATCAAACAGGCCAAACAATTGGTCGGCTCCTACGGCGAGTACAGGACTGACCTCATATTGTTTCATTAAACATTCAACTTAAAATCCAATGAAACATTACATTACCATCCTTATAAAATCTTCATGATGGAGCATGGACTTACTGTAGGTACCTAAACTCACAGAACTTTATTCAAATGGCAACTGCTTAAAGGTATGGTAAAAACGTTCCTGGTCCAGTTTAAAATGTCAAAATCTGTCGCGTAACAGTTACGATATATGGACGTAACTACCAACAACACTGATACGGCGCGAAATGGATGAAACTTGACACAGTATTAATATCTAAATAGTCTTTTGGTTTAGATGATTCCATGTTATGAGTTCTCAGAATAGAAGTAGTTATGTACTTATCTTAATGACCTTTGAGTAGCAAAAACATTTGGTCTGAAGAAATGCTTATGTCCAGTACGGCTGGAAAAACTGCTAATATATCATATAATATCACTATATATATATTATATAATATATATAACGTATAGTATATATATATATACTATATATACTATATATTATATACTATGACAGGGTGTATCAAATAAAAAACA
>CALNVZ010003429.1:36528516-36546554 GCA_940671915.1 Paracentrotus lividus
TTATTTTGTTTATGTATGTGGAAGCCTTACTGCAATACTTTAGGTGTCAATAAATACACTAAAATAGAAGCAATTGGAAGATATTAAAAATCATGACTTGTGCATGGCCAAACACAATAACAATTTTGCCTTGAATGGATGAGAATACTATATAAATAATCGTCTTTAATTGTTTTCGATTTGTAAAACGCCTATAAAACATAATAGCCAACAATTCGTAGGTTAAATTTGAAGAAAAAAAAGTTCTGGGTTACAAAGCGAAACATGTTGCACGCACAAATCCATGGTCATGGAATAGAGCATAATAATAATAATACAGAGTTTGAATGAAGAAGACTAGATCCACTTGTGTATTGTGGCTATCTATTTTGACACACAATCATGGATTGAAGACTAGTCTCTTCCTCAGACAGATAATTTTTCAAGTTTTAAATTTGAGTCTGTACTGGTAGACTTACCACGAAGAGCGATTAGCACCACAAAAGCTATTATTCATCATGCTCCAATGTACGAAATGAATGGAAACGGCGCCAAATGGACCGAGACACATTCACGAATATTCATGACCGAATAAGTGTATCTGTGTTCACATAAGTCACTTGCACATGAATGTTTATTTATTTATTGTGAAGCATGTAATGATGCTTAAGAAATGAGTTTTTATGGATATCAATTTGACAAAATATTACATGCACTGACCGCATGTAGGCCTCCACAGCTCATATTTTTGCAATCCTATAATCCTCCACAAAGTTCCCTAAAACCCAATAACATGTAATATCATGCAGCATATTATCTTTCTTTTACGTCCCTGATTATCACTAAAACTATAGCTGCCTTTCTATTATCCCCTCCAAAACTATGAGGTACCTCATAACGGATGACTTAAAATCACGCAATGTGCCCCACATTAAACTGGAACATTTCCAATTGATCAATCTGGGGTAAATTGTAAATTAAAAATATATAAAATATATTTATAGATTTAACAACTTTAGTCACAATTATGGTAGTTATAGATAACTTAATGTTTGGCAGTGATAAAGGAAAATTAATGAGTAAAAAAGAAGCAAATGTTCATGAATATAAATGTATGTGTAGGGCTATTATGTAACCCAGCTTACTTGTCGACAAAGTATGTTCATGAAAAAGAAAATTGGCTATGAGTGGAAAAAAAACAACCAAAACCTTTTGCATTTTTAAGGGGAAATGGTGTGTTATAAATTAATACAAAAATATATGTTGGCATTTTTAGATATACAACAAAAAGAAAGTAAAATGTCAGATATAGATGCATGTAAATAAATACTCTATGTTGACAATTGCTGTTTCAGACCGCTAGCGACATGGCCCTTGAATGAAAGCGTCCCTGCGTATTGTTTTCCTTTAATGTATATTAGGGTCATTTAAACCAAACCAGATTTCTTAATTAAAGTTGTGTCCCTGGTAGTCTACACGATATTCTTTGTATGTGCATGTACTATGAGCTGCTATTTAATAATCATCATGACTATGGTATACATGTATACACGAGATTCTATGTATGGGCATGTACTATGAGCCGTTATTTCTCAGTTATATTCCACAAAGTACTCAACGTACTCAAACCCTTTAATTATGTTGTCCCTTATGAGAGCCATTTGTAGTTTGTTGTCTTTTACTTCACACACCAAGGAAATAATTAAGAAAAAATATATATGTGTTTGTAGCAGAGTACATTTTATAAGGCCTACATGTATATATGGTTTCATGATAGCTCTTTATTTTCTCAATACAATTATGATTTTTGGATTCATCATAAACTCAGAATTTCCCTCATGAATGGTTTCATAATAAAACTCGTGATTTCGAAATTACAAAAACATTCAAGATTTTAAGATAGGTTTCTTTTTATCACAAACTCGTGATGATTCCCAATATAAAAACTTGTTAAATATTTGGATCTTTCGAAGTACGTAAACTGCTTTGTTTGGAATTGCAAGTAAGCAAGGACGTTTTCAATTGTCCTGTTGCATATTTATTTCTTTTTCTTTTTCATTTTCTGAACAAAGGCGGTAACAGAACAACAGCACAAATATCCTTACCAATAGTTCCATTCTTGCAGTGTACATACGATACGCATGAACATTCAATGAACTTGGTACAATCATGACAATACAACGATCTTTACATTACAGTTGGTACAGTTATAATACAAACCCACACCCGTATTTACGTGGAAAGGAAGTAATTATTTATCAAATCTTTTATCTAGCAAAATAAATTTGTCTCGCACTGGAATGTTTTGAGTTTGATTGTTGAATATAACTGAACATTTATCTACCAAAGGTCAAGAAAATGGAAAGTATACAGGATTAATGAAAGGGTCATTAAAAAAAATCAACGTAGGCCCATTAGTAATAATGAAGAAATATTGATATATGTAGACAGATAAGGTCATTTACAAATTAAACATTTTGCATGCCATATTAACTTGTAAAACTTCACCAATATTATTGATGACGCTGTATTAGATTTGATATTATCATTATAGGTTTTCCCGGTCAATTATAAACTCTTTGCAATCGAATTCGTTTAGTTCATTCAATTTAAACCATACTTCATGGAGCGGAGCCATCGGTCAATTGAATTAACGTTTAGATTTTTAATCGTGATCACATTTCTGACGAAAGTGCTTCTAAAAAATGTCAAATTGATCGGACATCAAGGAAAACTATATTTGATAATTTTCATCTCTTTAATTCAATTATTGAGATATCTTGTTAAGTGTTTTAAATGCTGAACAATCAATCAACAGGGTATCTACTACTATATAAAGAAGCAGAGCCTCTTGATTCAAAGATTCTTGTAGACTAAACGCCAAATTATATTGACCTCAGCACCGTTCTATTTATATCAGCATAAACAAGAGAAATAGAGCCAAAGCTTGTCATCAGTCCCATTATAGAAATCTATTTCTAAGTAATATGCAATAAATTAATGACTTTGATGACAGCGTTTTAATCATTCCAGCTATCATCACACGCTGAATAATTCCCATAATTCAGAGAGCATTCAACCCAATAGTTGCACTGTTTATTTTCTGCTGGTACTATGTACTTCCTCGTCCTTTATTCAGATAGAAAGAAAATGAAAATTAGTTCAAAATTGGTTTTTGTTAATTTGTTCAAAGATCACAATCTAACATCCCCAAACAGGTGAGGGTTTTCTTTTTCATTCCCTTTAAATATTTGATATTATCGTTTCCTTTCCAACTAAACATGTAACTGCGGCTTTGGGTTTCGTAAAGGGGCTTTCACAATGGCTCTTGCGATCGTTTGCGATCATTTGGTCACAGTAATGTTGCACACAATCTCAACGGTTGTCGCACCACCAATTGTTAAGGGCTTTATTGAACTGTGTCGAGTGTACAATGCGGTGAATTGAGGTTTTATACGATTTACAACTTACTGAATGTTTACATGTATCCATTTTCATACCATATTTGGTGATTGGTTTGTGGTAAATAAAGGTAAATGCCTATGTATACATTATTGGATATTTGGATATTACCGATCTGATATCAATTGGCATACATTGTGCATAGCACCTGTGCATAGTGATATATATTTTACCCACTTACCCTAATATTAATTATTGCCAAATTAGGCATAGATTTCACTCTGCCAGGGGCAACTTTATTTATTGTACTTAAACATGATTGTATTCTCTTCTACTATTCTGTTTCTCTTTGATGGTGAGACTTGTTCTAATTCTCATTCTCTTATATTTTTTAAAGCAATATGAAGAGTTTGGTACCGAAATGCGCTAAATCCCCTTTTTTATTTCTAAAAAGAGGGCATCTGTTTGCAAAATTGTGTACACGTGCCTACGGGAAAGTGATCTTTAAAACTACATTTTGTAATAATTGCTCTCTGAATTTAGATTTCAACTTTTGTTCATAGACGGGTACTAATCTGAACATTGGAATTCCTTGGAATCAAACTCTTCATATATTATATTATAACCAGAAATAGAATACAATGATATACCTTTTACTTTTCAAATTAACTTGGCATGCAAAGGTTTAATTTGTAAATAAATGGCCTTGGCTGTTTACATATATATCAATACTGCTTCATTATAATTAATGGGCCTACGTTTAATTTTTAAAATGACCTTTAATTAATGCTGGTATACCTTCGACTTTCTTGACCTTTGGTAGATAAATGTTCAGTTATATTCAACAATCAAATTCAAAACATTCCAGTGTGAGACAAGTTTATTTGGTAGATAAAAGATTTGATAAATTATTACTTCCTTTCCACGTAAATACGTGCGTGGGTTTGTAATATAACTGTACCAACTGTGATCGTTGTATTGTCATGATTGTACGAAGTTCATTGAATGTTCATGCGTATTGTATGTACACTGCAAGAATGGAACTACTGGTAAGGATATTTGTGTTGTTGTTCTGTTACCGCCTTTGTTCAAAAAATGAAGAAAAAATATCCAACAGGACAACAGACAGTGGCGTAGACAGGGCCTCGAAAGTGGGGGGGGGATGATTCGTGGTCCAGAGACTCATATTGCCAATAATAAAATATGTTTAAATTACAGCATCGGGTAACTAAATATTGAAAACCCTTAACCATGTTTAGACACACAAGTTAATGTATAAGTGAGAGGTATTTTTATGTCTAATTTTTATCATTAAATATACTATCCCAGGCGAGCGCGAAGCGCGAGCCGAAAATTTTGAGAAAAACGAGGTGTTTTTGTATCTATACACACAAAGATGGGGCAAAAAAGCTGGGTTTTTTTGGGGGGGGGAGGGGGTGGTTGGGCCGAATTTCCTCAGCAAATATACAGTTCCAGGCGAGCGTGAAGGGCGAGCGGAATTTTTTGAGGTAAACGCGAGGTCTTTTTTGTATCTATACACCCAAAGAAGGTGGAAGAAAGGCTGATTTTGAAGGTTGCGCCGAATTTCTTCAGCAAATATACAATTCCAAGCGAGCGCAAAGCGCGAGCGGAAAACTTTTAGGTTAACAAGAGGTGTTTTTTTTTTTTTTTTTTTTTTTTTTTTTTTTTTTTTTTTTTTTTTTTTTTTTTTTTTTTTTTTGTATCAATACACACAAGAAGGGGCGAAAAGGGGTCGATTTTTGGGGTTGCACCGAATGTCCTCTGCAAATATACAAGGCGAGCGCGAAGCACGAGCGGAAAATTTTGAGGTTAAATGAACCAAAATCTTTCATAATTGATTGCTAAAAACAATAAATAGAATAATCAAACATGCCGTACCAGAAGGGTTTATGTGTCAACTTGTTATTTCCTCTAAGCCTATAAGGCCTATTTAATTCTAAGCGAGCGCAAAGCGCGAGCTAAAAAAAGCAATTTAGGGGCTCGAGTCTCCACAAAACTAAAATTCAATGCGAGCAGATAATTTTGAGGCTAAATGAACAGAATATTGCAATATAAGAATCATATATAAATATTCAATTATTAACGAAGGTAAACAACAAACATGTGTTAACCGAAGGGGAGGGGAGGGGTTATTCTGCACAATATACCGAGAGCTGCATACACCTCTAGTAGATAAAGGTAATTTTAGACCATTATGTTAAAGATTTGTTCACTCTGCAAATAATATTATATTAAAAATTATTATAAGTATATATATAATTAAATAAGCAAGTAGCGTAAATGAACTAATAGAAATAGAGCGCTATGAAGATAAACAAAATAATTTCCCTGGAAATAATAAAATAAGTATAGGCCTAAATATAAATAAAAATATAAAAGAAATAATTAATCTGGATTTAATAATAGCAATATTAATAATAATAATAATAGCAATAATAACAATAATAATAATAATAATAATAATAATAATAATGATAATATTAATGAAATGCGAGCGCGAAGCGCGAGCGAAATTTTTTAAGACCTCCATGAAAGAAAACGAGTGTGGAAAGCCTATTTCATTTTTTTTTTAATACATATCACCCGTGAAAAGTGGGGGGGGGGATGATTGTACATGCCATACCCCCCACATTTTGAGTTGGGGGGATGCATCCCCCCCCATCCTCCCCCCACCCCCCCCCCCCCCGCCTGTCTACGCCCCTGACAACAGATAACGTCCTTGCTTACTTGTAATTCCAAGCAAAGCAGTGTACGTTCGCAGGATCCAAATGTTTAAAGTGAAGTTATTGTTCTGGTCATGACATTGACATGTGGAAGACAATGTCTAAAAGTGATTTGAAAGTGTTGATACCAGTTCACCTAAGACTGTTTTGTGCTGTAAGGTTAGGGTTGGGCAAATAATGACTTTTTTCTGAAAAGTTATTTCAAACAAGTCACTTCTATAGTCAAATTTGATGTAGAATCCAAAAATGACAATGATTTTTGTGTACGATGATGTCTGACGTCGCTAAAGTGCAAAAAACAAAATAGTGTATTTTGCCCATTCATCACACACTTTATAGGTATAAACCGGTTTATTTTGTTTCTTTATGGATTTTGATGGTTTAAAAGCTCAAATCTGACTATTTTATCATGACCAAATGTACCTAGTATGGTTATAGGTTTAATTAGTGATTTTGATATGAGGTGATTTTTGCTCGATATTGACTGAAACTAACTATCAAACTACACTAACAGTCAACTTAGGTAGGATTTAATCAATGTTGGATTAATCATGTTGGGTTCCCAGACACCCAAAAGCCACATAAAAACGCGATAAAAGTGGTTTATACGTATAAAAAGTGTGATAATGGGGCATAACTAACGCTATTTTGGCGGCCATTTTGTTTTTTGGCACTTTAGCGACGTAAGACGTCATCGTATGCAAAAATAATTGTCATTTTCAGTTTCTACGTGGAATTTTACTATAGAAACAACTTGTTTGAAAAAAAAAGTTGAGATTCGCCCAACCCTAGTAAGGTCTTTGGATCGCCAAAATGATAAGAAATTAACCTTATTCAGCTTAGAGTCACATGCACTTACACAGATATGCATTTATGGGGCAACACAAAATGTTTGGGACCCAGACATCAGCTGTTGGTATATTTTGGGTCATATTAAGACTATAAGGGCAATTGAAGAGCAATCTTTAATTGTGGAGCTTTTTGTTATGATACTCTTCCCAAATAGCATGAAAATAACAGGAAAGCTCACAGTCATACCAAAAGACGTTAAAAAATGGGAGTTGCTGCTTCTCTGTTTGGCGTTCAACAAGAAAGGGATAGAGCAACGGTCGATCTGGCGCTGCTCAGTGGCTGCCGGGCCCACGATTAATTGGGCAAAATAAATTTCCGTTTCACCTTTCAGGAGTTTGTTTCGGACAATAAAATTTGGAGCATTTGGAGCATTCATCTTTCCCACACCTTCCCATTAAACTAGATTCCCTTTAACAAGTTTTTATGTTGTGAATCATCAAGGGTTCGTGATAAAAACAAACCTATATAGTAACCTTGAATGTATTTTCGAAATCACGAGTTTTCTTATGAAACCATTCATGAGGGAAATTCTGAGTTTATGGTGAATCCCAAAATCATAATTGTATTGAGGAAATATAGACCTATTATGAAACCGTATATTGGCCAGACTCTGTTAGAAAGAGATATACATTTTTCCTTTATTATTTCTTTTGGGTGTATAGTGGAAATGATAAAAACTACCAATGCCTCACACAAGGTTCATGAATCATAATTATAAAGAAATATCTGCTAATATCAAATTCTTGTCGCTTTATCATTGTTTATAGTCTATCTCTCAGTATTTTGATTAATATAAACGGTATCTAATAATCATTGATGTGATAATGCTTGGGACAATTGAAATGGTTCAAAATACTGTAGGTGTAGGCCTACTACTTTTTAAAAATGTGACAGAAAGGCAAATAACATGATTATGTTTATTTCCCTAAAACTTGCAACAGAATATTGATGTACGCCTGATATCACTTATATTCAGTAAATCAATAAAATAATCATTATGCTATATAGCGAGAGCGTAATGTCATAAAATACTATGTTATTCATTGACCGCTTATACTGAGGCAGAACAACTAAACTTTGGACTCATAACAACCCTTTGGATCATCACATTGGACATTACCAACTGGTACTTTTAAGGTTGCAAAAGGTCTCATAGTGCAATACCCGTATATTTCTTAGTATGATTTTTTTTATTGATACAAAACTTTATACCCTCAAAGGCTATTTCATTGTTTGGCGCACAGGTGTTCTTCTGGAATGCCAAGGCATGAGCATGTACTCTTAGAAAGTCATACAAATATGGTAGACGAATGTTATACCTACATGTAGGCTGTATGCTTCAAGTATCATTCATAACTATAATTGCTTGTTGGGGGATCGGGACATGTAGGTCACAACAACATTATACTGATGACGTTATTATTATGCTCAACTCTAACATGTGCCCTTCATCGGGCAACCAAATTGTAGTTGCCCATTTCAAAAAAAATTATTTTTATTATTATATATTTTTTTTTTGGGGGGGGGCAGGGAGAAAATAATACATGTATATCATTTACACCTTTAGATGTGCACAGATGAATTATCATTTTCCTATCCATGATTATTTTATGACATTCTGTCATTTAAAACTATAGGATATCAAAAAATCATGTAGGTAGACCCTCTGTTTTAGTCATATTATTATCATTATTGTTCTGGTGATATCTGACAATTTTTTTTTCTCTCTCTCTCTCTGTTTTTTCACGATGCATGGCAAGATGGCAAGATAAGGAATACCTACTCAGCACAGAATGACCCCATAATGAGAGTTACATTAGAGGGCAAAGGTTTGCAGAGGTGTCAAATGACAGATTGTTACTCTCTCCATTTGTTCATGTCAGTGCCAATCAAAACAGAATACTCTGGTTACATTTACTCAACCACAGACAATAATGCCTCCCCTGTCCCCAAATTAAGAGTTAAATTGAGACCCATAGTTCATCGAAGTGTCAAAACAATAGTTTTTATTCATTGGATGTGAACAGAATAAACAAACATGACAAAAAAAAACGACCTAATTGTGAACGATTCTGTTTTAATCATGTGTTCTAGCTTCAAAGAACGAACCTGGAACATGTCTTTGTGTTTGTTTCGTTTTTGATATAATATTCGTCAGTCACATATGATACATTTAAATATATGTATATAAATAATGAAGAACTAACGATAAAAAAGGGAATATAAAGAAAACGTGAAAGATCAGGCATATCGAAAATTCAGAAAATAAGACTTAGTGAAACTGACAGATGTGAGCATGATGAGATAACCTATAATGACCTTCCTACATTATATATGCGGTTATTATCATGAATGACATCTCCAAAGGCTAGAGGTTCTTGCTATCTTGCTAGTTTCAATATGGGCATTCACTCTGTGCAAAAATATGTCATCACCATCACACGCTAGTCTGATATGATGAATGATGTATTCAATAATACTGGAACTATTCTTTTGCATGTTTCAAATATAATTGTTGTACTAAAGAAATACAATAAAATATAATTTCAAGAATTCATGAAATTCACAAGGTTAATTCGTAAGCCCCCCTTTTTCTGTTATTATAGTACATGAAGTCCTATGCACTGAGCATTACTGAGTATAAAGTATTATATGATAGAGCGGTATACACGCAAACCCATACACACAACTCAAATATAGAGGATGATAATACAGAGGCCAGCTGATGCGTGCAAAGAGATGGAGTCTTATGGAAGATGGTGCGATTCGAAGAGGAGAGAAAAAGATGGAGCACGAATAAAAAAAAAGATCAGATGCTTTTACTTACCCAAAGGCCAGCTAGAATAACTCCAACGGGATCCTTCTACAGTCGACATACAGACTCAATCATTGGATATTGGGTAAAAGGCCGATCAAACCCCTATATTTCCAAAACCCAAGCCAAAAAATATCTCCCCCTATAAACCCGCCAGAAAATTATATGCCAGACACAGATTTTTTCCTGTGCGTAGCGTAGCTGTGCTGTATAACCGCGGATGCCGCTACGTTGTATTCCATGCACGGCCGAGAAACTGTAAAACATGTAGGCATAAAACGCTGCAGAAAGTTTATGGCGAGTGCTATCTGCACTGTGTGTAGATATCGGAGGAGAGTGATAAATACATAGGAGTGTAGGGGTGTGTGTGTACGTGGTGTGTGTGTGTCTCTCTCTTTCTCTATCTGGAGTTGAGGTACCCGTGTATCCATGCACAGTCCAGCAACAGCAATTATGTTAATGAACCAATGTGTGGTTGAAGAACAGGGAGAGAAAGAAGGAAAGGGAGATAGAGAAGAAGAGGAGAGATAGAGAAGAAGAGGGAGAGATAGAGAAGGGGGGGAATTCAGGATGACAATACAGATATCCACCATAACAAAACAAATAGCGAGAAAGAGAAGGAGAAAGTGAGGACATGAGTGCGAGATAAAAAGAAGGGAATGCTGATAATTGAGAGAAAGGGCCTTCGCTGGAGAAGAAGATGGCTGAAAGAGAGAGAGAGAGAGAGAGAGAGTGAGTGAAGGGGAAAAGAGAGGAGTTTGAAGAGGGGGTAGAAAGAAAGGGAGATGATGAAAAACGTTATCTAGACAATAACCCAATCAGTAGATTCTTAAAGAAATGGAAATACATAATTATAATCATGGAGCTATGTTTTTTTGTTTTTTTGTTTGTTTGTTTGTTTGTTTGTTTTTTTTAAGGAAAAAAAAAATCTGATATTTGCAAAGAGAAAATGTGATTCTATACAAAAAAGGGGGGAAAGACAGAAGACGGAATAATTATAATAAGTATATTATACACCTGAAGGGAAATAAAAAGCTTAATTAACATAAAGAAAGACTATGAGAGAGAGAGAGAGAGAGAGAGAAAGAGAAAGAAATAGAGAGGGAGAGAGACAGACAGACAGACAGACAGACAGACAGACAGAGACAGAGCGAGAGAGAGAGAGCCGGGATCACAAATATCATATTTTTTTTAGCGAGAGGGAAAAACACAATGACGAGACAGACAAGAAGCTTAGAGAGAGAGAAAAAACACGTACAAAGACAAGAGATGGAGAAAGATGGCTATAGAAGATGCAGAGAGAGGAAGAGTTTAAGAGAGAGGAGAGATAGAGAGTGGAAGTGGGGAAGAGAGAGAGGAAAGAAGAAGAAGAGGGGAAGAGAGAGAGAGAGAAGAAGATAAAAGTGAGGGTGAAGAGATGAGGAGATATAAGAAAGGGGAGAGAGAGAGGAAAGGAAGCGAAGATAGAGGGGAGAGGAGAGAGAGGAGGAGAGAAGGAGAGAAGGAGAGGGAAGAAGAGAGGAAGAGAAAGAGAGAGAAGGAGGAGAAGAGAGAGAGAGAGAGACATGAGAAGAGAGGAGAGAGAAGGAGAGGAAGAGAAGAGCATAGAAGAGGGGAAGAGAGAGAGGAGAGAGAGAGAGGAAGAGGGAAGAGGAAGAGAGAGGAGAGAAAGAGAAGAAGAGGGGAAGAGAGAGAGAGGAAAGAAGGGAAGAAAGGGGAAGAGAGAGAGGAAGAGAGGGGAAGAGAGAGGAGAGACGAAAGAGAGGGAAAGAGAGAGAGAGAAAGAGAAGGAAGAGAGATGAGAAGAAGATGATCTTCACAAAGGGACTTTATGCATGGAGAATGGTGGGACGAGGGTGGGACGAGATAGCGATAATAGGAAGGGAAGACGAGGAGGAGAAGAGACAGAGAAGAGGGGAGAGATGTAAGCAGAGAAGATGAGGAAGAGATAGTGAGAAGATGGAGTAGTTAGAGGGACAGAGAAGAGAGAGAAAGAGAGGGAAGAGAGAGATAGAGACAGATGAAGTTAAGAGAAGCGATGAGACAGTAGATAGAAGAAGGGGTAAGAGGAGAGGCAGAGAAGAGAGAAGGGGAAGAGAGAGATAAAGATAGGAGAAGCCAAGAGTGGGAGAGAGAGAGAGACTGTGAGAAGTAGGGGAGAGATGGGAGAGAGAGAAGAATCAGAGAGGAGTGAGACCTATAGAGAAAAAGATATGAGGCTTGGGAATGAGAGGAGGAAGAAGGAAAAGGGAAGAGAGATGAGAAAGAAAGAAAGAGGAGGAGAGAGACAGAGGAGGCTGAGCAAAGAGGGGGAGAGACAGAGAGGAGAGAGGTAGAAGAAGTAGGGAAAGAGAGAGTGAGAGAGGAATGAGAAGAGATGAGGGCAGATAAGAGAGAGACGGAAAAGAGAGAGGAGAGAAAAGAGAAGAGAAAGAGGGGAGACGGAGGATGAGACAGAGAAGGAATGAGCGGGAAGTAGAGAGAGGGAGCGAGAAAGAGAAGGAAAGAGGGGGGGACATAAGAGAGAGAGGAGAAAAGAGAAAGGAAAGAAGAGCGAAGAAAAGGGCAAGAGGGAGAGGAAGGAAGGAAGAAGAAGCGGGAAGAAGAGGAGAGACAGATGAGAAGAAGAGTGGAAGGAGAGAGAGTCAGAGAAAGAGGAGAGAGGGAGGAGAGAAGAGAGGGAGAAGAGAGAGAGGGAGGAGAAAGAGGGAAAAGAGAGAGTGGGACAGAGAAGATGGATGAAAGGAGAGAGAGGGACCAGAGAAAGGGAAGTAAGGCGAGAGGAGGGAAAGCAGAAGAGTAGGGAAGGAAGGATGAGACACGAAAAGGAAGTAACAGATGAGGGAGACTGAGAGAAAGGGAGCGAAGAAGGATGGAGAGAGAGAAGCATGAGAGAGAAGAGAAGAAGAGGGGAGAAGGTATGATGAGAGACAGAGACGAAGAGTGGATACTGTATGAGAGGTAAAAGAAAGTAGAAAGAAGAGGGGAAGAGAGAGAGGAAAGAAAGGGGGAAGAGAGAGAGGAAAGGAAGGGAAGAAGAGGGGAAGAGAGAGAGAGGAAAGAAAGAGAAGAAGAGGGGAAGAGAGAGAGAGAGAGGGGAGAGACAGAGAAAGGTGATGATTAGAGGAGCTGAGATGGATGCCGAAGAGGAGAACTGGTAGCGGAGGAATGGCCTTATTATAAAGCGTCTCCCTGGCAACCAAGATTGCTCCTTATCTTATCGCACTGTCAGGCTAGTCTTCAAGCACAGACTCCAGTGTGATATTTTACCATGTCGTGTGGGGAGGGGGTGGATTGGACCACTGTTCATTGAAATACTGTGTTCCCTTTTTATTGATATTACAATTTGCAACTATGAGTTATAAGGGTCTGCAACATACAAGCTTTCATTTTCAGCAGTCCCTTCCATGACCAACATGTTTATTTTAAGCCTGTTGTTACTTGTAATTTCATTTGTATTGTTGGAAATGGAAATAAACGAAAAGAAATGAAATGAAATGAAAATCCAGTTTGTGCACATTAGTTGTTGATATGTCGGACTTGCTTCTCCGACATAGCAATAACTAATGTTTGCAAGCTTGTTACCTCGTTATGTCCCTGGTACCAACATCCATAAATTTGTGTACATGCAACCAGGGAAAAGGGAGGAGATCCCTGATGTAACTTACGAAACCAATTTTAATTAATTTTTTTTTTTCTTTCACTGATCTTCATAGGGCCCCTTGGCAGAAATGAACGAATAGCGTAAATAAATGAAAAGTAATGCTCTATATTTTGTTTGCTGATTTTACGACCGTTATTATTACCTGTATTATTCATTGTTTGGTACATTTTCATTAACGTAGCTAGCAGTGGTACCTTTATGCTGATGTTATGACCTGTTTTAATATCTTCCCTTTCAATTCACTGTCGATATATCTTCATGATCTTTTTTGAGGTTTTACGACATTGCATAGATATAACCATATTTTTCTTCGCACTATTAACTTCGTGCAGATGTTACTGTTGTGCTGATTTTAATGGCATACATTAAACAACTTTCTTTTATACTGTTCGATAGACAAAATAGACGCTCGAAGGTTTTACGATATTATGATTGTGAATTCATTGTTATTTTTATTGTCTTTCGTTATTATGTGATATTTTATTAGGCTATTATATAAGATCATCTGAACATTAATGTTATCCGTATACATGCATTTATTATTATTATATATTTGTAATTTTTCAATGTTTATGACTACCTGACTTTTGTCATTCATTTTTCAATACATTTCATTAACCTTGATTTTAACTTTCTGCTCATGCTATTCCTTTCAAATCATTTTCGATAGTCTTTGCTGGTTTTTTACGACTGATTTAATGGGCATAACATAACATCCTTAATTTGCTTGCATTAAGTTAACCTATGATAACTTTGGGTATATTATGTTTCCGTTGTCATGGTTGTGCTGAGTTTAACGACATGCATTAAACATGATTTCATTTTACCGTTCGATATCCTACATAAATCATTATCCTCTAAGATTTTACGACATGTTTGATTGTTATATGTCTTTTGTTTCATATGGAATATGGCAATGTGAGCGGTTAATGTTCGCAAAACAGAAGTTTGTTGTCATAGATGTCATCAGCAGCGAATGCTTGCGAACATAGCGGATTTATTGGGTTCGTTAGAGATCGTCAAGATTCGTAAAAAGTCGTGAAGTGTTGTCGTGAAGTTTGCAGATAGCTTGCAGAAAGTATCGCAGACAACTTTCGCAACGAAAATATTTTGGGCAAGCGTTCTCAAAGTCTTAAGCCTTCACAAACAGGTCTGCACCATTATGATTTGTGTATGACTATCTAATCAGTTTGATGCTTCTTCCTTGGCTGGCAAAATTTAAGAAAAGCGCAAATATTGCGGGGTTTTTTTCACATAAAATTGTATTGCAATGAATATCAAAGTTGATTTCATTTTCCAGTAAAAAATGCAAGATATTATTTTGCATTGTTTAGAAGAGAAAAAACACTGAAGGACTGTCATTGTGCGAATGTGGAGAGGAGGAGACCTTGAGTCACCTTCTAAGACATACAATGCCCTCTTCTGCTCAACCCTTGTTCCCAAGCTGATTTCACTACTCTTTCAGCTAATGGAATCGCCTGCGTTCACTATTTAATGGGTATATAGAATCTGATTCAGATTGTAATTCCTAAAGAAACATAAACATAAATTGCGATCTTTAAAAGTGTCTAAGATCTTCAGACTCGAAATTACTTGTCGTTCCAAAATCTAAGAAATCATGGGGGGATCGTTCTTTTGCACATGCTGGTCCTTTTCTGTGGAACCAATTGCCACAACACATTCGTAATTACAAATGTTTCAAAACTGCACTCAGATCTCATCTGTTCAAAATTGCCTTCAAGTAGTTACCAGTCATTTTCTTTCATTACGTGTTCATTTATTCTTATATTATGTATCACCATTTTTTCCTCTCCAGCGCTTTGAGCACATGATGAATGTGGAGACAGCGCTTAAGAAATACTCTATATTATTATTATTATTAAACAGACTATGATCCAATGAAAGAAAATGAAACAAAAGAATAAAAGAAAGAACTCGAGAAGAAGAGGAAGCAGCAGAGAAAACACAAGTTAAATTACCAATGCCATCAAGTCGATAACGGTTTATGAATAAACATGAAGATCAATTCTGTAATATAATCTTAAAACAAAACAAAGATGGTATATGGCTGGAAGCTTAATGATTTCCACTCAGTAGTTTCTTGGTTTTGGCAACAGATACTTACTTCCTCATTTCCTCTTTCTTGATTTTTCCCTTTTCTTGACTTTTCCTTCGGTTTTGTTTTTTTGTTTGTTCGTTTTTTATATATATATTTTTTTTTACAACCAACTGGCGCACTTACCGCATGTTGATTTTGTTATAATATCTGTAGGAAGTTACGTCTTCCGCATAATGTTTTCTGAATGAAGTTCCTGTTTTGTTGACTGAATTGGAATATCACATATTATTTTTTCCCCCATTGTGTAAAGTTATTATATATCGGAAGATATTAATTTCCCGCGTGATATATACAAGAGGGGGTTAGAGCAACGTCCATCTGGCGCTGCTCAGCGGCTGCCAAGCCCACGGGACAAGGGCAAAAAGAATATCCGATTCGGACAATAAAATTTGGAGTTTTATTTTTTTATTTTTTTATATGTTTTGCGAATGAAATTTTAAAGAGTATTTTTTTTTAGTCGATATTACTAATCACCTTGAAGATATCGTTGTCTATATACTTTGACTTGGAAGATGTTAATTTCCGCGTATTACTCTACGATTGATTATTAAAGGGGAATCCAACCCAAGGAGAGAATCAACCTTACAGGAAAGAGGAAAATGAGAGGAGCAATCTAAAAAAAGTTTCATCAAAATCGGTTAAAATAAGAGAGTTATGGAAGTTTGAAAAAGTCTAGTTGTTCTTCTATGGGGATCCTCAAATTGGCATCATCGGCTTCAAAATGCCGATCTCATGACAACTCTCCATTCATTTTGTACACAAATTTTCAGATTTTCCCCATTTTCTTTCGAAATATATCTTACCTCCTTCGAGCTCAACATATGTTGTGTGAAAATACTTTTCCCATGACAATATTTTGAGCTCAGAAGTAAAGAAGGACAATTTTGAAAGAAAATGGGAAAATCTGAAAATTTGTGTCAAAATGAATGGAGAGTTGTCATGAGATCGGCCATTTTGAGCCGATATGCCATTGAGGATCCCATAGAAGGAACAACTAGACTTTTCAAACTTCATAACTTTCTTATTTTATAACCGATTTTGATGAACTTTTTTTAGATTGCTCCTCTCATTTTCCTCTTTCCTGTAAGGTTGATTCTCTCCCTGGGTTGGATTCCCCTTTAAGAAGTTGTTTCTTTTGTTTGTTTTGTTTGTTTGTTTTTTTTTCGTGTCTGCTATATTTTATTTTAATTTCATAATAATGCATAAATATATATTTAGTTTTTATAACGTAAGTACGATTTTCAAATGTAACAGAATGATATAATAATGAATACAATCAAACCAACAATGAGAGAAAGGACTCGAGAAAAGAAGAAGAAGAAGAAGAAGAAGAAATAGCTATACAATAAATGTATAATTTCACTTAAATTTAAGTGAGCGAATCAGGACCGATTTTAATCTGACCTAAACTGATTTAAGTTCAAACTTATACGCTTGTAAACATAAACCTTCCGTGTACCATAATGATCTGCATATACATTTTCAACAAAAAATATCTATGATGTAATAGAAATCAAAGATTATTATGATTGGGATGATGAAAAAAAAAAAAAGCTCAAATTTAACGTCGGCCTTGATTGAATCATATACAATCGCGTTATGATTCACGCACGTATTTCATCCCCGATAAATAAAAAGCCCCTTATAGGCCACTCGCAAAAAGTGTCACTAAATAACTTTATGAATTAAATTGATCGGCATTAATTCCATATTTGATCATTTGAATAATTCAGGATGTGTTTCCCGGCATGTGCATAATCCGCTGTAGACTGTCATAAAGATCTTCCACTTTTTAAACACGCGGATTATCTTTTCGCATCAGTTCTCTCCTATTTAGCACAGCAACAGAAAACATTACAAACAAACAACAAATAAACAAATGAAATAGATGAGATTACGCAAAGTCTGAAATTAAATAATAAATATTTTAATCATTCTTACCAAAGTATCAATTCTGTTTGTAAAGCGGTGCAGATTGCAGACAGACAGACCGGTGGTAGATGTATTATCCAAAATGATTGCTATATCGGTATGAAATTGAAACTAAACATATTTTGCGGTGTTGCATGAAAGTGTAATAACAAATTTAGCAAACACTAATATTGTTATTATCTGTAATATGGGACAAATCGTTCTGGTTGTGATATAATATCTGCACGGTTTAGATCCGGGTCATTATTGATACAAGTAAGTCAATGACTATACGATCAAGTATACAGTAAGTGTAATATAAGACAGAGGATAATATAAGGGCAGATTATATAGTACAATAGTTACCAATGTTTATTGGGATATACCTTCCTTGCAATCAAAAGCCTTTTTAGACAGACGTTTATCCAGAGGACAGTAAAACTAATTTTCGATGTTTATTGGGTTGATTACTCAGGCGCGGATCCAGCCCTCCCCCCCCCCCGTTAGAAAAAGGGAATTTAATGAGCTTATAGTGGGGTAATATAGGGGTAA
>CALNVZ010003429.1:36548667-36596167 GCA_940671915.1 Paracentrotus lividus
AAGAGAGAGAATGCCCAGTATAAGTTATTGTAGAGAAATTGCATTTTTCAAAAACTTACTCAAACTGTCTAATATTGTCCCAATGACATAATCAATACATGGGCAAAGTATATAACCATGTTTTGGGTTGGTGGCCAATGCATGTTTCCTTTTTCATGGGTTCTAGGACATCTCCTCCCGGAGACAACTCCCGGGGACATATTCCCGGAGGACAGCTCCCCCGAGGACAACTCCCGGAGGACACCTTAACCTAACCCTAAATCTAACCCTCAACCTAATCTATGTCCTCACGGGGAGCTGTCCTACGGGAATGTCCCCCGGGGGAGTTGTCCTTCCGGGGGGAGATGTCCTGAATACGTTTTTCAATGATATGTTATCAGGGTTAGCATATAACCGGGGAGACACACACCAAAATGATGTGTCGATATTGTCACGTAGCGACACACTCACCAGAACTCTGGGATCGCATTCGCATCACTCGCTGACTGGTATGGGCGTTATGTGCATTGTGTTGTATGAGAGTAACAAATATATCCATAAAGTTGCACAACAAGCAACTGCACGTTGACTGCTACCCATGTGAATCCTGTTTAGGCAGGCCAGAACAGGGCCCTATCAGAGAGCGTTTTAAACACAGGTTTGTTGTGCTGAAATTCATGCCTTAGAAAGTGGATTTTATAACAATATTTTGAACACAAGAGGTTATTTGAGGTACTTAATTTTTGGTATATCTGCTAATGAAGTAAAACAAAAATATGTTCTCGCCAAAACTATACATGAACCTTTAAGCGTAACAAAATTTACTCCGTTGGGAGTAAAGCATTAGTTACTCATTTCTTTGCGAGTTTACCTTTTTAACTCTGGTAAGAGTAAACAAATTTAAGCTCCGTTTGGGACTAAAGCATAAATTTGTTTACTCATTTTCTGGCGTTATCTTTTTACTAGCCTCTGTAAGCGTAAAACCAAAAACATTTACTGCCCGTTGGAATAAAGCATAGTTTTACTCATTTTCTTGCGAAGTTACCTTTTTTTTTTTTACATGGTAGGCCTACTGCTTATTGTATATGAGTATTATTAACTAGTAGTAGTACATGTAGTAGTAGCGGTAGACCCTACTAGTAGTAGCGGCAGCAGCAGCAGCATGTATTATAATTTATTGTTTATATAGTAATATAATATATTATGTTGAATTGCTTGATTTTGATATGATTGAAATCGATTTATTCTCAAGTATTCTATAAAAAAAAAAGACAAAAAAAAAAAAAACATTAAAAGTGTAAATTCAGATAATATATATGATGACGTTTTGAGCGCTTATTCACAATGCCAGAACAATATGTATGCCTACGTAAATCATCAAATATGATTAAGGACTTTTAATGTCTCTGTTTCTACACGTTTCTTTCTCTCTCTTTCTCCTTTCCTCTCTTCTCTCTCCTCTCTCTCTCTCTCTCTCTCTCTCTCTTATCTCTCTCTCTCTCTCTCAGCTCTCTCAGCCTCTGCATATTTAGGGCCTACATGTTGGCCAAAAGATGACGGGTTACGTTTGCCTCGTTTGCCCGATGAATAAAGGGAAATCCCTTCTTAAAAATATGATTGTGCAACCAATTAAGAAAATGCACCTGCCTGGTATTTACACGAACGGCCCCGTTTTGCCATAGGTCTCCCGAGGACACAAAAGGAGAACGAGTCCCCGGTGGATCCCGTTTTCTTTGCTAAATTTTTTTTCATAAAATATATTTCTGGTCAGCTTCACTCTTTGTTTCAAAAATTTATAATAACCTCGGCGTCGCTCGCATTTATTCCTAGGTGGATTTCTATCCTTCGGTTTATGCCGGGTTCTATACAGCTTCTGGTAACTCAAGCATTAAAAAGCTTATATTGGACGAAACTTGACAAAGGGCTGCCATAGCTCAAGTCGGTAGAGTGGCCTGTCAAGTATCTAGTAAATCGAGTCCGTGGCCGCGTACATTTTCCTTGGCTCATCTTCGCATGTTATATAATTATTTATGCATGCAGTTTCACTCATTGTTCAAAAATTGATAAGAAGTTGTAAATTCCATAATATTCATGGCTAGGGAGTTTTTTGAGGGGGGGGGGGGGCAAACAGGCAAAACACAATGGTCAGTTCACTTATTATTTATTTTTTTAATTCTTGTTGTTGTTCTCATTAAATGCTATATGGAAAATGGTTGGTTAAAAGCCTGTATTTACATTATGATCATAATTTAATATGACTTTTTTTAGGGATATAATTCCAACCCCACACACATAGCCTACAAGGAGGGAAGGAAAAATCAAACAAACAAAATATTGGGGGGGGGGGGAAAAAAAAAAAAAAAAAAAAAAATACCTCCGTCTAATGTAGAGCTTTCCATCTTTTTCTTTTCTTCATATTTCACCATTCCACTGATAATTCTTAGTTTTTAGATAATGATTTTTTTCCACCCTTCACATTCGCCAAGCATTTTAGCCTCCTCAATGAGGGACACGCCTTTGTCGCCTTCACGTAGGCCGCGCCTACTCTCTACCTGCCCTCCATTAACCGTATATTAGTAAGGATCAAACTGATAACTAAAACAACATAATTGTATCAATTTCAAATTTGTCAAAACTGTCGGATAAAGGGATAAAATACTTTTCTGTTGATTGAAAACACTGAACCAGCCCACTAGCCTACAAAAGTTTGGAAATTACATATTCTTCCCGAAGGCGTGTCGCACTTCAGAAAATCGGTTTCCGATTTGGCTTCTGAACGATCCCGTGGACCATTGAACCGGATATTTTGCCGATGCCCTTCTAACACGCATTAAATTGCAAGATTATTCTTCATTTAAAGGGGTGGGTGGTTTGATGTGAGGGGGGGGTGTAAAACATGGCAAGTGGGATACAGAATTTCATGGAGAGGCAAGGTGCAATTTCAAATGTCAGAGATAGTGTATTCAAAGAAGCCATACGGGGGGGGGGGGGGAATGGCGGCTTCATATTTTTCGGTCATCAAAGCGTCATCAAATATCTGACACTACGCGGGTAAGGTTTAGTTTGGTTAATAGGGTCGGTCGTCCATTTTCCTCTCTTTTTTAATTTTTTTTTATTGGGGGCCCGGCCCGCCCAGCCCCGGAATCTGCGCCTGGGTTGAAATATTTGTTTATCCCCCTTCCATTGAGAGAAGTTTGGCCGCATTACCCGCGAGAACATATGAATGGACCGAATATCTGAAAATTTCAAATTTTGACGCCCCCCCCGGCCCCGGCCCCCTCCTACATCACGGCATATGTCCTGGAAAAGGGCCCACCTAGTTTATGACCGACGATAATTCGATCAACTCCATATCCATGTCTATGCTTAAAATTTGTTTGCAAGTATAGTTGGGCGGATCCAGGTTTTCAGAAGGGGGGGGCGCGAACATGGAATTTCAAGATATTGATACAAACACCCGCCCATTCCTAAGCTCATTATATCCTTGCCGCGATGTCCCCTAAGTATCCACGACGTCGCAGAGACATTGTCGGAACTTGGTAGGGATTAAAAGAAATCGAACAGGTTTGACAATTTGTTAGACTTTTGGCCTACGACGCCCTGAAGTCTCAGGAGACGTCTCCACGACTCAAGAGACTCATAATGGCGAACCCATCTCATTGCCAGTGAGATAGGTCCTCTTGGAAAATAAGATTGCATTTCATTTAAACTTTGTGTGAGAAAAAAAAAAAAACACAAAAACCGAAAACCGAAAACCAAAACCAAAAACTTATAAAAAGTTGGTTTCGTACCCTATACAAACGAAAAACTTGAAAAGAGTGGGTTTTGTACCTTTCACCTTCAAAGGACCCTAACTCTGTGACCCTTGACAATATGGACGTAGGCAATGTCCCAAATTAAAGCTGATGAGTTACTTAGTATTTTAGTAAGCAAATCGCAAGAATAAGCGTAGGCCTATACTTGTGAAATGACTGACCTTTGAACTTCGATTACCTTTTTTAAGGAACACATTGTATGTCAAGTCCGTTTTTCTGCAAGATAGGGAAATTATTGGTTCATCGTTCACCACAATAGATTGATAGAAAAATTGAATTACGAACTTTAATATAGCATCACCTGTTTTCATGGTTTTCCCACATTCCTATATTTAGACATAATTATGGAAATTTAATACTTACTTACCTCCTGTGTATATCGGGGGTAATATAACACAATCTGTTATCAAATATTTGGAATTCATTTATATATTCACACACTACTGAGTCGACAAAAAACGGCAATGAAAATCACAGTCACTTTTATCATGGACCTATACATCCATTTAAATCAAATGCATAATTTCCTATTCATCAGTGAAACAGGTTTAATGGGGTAGATCTGCTCAAACGTAAAAAGGTTGTTCAGGAACACGGATCCAGGGCCCAGCGCCCCCACCCCCCCCCCAGCAAAAAATTAAAAAAAAAACAAAAAAAAACAAAACAAAAATTTACCGCCAATTACCAAATGATTGGCGCCGAGAAAATTCAAACACCTTTAAAAAAAAAAAAAAAAAAAAAAAAAAAAAAGTCTCTCCATGTGAAATGAAGACAAACTGTTGGAGGGCCGAAGGCCAAAAAAAAGTTGTTTAGCTTAGCTCTACTGTTTATTTTGAAAGAAATCAATCTAGGGTACCCGTAGGGAATACCGGACAGTAGAAAATACCGGACGGTCACCACATGTCCAGCCCTAGCTGCCAACATATAAGATCAACTGAGTTGAAATACCGGCATCTATTGGTCAGGTGGTCTGTCTGGGAAGGTTGAATGCTGTATTCGACAACAACAAGTGAGAAATCTCCGAGAAAACTACCACAATCTGTCAAGGTAGGAAAATTTGCAGCCTGAAAAATGGCCTGATGTAAAAATTGACATTTTAGAGAATGTGATGGTATAAAAATAGAATTGGGGCATGACCTCTATTATGGACATGTGTGGAGGGTGGGCCAAACGTGTATGGAGTGTATGCACTGTACAAAGCCTGTGTATTGTAGTCCAGATGCTGTCCCTTCGAAATTTACTATTCCCCGGCACGCAATGCGCAATCCCCTCTGATCGCGCGATCCCCGAAAATTCGGGGATCGCGCGATCAGAGGGGATTGCGCATTGCGTGCCGGCCGGGAATAGTAAATTTCGAAGGGACAGCATCTGGACTAGTGTATTGGAGTGGTAGTGTGTTGAAAAGTGCTAGTCAGTCATTTTTTGTGTAGGGAATACCGGACACCACATGGACGGTTGTTTGTTTTTCTTCCGGGTTAAGTTGCTACGCATGCAGATCAAATAGTAAGTTGCATATATAATGTATTATATTTATCTATTAAATTGTTTGACAATTTTGAAATGTCTATTTCTCTTTATTATTATTGTGATATGTCATGATCTACATGAGATACGAAGTTATTCTGAGTGTTTTGAAATTTTGTAGTAAAATGCATAGAATATTCTAAAAATGAATAATGTTATAAAGAATCAATACAAACATGTTAAGTTGATGGTTTACATTCAAATAAGTTCTTCCAGACAGATCTTTATACCAAAAAAAGGGTAAAACATATTGTCCGGTATTTCCTACACTGTAGGGAATACCGGACAATTTACGATGACGTCATTATTTGCATATAACTGCCTCTCCAAATATTTGATTACCTCAATTTTTTTGGAAAATAAAGTTGAATGATGTAGCTAAGCAATGAGAATCTTTTTCTTTTGTGATTTTATTGTTTTCATGTGCTAATTAAGCAAATGAGCTTAAGTGGCCGGTATTCCCTACATCTACCCTATAATCAGCATGACACTTTTTCACTTTTAAATTGGTCCTTCAATCTGCAACATTTTGCTAACCCATCGGCAAGGAAGATTTAGTTGTAGCACATGCATATACGGTATCGAAGATAGAGCAAAAGGGAATGAGGTTGATTGTGACTCACAACTTTTGAAGTTCGAGGGGATATTCAACAAAAATGTCATTTTACCAAGCAGATGACACATGACAAGCAGACTACACAATTTTGAGATGGCGCTATTGTAGTTTCCAATCGCATCCCACAATGCAATTGGCATGGAACTTCCTCTTCAAATTTAACTTCATTTCGTGTGGTTGACATGTAAGTGAATGTGAATTAAAATCCCACTTTATCTATCATTTGCAATATAATCATGATGAAAAATGAATACAATACCCTAAAATGAATATTAAAGATTCATATTTGTGTGTTTGTTTTTCAGCGAGGACGTCCGTTTACAATGTCTGATGCGGAAGGGTGAGTGGTTCTTGTATTTTCTGTGTACTGTTCGTTGGGTTGCGAGTCGATGGAAATTGCACGTGTAGTTATATGGGAGAACGAAAATTTGAGAATGAGAGAGGAGGAATTTGTGAGCGTGTGTTCAGTGCAGTAATTTCAGGATTTGTTAAATTTCCAGTAGACCCCTATCCTTTTACTGAAATGAAGGTGGGAACAAATATATGACCAGTAAAGCAACATTAGGGGTCTGTATTTTTACGACCCTACTCCAGCTGCCCGATGCACACGTTCTGCCAGTCCACGTCACGGCTGCCTTCGGCCAGGCGGCTGCTGGGGCACGGGGAACGTCCCGATGACGCCCGTGCCGCATGCTTGGCCATGGTCCCTCAACAGAATATTGACACATTCATAGCAGTGGCTAAAATGCGCTCAATATTCCTAAACCATAACAAAAGTGTAAGCTTCTTTACTTAACTTGGTTGACATGGCATTTGAAATGGATGTCATTTTTTTTTTTTTTTTTTTGTAATTTTGAGGGGCCGGGGGGCAGATCCTGTAAGTTACTTAGCAATGTGTAGCGAGTGTGTCATGATCAGTGTCACTGTCAATGTTGATAATAAAATAACTCTGTGATTTTACGCATCGTGGTTGGTCTAAACGCGTCACGTGTGCATGCTGAATTTTCGATGCAATGCACCAGTGTGCATTTTGCGGAGCAAAAAAAGTGATAGTCTACATCCGGGTCTTTTCCGTGTCTTGTTTACTTTCTTGGATGACGATCGTGATGTAGATCTTGAGCTACTTACCAAAAATTCCAAGGGATAATCCCTTGGAATTTTTTTTGGTAAGTAGATTCTAACTCAAGATCTTCTAACGTTAGAGCTAGCAAAATGTCGCAATTTTATAAAAGCGTTAACACACTTCCCTGTATTGTGCGATTAAACGTAAATGCAGTGATCGCTCGATGCTTCGGATGGGGCGCTGCTGCACACTCGCCTGCGGCTCGTTGCAGCGCGACCCCTATCCAAAGCTATCTCGCGGTGCACTGCATTCACCGCTAACGCACGCTCGGGCGTGTGTTAATGCTATACAATTGCATGGCACTGGTTGGCAATGCACCATGTTTTTTATTGTCTCTTGTTTTCTGTTTCTTCAGAGATGATCAACCAGCTGCTGCTGCACCCGCCGTCGCCGTTGGTGGCGCTATGGATGTGAATACTGCCCTGCAGGAGGTGCTCAAGACGTCGCTGATCCACGATGGTCTCGCTCGTGGGATCCACGAGGCTACCAAGGCCCTGGACAAACGTCAAGCTCACTTGTGTGTTCTTGCCAACAACTGTGATGAGCCAACCTACAAGAAACTGATTGAAGCTCTGTGCGTGGAACACAGTATCAATCTTCTAAAGGTAAGGTCCAGTCCTATTACGAGGAAACCTAGATCTAACCAATTTGCCTCATAACTCACTTCTACAAAAATAAATAAAATAAATAAAAAAACAAACAAACAAACAAACAAATAGATCTAGAATAAAATCATTGGGGAAAAAAAAAACTTGAAGAGAAGTTTGCTTATACATGACTCAACATGAGCACCCAACAAAGAAACCTCAGGCATGAATCTTGAAAAAGAGTCCCTTTCAAAAATACAATTTAAGTTCCGGAAATACAATCTACTTAAAGGCTCTGTGCGTTGAACGAAGTATCAATCTTCTGAAGGTATGGTTCCATCCTGTTATGAAGTGCTTGGAACCCAACCCATTGCCTCGTAACACTTCTACAAAAAAAAAAAAATAATAAAAATCCCTTGGAAAAAAGAAGAAAAAAAAAATAGAGAAAAGACTGCTTTAAATACAGGACTCAACATGAGTGACCAACAACGTAACCCCCAAAGCATAAATCGTAAAAATTAGAACTGAGTCCTGTACAAAATATAAGTTCATGAAATACAATCTACACGCATTAGAAGGAGTTTACATATTTTTCTTTTAACAGGCAGTTCTCTCAGTCCCCATTTCCCAAGGTAATTGTGTTCTGTATAGCAAGATTTAATTATAAAGAAATTAATGTCTTGGTTCCAAGCAAATTACCTCTTCATAAAATCTTGCTATACTGCGCACACAGAGACACAATTATAACATCTGTGCATATATTTGACATTTGGACTGGGATCAGATGCGAAACCTTTGTTGAATACAACTTTGATGATTCTTATTTTCAGGTTGATGACAACAAGAAGCTTGGAGAATGGGCTGGACTATGTAAGATCGACAAGGAAGGCAAGGCCCGCAAAGTAGTAGCATGCAGCTGTGTTGCCGTCAAGGTAAATAATTACAAGTGTTCAAGATTAGGATAGTGTTGTCTTTCAGGTGGTTGTAGGACAATTACCTCCTGGACAATTACCCACTGCAAAAAAAATCTACCATCTCACCCTACACCTAACAGGGGCAAGTTGTCCTTGGGTAATTGTCCTGATACGCTTTCAAGTGTATGAAGCCATGGAGGAAAATGTTGGTTCTATCGTTTTTTGCGTGATGGGGAAGTATGTTTATGGTTATTGATGCAAGCAAAATAGAAATGATATAAATTGATTGGAACTCACTGAAGGGTTGTCAACTTTTTTAATTGATGTACCTTTCAAGATTTAAACGTAAAGGAATTTACGCTGTTGGGATGATAGATAGACAAGTAATTTATTCATTTGTGATGCATCACATCAAAATAAGAGACAAGTCGCCAGAAAAGAGTCAAAAGATATTGGCAAACTAATCCCTTTTTTATTACTTTCACTTTATCTTTTTATTACTCAATTTTTTTTCTATAGCACACATGAAACATTGGAAATTCAGAAAATCAAAAAATTTCTTTCCCCAAAATTAGACATTATTATTTGAAAAAATAAACAGCTATGAAAAAAAATCATAGGTTGCCCGGGCGGGATTCGAACCCACAACCTCTGGAATGCTAGACCAGCGTCATAACCACTAGACCACCGGAGTGCCCGTAGCGATCAAAGTTCAAACTATCCCATATACATGAATATCAAATGTAAGAAATTTACGCCGTTGGGATGAAAGCAAAATCATTTGTCTCCAACGGTAGAAACCATGTTGGTAAGAAACAACACTAAATTTATGAAAAAATCATAGTTAGGATAGTTGGACCCTTGATCGCTACTCGCACTCTGGTGGTATAGTGGTTATGATGCTGGTCTAGCAATCCAGATGTCGTGGGTTCAAATCCCGCCCGGCAGCCTATGTTTTTTTTCTATGCCTGTCTGGCTCAAATTTATCACACAGCAGTTGCGTTTGTTTTACCAACATGGTTTCTACTGTTGGAAACGAATGAATAAATTGCTTGGAACAGAGAGAAATATCTGAAATAACGAAACTCTAAATAACACATGGGCGCACAGACATTTTGGACCAGAAGATTTTCGTTGTAATGACATCTCATGTCTGAGCTTGTTATAATAGGAGTATACTGTAGTTAACTGACATTGTTTATTTAACCACCTGTCCTGTATTGCTCACCCACATGCTCCTTTCCCATTTGTTTTCCCATGTGCAGGATTACGGAAAAGAGACCCCCGCCCTGGACGTAGTCAAGGACTACTTCAGCAAGTAAACCTGACGACAACAAAACGCAGACACTCAGCGAACCATCAAGGCACCCCCTTGCAGTGCAGTGCTCCATCAAGGGCTGGAAAGGCCATCCAAGAATGATTCTTGTTTTGGGATGTTCTTTCTAGATTGCCATCTTCCCTTTGCAGCAGCAGCAGCAAGTGGTCAATAAAGCAACAACATCAAGTCATTTCTTTGTCTGATTATTATCATTTCTGGATACTGTGTTAGTTCCAAGGAGTTTGTGACATGATGCTAAATGCTGTGCCAGAGGTGTAAACATTTACAACAGTTCTTTCAAATTGGTAATTGATCAAAATCTTTTGTGAACTGGAGCAGAGACCAACAATTTTTTTAAATTCAGATCACAAAAGTTTCTGATCAATTACCAATTTGAAAGAACCGTTGTGACTGGTTACAGGTCAGTCATGCAACAATGATTTTAATTGGCCTTTGCTATTCTGAAATCGATTGCAAACCTTTGTGTTTTTGAGCTTAGTGGGGGCACCTTGTTATAACTGGGTGAACTGTAAAATAAAGATGAGGGATATAAAGATGAAAGGATGGGGAAGAAGGATGAGAACAATGGGATAACGGCTTATTTTTGGCTTGGTTGCGAACTCCTCATTATAACGAGAGTGGACTGTGAAAGATATTTATGAAGATCGGGATGTGATGGTTGGAGAATACATGATGGCAGAGAAGTAACGTTAGGAAATATGAAGGAGAGTGAGACTGGTGAAGAAGTGAGGCTGAGAGGAAAGAGAAGAGTGGAGAAAGTGAAGCCATGAGAGAGATAAAACAAGTTCATGTACATGTACATTTGGTTATACCGGTTATTTGTGAACATGCTTTATCAAAATAAAGTGCAAATTACAAAAAGGTCATTTTTAGAGGGGCTAGCTACATGTATACTCCAAGCTACTCTACTTTGGCTATTCATATGTGACATATAGTTGAAAAGAGTTGAAAAATCAACTTCACAATGATACCTTTTTAAAATCATTGATGTAAGCATAAGCAAATAAAATGCAAATGAATGTGACAGGTACAGCATCTATTTTTTTGCAAGTTTTTGTTGAAATAAAAGACTGAAAGAAAGCTTTCACTTGTAAAACACATCGCATGCAATTCTATTCACTATGCGACAGCAGGAACACCATTCATTTAGTCTCGTTTCATTTTCTCAAAATTTGCAAAAAATGGATTCTGTATAATTGTCACCTTTTGAGAAGAACTCGCGCATGCGTTTCACCTATGATTCAAGAAAGGTATTGTTGCAAACATATATTCAAGAAAGGTATCGTTGCAAAGAGTGTATCTGATCACATGTCGCATAATAATTAGTAAGAAATAAATGGATGCCTTTGATGCTTGAATACTCTCAAGAACGTATATTGGTTTATTCTTGTATATCTTTGTCTCACATAATAATTGAGAACGGCGAAGTTCGAAGAACTGAGTCGCACATACATATTTAATGAAAAAGCGAGTTCAATATATCCTTGTATTGACGAAATAGGACATCTAATATTATCATTATTATCTATACAGTGGATTTTACGATTAGCACCCCCCCCCCCCCATTTTTTATCATAAATTTTTTTTATTCATTTAGGATTCTAAACCCCCATCCCCACATTTTTTCTGGATTATGATTCTATATTTGCAATTCTGAAAAAAAAAAAAAAAAAAAAAAAAAAAAAAAAAAAAAAAATGCCCCCCCCAAAAAAAATTGCCCCTTTTTTTTTTTTTTTTTTGATTTTCTGGAAAAATTGGGCCCCTCAAAAAAATGCCCCCCCCCCCCCCACAAAAAAAAAAAAAAAAAAAATTGCCCCCCCCCAAAAAAAAAATTGGCCCCCCAAAAAAAGAGCCCCCTAATTTTGCTTGATTTTTGAAAAAATAAATAAAAATTTGGCCCCCCCCCCCAAAAAAAAAAAAAAAAAAAAAAAAAAAATTGCTCCCCTCCCCCCACCAAAAAAAATTTGCCCCCCCCTCCCCCCCCCCCCCCCTCAAAAAAAAAAAAAAACGTCCGCCAATCCCCTTAAAAAAATTATTTGGTCTCCCCAAAAAAACAATTCAAAAATATTAATCTCTCTGGTTATCTCACTTTCAATTTGGGGATTCCCCCTCTTGCTGCCCAATATTTTCGATATTGGGCAGTGAGGCCACGATATTGGGCGAGTTCAATGAACTTTGTAAAGTAGGTCAAGTTTATGAAGTGCATCAACAAAATAACACTTGTATTTGGCCTCTCAAAACCCTCTGTATGGATAATAATAATGAATATAGATTAGCTTGGAGCATGATCCCTCTAAAAATGGATAACTTTGTTTTGGATATGCACTGTATTGTCCACTCCTGGCATAACAGGAGTTGGAACAGGAATATTTTGATAGAATCTGTATGTTTGAAGTTGGGTTGAGATTGGTGATGCATCACATCAAAATGAGAGACAAATCGCCAGAAAAGAGTAAAATATATTGGCAAATTAATCCCTTTTTTTTAAATACTTTTCACTTCTCTTTTTTACTCCATATTTTTATAGAGCACACATGAAATATTGTAGATTCAGAAAGTAAAAAAATACTTTCCAAAAAATTTGACATGTATTATTATTTTACCGATTTCCTTGACCCTTTGCTGAATTTGCTCTGCGAGTTGTCTCTCATTTTGATGTGATGTTTGGTCCATTGTCATGGAATTTCAGAGCAAAGGTCGACAGTACAGTAGAAAATTGTTATAACGAGACCTGAAATAACAAGATAATTTTGCTGGTCCCACCTCTTTATAATATGTTATTTTTCAACCCTGATTTAACAAGATTCCTGATACAATACCCATATATCCAAAACATGCAAAGCAGCCTTCTATCATCTGTACAACCTACGTCACATTCGCAAATACCTAACCCGCACTTGTATCATTACATTAGTCCATGCCTTTATAACAAGCAAATTAGACTACTGTAATGGACTACTGGTTGGCTTACCAGAATCTCAGATATGTAAGTTACAACGTGTGCAAAATGCATGTGCCAAACTTATCTGCAATTCCCCCAAATTCTCTCCTGTAACCCCACTTCTTCATGATCTGCACTGGCTTCCAGTTCGTCAAAGAATTAAATTCAAAATACTCCTCCTTACTTATAAGGCACTCCATGGCTTGGCCCCCACTTATCTCAGTAAACTCCTGACCTTAAAATCAGCCACCCAGTCCTACAGGCTCCGTAGCTTCCATGATACCATGCTGCTGAGTATTCCACCTTGTAAAACAAAGGTTACTCTGGGTGACCGTGCCTTTGTTTGCGTTGCACCGAAATTCTGGAATAGTCTCCCTGCCACAATTAGACATGCCTCATCAATCAATGTTTTTAAGAGCAACCTGAAAACCTTTTTGTTTCAGGAAAGTTTTTCATAGATATTTCTTTTGTAATGCAGACCCAGGTTCCCCCTTGCATTGATATAACTATAATATTTGTATTGTTTATCCTAATTATTTCACTATGTCATGCGCAGTTGAGTATATACATGTAGAAACTGCGCATTATAAGTCTCCAATTATTATTATTATTATTATTATTACAAGGTACCCCCCCCCGCTTATTCCTAAAAACTGCAACTACAAAAACACAATGAATGAAATTCAATTCTCCTTTATACAAGTAGGCTTTACAAAGTATTTATTTTTTTGTTAATCTTAGTACACATTTGGACAAAAAGCAAGCCAAACATACATCTTGTGAAATATAAATAACATGTATGCATGTTTAGATTTGAAAAGGTACTTGATACGGAATTAAGTATTAGTAAGTATCAGATATTCAAAATCTAACAATAAATGGGAGATTTCATCATGAACAATAATAAAAATAAAAGAATATAAACTAGTACTGCATGAAGAAAAGGACCTCCACTAGTTCGTTCAACAAACGAATAGTAATTTAAAATTGATGCGAACAATAAAATAATGAGAAACAATTCTATACATGGCTTTCAGAGCCCATATTCATAAAACCTTACTCATTCACCGTAGTCACACCAGCGAGCCTGATGCCAAACCTACTAGCTTGCCATTCATGACAATGTAATTTTTTGGTCGGTCTGGCCAGTGTGACTACGGTATAAATATAGGCCTACAATGTATGATGGTTTTATGAATATGGGTCCACGGGCTCTAAACAATTATGATAATAATTAGCATATACCATCCAGGTGGAACACATAAACTCGTAAAGAAATCTAAAATTATGCAGCATGATTAACCTAAATACTAGTATTTGAGTTAAGATGGTATGTAAACTAAAAATACCTTAAAAATGGTGAAACCACTGAAAAAGGTTAGTGCGTGGCTTACAGGCTAGGTAGGATTGTACATTGTATCGTGTGTACCCAGCAATGCAATATATATCATATAGGGTCTTGTAAGAATCAGTTTGTGGGCGAAGGATAGAGCTGAATCAACAGTCCATTCAAATAAGGATGGGGGAGAGAGCTGCACAAAATTTTCTGACATTGATGACATGTAAGTCTATGTTAAAAGAATGGGGTTGACAAAAAAGGCGGATGCCATCTCTTGTACCCCTCCATTTCCACCCTCCCCCTCTCTAGAAACTGACATTTAACAATAATAATTACAAATAATGCTTATAAAAGGGCCTGACATCACCTCCCAAAGTTTAATGTCGATACAGTTACGGCACCAACTATATCGCCAAGCTCGTCAATCTTCACGAGAACAAGCATCATGTGTAGTTCTCCCCCAGTGTTATCTTCTCCAAAGTTTTACGAGCTGATCAAATCACGATCCTCTTCTCTTTGCAGTGCTTTACAGCCTTTGTTAAAATCATCCAAAAATATTTGGAGACGTTACTGCTCAATCTTCAGGAAGACAATGACGAAACACAGAACCCAGTAGAATGGCACAGGTTTTGCTTTTTTGTGGTGTTCTCGTTTTGCCACATATGGCAAGATCATGATGTCATCGTCCTGTGGTGTTTTTTCTTTGAAAGGTTCCCAGCTGATCGGCGCAATTTCCTCCTTTCCTTACGATGTTCTGAGACCGAACTTTTAACGTCACCATTCGAGAGACGTGACTAGGATTCAAACATGGGTTAGCTCCATGTCAGTTTGTAGGCTGATGCAGAGAGTTCAAATTGGCTTCGCTTCTTGTCGCGTCACTTACTGTGAGATCATGATGTAGTTGTCCGATGGTGTTTTTTCTTTGAAAGATTCCCGGCTGATCGACGCAGTTTCCTCCTTTCCTTGTGATGTTCGGCAGCTGCTTCTCTGTGTTTCCTATTCTTATCGTTCTGCAGATGATTAAAAAATTTTTTTTCCAAGGGAATAATAAATTTTGAATTTAAGAATGGGAATCGTTATAATAAGAGCACAGACTTCAATAAATGTTGATGTCTATCCCTATGTGCTAGATAGCAGTATCTCACTATGATTCCTTTGAGGATCATCATTAAGAAAATTCAGAAATTTGGTATAATATAGAAAGAGATGAGTAAGACTAAAGTACTCTCAAACATATTGCAGCTGATGTAGGGTGCATACATTCCATCCTTTGTAGGGTTTATCATGAGTACAATACAGTTCACTCCTGTTATACATTAACAAGCCAAATCATAACAATATTTCAATATAACAAGTTTAATGAATTTGTACTGAGCAACTCAATTTAAAGACAGTGCGTAGTGAGCTTTCATGGGTAATTTGACACAATGGATGCTTACCCACTAACAGGTGTTTTCCATCACCTGATATTTATCACCACTGCCAGACCTTATGTAAAGCCTTGTATATTCCACCCATCGCTCCATCTAGTATTAAAATCTAATTAAATCTCACTTTCCTTAGCACGATTACGCCCGAAGCTGTCCATAGTGGACAGGTTGTTTTGCTGTGGTCCAGAAATTAAGCATCAAGAGAAATTATGATCCACTTCCAAGGAAAGCCCACTAACCCAGCTCTTTAACATGAGTTGACTGTATTCAAATCTTCCCTCAAGCTTACCTTTCCCGATTTGAAGCTGATTTGCTGATTACCCAAAGATGACGATGATCTTCTTAGAATGTCGTCTTCTCGCTCTACTCTCTCTGCAAGGCTGGCTCTGTGTTATCATAATAAAAAGATTGGTTAGATAAGTTATGGCTGAGATCATGGTAGTAAGAGGGGGGGGGGGAGGGGGTTGGCCCTCTCCCAAGGTGTGCAACTCCTTTACAAAACACTCATTTATATGATCGATATATATTGTAATCGCATTCATAACTTGTGAATCGACTTGGAAACATTTGCTCTACCATTGTCACTATGCACTATCATCCATGCCCAATGATGAATTTTGAGTAGAACTTTGAAAATTAATTATTTTAATTAATGCTTATAATTACTCTAAACATGATGAAAATAAGGAAAGTGAGAGTAAAAAAGTCTTAACCCTAATCAGACTGGGGGGGGGGGGCCATCATGGCCCCCCCCTCGACATTTTCCGCGACCACTCCGCCGCACGGAATTTTCTGATCGCGCCGCTTGCTGACTTTTTACTTTCAAGTCTCGCGCATCTTTTGAAACTATTTTCGCAAAAATCGGTCGTACCGTTACGACGCTGCACGATTTTCAAAAATATCCGTCAGACCGAAAATGGCTCAAAAACGTGATTTTGTGTAAAAGTCAATGGCAAATTGATTTGTTCTCACCTAATTCAATAAAGATATGATATTTTAACTTTGCATTGGCTGAAATCAATTTATTTTAGCATATTTATGCTTAAAAATGGTTCTGTAAATGATGTTTTGCATAAAAAGAAAAAGAAAGACAAAAGGTCCGAAAAACATAGAGAAATTCATAAAAACCAATAAAATACATAAGAAATTAATTTCTGAAACGAGAAATTGTTTTTCTAGTCAATTGTTAGGAATGCTATAACAGGAATAATAATACACAGAAATTAGGCATTCTAGGAGCTTTATGATTTTTAATTACGAGCAAAAAGTATGATTTCATAGCATATAGATTGAGCGATAATTAATTCATATAAAAAAAAAGTTCATATGTATTGTTTGAAAAATGAACAGTGCAAGTCTGTAATTAACATGGCATCACTACGCGATATCGTGCAATTTTCGGCGGCGGTCGGCGGCGATCGGCGGCCGAGATCTTGGGGGGGGCCATCATGGCCCCCCCCCCCCCCCAGTCTTGACAGCTACCAAAACACCCCAGTCTGATTAGGGTTAAACTCAGGAACTTTCAAGTTAAGTGACATTTCTGTATTAAAAGGGCAATGAAAAGGCCTCCAGCCATGAAATGCACTATAGAATAACAACTTAAAATAAAAAAAAGCTTAATACTGTCTTTAAACTCACTTCTTCAATCTCTTCGCTGATCCATCCATCTTCTTTGCTGCCATGCTAAACTCCTCCCCTGATTTGAGTTCATAGAACTTCGGTCCTGATGCCTGCGCTTCTCTCTCCTGCATGGCTGCCTCTCTGTTCATCTTCTTCTCTTGACGTAAGGCAAAATGTTCTCTTCGGAGTTCCTCCTTCCACGATCGGTCATCCTCATCGGAGCTACTGTCACCTTCACTGCTAACTCTACCCTCCATTTCATCATCCTACAAAGAAAGATCACCATATTTGACAGGATTCTTTAATAAAATAATGATTCTTTTTTTTTTATTCATCATCTTTGTCGGGGAAACCTGGGGTCTAATTTTTAAACTGTTTGAAAATGAGCTGTTTTCATCTGTGTATTGAAAACATCAGAAATGGCGACGTACAAAGACGGGACAGAGGGACAAGGGGTGGGGATAGAGAGGGAAAAGAGACACTAACCTGCACGACTGTTTTTTTTCAGATTGCTCCACGACAGTTGACATCTCTTTTTATGACAAACATTGGAAAACATCAGCAACAGTCACTGAAATTTACGATCACATGTAAATTTGTAGAATGAGGAAGAAGGGGTGGGGTGGTGGGGTTAGGTGTAGGGTAGGGAATGACAGGGGTCAGGATAGAGAGAGATAATATGCAACACAAACCTGTGGGTCTAGTTCCTCAAACTGTTCCACAATAGCAGGCTTCTCTTTCTTCTTGGATTGTTTGTTGACCAGCGGCTGGACCAGTCTGAATTCCTCACTCTCCTGATCCACTTGGAAATCTGGGTTCTTAAACAGCGCTGAGAAACGGTCATCCGATAAGATGTTTGCTGCCCCCTATTAAAAAAAATATAAATAAAAAATGGGAAACCATGTTAAGATGGGAGAGCAACTCAAATGTAATGTAACAAAATAAAAATTTGATTATTCATAAATCTGTTCTCCTCTGATGGACTTTCTTTGAAAATTCTCTCATATTTTTCTTTCATTTTTTATTTTTTATTTTTTTTTGGTTAAAACTAATTCGTTGACCGACAAGGAAAATGAGGTGTGATATGATAATGATGTTGGTGGTGCATGTACAGGGTGTCCCCCAAAAAAGCAGAACCCAGATGGTCAGTCATTTTTCTCTATGAATGCAAGCAAAAGATGTAATATCAAATGCACCATTTAAAAGTTCACTCTTTCCTCTTTCTTTTGACACCAAATAAAGCACAAAAGAACCATGCATGGATGAACAATAAGAGCTTGAAAACTAAAGATCAAAGTAATGTAAAGGCACCGGGGCGCCGTAACACAAAGGTTTTCGATCAATCGCAAAGTTGCAATAGCCAATCACAAGCATTGTTGCATGCAATTTTTGTTCAAATGACTGATCAGAGACCAAGCAAAATGCTTCTTTCAAAATTGCAATTGATCGCAAACCTTTGTGTTACGGTGCCCGGGTGTCTGCAGTGATGGAACGAATTATGCTTGAGTGATTTACAGAATGGAAACTAACAAAGAATATAGAAGAAATGCTAATGAACCATCCCTTTCTAAGGCAAGGCTACTTCCCTTCCATTCATTCTATGGAAACTGAAATTAATCATTAATTTTTAAACTCTTCTTGCTCATTTATTCGTGATCTCTTGAGAATGTATTTGATGGCAAATGAAAGAGAGAAAGTTGAACCTTAAAATGCTGCACTTTTTTTTTCTTCATTAATTGCATGTTCTCACAGAGAAAAATGATTACACATTAGGGTTTAGCTTTTTCTGGGACGCACTCTAAATGAAATGCACGAATTGTCGCAGGAGCAAATGTTAAGTCAACTATTAAACTCACACATCTAAAAAAATGCGAGTATCATACCTCTTTCTTGGCTTTCTTAGCTTTCTCTGAGAGTTGTTCATCATGAAGCTTCTCAGCCAGAGCTGCATTAACTGAAGGCAGTTTCTGAGATGACAAAATAATATTTTTCATCAATATAGATTGGTATGAAAAAAAAAAAACACATGTAAAAAGATTGAGACAAGGGTATTCTCAAGATATGACGCATAATATACCTAATATATTATATTTTACCACCATTTATTGAAATTATTAAAGTATTGTAACTATCCCTTCTGAGATTCCTTTTATTTGAACGTATAGAAGAAGTCAAATTTTAACGGTGCTAAAATGGTATATCTGATAGAAAGAACACATGTGAGCTCATAGAGAGCCTGAGCTTTGGTTCGGAAGAAACTTTTGTGGAAGTGGGTGACTGACCTTGGCACTTAATAAAATAGGCCACCATTACTATAATAACTATTTATCAAAACTTCAATTCTTTACCTCTGGAAAGGAGTTCAAGTTCACATCTGAACACATCTAAAAGTTCCTTATTACGAGGGGTGTGAGTGACAACCAATAACAAAAGATGACAAAAAAGCTGAAATTGAAAGAGCTCCAATACTTTTGTAGAGAGGAAACAATAAAGCTAAAAGAATCCATAAAAACCCTAAAAAGTTTCAAAGCTAAACTCTCACATCCCTGTATTACCTTGACTTTGACACGGCTTGTTCGCTGCTCCTGAATCTTTTCTTTGATCTTGTTCTTCCTGTACTCTTGATAGGCGAAGGGATCAGCGATATTCTTAGCTTTGTGGTATAACCTGATATCCATAAAGAAGCCATGCATATAGGCTCTCAGGAGAGATGTACCGATCAGATGACTTAAACCTACAAAAATAAAGATGGTCAAACGTAAATGGTTTATGCCAATGGGATATAATTATATAAAGACAAGTACTTCATTCATTTGTCTCCAACATTAGAAACACACGCAACAGCAGTGTGAGTTATTGGATTAATAGTCCAGTAGAAATTTTGCAGACCCGGAAAAGTTTACAAGTACAAGGTTTTCTGGTTGATTCGTGTTCTAGATGGGTATTTAAGAAAATTTAGCTTGGTTGCCAGCTTGGAAATCTTGAGCAATTTTTTAAATTAGCATAATTAGAATAATGACCTAATTAGCATATTTATATTATGAAATATGCTGCTAATCTTAATCCAGGAGGCTGAGATGAGGACAAAACATTTTTAAGGGTATTTCAGACGAGGAATCCATTTATGACACTAGTTTTATTTTCAAGAAATTCTATTGTCTTGAATAGCATAATTAGCATAATGAGCCTATATTCAAATATGCATACACTGTATGTACAATATAAAGTCATTCTAACTTATAGAATGATGAAAATTATGGTTCATTCCTGTTCTCGATGGTATTCAAGTAAATGTAGCTTGGTTGCCACATTTGCAGTCTTGAGGAATTGCTCTTATTAGCATAATTAGAATAATGACCTAATTTGCATATATGCAATATGCTGCTAATATCAATCCAGGTATCCTAAGAATTGAACAAAATACTTTTTTAAGGGGTATCTATAATAAGGAATTCATTTATGACACTACTTTTTTTTCCATTTGCAAGTTCTTCTTTATTGTCTTAGAGAGCATAATTAGCATAATTAGCTTTATGCATACACTTACAACATACAATATGGAGTCATTCTTATTTACAGGGAGACAAAAATTGTTGTGATCTCGTCTTCTAGATGGGTTGCAAGTGAATTCAGCTTGATTGCCATATTGGCAATCCTGAGCATTTTTTTTTAATTAGGATAATAATGGCATGATTAGCATTATACTTATTCCCTACTAATCCTAATAGAGGAACCCTGACAATTCGAACAAAACAATTTTAAGGTTAGCTTAAAGAAGGAATTCATTTATGACACAAGTTATTATTTTCAAGTAAGTCTTCACTAGCAAAATCAGCATAATGAGATTATATTATGTACAATACATACCGTATATGGGGATGATTGTCATCGTTAATAGAAAGCCGTAAGTTGCCAAATGCAATAATGTCAGTCATAATATACAACATATTAATATTGATGAGAAGATACAATATACTGGCCCAATTATCTCAAATATCAGATATAAAAAGTCATGCCATGGTCAATGTGTTGAGGAATAAATAGATATATTGACTGCTTTGAGGGACATGGTCGTTTCTAGACTGCTCAAGGGAATCTCCGCATCTGCTATAACCCAAGACGCAGGTCGCGGGTTATGGCAGATTCGGAGATTCCCGAGAGCAGTCTAGAAACGACCATGTCCCAAAATAAAAGCAGTCAACTATATATTTTGATATGCCGAATCTAAAAACAACAAACATGGTCTAATTTTGACCTAGAACTAAGTCTAAGTAAAGTCTACGATCTAGATTCAACGTTAGATCTAGACTAGCCTATAGAGTCATGAAAGTTAAGTCAGTTCGAGCCTCTGGCTCTGCAGGCCACAATGCATGCTCACCACATGCACAGGCAACACAATTGCATTCTACTTACAAATAACTGCAAAATGCCGAGGAAGATTAACCTCTAAATCGCTTGTTTAGATCAACATCGTCATCGGAATTCAGGCTTAACGCTCAACTAGAAATCTGGGATCCGTTCTATCTAGCGCGACGAAAGAATTTGTCTACGCTGCGCGCGCGCGCGTTGACGCACAAGCAGCGGAGTTGTCTAGAATTATCAACCAAATCGCGCCGCAAATTATGGTATCTGAAATAAAGCAGCCTTGCACGTAAACAAATGGGGATCGCACTATGCCCACGGGCAAAAAGTACTGTAAAAATGTTCTATTGACCGGTAAAACCGGGAAAAATGACTATAACGGCCATAGGTCAGATTATGACTGCACTTTCAACCAATCAGAAGACAGGATTATTAAAGATTCTTAAAATGAGGTATATAATACATTTTATATTTCATTGCATCTTTACATAGTTACACATAGTTACGAATGAACTACATGTATATCATTTTCGTCTTTCCATGAATAAGAATGACTCAGTATTGTACATACAGTGAGACATGCATATTTGCACATATAGGCTACATGCATATAATGCAATGCAATGCTATTAAGAATGGCTTTGAAATAAAAAGAAGAAAAAAAAAACAAAAAAACTAGTGTCACAAATGAATTCTTTGTTTTAGGCAACTCTTGTAAAGTTGTTTCATGCATATTCTCAACATCCTGTTTTAATTTGCTAATTATGCTTATTACTGTATATAGGTCATTATTCTAATTATGCTAATAAAAATAATTGCTCAAGATTGCCAATCTGGCAATCAAGCTGAATTTATTTGAAATATCCATCAGAACACGAATCAACAAAAAACATTTGTCTTCTTGGAAATAAGAATGACTTTATATTGTATGTAGTGAGTGTATGCATAAAAGCTAATTATGCTAATTATGCTCTCTAAGACAATAAAGAAGAACTTGCAAATGGAAAAAAAGTAGTGTCATAAATGAATTCCTTATTATAGATACCCCTTAAAAGGTATTTTGTTTATATTCTCAGGATACCTGGATTCATATATTGGCAGCATATTGCATATATGCAAATTAGGTCATTATTTTAATTATGCTAATAAGAGCAATTCCTCAAGACTGCGAATGTGGCAACCAAGCTACATTTACTTGAATACCTATCTAGAACACGAATGAACCATATTTTTCATCATTCTATAAGTGAGAATGACTTTATATTGTACATACAGTGTATGCATATTTGACTATAGGCTCATTATGCTAATTATGCTATTCAAGACAATAGAATTTCTTGAAAATAAAAACTAGTGTTATAAATGAATTCCTTTTCATGGAAAGCCCTTAAGAAAGTTATTCATCTCTGTTCTCAGGCCTCCAGGGCTAAAATTAGCAGCATATTACATATTATAGATATGCTAATTAGGTCATTATTCTAATTATGCTAATTAAAAAAATTGCTCAAGGTTGCCAAGCTGGAAACCAAGCTAAATTTTCTTAAATACCCATCTAGAACACGAATCAACCAAAAAACCTTGCACTTGTAAACTTTTCCGGGTCTTGTACATGGCCTATGGGACCATCTACTGGACTATAAGACATTTTTGAAAAAAAAATCACAGGTTGCCCAGGCAACTGGAGTGCCCGTAGCGAACATGATGCTGGTCTAGCAATCTAGAGGTCTAGATACAGTAAAAAAATGATTTCATTATATAATGCAGTTGGCTTGTTTCCGAGCACCTCTTTATAATGGAAATGGACTGTATCCCTGAATAAAAAAAAAAAAATGGTAAATGGGAGATGGAGGGAGAGAGAAACACAATCCCATCTTTTATTGGATGGAGTGTTTTCCGCTGTAACATAGACTGCACAGATGGAACAAGAGACGGGCATGTTATAATGGGAGAAGACTGAATTACTTACCCAAGTTTTCTAGCTCTGGCTTAGTGACAAATTTGTAATCATCATACACAGTAGAAGTAGGATTCTCTTCCAGTTCTTCCGTCAAACTATCCAAGAATGAACACCACTTAGGGGCCTGTCCCAAACCCTGAAATGAGGTATATAAGAGGAGTAAAACATCAAATTCAATATATGGTAAAGCATTGTATCAAAATGATCACATTGCTCAGGATCAGAATGTCCTGAGGGATCCTGCAGGGTGATAATTTTGATGCAAGGCCTAAAGGACTGCGAGGTTATAATTTTGATGCAACAGCGAAAGGACTAGAAAATCAGATTAAATGTCTAAACAGGACATATACAATATATGTGTTTTATTTTTAATGAAAAGGCAATTTATAAATTCAGTATATTATTATTATATCATTGACACTGTACTTGTTATTTGGTGTAGTCCCCCCCCCCCCCCCTCCTGTACTAAACTAATTAACATAAATTGTTATTTTATGAAAAAAACAAACAAAAAACCACACAACAGTACCAATCATGGAACAGGTAAAACAAAACCATTGGCGTATGCAATGATAACTACCGATACATGTATAAAAAGAAACAACCTTTCTCTCTCTTCAAAAACCTATAAACAAACATTATGGCCCATATTCTGCTATGAAGAAAGAGTTTGTATGTGTCGCAAGTTCATACAAAGCTACTGTGCGATCTGTGCGATCCTTTTGTCTTATGCCGATCGCACAATTACTTTGCAAGAACTTGCAATGCATACAAACTCAGTCTTCATAGCAGAATATGAGCCTGTATGTCACATCTGTAAGTAAAATAAAATGTATCAAATGGTATACATACTGGAATGAAGTATGAGAGAAGCTTTGGTGATTCACATGCCATTAACATTAATCCTGAGTTAGGAACCAAGCATACGTCATTGAAATCATCTTCAGCTTCTACTGTTACATAAGGTTTGCCCTGCAATAAGAGAAGGACCAATTTGGGACACATTCTAAATGGGAACAATCTGCTCAGAGATGAGCAAGAAGGGAAGATGAGAGTAAAAAATGGGGAAGAGGAAGACCAAGGATTTGAAGGTGTCTTCATTGTAACCAATGATTTCCATCGAAAAAACAATAAAAAATGAAAAGTTGAAAACAAAGAAATACAAAAGAAATTTTAAAAACAAAAGAATACATAAGAAAAAAAAATATATATATATATATTTCAACAAAATTAGCAATTTTAGAGCTTTAATTAATTAATTGGAGCAAATCTTAGATTTTATGCATAAATTAGCATAATTAATTAGTGATGAAATTTTTCGGAGAATATGACTCTTTAGTTTTGGAGAGGATGCCGAGGGTAACGCGCGTGCCAATTTTCGGCGCGATCGCGCGCTCAACGGCCGAGATCTTAGGGGGGGGTGAATGAGCCCCCCCCCCAGTCTTTATGTGTGTCAAAATAGCCCAGTCTTTTTAGGGTTAAGCATATAGTGATGATGAATTTCATTTTAGAGGTCTGTTAAAAGATTTTATAACATACATCTATTAAGTGGACCTAATCTACATAATGTTATGTGCCTTTCATTCCTCATAACAAAATATAAACTTATTATTTGTAAAAACGTAAATACATGCACAACAAAAGCCAAGCATTTTAAGTTTTCACCTCAGTTGAAACATGTATAATGTACTTCTCCTTTCCCATGCAAATCTATACAATCATATTTTCAAGGTAACAAATGTGACTTTTGGTCAATCAAACAAAGCCCTTACATCAGACTGGTTCCATATCTTAGCTGCTCTGCTATCAGCAGATAAAACCATCTCCGTCGCTGGGCTGAAGTCTAGGCTCCTAATAGCCAACCCATTCCTATGATCCTTCACAAGGGTAGGTTTGCTGGAACGGATGTCATACATCAATACCTACAACACAAGATATATATTAAATAATGAGTTCGGCTTACACCTACAAAATTAACTGTTTGTCCTGTAAATGCTATTTCTTTTTTAATAGGGTCAGTCAGTCAGTAGATCATTTGTTGTTTTGTCCTTGAAAAGTTTACAATAAAGTACTATTAACCCATCTATATTTGTGCCAATATCAACAGAGAGGGCAATGGAAAAGTCCCCCTAGGCGTGTGAAAGAAAAGCCCATCATAAATATTCATTCTATCCCCTGACAGCACCTTCATTTTTGCTGTATCATATGCATATATGAAGAGTTTGTTTCCAAAAGGGACTAAATCCACTTTTGTAACTTTAGAGTAAACGGCTTTTCTTGGCCGGATTTTGTACAGGCGTCTATGGAAAATTGAAATTAAAAGTTGCAATTACTGGAAGTTGCAATCAAAATTTAGGTAAGTCATTTTGCTCACAGATGGGTACGTACCTGAACAATGTCCTGATATCAATAACTCAATTTTCATCAAAAGTGGATTTAGTCCCTTTTGGAAACAAGCTCTTCATATATGTAAAGCTGTTTTAAAGGTTATTTCTGACATTTACATCAATAGACTGATTTTATTATTTTTATTTGCATTTCTTTTTTGTTTCTTTAGTTCCCATTTGTGTCCCTTTAAATTTAATTTTCATTATTTTTTTTAATGTAATTTTGTTTTCCTTTTTAAAGAATGCAAATACCTCTGGCTTTATGATATCAGAATAATTATTGAGACAATACATGATGAATAAGAAGAAGAATGACTTACTTGGCCTGTGGATGTACCGACAGCCATTCTCATAGCACCATTGAAAGCTAGCGACGTGACAGCAGGAACACCTTTTACCCTGAATAAAAGTAGACCAAAGACAGTGATCAGATTGCAATTAAACAATACATTACACCAGAAAACTAGATATCTATTGGTGTTATAGCGACAAATAAGATAATGCTTAGTTTGAATTTAACAACTAAGGTTGTTCTTGAGATCTTGCAATAACCTATGAAGAATGGATAGACGGACAAATGGACAGACGTACAGACAACTGGAAAACATGATGCCTGCAACACCCACTTCAGATAGTCTACAAGCATTAATTTCGATCTGATATTTTAACAAATTATACCTAGATAAGGATGGAAACTATAAGACACAGTACAAGAGTGAATCTAGCCTCTTAATTTAGACTCTGCATTAAGCATTATGAGAAGACCAGATTTGTGCCTGCAAACTAGCCTTCAGAGGCAGAGACATAGTAAATAGTACATGTATTAAAGTGAGACAAAGAGAGAGATTGGATACTAACTGTGTTTGAGCTGTAATACTACTAAGTGCACAGTCTAGTACCCCCGCTTTCCTCCTACTCCTAGGATCCCAGCACTCCACTCTCCCCTCGATAGTCCCTACAGCTAACAACTGATGGACTGGGTTCACTGCACACGTATTGATGGCTCTGTAATTAAAATAATAATAATAATAATAATAATAATGATATTAATTTTGATATTAACTTTATTCATCCGATAGATTACAAGATGGTGTGATTCTTTTAAGTCAATTAAAAATCCAAACCTGCTGAAAGGTAGCAGTAAGCTGTTAGATTTGGTTTGAAAAAGTAATGTGTACATACATGTAGGGCAGTACTGATTTATTATGTTTTATCAATACACTATTAATATATAAAATCCAAATACTTAATCATCTTGTATGTCTGCTTTGTCTGCTTTGCTGTGGCCTTTAGCCTTGGTAAAATATACATGCACTCTAGATAATTTGGTATGCGTAGTATTATATAATTCAGTATGACAGAGGATCAACAATTTTTACAATATAGACTTTTGTGTATATTTTCATGGTCATTTGAACACCCAACAAGCACAAGAGCACATTTTTATACTTATAGACAAATACTTACAGTAATATTCTTCATAATATTTTGTGAATATAAACCTGTATAACACTACTTTCTCAGCTAAGAATATTCACGTTGAGTTCAGTTTGATATCAAAGGTACATGGAAACATATTTATCATACATCTTTACAAAATTAATGAATACTTACAATGAATCTGACACAAAAGGACTCAGGAATCGACCTTGTTCCAAGTTGATTCTGTAGATTTCAGGACTGTAAAAAATAGGGGAAAAAAAAGGGCAAGAGTTAGACAAAGAAAACAAAGAAAATAATATTGACCCAGAGCACATGCAACAATGATTTTAATTAACCATTGCTATTTGCAATTTATTGCTAACGTTTTATTTGTGTTTACGGAGCCCAGATCAATGAATGAATAAAAAGAATTTGTAAATTTAATTGATTTTAGAAACTTCCCTCTTGATTTACATATAAAAACAGAACATTTAAGAAGTTTGGCTAGCGAACTTTGTTAATGAGCAGTGCAATATATAGAGAGATAGTCTTGCCAACTCCCTGAACAGCAGATATAAACATGGCACATTTTCTTTTGTAACGTAAGCACATTACAAAAACGAATGCATCATATTGATACATTAACAAAGAAGGCTAGACTCTCTGTATATATGACACTGTGCTCATTTGCAATGTTAGCAATCAATCACTACTCGTTGAGATACCCGAACAAATTTGACATCTGTAGGCAATGTTTATTACATCGAAACATAACATAATATTAAACATTATGGCCCATATTCACAAAGGTGTCCTAAGATTTAGCATTTAGCTTAAACCTGTGGTTTAACTTGAAGTAGCACTAGCAAATGTGACATAATCTGTCGACGTTGGTGTGTTCCTTATATGTTTACTGGATTCTGGAATCATAATGGTAAGGAAAAAAATTGTTTTTATCATTCCCAGACAGTTTTTAAGAATTTCAGTACCAAAAATTCTAATAAATGGAACATCTAGAGCTGTACGAGATTGTGTCACATTTCGCTACCCATAGTTGAACTACAGATTTAAGCTAGGCTTAACTTAGGACACCTTTGTGAATACAGGCCAATAATTCATGACCTCTCACCTGACACCAACGAGAAAGAGGTCACATGATGGTTTGTGATAGGCCATGTCACGCCCAAATTTGGGTATCCTGAGGCGATGGTAGCGACCATATTTGGCATGAAACTCAACATATCGATCGCACTGCAGGAATACAAGCTGTGTGAAAAAATATATTGTAGAATTATTCAAGATATTCGAGAGATATTAGCTTACCAAGACAATACTGTGATTCATCACATCAAAATAAGACACAATTCATCAAGCCAAGAGTCAAGGTAATCAGCAGAATAATCAATTTTTAAATACTTTCCCATTATTTTTTTTTTGTACATGTAGTACAAATGAAACATTATAGTAGTTTAAGAAAACGAATTAGTACAGATAGTATTCACCCCCCCCCCCCCACCAAAAAGACAAAAAAAAAAATTATTTTTGCTGATATCCTCAAATCTTCACTCAGCTCCATAAATATTTTGAAAATTTTTGTAAGGAAAGGATCATAGATAAAGTGTTATTTATTTACATACAAAATGCACACCCATTTCTTCATGAAACCGATGTGTTGGCTCAGTGGACAGAGCGTCCGCATCTTGATGAGGAGATCATAAGTTCGATACTCGGCCACTTCATACTAAAAGACGTTAAACGATGGGAGTTGCTGCTACCCTCTTTGGTGTTCAACAATAAAGGGATAGAGCAACAAATCTGGTGCTGCTCTATGGCTGCTTTGCCTACAATCAATTGGGCACACACAATTTCCATTTTACCTTTGTTTTGGACAACAAAATTTGGAGTGCTTTTTTTTTGGGGGGGGGGGGAGCGAATATCACAGCTATTTACTTACTTTAGAATAGTCCTCAGACAGAACATGAAATTTGACAACTAGGGGGAAAGAAGAGAGAAAAATATACATAATAAGTTACGTTGGCTAAAGAACATTCTTTTGCATGCACTTTTCTACTTTAACCCTAATAATAGGGATGTCCACTAAAATTTTAAGTTATTTTTAAGTTGTTTTTGCTAGGCTTATTGGATAGAGCATTTTAAAAGAAAGATTTTGGTAGTGAATTATTAACAATTGATGTTCCATTTCAAAGATATGACCCAAAGAGTGTCTCAGATTACCAATGAGCTGCTAGAAACACTTTTACAAGTTTCAGACAAAGCCAGAAAATGCAATAAAAGCTCAAGTTATGGCCTTTTGTATTTGATTTATTCAACCAAATAATACCAAACATTTCTAGTGTGTATCAACATGAAATGAGATTATAGTAACATAATTGAGGCGTATGAGTAGATTATACAAAAGTTATGGCAGTACAAAACTGATGGTTGACAGGTATGTTACCGTATGTATCCAATATGACACCATGGAAAATACTCCATAGGGCATGTTTCAATAGAACACCCTAGACAATAGGCATTTTCATGGTGGTGGCTAGGGCTGAGTGTTGGTGAGGGTAGATAATTTAAAACTTAAATGGCAGTGGTAAACGTGTTCTTTGTTTTTCACCCCAATACATTTTTGTTTCAAAATAGTTACATTTTATAGATACCACTTTTCCTTATCTGAATCTATTCCAATCATGAGAAATTCAGTCATAACACACATCACACACAAGCATCACTTTGAACACGCTGTAGTTGTTTCATATCAATTTTTTCAACAGGAAAAGTTGATCACCTGCTGAGGTATTTTCTAAGGAAGAAACTGACCAATTAGGAATAAAAATGATTGATATTTACCACTGGCAAAATGACAATTTCGAAAGCTGTTTTTTATTGAAAATTTTGCTATTCCTCTCCTGTGTATTATTGAGTAGGCAGTGCATGGGTTATTGTTTGCATTGTAAATGCATGGTGCTACATCCATACAGTGAAGTGGAACCGTTCTATGTGGCTTTTTGCTGTTGTGTGGCCATCCCTACAATAAGACTGGGGGGTGTTTTGGGAGCTGTCAAGACTGGGGGGGGGGGCCATGATGGCCCCCCCCTAAGATCTCGGCCGCCGATCGCGCGACCTCGCCGAAAATTGGCACGATGGTAGTGTGTCATGTAATCTACAAGATTGCGCTGTTAATTTTTGCGAAATAATATCAATTTATTTAATATGAATTAATTATGCTAATTTATGCATAAAATCATACTTTTTGCTCTAATTGATAAAATAAAGCTCCTAGAATGCTCATTTTGTGTATTATTATTCTTTATAGCATTCCTAACAATTGCACTCCGAAAAAATTCTCGTTTCAAAATTAATTTCTTATGTATTTTATTGTTTAATGAATTTCTTATGTATTTCCTTGTTTTTTCCACCTTTTGATTTTCTTTGTTTTTTTTGCAAAAATTATTGAAGAACCATTTGGAAGCATAATAATGCTACAATAAATTGATTTCAGGCAATGAGAGTGAAAATAATCATATCTTTATGAATAAGGTGAGAAAACTCCATTTGTATTGACTTTGTACACAAAATTACGTTTTTGAGCCGTTTTCGGTCTGACGGATATTTTTGAAAATCGTGCAGCGTCGTAACGGTATGACCGATTTTCGCGAAAATGGTTTCAAAAGATGCGCAAGACTTGAAAGTATAAAGACAGCGAGCAGCGCGATTAAAATGTCGAGGGGGGCCATGATGCCCCCCCCCCCCAGTCTTTTTAGGGTTAAAAATGTACAACTATTAAGCTGGTAAGATTAAAAAATATGAATTCTAATATTGTGAAATATAAAGTAGCAATGTAACCACACCAAAATAGTTGTAACAAAGTGAATCTTTGTAATTTAATTTTGAATCTGAAATTTGAGTTTGACCATTAGAGTAGATTTGGCATCCTCTTTTGGCAGTGATATAAAAAGTTAAATTTCTTTTAAATTTAATCAAACTACCTGAGCTTTATAAAAGCAAAAGCAAATTGATCAACACTCTCATTGACTGTGTGTTATAAGTAGCTATTATTAAAAATATACCTTTTGAGATAGATATTACAGTGTAAAACATAACCTACAATTTAATTTGTATTGGAATGCAAAAAATGTTTAAAGGTAAAAAGTAAATCATTTTGCAACTTGTTAACATTATTCCTGGGCTATGAATGCTTTAAGTAGCGTTTTATCATTCAAGTGACCCTGTACCATAAGACTACACTACTCAGGATGTTTAATTATGGGGAAGGGATCAAGGCAGAATTGAAATGTTAAGGACTTCATGTGGCGCTACATGTATGTACAAAGCTGCTAGTTCACTCTTGCTTTAAGTAAATCTGTCTTACCTTCTGAATCCATACATCTTTCAAACTTCATTGAGAGATGGTTGACATCATAGCATCTCACCCTAGGCTTGTAGGTACCTGTTATAAAATCATATGGCTCAAGAATGTAAGAATAATGAGATATAATCAAACTTCATTGAGAGATGATTGGCATCATAGCATCTCATTCTAGGCTTGTAGGTACCTGTCATACAATCACATGGATCAAGAAAGTAAGAATAATGAGATTTAATCAAACTTCATTGAGAGATGATTGACATCATAGCATCTCACTCTAGGCTTGTAGGTACCTGTTATACAATCATATGGATCAAGATTATAAGAATAATGAAAAACAGCCAGGGGGTGTTTTACAAAGAGTTAAGTAGACTTTACTAGAGTTTCACTTTAATTCCGAGTTACTTGCGGTATATTACGCAACATTTCATTGGTCAGGTCATGCTCAGGGGATGCACGGCGTTGAAAAGTCCTTCAAAGTTATTGCGTGTTAAATGCAGGATGCGCTTTGAGTGTAAGTGCATAGGGGGTGGAGGGGGGGGGGAATGGGGGGGGGCCTAAAGTTACGGGCCTGAGATCTCTACAATTACAAAGGAGATAATATACTAACCCGTAGCCAGGATATACTGTCCATCAGGGGAAACTTGGACACACCCACTGATCGTCGGCATCTCAAAGTCTTGGATGAGCTGGATTCGCTTTTGAACATCTATCAAACAAAATAAAAAAGATTACTTAAAATAAACAATAGACTATATTGCTTCGATAACAATTATAATCATACTGCATATATGACAATGCACAATCTGTTGTTGTTGTTGTTGTTTTTATATTTTACGGCGCTTTCATTCATTATATGAATATTTACGCCTTATCATTTGCGTTTTTTTTTTTTTTTTTTCTCCCTTTTTAAGAAAATCATATAATTAGGGTTTTCCTGTTGAAAAGATTTATTTTTATTAATTTTTTTTTTTTAATACAAAGCTTTGCTTGATGATAATAGAGAAAATCAAAATATCTGTCGTGTATGTCTCTAATAAAATACCGACCTCATTCTTGTAAAGCAAAAATAATTATAATAAATAAAATAAATAAAAAGAACTGAAAACAAAGTATAGGTATTTTGACCAGACGGAACGAAGAGAAGAAAGAAAGGGTCATAAACTCCAATCCTGCACCCGTACCGCAGTGCATACATGCTAACCTTTGAATGCATACAAGCTAAACTTTGAATGCATACATGCTAACCTTTGAATGCATACATGCTAACCTCTGAATGCATACATGCTAACCTTTGAAGTCAAGAACCAGTGGCATTTTCTAAGTTTCCTATAAAGACAGATTTCTATAAGAATAGCTTGACGAGATTGAATAATACACTTTCTGTTCTGCCCCTTTTAAATTGAGGCAATTGTCATAATATCACCAAAAAAAAAACAGTTAAAATCTTCAGGCCGAATATTTGTGTTTTAGTCATATACATGCATTTTTATATGCAGTGCATGTTACTCTCAGGAGAATTGGGTAGGTTTCTTATCATTTTGGCGATGCCAAAACCTTACAGCACACAACAATTCTTAGGGGAATTGTTATCAACCTTTCCAAACCTTTTGAGACAGTTTCTTCCACAAAATTCAATATAATGACCACAACAATAATTTTGCTTTTACATGTTCAATCAAATGTTTCTTACCATTATCAGATTTTGACAGCGCTCTTTTCTTCCGATCGGACAGCCACTGTAAGAAAGAGTCAGAAAGAACAAGGGAGACAAAAATAAGAGTAAATTTTAAATTGAATGCAAGTTCTTATAAGATAACATGGGATGCGCCAGTAGGCCTATCATGTATCATGATATCTTGCTATGAGCTGGATGCGCTGCGTAATGGTCTTTACCTCTCTCTCTCTCTTGGCTGATCCCTCCACTTTTTTGGAGATTCCTGTAGTTCCAGAAAATGAATATAAATCCTGTGGGTTAAGATATCTGTATTGTAGCAGTTCGGTAGGCATCAATTTTATGCAGAAAGAAGAGGGATAGTAAAAGCAGGCTATTGTGGGTTTCGGCAGGTAGGCATGGGTGACATGTTAGAAGAGTAGCACGGGTAAACTGCTCTGAGTTATCTCTATCATACAAGGATAGGCAGATGGGAAAGTGTACAAGGCACACTTTAACTTTGGTTATGTAGTCTTGGCGAAGATGGTCTAAAGAGGGGCATGATCCTACGAAGTGTATAACAGACTCATCTTCCGTCTTACAGAGCTGGCATGTACGATGGGAGGATTTTTTGAGTGTGTGAAGGCGACATTGTGTAAGGTATGTGGATGATAGTCATCGCAGCTGAGCTCTCACTATAAAAGCATGTCTGATGATAGGAGATGCATTTAGATTCAGATTCCAGCATTGACTGGGCTTTCCAAGAGGAGATTTTGACTGACCTCTTGCAAAAGAAACTGAGTGACGCTTACGTTGTGTGTATAGGCGTGCCTCGCCGCTGTATTCAGTGCAGGTGTGAATGCAGTTGGAAAACACACCGTCCATCAGATGAGGACGCTAATGTTGGTCCCATGTAGAATCTATAGGAGAGTCATAACCTAGATTTATGCGTAAAAACCGATACACTATTCCGTATTTTTATTCGAAAAAAAGAGAAGGTTTACAAGTCAAGACAGTATTAGATCACAACTGAAACCACTCCCCTCCCGCCAAAGAAGAAGCCACGACCAGCAGTTTGTTATTCCACAGTGCCGAACCCAATATCATCAGAACTCCTTCCTACCACGTACCATAAAGCAGTGGAACGGACTCCCTCAGGAGGTTATCGAGGCCAAAACCATTGACACTTTTGTGTCAAGGGTCTCGATGCTGGAATAACCAAACATTCAAACTTTGTTTTATTTATTTATTTCAATTAGACCTAGATAGACCTATTTGTTTATTTGACTGCAACAAGTAAAATGAAGCAACTAATTTCTACATGTAAATAAAGAATTAAAAAGAGGTCTACAACGTATTGCTGCTACATGCAACACCAACCTTCCTTCACAGTGACATAATAATCAGCTTGTTGATTGCGGTCGCTTACAAGGAAGAAGGAAGAAGAAGAGTGAGACACTCCAAACTCCACTCACACAATTCAACACAACAGGAAATTGAGCGGATGGGACTGAACATTAGTTACTAGTTTCACAATTGCGTTAAAAAACGTCAAATTTCTTACCTCTGGTAGACTTTTTCCAGTACTGAGGTTATAAACCTTGACGTTATTGGCAGAAGATACCTGCATGTCTGTAATATTTTTCTCAAGTTCCCCAGATAAATTATTATTGGTATATTTTCACGATCATTTTTGCGATCAAGTCTACACGAGCATGCTGGAAGTATTGTTGATGAATATTCATGAGATGACGTTTTATGACCACAGAGAGCGCTAGTATAGAGTTGCACTGAAATCCTCCCCACTGATTGGTTCAAAGATTTGGTTTTATGAAAGGATTCGACATCTTCTGAAAATGGGGGAGGGGAGAGGCTGGGGTTCCGGGGAGGGGGGGGGGTCAAGTGCTTACTGATTGAATAAGATGTCTACTCATATTTGCTGTTTGGTCACGCAAAAACGCAAGAACCTAGGCCAACACAAAAAAAGTAATGGCCTAGCCCTACCCCCCCCCAAAAAACACACAAAAACACACACACAACACACACACACACACACACAAACACACACACACACACACACATATATAAATATATACACACACAAAACCTCCTATCTCCCTCACACACACATACGCACCCCACACACAGTAAACATTTCACTAGTAAAAATTCCCCTTTTTATGATTGATATTTTGTTTACCAAGACCATCACTGAATGTTTGAGATGTTGTAATTCCCTATTAAAACAATTAACTGTTTGTGAGTGTGAGTAAGGGTATGTTTGTGTGTGTGCCTGTGTTTGTGATGAAATAGTGTATGTATTTGTGTGTATATATTTTCTTTCAACATTTGTTTTAAACGTTATCCATCCACTTGGCACAATTGAGATTCTGCTGTCCTCTGAAGATTGTCTATTACTCAGTCATGCATGCAAAGATCAAAATGAAAAGGGCACAAACAAAACAGTGCTGGGAGAATGAATCTACCAAGACATACTATTAGTAGAGCTGTTTAGCCCCAAAATTTAGGCGAATTGTGCAAATTTTGACTAAAGCATGAAATTTATACCAATGGTAGTACATGCCATAACATTCATTTTAAGATCGGGAGGTAAGTCAGATTTGACCTCTGATGACCTCCAGAGGTCAATGACCTTCAAATATCAAAATAATTATATTTTGCGTCATTTCTCTGTGAATAACATGATAAAAATGAAGTAACAATGCATTTCATGTTACACTCAAGAATTATGGTGGTATCTCAATTCCCAGAGACGTCTCCGAGACTTTGTTTTCGTCACGGAGACGTCTCAGAGACGTCTCCGCGACAATTTTCAAAACTGTCTCAAAACTAAAAAAGTTGTCCCAAATCTGTCTCTAAAACTCGCAAGACGTTTCTACTACAAATCTAGACCACGTGACAAATCTTCCACAAGTCACGATAAATCTCGGAGAACTCTCAGAGACGTCTCCGCGACAAGTGTCAAAACCGTCTCAAAGCCGTTTCCAAACTGTCTCAAAGTAGTCCCAAATCCGTCTCAATGTAGTTTCCGCGATTCCCGCGACTCACGAAACTTCACGGGGACTGAGGAGACGTCTTGGAGACATTTTGGAGACGTCTCCGTGACAAGTTTCAAAACCGTATCCAAGCCGTTTCCAAAACGTCTCAAATTAGTCTCAAAGTATAGTTTCCGCGAAGTGAGATAGGGTACATGCAGATGATATGGGCCCCCTCAGATCATTTGCCTAATTTGCATAAAATTACAAAATGACACACAGTCTAATCTTTGTTTATATTAATCAATAACTACTGCTCTAAGTTTTATTGTGAAGAAAAACAATTATCACCAACACCCCTGACTGCAATATTCAAATGTTGACGTCATCACCAAATGGCCCATATTAATATGTATTTAATGTATTTTTTAAAAACTACAATGACTCTAGTATGTCTGGAATTTGCTTAAATGTTGAAAATTGTTAACTTTAAGATATGATTTGAAATTATAAGACCTTCAGTAAATACTTTGACTATATATTTCATTGTTTTGTATTTTGTATATTATTTCTCTTTTAATATATTATTTTAATATTCTTTTCATTATACAAATCAATATAGGCCTTATAGTTATTTATATTATTACAGTGAATATACCCCCAAAAAAAATCGTAGCAAAGAGATTGATGCCTCATCCCGATACGAAGTACCAGAATCATTTCCGCCATTTAGGATTGCCCATATTACCTGCACTAATGTTGCTATGTCAGACAAGCATTCAATGCCACATTGCACCCCTCCACCCCTTCACTACAACAAATTGACCTGTAGGCCTACACGCTAGTATGATCAAAGCTATAAGCTTACTAAATATACAAACAATTGAGGTTACACCCTCAAACTCTCTTTCACCATCACATTCTGTGAAATATCAAAGTTTACATCAGGGTAATAAATGCCGTAAGTTTTACCTACCTTGTTGGTTTTCAGCAAATTTTCTCAGATAAATTTCGGCATCAGACGCTCTCACGACGATAGATTTTTGTATAGTACGGGGAAATGAAAGCTAATAAATAGCGCACGCTACATACAATTTGTACTTCCGGTCATCGAGTCTCTCACTTATTCTCGAGGATAACTATCCTCGAGGCTAAGCACACCGTGTGAACCCGACTCGAGAACAAGCCGTCGGAGTTTAACTTCTTAGGGATACAATCCTCGAGGACTAAAACCCCGATGGTCCCGTGTGACAACATCAGTTCTGCCCGTTCCCACCCCCCCCTTTGGTACAGCCTCTGCCAAAACATCCACCTCCTAGTCAGAATATGGGATCATATGTGGCTCATCAAGTCGGATTCGACAGGAGAACGGCGTATGATAAGAGTACGAAAATTCCTCGCCATCAGCTACTGGAAGACTTAGGCCTATTGTTTTTACTTTTACTTTTTTTTACTTTTTTTTTTTATTAAAGTGACGTGCCTATGACTGTAATAGTATTATTAGGCAACCTTTGACCTAAAGCAACTATTGTAATAATAATAATATTAATAGTGGTAATAATAACAATAATTCTAAATTTGTAAAGCGCTCTTTTCTGCCTAAAATGCACCAAAGGCGCAAAACAAAGGGTATAAACATGTTGATAACTACCAATGCTTAAAGTTGCAAAAATGAAACTGCAACAGACTAAATACGTAAATTGTACATGGAATTACCAAAATTTTAATAACAACAGCGCAAATATGAATATTTTTATATTTTGAGGTCAATAACCTTTTACAGTCCTCAGAATGTGAAAGGTAGGAACCTGTAATTGAGTATCAGTTGATCTGGAAAGAATGGTCTCATTTTAACAAAAAATAAATAAAAAATATTACATTATACTTATAGCAATGTCCTCCTTTACCAATAACGCACATAATATTCATATTTTGATGTTTCGAGAGGCCATTGACCTTTCATTGTTTTCAGAGTTCAAATATAAAACCCTGTTTATGATTACTAATGGTGGTATCTCACTTCGCAGAAATTACTTTGAGACGGTTTGGAAACGGCTTAATTGGATACGGTTTTGAAACTTGTCGCAGAGACGTCTCCGAAACTTATTCCAGACATCTCCTCAGTCCCCACGAAGATTCAAGAGTCGCTGGAATCAGGAAAATTACATTGAGATGGATATGGGACTATTTGAGACAGTTTGGAAACGGCTTGGAGACCATTTGAAACTTGTCGCAGAGAAGTCACCGAGACGTCTCCTCTCTCCCCGTGAAGTTTCATGAGTCGCGGGAATAGCAGAAACTACACTGAGACAGATATGGGACTATTTGCGACAGTTTGGAAACGGCTTGGAGACGGTTTTGACACTTGTCGCGAGTAGGCCTACGTCTCTGAGAGGTCTCCGAGATCCTCGTGACTTGTGGAAGATTTGTCACGTGGTCTAGATTTGTAGCAGAACGTCCCACTATAGTATTGGAGACAGATTTGGGACTGTTTTTTAAAGCTTTCAGACAGTTCTGAAAATTGTCGCGGAAACGTCTCTGAGACGTCTCCGCGACGGAAAAAAGTCTCAGAGACGTCTCTGCGAATTGAGATACCACCATAATCTTTAATTGTAACATAAAATGCATGTTTCCTACATTATTATCACGCCATTCACAGAGAATTGACGGAAAATATCAATATTTTGATATTTAAAGGTCATTCATATGGATTTTACCCTAACACTTAAGCGTCAACCCCTACAAACACACTGCGCGCCGCTAAAAAAAGCTGCAAAACGGTACAATTTTCCTCTTTTTTCAACCATATCTTTTGATCCGATGGGCCTAGGTCACCAACGGAAAAAGTATTAGAAAATTTAACTCTCCTTCTTTTATGGTGATATAAAAATCACGATATTTTGCTCTTTTATCGAACCGTCATTTTTTGTTTGAAATTCATCAATTTTGTCAAAGTTTCTGTGGTATTGAACTTTTTTGACTGAATGCTTCTGGCTTTATCTGAAATTTTCTTGCCGGGAGCGGGCTATTTTTCACCAACGGAAAAAGATTCAAGTTATTCAGTTCATTCCGGAAATGTTGATATATAAATTATTCTTATTGGATGAAAAAAACCACCGTCATTTTTAAAATCAAAAGATCAAACCAATTGTCTCCGTCTGATTTGGGGAACTTGGCTATAGCGAGCCAGGCCGGCTACGGGTCGTACTATTCTTGCTCATGGGAAACCAAGGGGTGTTTAGCGTGCATCACTGCAGTATCGATGAGATTGAATTAGAAAAAGAAGAAAAGAGGCGACATTTGTACTGATTTTTCGTAAATAATCACGCAGTCAGGTGGCGATGAGATTTTCCTTAACAAGAAAATGACAAGAAACAATGTCTGCTGAAAATAAATAAATGTTCTCAATAAATCGCCGTACGTGTCCCTCCCACTAAGCCCAAACGCCGTGTCACCCCCTTGCTCTAAATAGAACAGTCGCGAACCTATCGTGATCCTGGCTGGCCAATCAGATTCAACCGCACAGCTGACCGCACATTGTACACAATGTTGTACGCGTAGTCGTTTTTGTATGCGCACAGCTTACCCGGGCTGATTAAAAGCGTCAAATTAGGTGAAAGAAATCGGGGGTTTAAAATTCATATGGACCTCTGGAGGTCATCAGAGGTCAAACCTGACTTACCTCCCGATCTTAAAATGAAAGTTATGGCATGTACTATCATTGATAGAAATTTCATGCTTTAGTCAAAATTTGCACAATTATTCGGCTAAACCGCTCTACTATATCATGAAACCCATGATTAAATGTTCATACTTAAAACTAGACAGCTTCAAAACGATAGCACATTTTTACGCACTCTATATGCCTCGTGCACTCCTTTTAAATGTGAAAGTCGTGAAAGTTATAAAGTACTCGTTGTATTACTCCTGAAATGATATCTGTATTGTAACTTCTTTGAGATTGTGGAGGGAAGTTCACTTCTGAGAAACGGTACCTACACTCCCCAAGAGTACCGAAGAAATTCTACTATCCTCACAACACTGACTGTTCATGGACCATCACAGTCAAAAGGAACCACATAGTCGCATTTACCTTCCTGTTTTACTTCGAGGGTCCTCTCGGTTGTGGCAATGATTATGTGAAGGTAATAATTAACAAACAACAGAAAAAGAAAAAGAAAAAAAAAAAAACAAGGAAAAAAATAGTAAACGAAACGAAGCATGTATTGAGTTTCCACCCAATTTAGATACATTCCTTTGTTGCAATGAAGTGGTCGTATTTTAATCAGATCAACATAAAACAAAAAGTTTTTTTTATTGTTTTAGCTAATGTTACTCTATAGCCACAAAGAGGGAAGTGAGAGAGCCGGGTGTGGCTCTCAGTCTGTACGCATATACCTGTATATAATAATATATAATGTAGTACCATCAAATGTTAATGAAAACCTGATGCATTTCTCGTAACTTTTAAAGAGAATATTTGATCTCCTGATACATTATGTGATAACCTATACTCTAATGCACATGAGTTTTGGTTGTCATTTCTAGCTTCACGATGGCCGAGATGAATCGTCTCCCCTATTATTGAAACACTGTGGTGAAGGCCTCCCAACCCCAGCTACAATCTATTCTTCAGGTAACAACATGTATATGTCCACATGCACAGTGATGAAAGTGTGTCCAATACTGGATTTACAGCAGTCTTCTACACAGGTGGAGAAATCAACTGCAAGCCTATAACCTAGTCCGTCAGTGGACGGACTAGCTTTAAACCTAGTCGGTCAAGATGTCATAAATAAATATACAGAATGGTTGTGTCATAAATGTACAGAATGATTTTGTCAGAGAATATACAGAATGATTCTGTATTTTTTCACCTTAAAAAAAAAAAGAAGAAAGAAGTTCCTGTGGCAGAGCTTCGAGAACACCTGTAATCTTAACTGCACAATTGTCAACGAAATTTACAGCAAAATTACAGAAAATTGGTATAAAGGGTATTAACATTTACATGGGGAGGGGGTCGGTAGGTCTTGAAACATTTTCCGGCCTTAGGCCAACCGTAAGGTCATACATCAGCTGTAGGGTTTTAAGAGGGTCAGTCGGATCAAATCATATGTATTTTCTCCCGATATTCTTTTCTTCAGTTTTCTCAATTTGGCCCCCCTAAGGTCAATTTGGCGCCCCCTTAAGGTCATTTTGGCGCCCTTTTGGGCGTTTACCCGGGGGCCCGGGCCCCGACCCCCCCCCCCCGAATGCATATTAACAGTTTACATAGCATAAAGCTGAACTTTTGTATAAATAAATGTAAAATTAGTTGATAATAAATTTGTGATGACAAATTTACCTAACTTTGATTTGTTTTTGTTTGTTTGTTTGTTTGTTTTGTTTTGTTTTGTTTTATATATAGAATTTTAGCATTATTTATGATTTATATATTATTGAATGCATTCTGTTTAAAGAAATTGACAATCTAAAAGTGTATCTCATTTTGCGGAGACATCCCTGCAACTCTGATACTCGGAGACATCTCCGATATTTCTTCTGTCTTGGAGACGTCTCTGTGACTCATGAGCCGTCGCGGAAACTCATGAGACGTCACGGAGACGTCTCCCCTCCAGTATCAAACCCATTTCAAATCCGTCTCAAACCTGTCCCAAACTTGTCTTAAGTCCGTGAGATGGAGTGAGATACCCCCATAATAGTGGTATCTCACTTGCCCTGAGACGGATTTGAGATAAGTTTTGTTTGGTTTGGCTAGATTAGTTTTGAAACGATTTCGAGAGGGGTTTGAGAGGGTTTAAAACTAGTCGCGGAGACGTCTCGGTGACGTCTCTGCGACGTCTCCGCGCGAGTAACACACAATAGTAATACTGAGTAACACACAATCTTAAGAAGACTGCAGAATCTCAATTGTGTCAAGTGGATTAATGAAGATTAAAACAAATATTGAAAGAATATGTGTAGACACACACACACACACACACACATCCTCTCACCACACACGCACATCATCACACACAAAACCACACACAAACTAATCAATTCACAATAACATTAATTCCCCATTTCTGATTCAGCATTGATGTTTTTGTTACCAGGACCATCACTGAATGTTTGTGGATGAAAACAAATATACCAAAATAATTCTCGACAGCACCCTGATATCATGAACATGATGAACGAAATATAACACATATATAAGACTTGTAAATATTTTATCTTTGTTGCAATAGTTACAATGACAAATAATAAAATATGGCCCATCGACAAATGTTTAGTGCAGTGATTCATTTTTTAATCTTTTTATTAATAGTTTTTTTTTTATATACAGGTGAAGCAGAGATAACGAGCAATAAGTCGAGACATAACTCTCCTTTTCATTAGTACAAGGTTTCGGTCGTATACAGTGGTGGCCAAAATTATTAGAACACCTGAACTACACAAAGTCTATGGGATTATCAATGCCTTAGTTCATTTGCCGAAATCAGATTAAAAATATCTTTTGTGTGCCATGAGCTTTCATGACCTTTTAGCATAGGGTCTTACGTATATGTTGATACCAAATTTATATAGTTTCGACCATCTGGTAATGCGCAGCATTAAAAATAGTTGCGCTATGCGCTTTTGATTTCCCCATAGATGCAAAAAAGTAAAATGCCAAATAGATATGCCGATTGCTCAAAAAGTATTTGAGGTGCAAGTATGAAACTTAGCAGGCTTATTTATTCTAATGTACCTCAAATACATTCTAAGTTTCAACAAATTTGGTCAAATGGGGAGGTGGATTCGCCCCCACCCTTGGTGGTTAGATGACCAAAATAACCATGCCCATTGAAGGTTAAGACTATTTTTTTTAATTTAACGAAGACACTCCTTGTAAATGTATATTTTTTAAAAGGAAATTTCATGAGCAATTCAAATATGTTGAAATATTAAGGGTCATTGGAACAATGGACTTAAACAGGGGCACTGAATTAAAAAAATGGGGCCCTTCAAAAATAATTTTAAAATCCCCACCCTTCCCCATCCTTCACCCTGCGTTGTTATGAATGCCATTTTTGACATCCTCAGGAAATTTCCTTTCAGAATATATATACTTTTGTAAAAAGATGCTTAAAATGTTTAACGTTATTACACTTTGATCCTGAAAGGGGCAAGATTTTTAAATTTTGCAATTGGTGGGGTGACATAAAAAAGGGCGACTTGGGGCGAGTTCCCAACGCATGGCTTTGTTATTTAGTTTTTAAAGCATATTGATGATATTCGGAGACATTCCAACCATTTTATAGGTATAATAAATGGTCAACTGAATGAAAATTATTAAAATCATTTAAATATGCTTGGTGTTCTAATAATTTTGGCCACCACTGTATATCCGGCCTTCATCAAGCCTACAAAATAAAAGAAAATTTGAAACAAAAATAAATTAGGTTTTACAGGTGGTTGCAGACAATAACATGTTAACATAATAGGTCAGATACGTTTACTTATGTCTACTAAATTTAATTAAACGCATTTATGATTTCCTTTTAGGAAGATAACACAGGAAGAGAAAAAAGAGGACGGAGAGAGAAGTATGAAATGAGAGAGAGAGAGAGAGAGAGAGAGAGAGAGAGAGAATTAAGAGAAGAGGGGAGGGGGATGTGAACATGTATAAATTACAATTAACTGGAAGGAGAGCTAGCTGTGGTCAGTAATAAGTATATCAGCATCTGGGAGAGGGTGCTCTTTGTAGATTTGATCAAAATAATGTAAAATAAACTCTAAAACTCTCAAGTGTTATCTTAAATTTCAAATTTCAGTGTGCATCATTGTTGCGTTGGAAAAAAAATGTACTCTTTTTATATTTAAGTATCTTATATTGTTCCTGTAATTGAAGTTAATTGTATTGTTCTTAAATTGTTACTGTATATTGTATACCCGGTTGTTGTATGTCCGGACGGGTTGTTTGTCCGGACAAGACGGCAATTTTAGGACCTTTGTGATCAATATTTCATCAATCGACTGAAAGTACTATCAGACAATATAACAAAGCACAAATGTTCACAAATATTTTTGCTATTTACTGCACCAATTTCGGATAAATCCAGAGCATACGATGATGTTTTTATCGGCTTAAGTGTCCGGATAACGGACCCCCCATCCTACTCTTAGTTTGCCGCCAGTGGAGGGCAATTTCCAATTTTCTTGTGATATTGACTAATACATATCTGAATCTGAAGCTGAATGAATCTGAATGTATCTCGCTTCGCCTTTCCTCCTCGAGTTGACCACTTCTAACAAAGAGCGCCATCTCCTCTTGAAATCACCGGTACATTATGATTATCATCTTTCCTTTCATTAATTTTGAATGACATACCGGTACATGTTTGTATTTCTTGGCTTTTTTTAAGCAAAAAAAAAAAAAAAACTTCAAAAAGCCTATGTCATTGTCTGTGGAGCCGACAGATTTTTCTTCCAACTCGTTCAAAACGAAATAGGTTTATAGGCCTACCTTCTCTTTTCATAATTATTATTAAAACATCTATAGCTGAAATGTGGCATTTTTATCATTTTTTTAAATTATCTTACCTTTCTCTGTAATGTGATTTTTAATTCATAACTATAATGAAGGAAGGTCAGTATGCGGATGTGGAGAAGAGGAGACCGTAAGTCACGTCCTAAAATGTCCACTTCTGACTAACCACTGTTCCCTAGCTGATCTCACTTCTCTTTCGCCTAATGGGATCACCTGCGCGCAATACTATTGAGTATTGGGGGCGGAGGCATCTCCTTCCCCCTCCCTATCCGCTTCCAGTGCGCTTACAGTGGACTTAATTAGGAGACTTTGGGCCAATCTCTGCGACAATTCCATTGTGGTTATCAGTTATAGAGTTCAATGTGCAGCCAGCGATTCAACAGCTCCCGAGCAACTTCCTGGGGCCTATATATATATACGACGAAAATTTCCGAAATCGTTGGTGGGGCAATATACAATCACATCGACACCGCTTATCTTCATCCTTTCCATAGTCATGATAGTATAACTGCATTCACATGAAACAGGTAACTCTGCTTAAGTCGAATCTCTTTGGACTATAGAAATATGTTCGACTTAATAGGAGAGGAGTTTAACACTTGTCTTGCTAATCTGGATTAAAATTTGCTTTAACTTAGGTGATTATTCGACCTATTATAGGTCGACTTATGCAGAGTTGACTGTATTTTCTCTTTATTTTCTTTTTTCCTGAGTGCTTTTGCTAATGCAGAGATGCTCCAAAAAATTATGAGTGTCTTCTTGGTGATGCTCTTCAATGGAATAGTTGATGCCAGCGAGATCTGCCTTTCACGAGATGAAACTGTGACATGCAGGCGACCTCCTTCAGAATTCAATGTACCAAGACCAGGCTGGTGCCCAGGTAAGACCTTCTTTATCATTCTAGTAATCATGGAAATCCATTGTGACGTCACAAACATGACTTTTGCATTGGTTTCCTTTTCTATTTAATTCCACTGACTTTAGTTATTATCATATTTTCTTTTACTTTCAAACGGTTGGAAAGCTAACAATGTAAATGATATGTTGTCAACAATTATTGTAACATAATACATATTTACTAAAAGTTACGATTATTAGAATGCAATTAGGCAATTTTAGGCCCTACACATTTTAGAACAAAAGTTGTTTAGTTAAATTGAAATTTTTTAAAAATCTTGCCCCTTTCAGGATCAAAGTGTAATAACGTTAAACATTTTAAGCATCTTTTTACAAAAGTATATATATTCTGAAAGGAAATTTCCTGAGGATGTCAAAAATGGCATTCATAACAACACAGGGTGAAGTAGTTACATCTTATGTGGGGATTTTTAAATAATTTTTGAAGGGCCCCAAATTTTTAATTCAGTGCCCCTATTTAAGTCCCCCGATCCAATGACCCTTATTATTTCAACATATTTGAATTGCTCATGAAATTTCCTTTTAAAATATATACATTTTCAAGGAGTGTCTTCATTAAATGAAAAAATATTCTTAACCTTCAATGGGCATGGTTATTTTGGTCATCTCACCACCAAGGGTGGGGGCGAATCCACCCTCCCCATTTGACCAAATTTTCTGAAACGTAGCATGTATTTGAGGTATATTAGAATAAATAAGCCTGCTAAGTTTTATACTTCTACCTCAAATACTTTTTGAGCAATTATGTAATTGGCATTTTCCTTTTTTTTTGCATTTGGACTACATGTTTAATACACAAGTCTATGAGGAAACGAAAAGCGCATAGCGCAACTGTTTTTTAATGCTGCGCATTACCAGATGGTCGAAACTATATAAATTTGGTGTCTATACATACACGTAAGACCCTATGCTAAAAAGTCATGAAAGCTCATGGCACACAAAAGATATCTTTAATCTGATTTCGGCAAATGAACTAGGGCATTGATGATCCCATAGACTTTGTGTAGGTTCAGGTGTTCTAATAATTTTGGCCACCACTGTATAATTCTGAGAGTGTAGACTTTTCCCTTTTGAAATCAAAAGTAGATGACCAGACCCATACATTTTTTAAACAAAGGGAAAGGGGAAAAAGATCAAAGACCCCCCCCCCCAAAAAAAAAAAAACAAAAAAAAAACAAAAACAAAAACAAAACAAAAACAATTTCGAGAGGTTGTGATTATTAGTGAATAAAAAGTGTCACATTTATCCCAAAACTGTTTACATTAAAAAAAGAAGACTTTTTGCAATTGAATAATGACATAAAGGGTATGAATACAATAAGCGGGAAGTGATTATCTTGCCAAACAATACCCTGCCTGGGTCCACCGCTAAATTGTCAACATGAACAATCATTAATAATGATTCTATAGTAAAAATAAAAAACATAATTGTAAAAACAAAGATTTCATTATAGTAATATCAATGGCTGATCCAGGATTTGGAAATACGGGGGGGGGGGCGCAATCCCCCCAAAAATTGGGAAAATAGGGGACGCAGCCGACAGATGTCCAATTTCAACATGTACAGTCTGTGTCAAATAAAATGGTACAAGTGGAAAACATTTTTTATAGTATGAATATTAATCACAACCTGGTATTGTTTGATTTTTTTTTGTAAAGCAGGAAAATCAGACTTTCCTCTGCA
>CALNVZ010003429.1:36601167-36621712 GCA_940671915.1 Paracentrotus lividus
AATCATATCCCCTTCAGGTACGGATTCAGGGGGCCGCCCCCCTGAAAAAAAGGAAGAGAGAGAAAAAAAAGAGAAGAAGAACGGCACCGGCCCGATCCAAACCCCCCCCCCCCCGCTTAATTTGGGATGTACCAAAATTTCAAATCCAATTTTGCCCCCCCCCTCTCATGAAATCCCCACTGCCCCTTCACATTAAAACCACCTATCTGTACACAATGGTAATATTGAGGCGTACCGAGATGTTGTCGTCATAAAAACTATATATATAGGCCCTGTTAGCATGGTTAGTAAATTTGTCAATGATGTGTTCTAGGCATGTTGCAAGCATTCCGCACACTTTACTTGTTGCACGAATGTTAGTGAAAATCAGATTAACCAACGAAGTTTAGAAATTTAGAGAATTAAGAATAAGTTATCTTTACGAAAGTAAAAATTCGTTTAACGTTAGCATTTCCTTGCAAACTGTAAAGAATATTCTCGGACTTTCTGAAAAGCAGTCTTCTTTGGCTAATGTGAGTTTTCCGTGAAAAAAAAGTCATTCAATTCAATCCAAAGTTCGTTCAGTTCGAACTCATTAGCCGCTTTTGACAACGAAAATGTTTTTTTCGCAAACATTCCTAAGAAAGGTTAGCGAATCAAAACTCGCCTATATATATATACTTCCTCATATAATTATGTTATCCCTTAGGATAAATCTTTAGAAAAGTATTTCGGGCCTGGGATTTCGGGAAATTGCCTCTTGTCTCCCCACTTATTAAATTTGACGTAAAAAAATGCCAATGTATACACTTTTGAATTTCATTAATGTCTGTCTTTTTTTTCAGTTACTTTTATGCGAATGGACGGCTGGTTGCTATCATCGACATAGCCCTCATCGGAATAATCTTTGTCGCCACCATCGTCGTTATCATTTTGGCGATTTGTTTGCTGCATCGTGCTACTGTTTGCGATGAAGAAAAAGAGGCCGATCGAAAGAAGATTCGACTTCGGATCAGGCTCTGTTTAAGATGTTCATACCATTTTACACCTGGGTGTTTACTTTACTTGGGATCGGGCTCATATGCGACCAAGCTGTCGGAATTGTCTTTATAATCTTCGGACCTGCGAATGGAATCGCTATCCTTGTTGCTTCTATCTTACGATTTCTTCTAAACAAGGAGAATCCTCCCAATCTCCTTGTGTTAGCCCGGTTAGATGAAGGGGAATGGAAACTCTTCTTGACAAGAAATCTTCAGCTCTCTAGAATTAATCTTCAAGGTCGACAAAATATAGGCCTAGTGGGCGGTTGCGAACTTGAGATGGTTCTCGAAGTGTATTGTACATGTTGTATGGGACATTCAAAAAAAATGATTTTGGGTTTTATCCCTTTAAGTACCAATATTTACATTTCATACAATTTATTGGGATTGTTGAATGCAGGCTCCATTGACAAAAAATCTTCAGCTCTCTAGATTAATCTTCAAGGTCGACAAAATTGCGAACTTGAGATGGTTCTCGAAGTGTATTGTACATGTTGTATGGACATCAAAAAAAGTTTTGGTTTTATCCCTTTAAGGACAATATTTACTTCATAAAATTTATTCGATTTTGTGTGTGTGTCGCAGGAAGCGTGAAACAATAATGGGCCACAGATTTGCAGAAAACATGCCCACACAAATGCTAAATTAGAACCATTAGATTGTGATTAAACCTTCTAAAACGTAAACTTAAAAAAACAAAACAAACAAACTTAAAACAAACGAACACTCTGCGCCCCTTGTGTATTTTTATCAATTGCCAAGTGGCAAGTTTGTGCATTAAAGCTGTGCTAATTGAATAATTTATTTTATATTTCCCCAGGTTAAATTTCTTAGAAATTAACGCGTGCTAAGTAAGAAATATACATGTATTAAAAAAAAAAATTACAATGCTCATTGTAAATATTACAAATGTGCTGCTTATCATTATGTCCGCCCCCCCCCCTCCCATGCCGCCTGCCCACTCATGCAGTCGGCCATATCACGTACATTATGCTGTTCCGGATTCTTAGAGATACCCCTATATTATATCGCTGGTTTTAGGAAGCGGTGTCAACCCCCCCCCCTATTACAAGTTTTTGGAAGGGAAGCTGCATCAAAATTACCCCTTGTCACAGATTTTTTAAAAACCATATTCGGGATCCTATTTCAGTATTTTTCCTGAAAGAATTGAAAATTAAAAACTATTCCTATTATTAAAATTAGTTCAGGGCAAAACAATGCTGAAAGACACTTATTTCAATTTTTTCGGGATTTTCCCCCTACCTGAGCCCCCTTTCCCGGGAAATCGGGAAGGAGCGCATAGTATTACGTGTACGGGTGACCGCCTGAGGGGTACTAAGTAATTACGTCTTCAAACGTGTAATTTAATCACGATAATGCTGTAAATGCTGTAAACTCGAATAAATTTACATGACCATGTTGTATAAGTTGTTGTTTACATGATGATTTTTCTTCAAAGAGTCTGATTCATAAATATACAGCAATATTGATCGGCATCTTGTTAATTATACAACACGTATGATATTTGATTTTATGTCCTATGTTTTTTATTCTTCATGTTCAAGTGAAACATATTGTTTTCATAAATAAAACAATAAATAGAATAATAATACATATTTGCTAGGGCAACTATAATTCAATTTGCTAAGTTTGTTTGCCTTTTATTCAGATATTCTACTTGGTATGCCTATTACAATCTTTACAAAGTGCTAACCTCATAAATTCTCAAGATTTCATTAATGTGGAAAGTTATGTGAATGAGAGAAAAAAATTTATAAGACGCCATGCTTTCTAACAATTTTTTTAGTGGAAATTAATAATGGCATTTTCACACAATGAAGGTCAAATGTCATGACCTGGGTCTATTTTAAGAATTTACTTATTACACTATGTTTATATTGTAAACTTCTTTCCTTTGTTGTGAATTCAATAAAGTGATATCAAGCTTTAAAAAAATACTGCATCTAAAAAAAATTATATCTATCTTTTTTTTTTTATACAGGCCTATAGCGAGAAGTAATGGGTTAGCAATTTATTTATTTTACGACACCGTCATATATTTTTTCATAAACATTTCAAATGTGCATATCCACACTATCATGACTATACCGAACATAAAAAATGTAAATTCCGCAAAAATATTTTTACATTGCTCTCCTATAAGCCTATTGATCATTGTTTTCAATTTGTAAAAGTTTATATATGATAATCACTGTTTGAATTGCATAATAAATTATTATTATAATGTTGACGAAGATTGTTAAAATTGTTCGAATTATAACATTTGTTTTTATTGTCATTGAAAATGAAATATTTTTGTAATCTGTGTTTAATTTCATGATTCTCGAGCCACTGATATGAACCAACAACACACATTGACGAAGGAGATTCCCTTTTTTCAGTCTTTTTCAGGTCCACTTTTTCAGTAGACTTTTTTTTTTAACACTAAATGGCCATCACATTTGTTTGTTTGTTTGTTTGTTTTTTTTTTTGCATATTGGATATAAAAAATTTCTTACGAAAAACTTTTGATTAACCCGTTAGGGACTGTCTGAGGTCTATGGGAAATGTGTGTTGTAGCCAAATCAGCTCGTCTCCAACAGGTTAATATAAGTTCCCTGTCTAGAATGTAATGGGCACGTGTGTCCTTGAATTCACCACAAGAAGTGGATCCAAGATTTCGTTAAAAAACGGCCGGTGGAAATATATCCTATGGTTATGAATTGGCCGGGGCTGATGTTTGTTGTTTTCTCGCTTCTTTTATCAAATGGAAACAGCTATCGGTGTTCAAAGTTAGTGTGCGAGCAAGCACAAGTCCAGAGTTTCATGTGGGGGGGGGGGCAGATTTGGAATTTCAGATATTTTAGTGTAGCTTTTATCAGGGGCCGCGGACCGGGGGGGTCTGCAGCCCCCCCCACTTTTGTTGCAAACGTGTACAAAGACGCAAAAATGACCATACATATGTCATTTTTAGCCTGTTCACCCCCCCCACAACTTTGGCTCAGCCCCTCCACTTTGAAAAACGCTCAGCGGCCCCTGTTTTTTACAAAATGACTTTCATCATAAGTAGGGGGTGGAATTAGCGGGTAAAGTAAGAATTATTATTAAAATTACAGCTGTGGGCGGTAATTCTTTTCATTAGGAGTCGGTGACGGTCATAAATCCATATTTATTTCTATTTTTTGTCTGCGGGAGGGGGCGGCGGACCTGCCAGCCAGCCCCCCCCCCCCCCTGCTGCGGCGTTTTAAAGGGGAATCCAACCAAAGAGAGAATCAACTTTACAGGAAAGAGGAAAATGAGAGGAGCAATCTGAAAAAGTTTCATCAAAATCGGTTATAAAACTTAAGAGAGTTATGGAAGTTTGAAAAGTCTAGTTGTTCCTTGTATCGGGATCCTCAAATTGGCATCATCGGCTTCAAAATGGCCGATCTTATGGACAACTCTCCATAGTCGTTTTTTGACATAAATTTTCAGATTTTTGCCATTTTCTTTCGAAATATATCTTACCTCCTTCTGAGCTCACATATGTTGTGTGAAATATATTTTCCCATGACATATCTAGAGCTCAGGGCCCGTATTCCATAAAACTATACTTAAGCAATTTTGCTTAAGTCTAAGTATCTTTTCTAAGATTTTGTCCCGGAAAAAAAATTTCTTAGCTTTATTCCAAACACGTAAAGCACTTTGTCTAAGCTCAGAAAGCATTAAGCAAAATCTCTAAATTCTGTTAATATTGTCATGTTTAATTTGTGGCCTCAATGAGCTTGCCATATAATCAACATCCAAGTTAAGCCACTAGGTAGTTAGGCTTAAAGTTAGGAATCGCTTTTCTAATGTGCGTATTTGTAGGAGCAACTCAATTTACTTAGCCAAAATCAAAGAATTTATGCTCAATTGTCAAAAATAGGCTAAGCAAAAATACTCTTAATTAAAACCAAAATTTATTTTAGCAAAAAATTCTTAAGTTTCATGCTTAAGTCAACATTTATGAAATACGGGCCCTGAAGTAAAGAAGACATATTTCGAAAGAAATGGGGAAAATCTGAAAATTTGTGTACAAAACGAATGGAGAGTTGTCCATAAGATCGGCCTTTTGAAGCCAATGATGCCAATTTGAGGATCCCCATAGAAGGAACAACTAGACTTTTCAAACTTCCATAACTCTCTTATTTTATTAACCAATTTTGATGAAACTTTTTTTCGATTGCTCCTCTCATTTTCCTCTTTCCTGTAAGGTTGATTCTCTCCTAGCTTGGGTTGGATTCCCCTTTAATATATTTTTTTTAAAGCTTTCTTTTTCGCTTTCCGCTTTGTGTCATTATATTTACCGTAGAAGACCACAGCAGAAGCTGACTTTTTTGTTTGATGACGAGCCACCCGTCCCATACGGTACATGCATTCCGATCCGCCGCGACTCCACGCATCGCATGCGCATGCACGTACATGCACAATAAAGGTACGGTAATACCGGCACGCGTGCGTGACCATTGGCATTGTTTGTCTGCTGAATTTCTGTGAGAATGGCGATTGGAAAATGTCTGGAGAAAGCGTGAAAGCAACCGGTGAGGATCTTGTTTGGAACACTGAACTCGAAGTTAGTCTTTTCTATGCAATGAGAGGACATAAACCTGTTGGTGAGTTTGTGTTACACATTTATTTTCATGTCCGATTCTCCTCTTTTGAGGGATTCAGAAAACCATTTTCTTTTTTTTTTGTTGTTGTCATGTGTCATTGTGTGCAATGCATGCTCTGTATTTATAACTGTCTGTTCCATTGCATCATGTGCATTGCAGTATGTTATGCTTGTTCATGCCAATAAAAGTATGACTGTGTGTCATCCAAAACCAACAAAGACAAAGTCAGGTGAATGAGGTGATGTTTGTTTCATGTCAATGCATGTGAATGTTTTGCAAATGTCAGCCAGATATTTGTGCCTTGTGGCATGATCATGAGACACAACAACATTTTTGAAAGGTCTAACTTACTCCACATATACATGTAGCTGCAAACCAACATCAGTCAGTACTGAAAAATGGCTGTCTGTCGCCCTCTTTGTTACTGAGGAAACTTCTCAATAATAGTTAGCAAAACCAGCTTTAAACCTACCTCATATTTAATTAAAATAATCTTTAGTCTCATTACAACATAATTCTTCCATTACATTAGATATTTATAATTTTGTTTAGTAGAATTTTTAGACCCTTTTTTTGGATATGCCACTTGACTTGGCTGGAGCTGCTCAAGACACTTCTCTGCATTGACTTTCCATTGGATGAAAACTGCTGCAGTATGGTACTTCCCAGTGCAAGGTCAATTATGAATTGACCATGCATAAGTGTAAGTGAACTTACTCGTACGTACAGAGGTAGGTCTAACGTTAAGTCAAGAGGACAATGCATTTTGAGCGCTCTGATTATAGTTAATAAGTTATCGCGTGAAGCTCCTCCCGGTTGCGATGACTGAAGTGCGTTGACCATAACTGAACAATGCGATTCAGCTGTTTCCAAAAAGAACGCTTTTATTGTGCGCGCTGTCAATCATGAACCTGCAAGACTCGACTTCAAAAAATGTTCGTTGGTAGGACGCTGTTAAAACACTTTTTAGTATTTAGGAAGAGTGATATCAATATGGGCCATTCCACGGTATAATGCAGCTGTCATTTGAAGACCCACTTCTTGACCCCCGGATAGGTGCGTCACTTTACCAAAGAGAGTCATACATTGAGAATATTATGACGCACCTATGTCACAGAAAGTGACGCACCATTCACGAAAGTGACTCACCAATGAGTCCCTGTGGATTTCAAACTGAAACAGTCGTGCCCCGGTAGGTGAGTGCCTCTCTATATGGCAATCCGAGACGGTTCCTCTCTCAGTGGCCTCGACAGTGGAAAGATCACTACTCGACATCAAACTCCCAGGCTGACTGCTTCACAAGCTCTCCCTTCTTGGTACCTGGTCCCAAAGCATGCACTTCCCCGTCTGACTTCCCAACCTGTCAATCTTCCATAACTCGTCCCTCAGTTATCTACTTGACTTACATGTAAAACGTACTAATGTCATCAGTATATTAGTCCTGCTGTCATATGTACTACCTCGTCACTACCTGCAATTATATACTCCTGCGAATGCTGCAGTTCTCCAACTGGAGGAACAAGTGAAGAAGAATGACGCACTCGTAATGAACATTTCTGATGCACCTTTTGGTGATAGTGACTGACCATAGCACGTAGAAAAGTCTACAAGTTCGCTTTTGCAGACTGAGAACAATGCATTTTGATTGTTGGGCGCTCTGATTAGCTACCGGTAGCTATCGCGAGGAGCTCCGCCTCCTGGTTGCGATGACTGAAGTGCGTTGACCGTAAATGAACAACGCGATTCAGCTGTCCCGATTAGACCGCTTTGTCGTGCGCGCTGTCAATCATAACCAAAGTGGACCCATTTCGCAAGAAAAACTGCCAAGACTCGACTTCACAAAAGGTTAAGCGTAGACCCACTCTTTCAATATTTTTTGAATAAAGAAGTCGGACTACGCCCAACATTTGAAAACGTATAAAGAAATAGGACTTACCAAAAAATAAATTTGTGTCCCCAATGTAATAATAATTTCAGAGAAGTTAAAGCCCAGTATTACCTGAATTTGAGATGAAGCAAAAAGAAGAAAACAACAAATGTCTCCCGACTGTGAATGGCCCATATGAACTTGAAAAATCGAATGGTGCAATCTGAAGTTTGGAAATAAAACGTAGCAAAAATGAGGACAAATCTACCAAAGAATAGCCTAACTAAGTGACGAGTCTAAATTTTGTCGTGAGTATCATTTCCGTATGCAAATAGAGTTGTTCAAAAGCACAATGGGAGTGTCTTGACTTTGGTATGCATCGAGATCGGTCGAGCGTCATGCATATTTGTGGCGATGGAAATTATTGTGTAGATATGTAGATCTAGATCTATTTTTAAAAAATGACCCTATTTGATTGCTCCTCTTATTAGTCTTAAAGGACTCATCCGGGCTGGAGTTTGCTTCATAAGAAAAATAAAGTAAAATCGAAAAAGCACAACACTGAAAATTTCATCAAAATCGGATAAGAAATAGCAAAGTTATGAATTTCTTAGGTTTTGAATTTTTTAGGAAACAGTTCTTCAAATTGGCAAACTGATGATGTCTCAGTCCCTACTTTCTTTGTATTTTATTGTATGGAATACCAATTATCAAGATTTCTTGCCCCAAGGACATAAAAACAAGGATTAATCCTTGTGAATGTTCACACCAAGTGCTTTACTATTTTCAGTATGAGGGACAGATTTTCTGTATAACAATATATGAAAAAATGAGATAAATAGGATTCATATAATAAATACACAAGAAGTAGGGGACTGTACACATCAGTTTGCTCATTTGAATATTCAATATTCAAATGAGACAATGAGACAATGGCCAAGAACTGTTTTATAAAAAAATCAAGACCTAAAAAAATGCATAACTTTGTTATTTTTCATCCGATTTGTGTGGAATTTTCTGTGTTGTGCTTGATGAATTTTACTTAATTTTACAAAACTTTTTCATTTCAGCCCGGACCTCTCCTTTAAGTTGAATGAAGAAGAAGAAATAAAGAAGCGATCTTGATTGGTTGAAATTTAGATTGAGCTGCATTTAATAATAACTTTTTGAGAAGTGGCTATTGTTTTGCTGTTGGAATATTATAAAAATACGAAGAAAGATAAAAAAAAAAAAACTCGGTCATGAATATTTTTCTTTTTCTTCTGCTCCATTTAGGTGTGAACAAGAATTTTCAGATGATGTGTATCCATGAGAAGTTCAACCAAGCGACTGGTCGTCAGGTGACGTCCAAACAGATATGGGATCATCTTGAAACCTTGTATGATATGCAGGCATTGGTGAGTCACATCCAACCACAAATTGAAGGGTTCTATTTCAAAAGGGATTCACTTTTGTAAAGTCATGTAAGCCAATATTTTCACTATTTTGGACATGTAGTTTGGGAAGTTCGCGAGTGGATAATTTCAAGAATGTTGTGATGATTTCATATCTTGAAGTGGAAATATGATAGACTCTAGAAATTTAAATAAAATCACTTATTGTCTTATTTTGATATGAATCTAGGCCCTTTTGGAATGACACTTTGAAGTGAAGAAACTCGCTTACTGATTTTCAGGATATTATGTAATCCATCCTCCTTAAAGGACTCATCCAGGCTGGAGTTTGCATTATTAGAAAAATAAAGTAAAATCGAAAAAGCACAACACTGAAAATTTCATCAAAATCGGATAAGAAATAGCAAAGTTATGAATTTTCTTAGGTTTTGAATTTTTTAGGAAACAGTTCTTCAAATTGGCAAACTGATGATGTCTCAGTCCGGGAGTTCCCCTACTTTCTTTGTATTTTATAGTATGAAATACCAATTATCAAGATTTTCTGCCCCAAGGACATAAAAACACGGATTAATCCTTGTGGAATGTTCAAGGTCACAAGTGCTTTTACTTATTTCAGTATGAGGGACAGATTTTCTGTATACGCAATATATGAAAAAATGAGATAAATAGGATTTCATATAATAAAATACACTGGGGACTGTGACATCATCAGTTTGCTCATTTGAATATTCAAATATTCAAATGAGACAATGAGGCAATTGCCAAGAACTGTTTTACAAAAAAAAACAAGACCTAAAAAAATGCATAACTTTGTTATTTTTCATCCGATTTTGATGAAATTTTCTGTGTTGTGCTTGACGAATTTTACTTAATTTTACAAAACTTTTTTCATTTCAGCCCGGACTCCTCCTTTAATGTTTTTTTTCTTTTCATATCTTTCTTTTTAACAGCATGAATCTGAGGTTCTACCGTTTCCCAACAAAGAAGTAGACTACTCTTTACCGACGACTGATATTCAGGTTATCAATGCAATACACCCTCATTCATTGAATGTTTATGTGAATTCTTTCTTCTCAACAGCATGAATCTGAGATACTACCGTTTCCCAACAAAGAAGTCGACTTCTCTTTACCAACGACTGATTTTCAGGACATGATGCAACAAAGAAGTAAAAAGTCTGGAGAATCTTTCAAGGCCCTCTCAACCTCATCACATGATAGTAAGTTCATATATCTTGTCCTTGGGCTAGGCATTTTATCTAAATCGCTTCCCCCTACCCAGGTGTAAAATATAGTATGCCCAGTAGGAATGGAATGAGTGCGCCTTGACCCTTTAGCGTTGTGTGGACGCTGGTGTAGTTCGGCGAGTTGATGGTAGGCAGCTGGCGTGGGTTGGTTGGCACTGGTTGACTGTACGATGGCGTGCTTGTGACCAGTGTGTCTGTGGCAGCGTGTGATGGTTCTGGGACGGGATGCGGACCTTGGTGCGTTGCGGTGGATTGTGGGCTGGTTGAGCTGGCTGAGTGGAGGAGTGGCGAGGAGTCGTGACTGAGGATGAGGCGATGAAGATCCCGAGAAAATGTCCGTTGGTTGAGAGCCTAGAGTTGTAGGTCGAGTGATGACAGGAAGCCAGATGTTGTTGATGTGTAGACCGCATGGGGGGCGGCAAAAACCCAAATTTTTTATTTATTTTTTTTTTTTAATAGAAATTTCACATCAAATTTTTTTTTTTTTGGGGGGGGGGGGGGCTCAAAAATTTTGGGGCCAATTTTTTTTTGGGGGGATGGGGCATACAGACATATATTATATCTTTTTCTATTATTATTATTTCAAATTTGGAAGAAAATAAAGGGCCCTTTTTGTGGGGGCGGCTAATTTTAGGGGCTATTTACTATAAGGGCAGTTCCAGCGTTACGGACATTACATTTCAGACCAATTTTTGCTACTTCAAAAGGTCATTAAGCGATAACATAACTCTTCTATTCTGAACTCATAACATGGAATCATAAACCAAAAACTATAGACTATAAACTGTGCAAGTTTCAATCCATTTCCGTACGTGTTGTGGTAGTTACGCCATATATCGTAACCGTAACGGACATTACATTTTTTGGACAAGACTTTTTACATACCTTTACATTCATTGAAAAGTCTGTGAGTTTAGGTACACAGTAAGTCCAATCTCCACATAAATTTAATGGTAATGAAATGTTTCATTGGATTAAAGTTGAAATTAATGAAACAAATGACGCATGTACCCGCTAGAGCCACTATTGTGGCGTTACGGACATTACATTTTAAGCGTTACGGACATTACAGATTTGTCCACTTTCATTAAGTAGAAGGGGTCACACGTTAGTGGTAATATTTTGTATTCTTTTCGCCTGGATGGTAATTAATACACATTCTAAAATGTTGCAAAAGCATTTTCGTGAATTTTTTATTTCATTGGTTGCCAATTTGAGGACTATTTGTTTGGTTTAATCTGGAACTTTATTTTCTTGTTGATTTTTGCTATTTTATGGGAATCAAAAAGAATTATTATTCCCAACTAACTTATACGGATTAACACTACCATCATTAGTTTGACAAGGTGGTCATGTCACATCTCCTCTAAAATTCCTTATCTATCGAAATTTAATATGTCAAATCTCGTACAACAAGGTCGAATCTACAAAATAATGTTATATCATTCTGAACAATATATAAAACCACGAAAAAAAGGTCATACATAGGCCTACTGTAACTGAAGAACTAGGGAGCTATTCCATCCGAAACTTTGGACGATGTTAACGGATGAAATCATCTCGGGATCTGCACAATAATATAAAGACTTACAAAACCAAATGAACAATTTCAAGATTATGATAACCTTAAAATATAGATATATAGGATGACTGGTTATAATAATTTGTCATGACAACAAAACTAAAAGTGTGATTTGAACAGCCCACAATGAAAACAATGTCACTTTGTTTTATTATCCTTTTTTTTTTTTCACTCACTCTCGTGTTGAGGATAGGCCTATTTTAGTTATTTTTTAATATAACGAAAAAGAATACATTATTGGAACGGATTAGCTTAAATATGTAGACAAATGATAGAGGAAGAGTCGGCAAGATAATATCACTTTTGACCAGTTAGTCAGGGCCTGGGGTGAAGCATGAGATGAGAAGAGAAAGAAAGTTTTCAAGAATCAGAATGTGCAATGTACGCACAGTACAGGATTCGTGCACAGTACAGTGGACACGGTACGGGTGCCCACGCTGTGACGTCATAATCTCGATGCCCTTGCAGGGTACCGCTGAAGCCTGAAAATGGGGGGCCCTTCTTTGAAAGGTGATAACTCCCGATCTAAAACAGATATTGACAAGGGGTTTAAATATTCTGAATCAGTAAAGATTTTTTGTTGCAGTGGTATGAGTTTGCTTGCTATTAAGAGCAGTTTTGACTCTCCAGTTGTCTACTTTAATGTAGTCTTCACAAGTGTCAAAAAATCTTTTCAGACATATCATTCATTCATTCATTCTGCTTCCATGTCAGTTTGGAGGTAGATATGGTTACTTCTACCCACAGCAGAAGTAGGTAGCAATACTATGATTTTCCCTGTTCCACAAATGACTCCTCTTCTTCACTGTATAAAAAGAAATTCGTGAAAAAAAAAACTACATTGTGTACCCATCAATATGGATCCTTCTTATTTGTGCGACAAAGTACTTTGCAAATTTTGTTTTGTCTGAAACCCCACATGAACAAAATATCCTATTGGAGCAGTTGTCAAAGAAGTATGCATGTGATTACACCTTTTCCTCATCTTCCTCTTGTCCTCCAGTGTCACTTTAAATGTGTCCACCAAGCTTGCTCTATTTTGCTTCTGAGTACAGCTTGTAGTGAATGCATGCAGTGTTTACTGGTTTTAATTAATTGACTAAAAAAATGTTCAAAATCACCTTTAATGTCACAAATTAATGTTACTATAAAGGGCCAGCATCTATTTATTGATAGATTTCCATATTGAAGTATAAAATCAAAACGATATCCTGCAATCGTATGCATTCTCATCTTTGCTACAAACGTGTAATGTCCGTAACGCAATGATGATGTAATGTCCGTAACGCTCTTTTTCCATGAATTATGAAAAATTTATAAAAAACCTCTTGATATGTTGTGAGATAACATATTTTAGCTTTGCATTTGAATTTGCAACAAAATTGGACCAAAACACAAGGTGCTACAAAAACTTGTGTATCTAAAACGTTACGGACATTACACTTCAAGCGCGATAGAAATCAAAAAGTTTGAAAAGGCTATTTTTCAGAAAATATTTCATTCCTTCCAAAATCCTTTTGGAAGGAATAATAGGTCCTGAGCTTTATTATAACATAAAAATAATCACCTGAAAGTCATTTTATGGTAAGATTTTTACTTGCGAACAAATATATGCAAAACACACTGAATTTTATGGCAATTTTTTGGAAGAAACACCTTTTTTCAACAGCTGAAAAAATATGTTTTCCGACCTGGGAAACAATTTGTTTTATTATATATTGTTGATATAACCCTTCCTGAATACTTTCCAGATTAAAACAAATTTGTTTCTCTATTTTCATTTTTTCACCCTTGGGTTTCATTTTTCGTGGAATTGCCCATAATAAATAGTGCATGCTCTATTAAAGGGACGTATAATTGATAAAACATGGGGAATTTACCTTATCTCGGGTGAAATGATAACATTCCAATCAGAGCCCGGCGTGTTGCGTAATCTCCAGGCGTCAGGGTGTCTGGAGTATAATCCTTCATGGCTAGACTAACTAACCAGAAGTCCGAAGTAAATCTAACCTATGTTTTGTTTTTTGAAATGGAGCATTATACAAGTCCTCTCTTTGAATTAATACGAAGAGACCCGTTGAGAGTCTATAAGCTAATCCGAAGCTATTAACCCTATTGACTGACTGAGTTCGGCCAACTTCGTCATGTTCGTGCTGTCCGAATGTTAATCCCCAGTAGGCCGACCCTTGCGTAAGCCTCACTGTAGATTGTGTATGAGTCAATGGAGCTCAAGAAAAACGCGCATTCCCCACGATCTCCGACTTGCGAGGGCCTTTAATGCAACATTACTGACTATGTGAACTCCAAATACTAAATTATCCCTCGTGCACCTCTATTTCACCCCTCGGCCTACGGCCTCGGTGAAATAAAAGTGCCCTCGGGATAATTTTGTATTTGTCGTGCACATAATCTACTTATGTTGCATGATAGAGCATGCACTATCTACACACAACCCCTATTTCAGATATCAATAATTTTTTAACTAGGAGGATTTGAAAAAAAAAATCTAATTTTATGTCTATGTAGGGAATTTTATTAGCTACCACGGGAGCGAATTTTAGGAAAAATCATTTAGTCATGCTTCAGTGATTAATGGTTGAATGCAAAAATGTCATTTTTTGAAGTTCACAGGCATAAAATCACAACTTTGATTCAATGATATCAGACCCATTTTCAGATTTTAAATATTTTATATGTCAGAATGTATACAAAACGTGCTTCCCAACATACAGAAAGGAAATTTGCGCCAAATTTCACGGTTGAGTGAGCATGCAGCAAAAATTGCCAAAACTGCAATTTTTACTTCTTTGCCATCCATGGTATATTTGATCAAATATGATGTAATTCATGTTTTTGAAGTGTATGCAAACAATACCCTTTCATTCACGGTTGAATGAACCCATCAATCAGCCAAAAAATAGGCCATTTTAGAATTACAAAGAGGTACCGTAAATTACCGTGTATAAGGCGCACTCGTGTATAAGGCGCACCCCGATTTTTGGGGTCTTAAACAAAAACAAAAAAAAGTTTCACGAAAGGTGCCAATAATTATTTTATCATTGCATCTTACCAATTGTTAAGAAAAGTCACCAGATTTATTTTTAATTTATAATTATTTTTTAATAGTTACAAATTTATTCTTGTAAAAGAAAAAGATAATTTAATTATTTCATCCCAAAGAAATACATTTTATCAGGTTTCAATTTTATACAGTATATTAATTAATATTGGGGAAAATATTACAGCAAAAAATCATACAGATTTAAGGCATAAAGAGCTAAAAAATGAATTTTAAAAAAAAGTAGAAACGATTCCGATTCCGATTACGATTAAAAACGATTATAATAACACTATAAAATAATAAAAATAACTTGGCCCCATTTCTTCTTAAATAGCAGAAAAATTGTCCATGCATTTTGGGGTTATAAAATCTATTTTTTAGAGGCCAAAATAGTGAGAAAAATGTTTGAAAAAAAAAGAAAAAAATTTAAGAAGAAAATTAAAACCAGAAAATTAATTTTACGGAGAAACGATTACGATCGATCATAAGTACTGTCATCTAAGAGCATTTTCCATGCACAATAAAGCTATAAAACTCTGTATTTTAATCAAAATTCTTCCAAATTCAGGGAGGAAAATATTTTTAATTGTTCATAATTATAGTTACAGAATAAAAACTTTAGTTTGCTTAAAGAATTTTAATTTAAAAAAATCAAGAAATGTATGTTTTGATTTTAGTAACCGGCAAATATACGTACTAAAGTTTTGATATTTATTAGAAGATAACATACACATGTAAAGCTCAGAAGTTAAGAATTTTTACATTGACACTTCTTTGTATCTGTGTATAAGGCGCACCCCCGACTTTGCGTTGTCAAATGGTGGGAAAAAAGTGCGCCTTATACACGGTAATTTACGGTATTGCAGTAATTTTATGCACAAACAATCACCACGATAACATTTTTTGTTTGTTTTTATATTCTTTGGGCATAATTATGTCAATGATCCTATGGCATTTACATGTATTTACAAATTCATGCTTCAATGAGCACGTGAGACTGAAAAAGTAATAAAAAATAATTTTGTGTTACAAGTTAATCTTTTTTTACAAGCATAGTGTCTTATCAACACAATCCAAGATGTTTCATTTCATTTGGTGCAAAGATTAAGAAATTATTCAGCAGTAAATTGTGAAGTTTTTAAAACCATTTTTCCTGTAACATCTGTAGATAGCTTTTATGACACACCCTATACAGGCACAAAAATATGTTAATTATCTTCCTTTCAATCTCTGCTTTCAATATTTATATGTACTTTTATACATGTCTGACTTACCACTAACAAACTAGAGATGTTTCATTGTGACGGTACATTTCTACAAATTTTTTGACATGTAACGCATTTCCCACCCCACTCATGACATGTGGCCTTAAATGATGAATTGATTGATTCTTATCTTTTGAATACTTTGATGTGTGTCCTTTAATTGGTTTCTGTATCGTATAATATTATGTACTTGAAGTAACAAAAAGAGAGTTTAGCCAACGCTCAACACTAACATTTTTTTTTGGTTGCCCTGCCGGGCAACCAAATATCCATATTTTCAAAATTTGGGAGCCCGAATCAATAATCTGGTTGCCCGAAAAAAAAGGAAGATAATAAAACAAAAGAACAAAGTTTCCCCTTTTTTGTAGGGCATGCAGGAGGCAGTTGAGTTGGTGTGTGACTCACATTGTGAGAGAGGGGAAAAAATGTGTTCAGGACTGGGAGTTATTGATGAGCACTTTTCTTCATTTCATTTTTTTTTTCCTATTCATAATTCATACACCAATTATCATCAAATGTATGCCATCAGTTAATTATGCTGCAATATATTGATAAATTAAAAGCATGAACATAATTCTCTTTCAAAATGAAAAATTGACATCCAAAAAATTTGGGTAAAAAAATATTATTATTAGAAAACTTTGGTAAATACTGAACTTTTTCTGTGGTCTAGTTTGATAAAAAAAAAAAAAAAATCATCCACCATTTCACTCAAAGTATGCTAAGATAATTGATTTCATCTGACAATCACTGCATCACTTTTAAAGAGGATAAAAGTAAGCCCCTTCTAAATCTAAGTTTAGAACTTCCGAAATGCACCTGGTGCCAGAGGCTCTCTCTGCCAGATTCTGCCCCAAGACTTCTGGAAGGCATGCAACACAATTCATGCTACAAACACTGCAGGAAAAACTACGAAAAAATCAATCTTTTTTTACCTTTTTTGAAAACTAAATTTCAGATGTTACTGGGGTAATAGGTTTCAAGATCATATTTTCTAATGCTCATTCTTTGAAAACTGGACACCCAAGACCAAATTTTAACCTTAAAACCCATGAGCAAAAACTTCAAAAAGTGTCAGTCTACACCAATTAGCACACATGGGACTGGACACAGACAATCGGCGGTTAAAAAATATCAGGATCATTTCTGCTCTGATATTTTACTTGAAATTAGTTTTAATATCACATTTTGGTGTTTGAAATAGTCATCAAATATTTTAATACCTACATACCTAGTGTTACATTCCAAATTTTCTTATGCCTGCCAAAAATTCTGAGGGTCAATTCGGGCAACTACTTTTTGATAATTCCTCTGATTTGAGGGTCCTGGTAGGTGATATAGGCGCCCCGGGCGCCCGGGCGCCCGGGCGCCCCTTAATGTTGAGCCCTGGTTTAGCCTTTGTTGACCATTGTATTTGGAATACTTATTATCTCAATTCTAAAAGTCAATAATTTCACATTTATATCATTTCGATCATAAATACATGTAGTATTCTATAAAGTTGTTGTTTTATTTGTTGTATTGCAGCATTTTATCTACCTATCTGCGCAACCAAACTTCTCGACAACGAATGTGATACAGAATCAAATAAATGGTTTCGCAAACGAATAAATTCTGTTTGGGTACCTTTGTTCTTTGAACCTCGACCGAAACTCCTCACTGAACGACTCGCGTTTAGTGAGGCAGCCACAACAGTCCTTTTCAGGACTTTCACATGGTGTTCCCGCCAAAACTTATATCTTTATGAAAAAGTACTTATTTTCAACTACTCCCCTGATTCTGTACTTGTATGATTCGGTTGTGTTCACTTGACAAAGATCTCCCTAACATCTTTATAGTACATTCTCCCTGAAATTGTGGTGAATTTTACATCTGGCATGTGTGATACGAAGATTTAATCATTCTCTTGTTTTTTTTAAGGTTCGAAGTCCGACACACCCAAGTCTCTTCTGAAGCTTGGTACGCCGAGCGGGGTTCTCGCTGGTACACCATCAGAGAAAGACAACTCACCAAAGAGAAAGAGAACGAGACAAGCTGGCAGTACTCCTACAGAAACACCTTCAACCAAGCGCAGGAGATGAAGCGGCCTTGTGTAACTAGCTTTTGATCACAAAATAAAAGCTGAAAGGACTTCTTGTTGATATGAATTCTGTGACTCTTTCTTAGAAGCTGAAAGCTGAAAGGACGTAAATAGCTTCATTGCAATTAGGAGACATTGAACAGACAACTTCTTTTTAAGATGAATGCTAGAAGGACCTATGTACATCTTAATAAATCATATTCTTGCAGTAGAAGATCAGACAGATGCCTTCTGCAAGTTCCATTGTTTTCCACATGTTCAGAGCTGAAAGGACCTTACATGTATGTGCTCGTGCAGTTCCAAGATGAAGATACATGCTTTCTGCCAACACCATTTTCTCTCAAGTTGAAATCCAAAAGGAACTTCATACATTTAGCTCATGGGTTTAAGAGTAGGATATTTAAATTCTGCAACCAACATGTGTGGACCTTTGTTGCCTTTGCAGTTTCAAGATCCGGGCAGATACTTTCCGTCACCAACATTTCCACATGAGATGAGAACTGAAGGGAACTTTGAAAGCCCTTGCACAAGCTTGAACGTACATCAAACTTTTCAGATGTGAACTTGTATATTGCATCTGAAGGGTTATGAAAATTATATTACCCATTGTGCCTGCTCTATGAAGATTGCTCAAAATCAGGATGGTGATCTTTATTAGATATCAAATGCACTACTGTATTGGAGGTTATTTTGCGGTAACTTTATTTCTCGCGAATTTCGCAAGTCAGTTATCACGAAAATTTCCACTTCAATACGAGACTATTTATAGTAATAAAATCATCACCTAAATCCCTAACTAGTCCAAACTCAAAAAAAATATCTACGCGGAAATATTAGCTTACAGTAATTGAGATAGAAGCTCTAGGCAAAATGGAGAGTAAATTTCTTGTTTGTTTGTAGTCTTGAAAAGGTGTGTAGACCTTATAGAAGATAGAGGTACACCTCCGCTGTCTAGAAATGTGCAGTCCTTTTAAGGAAGTAACAGAGATACTCTCCATTTTGCTTCTCTTATCTCAAAATTCATTTTCAGACTTTCCAGAAGTAGCACCATAAATCAAGATCATGTGAACCGCCATACATGTACAAGCATCTTCTTTTAAAGATTGTAGTACCACCCTAAAGTTAATGTTACCTGTTTACACACTCAGACAAACCTTACACACAAAGCAAATGGAAGATTTGGGGAGTGTGTAAACAGGTAACATTAATTTTAGGGTGGTACTGTATCTACATAGACATCAGGATTCTGAGTGATTTTTCTGTGGGAAGTACTAAATAGCACCGAATATTTTTGTCTTTGATGACATTTGTTTACTTTTATTTCACTCCTGTTATAATGACCACAGATACTACAAGCTTTTATTATGTAGTTTGCCTGATTTCCATTTATGCAAACATGTGTACTGTCAACTTTGCTTTCAAAGGCGAATATGTTGTGCCTGAAGAAACAGCTTCAAAATAAAAAAATTACTACACATGTATATGAAGTGTTTAAAATAATAGAATATAAAAGAAAATGACTTGAAATGACCTTTAATTATTCGAGATAGGCAAGGTTGACTGTATTAATTATTTATTTCAAGGATATTTCATTATAGCCATGCAATTTGCGCAGTTCCTATATATTTAACGGAAGTTCAAAAATTACAGTATGGAAGATGCTAATCATCGTGGTAGAACAGTATGCGAAATAAAGTTATTCAGTTGTCTCACAAAGTTTCAAAAGTAGGATATTGCAATGTTTCGGCTGCTACTGCAAGCCTTCATCTGGCAATGTGACGGAGCGTTGTTGCGAACGCAATTTATAGCAGTGGCGAGGACTCAGAGCGCAATTGTTTGGCTCCGCTGGAGCGGTAGCCTCGCTGCAATTGGTTAGTGTGCTGTTGTTTGGTCCCTCCGGAGCGGAGGCCGTGCTGCTATTGGTGGAAATAAAGGCGGGAACGAACGCAGCTGCGTTGGTCGGGGCGGCGGCGAGGGAGCTTGCGGACGTTGCAGTAATGCAAGTGGCTGGGTCGCCGTGATCGGACAGTGCGGACGTGGATGAAATGTGGCGGGCTGCACCCCCGCGAGCATGGCGTCAGATAGTGGGTAACAGCAGCAGCCAAAACTTTGCAATATCCTATGTTTGAAACTTCGTGAGACAACTGAATAACTTCATTTCGCATTCAAAAATTATGTTTGAAATTTGATTGTTGAAAAGATTTCAGATCACTTGTGAAATTTGAATGCTTTTTTTTATAAACATTGGACCATAGGTTTGTCAGTTTCTTAGGGTACACGCCAGAAAGAAGGAATCTAGTATATTCAAAGAATATCTTTGGACACTTTGGGCAACTAAACAAAACACAAAAAAAAAGTTCCCCCTATTTCAAATATCAATAAATTTTTAAAAAGGAG
>CALNVZ010003429.1:36625242-36643768 GCA_940671915.1 Paracentrotus lividus
GTAAAAAAGAGAAAAACAGCATGAATAACATAAAGAAAAGAAAAAAAAACAGATGAATAACTTTAATACCGGAGAAAAGGAAAAAGAGAAAAACAATGAATAACATCAAAGGCACAAATGGCACAAAACCAAAACAACAGCGCAAACGGAAAAAAAAAGAAACAAAAAATGAAAACAACAAAACAAAAAAACAATAAAAAAAAACAAAAAACAAACAAAAAACAAAAAAAAAAACAAAGGAAACACAAAAAAATCAAACACAAAAGAAAAACAAAAAAAAAACACAAAAAACAATGAATAACTAAGGACATAAAGAAGAAAAAGCACATGAATTAACATTAAAGAAAGAAAGAAAAAAAAACAATCGGAATAACTTAATAAGAAAACACAGAAAGAAAGAAAAAACAACGCAATAACCAGTCAAGGCACAAAAAGGAGAAAAAAAGAAAAACAACTGCAACACTAACATAAAGAAAAAAATACGAAAAAAACAGATGAGCAATAACATAAAGGAAAGAAAGAAACACAACACAATAACATGACAGGTGTAAAAGAGGAAGTCAATGAATTTTAACAACAATCACAAAATAACATAATGCAAAAATATACCCAAAAACAATTTAAAACATAATCGTAAATAATATAAAAAACAACACACTAATAACATAAGTAAAAAAACTGATATCTATAATAACAATTACTTAACTCGAATTATAATAATGCTAAATAGATCTATAAAAATAATTAATCACATAATTAAAAGAGTATTAAAGAAAAAAAAAAATTCGATACCAATAACACATTAAATTAAAAACGTATATTAAAAAATCACTAATCACTACCCTCCTTCCACATCCTCTTCCACCCACCATTCTCCACTACTATCACTTCCCACATACCCACCCGGAATTTCTTTTGTGAGTTTAGTTGAATTTTATTCACATTCTGCATGACCAAATAGATAACATTCACATCATTACCTGGGTCCACAATAATAGACTTTAATTCAAAATTTAAAAACAAATAAGCCTTGCCCTGAAGAACAGTCTACTCCTGTTCTAACAAAATACTTGGGATGAATCGCATAACCTCTTCATAATGAATTTTCTTCTCACAGAATGAATGAGTTTGAAATATGAACAAAGATAATTACTTCATAATCAAATGTGTCTCGCATTTATGCTCGTAAAGACAGTGGACTGTATCAGTTGAACTGTATCAAATACCAAGGTCCTTGATTTGTTGAGCAACCCACCCCCCCCCCTCTCCCTCCTCTACACACACATGTAACCAGTTCCACCAATGCTGCAGGGAAAATATATTGAGAGGTGAAGGAGGAGTTTTTTTCTATGCTATATCACATAAAATCAATTTATTGAACTGCCAAGGGGTGAACCTACAAAGGCTTCATGTATATACAGTCTATTCCTGTTAGCACAGACACAAGATCACATAATAGGGTCTAATCCTTGGGGTGTTTCATCAAGTCGTTACTAATGACTGGAACAAGCTCTTGGGTGCTTTCCTAAATCATATAGCACATGAACTGATCACCAGTTGTTTGTAAAGTCATTCATAATATGAATTGGTGAACACGGCCCTGTAACAAGCATAGACTGTACTGATATCAAAATCATATGTGTTCGTCATTTATTCATCAAAATACAAAATAGTTTAAATTTCAATACATGTAGCCCCATTGAGTGGGGGTCCAAAACAGGTCTGCCGTTAATTTTACTCATGTTGTGTTTTCTAATTCTTAGAAACTAGAAATACAAGTATTGTATACCTCATGTCACGAAACGAAATATCTCAAATGTCTTTTCTCTATATCATCACAGTCTTATAGACACTGACAACAAGGAAAAGATCACCATATCATTAATATTACATTCAGAATTATTTATAATTCTTTTCTCTACTTGTGCACAGCCTTAGAGGCTTGGGGGATAACAATAACAATAACAAAAGGCCTTACAAGTAAGCATTATTTACAAAACAAAGTGTTGCCATGGTAACGCTAGTCTGTTGGAGCAGGTATAGGGAGGTTGGGTAATTCATGGATCCCATCCTTGTCAACAATGCGGATCTGGAACGTTGGCAGGTTGACAATGAATCTCTTCTGGACCTGTAACGAGAGACACGGGGAGAGGAAAGCTGTAAAGGTAAAGATATTGGCCTGTATTCTCAAAGGTGGTTTTGAAAACCGTGGACTGCAACCAAGGATTATGTGGAAGAATTACGCTAAAGCTATCGTGGCCATTGCAACCCCTTTACTGCTAGCAGGGGTGCAATGTGGTCCAGTATGAATACACGATTTGTCACAACGAACTCCTAAATTTATGCCTGTTGCTATGGTTTTAACAAAATGAGCCCACAGTTGAGTCAACTGTTTATAAAATAACAAAACAGTAGACTTAACGATAGCATCAAGCATGAATTTTATAGCGCTCTATGACAAAATCACGCATTCATGTTGGACCTTTCTTAATGGATGATCTAAATAGCTAAAGAATCTACAAAATCCATAGTTTCAGTTCAAGGTTTTTAGAGGGTGTTTAGAGGGAAAATAACTTTTTCACTCATTATGAAGCATGTAGTGATGCTGAGGGAATGAATTATTCAGAGTTTCCTCTTGATATTACATGCACTGACAGCATGTAGGCCCAACAGCTCATATTTTTACAAGCATTCACAAAGTTAATAGTACGGAATATGCTAATCATCGTGGTAGAACAGATGCGAAATGAAGGTATTCAGTTGTCTCGTGAAGTTTCAAACGTAGGATGTTGCGACGTTTCGGCTGCTACTGCAAGCCTTCATCTTGCAATGTGACGGATCGCTGTTGCGAACGCAATTTATAGCGGTGGCGAGGATTCAGAGCACAATTGTTTGGCTCCACCGGAAAGGTAGCCACGCTGCGATTGGTCAATGCGCTGTTGTTCGGCCCCACCGGAGCGGGGGCCGTGCTGCTATTGGTTGAAACGGACGCTGCGGTGTTATTGTTCGGGGCAGCGGCAGGGGAGCATGCGGACGTTGCAGGAATGTAGCGGGCTGCACCCCCGCTAGCAGTAGAGGGCGGTGCATGGCGTCAGATATTTGGTAACCATTCTTCAGGAATGTCAATGCCGTTGTCTCGGTTAATGTTATTCGGATGTAAACGAATCTGGATAGCTACTTTTTTAATAACGCGTCTTGTGTACCAGTGCTTGTCTTGCGCTATGCATTGGATTTTCTTCCAATCAGGCTGGTGATTGGAGTCCCACGCATGTTCTACGACTACCGAGCTGTCTGTGCACCGATGCTGAACATCCCGACGATGCTCAGTCATCCTATCGCCGACAGGTCTACCCGTTTTGCCGATGTAGACTTTGTCAAGTACCCCATGGTATCTTGAAGACAACTCCATCACGCCTGCTAGGAATGACTGGGTCGGACAAGCCGGTTGCTAATCGTAGCGTCTGACTTAAAGACAGCGCAGCACAGAGGATGACTGAGCATCGTCGGGATGTTCAGCATCGGCGCACAGACAGCTCGGCAGTCGCAGACCATGCTTTGGGCTCCAATCACCGGCCTGATTGGAAGAAACTCCGATGCATAGCGCAAGACAAGCACTGGTACACAAGACGTGTTAAAGTAGCTATCCAGATTCGTTGACATCCAAACAACATTAACCGAGACAACGGCATTGACATTCCTGAAGAATAAACCCATTATCCGACGCCGTGCACGCCCTCTACTGCTAGCGGGGGTACAGCCCGCCACATTTCATCAACGTCCGAACTGTCCGATCAAGGCGACCCAGCCACTTGCATTCCTGCAACGTCCGCAAGCTCCCCCGCTGCCGCCCCGACCAATAGCAACGCAGCGTTCGTTCCTGCCTTAATTTTTCACCAATAGCAGCACGGCCTCTGCTCCTGAGGGGCCAAACAACAGCGCATTTACCAATCGCAGCGCGACTACCGTTCCGGCGGAGCCAAAATATTGGGCTCTGAATCCCTGCCACTGCTATAAATTGCGTTCGCAACAGCGCTCCGTCACATTGCCAGATGAAGGCTTGCAGAAGCAGCCGAAAGGTCGCAATATCCTACATTTGAAACTTCCTGAGACAACTGAATAACTTCATTTCGAATTCACAAAGTTATTCAACATGTTTAAAATATCTAGATTACCAATGACTTAATTTTTTTGGTCTCTTCAGGACACCCGTCCAGTAGGCCGATACGCAATATATTTTGCATCCATATATTTTTGTGATTTTGCTTCAAGACGGGGAAATTGTGACAATATGTTTTTGCATATCTATTGTATTTGCATGAATTCTTTTTTTTTCAAAAAAATCAGGATGAGTGAACATTTTTCGCGTTCAGTAAGTCGAAAAAACGCGAAAATAAAATCACCGCAAAATATTTAGCGCATACAGTATGCACTATTTCTACAAGTTTAATGGCATATTGACAAAGGAACACTCAAAATAATGTGAAAACTTGAGATCTCAAACATTAGTGGGTCACTTACCTCTAATAGACACTTCTTCAATACCTCTACAGCTTGTTCCTTGGACATATCTGAGAAAATTTGAGAAGGGAGACAGTGAAAGTGACAAAATGATTTATACAGTGCGTCCCAAAAAGAACTACATGTATACACTTTTTAAATGGCTATCAAATATTAAAAAATACATGATTCTTGGGGAAAAGATTTATATGTATATAAAGCTCATATCCTCAACTATCATTATGACACAAAATATTCCAAAAATAATGCATTCTTCAATGAGCAATGCCCACTTTTGTGAAGGACACAATAATTAGCCATGAGGGATTAAAAAAAAATAATGGAATAAATCAGCTAACAGAGTAAAAGATATACCGAAAGTCAGAAATAAACAATCAATATTATGCAAAAATGTATTTTTCACAGTTTTGTTTTCATATCATTGATTTTTGCTTTGACTTCAGTTTGTCTTTGTTGGCCGCTTTATTCCATTATTAGTTGAATCCCTCCTGGCGTGCCATACAAAGGTGATAAATGAATCAAATTTCCATTTGACAACAAAATAACTACCCCCCCCCTATCAATTACCACTAGGACATCAAAGCAACTACCCTGGGTTTGGGGTAATAGTCCTTTGAGCGAGCAGGGGGGGGGGGGGGAAGGGGATTAATTGTCCTCGGGGAGTTTCACCAAATCGTGCGTGAAATTATGAAATATTGAAACATTTTCTCGGGTGCAATACTTATCATTTTCTCAATCATTCAGCACAGCACAATAACTGATCACCAGTCATTCCTAAAGTTGTTTGTAGCTTATGAACGACTAGGTGAAACACCACGTCCAGGGTTAGTTGTCAAAGAGAGTGTTTTTGCTGTGGCCTAGTTGTCCTCTAGGGTTTCTATCCAGGTGTTTGTCCAAGGGGTAGGTTTCCTGGAACCTCCAACCAACCCTCCATGATCAGCCCAACACTCACCTCTCCTGTAATGCCTGTCAAGGATACTCATTGTGAAGTAAGATCCGTAGCCATGGGCTGCAAATGGGACCTGCTGCAGTGAACCAAGGTAGTCCATGTAGAACAGGCACGGGCCATCGCTCTCGTCATGACCAGCTAAGAGAAGGTTTACTTGGTATGGTGTCTGTAATGACAGAACAAGAAAAAAATGGTGTTAGTAATGAGAAAACAAGCAATTATATAAAAATCAGATTAGAGAAGGTTCACTTAGCATGTTATAAGAAATAAGCATGTTTACTTGGTATGGTGTCTGTAATGACAAAACAAGAAAAAAAATGGTGTTAATAATGAGAAAACAAGCAATTATATAAAAATCAGATTAGAGAAGGTTCACTTTAATAGCATGTTGTCTGTAATGAGAAAACAAGCAATAAGCAGGTTTACTTGGTATGGTGTCTGTAATGAGAAATCACTAAATAAAATAAAAGACACAATTAACCACATTAGACCAAGGTTGCCATGTAGAACAGGCACGGACCATTGCTATCGTCATGACCAGCTAAGAGAAAGTTTACTTGGTATAGTGTCTGTAATGAGAAAACAAGAAATTAAATAACCAGATAAGACTGAGATAGTCCATGTAGAACAGGCACGGACCATCGCTCTCGTCATCACCACCTATTTTTTTTTTTACTTGGTATGGTGTCTGTAATGAGAAAACAAGTAATTAAATAATAACCAGATTAGACTGAGATAGTCCATGTAGAACAGGCACAGACCATCGCTCTCGTCATCACCAGCTAAGAGAAAGTTTACTTGGTATGGTGTCTGTAATAAGAAAACAAGAAATAAGATTATGACTGGTTTCATCATGACCAGCTAAGAGAAGGTTTACTAGGTATGGTGTCTGTAATAAGAAAACAAGAAATAAGATTATGACTGGTTTCATCATGACCAGCTAAGAGAAGGTTTTTCTCCTTCACAGGTTGGTCTTTAACATGGACCAGGAGTTGTCTCAGTGTTCGGCGAGGCTTGTGTGATGTGGAAATACCAAACCGGCCGATGGTACGATTGATCCTTTCTGACAGACCAGCAACGTAAGGGATAGTAACCAGTGTCCTTCTACGACGAGGTTGGGCGGTCGTTGTGTTTGGCTGGTTTGACGGAGTGATCGACTGGTCGCTCTGCGTGATCGACTGATCTTCTGAAGGTCTCTCACGACGCGGTTGCTTGGGGCGTGTGGCTTTCTAGAAGGCCAAATCGGGGTAGCCACACTTGCCAAGGGAGCTGGTGATATTTTCTTTTTTAGCCGAGTTGTCCTCCAAATTACTGACTACGTTGTCTGCTCGATGAAACAGTGTGCTTCCCTTCTTTGTTATTGTAAACACCAGACAAATTTTGAAGACTTCTTCACAACTGCCGAGATGCCAACCCTACAGAATGATGTATAACATTATAAATTGGAACAAAAATAATGCAAATAGTTGAAATAGCTGAAACAAATTATGTCTTCGTCACAATGGATGATTTGAATGCATTTTCAAAATTGAATGAAAGAGGAAATTTTTTTATCATTTATGCCTTCTTTCATGGGAAGTTATCAAAAATTTGGTTCAGCTGTTTTAAATAGTTTTCAGGTTTTAATTTCTAATGTAATCATAATTCCTAGTGTTGGCACAGTTTCAAATGTGCCATGAAATTATTCAAGTTTTACTCACCCTGCTACGGAGAAAATCTGCCAGGTTTTTCCTTGTGAAATTAGCAGCTGCTTTGGGTGACAGTTCATAACCTGAAATATTATTCAGCAAGACACAAGTCAATCATTCGCTTTATCATAGGTATTCAGTGCTGTAGTTTCAATTCAATCTTTCTTTCGAACAGTTGCCCTCCTTTTTCTTTTCAGTGAATGACAAATCAAATATATTTACGTAAACAACCAGTATGCCAACTCAAAAAGGATGACTTGTATTACAATTTTTTAAACATACATGTACACGTATGTTTTGATGTCAATTAAATCTGAACAAGGATGCTAGCATGACCAAAATTTAAGAAAGCAATCTTCATATTCTCTTCATAAATAGGAAAATAATGAATAAAATTGTCACAAAGAATTGATAATTTGCATTAAGTAATCAAGGAAAGGAGATACTTTAGGGCAAATCCATGCTGTGTCGTTCAGGACATTTTGACAACATTTTACATATTTTTGAAATGAAAATAAAAGAATATTTTCTTATGGATCGAAACCATACTTTTTAATGTTTGCCTGCATAAATTGTGTTAATTTGAGGGTCCACCTCGCATACATATTGGGCCCCTTGTGTACCTTACATTGCCACCTGTTCGTGCAAAGCCCTCTATCACAAAAATCTTTGGTGGCCTGTTAAAACCTGATCTAAATAAGATTCAATGTTCAGGAGGGCATTTCATCAAAGAACTTGTAGGACGTTTTATCTGACAAACTGTTATAAGCTACTGAAATGCTTGCATCTGATTGGCTGAGATGAAATTTGTTCGATAAAATGTCAGACAAATCCTTTGATGAAAGGAGAGCGATAAACATGGCAATCAATGCACAATAATCTTATGGATCGACAGGTTCCTTTGACACGCTGTGATAGCTACATGTAGCTTGAGGGGTAAGACAACTAGGATTTGGCCAGGAAAGCACTTGACTGATTACCTGGGGCCATATTCATAAAAACTTCACTAAAATGCATTGAGAGCATATGGCTTGTAGTTGCTTAAGGCCTGGTCCCACTGGCGGGAGGATAAATTGCGCATGAGTTGCACATAAAAATTTCATTCATCCGCAACAAAAAACAAAAACAAAACAAACAATGCGCAATTCATTCGCAAATCATCCTAAAAAGCCAGTGGGACCGCGCCTTTAGTAGAGTTGAGATTTTATGAATACGGCCCCAGGAGATTAACCACAAAAGGTGACTTTCACCAAAGTTTGGGATACTAGTGCCCTGTAACATTTAAGATCAATTACAAATCAATAGCAACTACTAATCAAGATCCTTCTTGGATAGACTTCTTGCAGAAAATTCTTAATATGGACCAATTGGAATGGTTGTGTCAGATTTGCAATTGATCAAAAATCTTTATATGCTACAAGGCACAGGTTGTAATGGGCCAGCTACAAAATATTTGTCTCCTCACCGTTTCTGATCTTATAGAGCTGAATGTTCTTCTGGATGTACTCTGCAAACTGACCGGTATCACCTGACTCACCAGCGCACAACATCAGAAGCTTGCTACTCAGTGGAAACATCTTCTCCTGATCTATAAAAACAAGATAGGGGAGGGCAAGGAAAAGGATGAGAGTGTATAGTTAATACAATGTTCACCATTTGTCAGGTCACTGTCTGATTTTTGCCATAATAACCAACTGTGGAGGAATGGGATATGGGGAAATGACAATCATATTGCTACATGTACACTCTAGTGTAAAATAGAGCCAAAAGTTCTACATAAATTTGAGTGCATTAGGGCTTTACTATGACTAAAGTTATTGCTCTCCTTAATTTCATCAAGTTTTCTTTTTCCACACAACTTTGAAATCATTTTTTTTTTTTTTGGGTGAAAAGTGAGATGTTAAGGATTATTTTCAGGGCACACATTACTACGAGGTCGATACGTAGTATCGACCCTCGTTAACCAAGTCCTCGAGAAAAGTATAATTTTTTTTTTATCACTTTTCTCTTTATTTTGCTATACCCATGATGAAACAACTACATCACCAAACTATACCACACACTTTTTGTACGTAATGCAAGTTTAACACAAATTTTACTTATATAAAACATAGAAAACAAGATGAAATCTCGAACTCCACGCATCTTACCCCAAATGTGGCGAGACTTACGCATTGCCCCCCATGATCCTACGGGAGAGTCGGGGGAAGGTCGAGTAATATTGCCACATCGCATTGCCAGTAGAAATGCACTATTCATTCTATTTCCGCATTGACTGAGTGACTTTTTTTACCTTGACCTTGACCTTGTGACCCAACTTCAGACCATATTCTGGTGATAGGAATACTAACCCTTAAATTTGAAGTTTATATCTTGAATTGGTTCCTTGAGGATATCGCGATGAACACTCAAATACATGGATTTTCACATCTTGACCTCCTCGTGACACTTGACCTTTGACCTATATAATCCATAATCTAATCAGATCATACCTTCCTATGGCGGTACATATCACATCCTAAGTTTGAAGCTCATATTCAAATGGTTCTCTTATTAAGAATCGCAATAACAAACTCAATACATAGAATTTCACTATTTGACCTCCGTGATCTTGACCTTTAACTACATACCTCAAAAATCTAATCAGATCATCTTCCTATGGTGGTACATACTATCCCCAAGTTTTGAGCTCATACCTCAATGGTTCTTGAGATAATATCGTGATAACGAACTCAAAACATAGAATTATCACCTATTTTACCTCTATGAACCTTGACTTTTGACCTACATACTCCAAATAGTATTAAGATCATCTTCTTATGGTGGTACATAGACTATCCTTAAGTTTGAGCTCATACCTCAAATGGTTCTTGAGATAATCGCGATAACGAACTCAAACATAGAATTTCACTTTTTTTTTACCCTCTGTGACCTTGACCTTGACCTACATACTCCAAAATCTAATCAAATCATTCTTTATGGTGGTAATCATTATCATCCCAAGTTTGAAGTTGATATCTCAGTGGTTTTGAGATATCGCGATAACGAGCAAGCGGGACGTACGGACGGACGTACGGACGGACGGACAACCCGAAACACTGATGCCTCCGGCACCACCTTCGGTGGCGAGGCATAAAAGGAGAAAATTCTCACTTTGGCTGCTATTAACTGCCTTGACCTGTCCGTCATGTCCGTAGTCGACGCCTATTGCAAATGGCGCTATAGCACACAGCAATACTACTAGTATATTGTTAAAAAAGTCGGCCCAAATCAACCCAATCAACTCGGCCTATTCCAAAACTCGGTATCGCCATAGAGCAGGCTCAAATTACATTCCTCGGTACCGGTGGTACTATACCCGTTGTGTGGGCGAGGTTGTGATTCCTCAGATCATCGTACCTCAGCGAATGAAAAAAAATATAGGTAGAGTTGACTCGAAGCTTCACGTAATGCTGATCTTGTCGAAAGATAAAGTGAATCTCGATTGAAGTCAGCCTAGTATCGATAACTCTTGTTTGGATTGTCAGCCTTTAATTTGAAAACAGCTTGTTAGTCTTCAAATTATTTACCTAGACGTGTGTGAAGTACATTCACATTTGAAAAATAAAATGAATTTTGATTGATGTCAGCCGAGCAAGTACATTGCTAAACTTCTTCTTGCGTTGATATTATGGCAAGCATTTGGATACAACTATTTTTGCCACTGCTTTTTTTTATTTATATATTTTTTATTTTGGCTTTTTCTATTTGCAAAATTATTTTAAGCCTAATTGTTTGTTTCTTGTCCTTCGTCCCCCCCCCCCCATTTCTCTTCTTCTTCTTCTTTTTTATATGTTTTTTTTCTCCATACTTCTTTTTCTTCTCTCTCTCTCTCTTCTTTTTTTTCCTCCTCACTTTTCTTCTCTTCTTTTGTTTATATCTCTCCCTTCTTTTTCTCTATCATACTTTTCTTCTTTCTTTTTTCCCTCTCTCTCTCTCTGTATTTTTTTTAAAGCTTTTTTTTTCTGGTCTCCATTCCTTTTTTTTTCTCTCTCTCTCTCTCTAGCTCTCCTTTTCTCTCTCTCTCTTCCTTTTTCCTCAATGCTTTTCTTCTCTTTTTTTGTTCTCTCTCTCTCTCTCTCTCTCTTTCAGTCTCTTCCCTTTTTTTCTCTCTTTCTATCGCTTTCCCTTTTTTCTCTCGTTTTTTTTTTCCCTCTCTTTTTCTGTCTCTTCCTTTTTCCTCCATGCCTTTCTTCTTTCTCTCTCTCTCTCTCTCTCTTTTTCCTTCCCTTTTCCCCATTTTTTCTCTCTGTTTTCTTTTCTTTTTTTTTTCTTTCTTTCTGGTTTATTGTTTTTATTGTTTATTTTTTCTTCTTCTTCTTCTTCTTTTATTTAATTAGATCTAGATCTATTTGCTTTGACCTCAGTTGATATATCGGTCAGCGATATAATCAGAATGGAATGCAAAAGTACTCTCGGAAGTAGTACCTTTACCCTTAATACTACCGCAAGGCGTTATTTGTGCTTTCGCCCTCTACGTTCTTTTGAAAACAGCATGTGAGTTTACCTAGACGTGTGTGTCGTATCTTCAAATTCAAGATTTCAAGTCTAAATTTACTCATTTTGGAAGCATCCCGCCGCGTCGCCGCGAGGCTTGCTGCTACGTGAAGGGATAGGGTGGACGGCGACCCCCACGCACTAGGGTTAGGGTAGGGTGGTGTGTAGTGGATACCAAACTGCACTAGCGCCAACATTTCTACGTGCTCTGCCATCTATTTAACCTACAATACATGAATTGCAAGGTATGGGACCACAAACTGGAGTTTGCATGCATTGACATTGACATTGACATTGTGCAACATATTTCACATTCACAAGAAAATGAGACACCCCGTTTTATTTTACATTAAAATAACATCCACCTTTCATACAATAATTAAATCTTGCAATCCCTGGACAGTTAGTTAGCAGTATAACATAGAATTTAAAAAATAATTCGACTTTTTGAGTCTGTCTTCTTTTGTATTTCTTCCGAAAATAATCGACGAAATCGTCACCTCAGCCAAATTTATTCGGTTAAAATATACAATCTGTAGAAACTTACCATGTTTGAAAACAAATACACTTCTTCCTGCGTTCATGTCCGATGCGAGTAAAACATAATCAGGACCCTGAATACCTAAAAGAAACTCCATTTTCTCTGAATGTTTTGGACAATTTTTGTGAAATGCGTTCAGAAAAATCACAAAACATGCAATTTCATTATTGCATGGTTGATTTCTGTCGTAGATGGCAGCACGCTATCAGTAGATTTATATACAATCAACCACGGAAATAGTAGACCTACTTTATCTACTAGTAGACCTATTTTGTTAAAAAAAAAATAACAATAGAATTAATTATTATTTTTACAGTTCCTTGATTCATTGAATACTTTCAAGGGACTGCTGAACGGTTAAGGAAATTGGGAGGGGGGGGGCGGCTGAGCAGAATATGCACAAAAACAGTGGTCCTATATAGAGCATAATTATGGAGAAAGATTGCTACATTATTTAACTCTGATTTTACATCCATTTCAAATTGTACATTTCCTCCATTTATTGACTCTACTTTTTTTAAATGTCGAATCCGCTCCTGGCAACGAAAAAATAAAAACAAATTATGTTTACCGCTATAAAAAAAAAATGTCAATCAAAACAATAATGACCCGGCCCGAAATTGGAAAATGTTTAGCTGCGCCGAAAACCTCCTTTTTTTTCTTCAAATTTTGCCCCCACCCTATTTTCAAATCCTGGAATCCATGTGTGTTGGATATTACATAAATTTCTCCATCTCATAGTAGCACAAGGGGAAATATTTTGATTTAATGATAATGGAATTTTCGGTCAGGTGACCAAATAATATTCTTTTTAAAGCGAAAGCGAACTAAACACTTTATCGCCTGTGTATTTTAAAAACCTAGTCTTGAAATGAAAAAATTAGCATATAATTTTGTTTGTGTAGGGAAACTTAAATGTTTTTTTGAGGGTAAAAGTGTGTAAGTTTTTTTCAAAAATTTTCCTATAAATTGTTTTCACACTTTCATTAGAAATCAATTATAGTTCCAGAGTGGACTCCCTATTAATCAGATAAGTCGACTCCGTCTGAAGTTTTCAAACTAATGCACCCAAGGAAAACAAAAAAAAATGGTGACCACTGGGTCAATCATGATCATGATAGTCCAAGGCTTTGATAGTCGTATACTAGCTAGTAGGGCCTATGGCTAAACCCAATATTTTTGTCAACTAAAAAATTGTTTTATTCCCCCTCGGTCCAATTCTCACTTAGTCATATTGTCACTTGATCTAATTGCCAATTTGTGTAATACCATTTTCGTCTATCCCAAACTTATATTTTGGTCTTTTTTACAGAAATTGACCAAGTGGCTTTAGACCAAAAGGACCGTTAGACGAAATGGGGGAAAACTCAAATAGACGAAGTGACAGACAGATGATCTTTCTGGAGAGTATTAAAGATTTTCATCTGAATCAGAAAAATATTTTTTGGAATATAACCTATTGTCCTCCCCTCGCTTCCAAGTCAATTCTTCCTTCTCTATTTTCCTCCCTCTAAATGACTCTCACACGGACTCTCCCCTTCTCTCTCTCTCTCTCTCTCTCATCACTCTCTCCTCTCTATTTCCCCTCCCTCCCCTTTCTTCACCCCACCCCCTCTATCTCCTCCTCCTCCTCCTCCTCCCCCTCTCACTCTCTCTCTATCTCTCGGCTCTGAAATCCTTTTATTCACGCCTTCATTTTCACAATTCGTACCCTATTCAAATTTCATGTTCTGTTATGCATTCCAAATTCACCACTCAATATTAAATACATCATTATTGAAGACATTATCTTATACAGAAGAGTCTTAAGGCGATAAAAATTCAAGTTTTGTATAAAAAGCACTTTATCGGTATAATTTACAACTGCACCATTGACACAAAATTTTCAGCAAAATAAGATACTTTAACCTAAGAAAGAAAAAAAGACATGTTTTTGATAAACACATTGTACATAAAAACAAATAATGAAGTTACAACTGATCCATGCATTCATATAATGATAAACCATTAGATTGAGCAAAGCGTTTTGTTACTATAATCATAGTTACTGTTTGATTTTTCTATAATAATTGTTGTTTGAACATTCTTAGGTCGCAATTCCGACCTAAAATCGAAGATCAATGAACATGGGCACCAATCTCCTTAAAAATTTGATGAGATCCTGAATGGGAGCCTCCTGAATATACTATTATTATGCAGGGGCCGTGGAGCGTTTTGAAAGTGGAGGGGCTGAGCCGAAGTGGGGGGGGGGGGGCTGAATAGCTAAAAATCACAAATGTATGGTATTTTTTGCATTTTTGTAACACGTTGGCTGAAATAAGTGGGGGGGGGGGGGGGCTGCAGCCCCCCCCCCACGCCCCCCCCCCCGGCTCCGCGGCCCTGTTATGATGTTAGTGGCGTTTCCCGATGAAAATTTCAATAGGCATTGTACCACTTTAAGGGTGGTATTCACCTCGCGGAAGGTACTTTGAAACAAATTTGAGACGGATCTGTCAGCAAAGGCTTTGCCATAGCTCAGTCTCTCCTTCCGTTTCCTAAGTTTCGGAGATCGTGGCAACAAATGGTTCCGTCGCGGAGACGTCTCCAGGTGTGAGATAACCACCGTAAGTAGGCTCCTAGCTATAGTGATATAGAAACTCGTTAAAAAAGGAAATGTGGCTTTCTGATAGCACTAATGAGCTTTGGGGATATTTTACTAAAATTATAGTAATATAAGTATTAATCGTCTTCCGTCTTCCTTAAATTGTTTTGATCGGGAACAGATATATATCCACAAGTTCAATATTCATAATTATATTACCTGTTTCTTTTATTCGTATGAGTTACATTTAAGTGTGTTGTATCGCCTTTAGAAAAAAGAAAAAAAAAAAAAGGAATAGAATAAAAATACCCCCCCCCCCCACAAAAATCGACTTATCCCCGAAAGTGTGAAATATAACCTTGTAAAACTTTTAAAAATATCATAATAATCATTATTTTCCCAAAACTCAAACTCTTGTCATTTTTTCAATTCATTTACGGCATTATAATTGCAATTTCCAAAATATTGCACGTTGGTGGGAAATAAATTCTTGTCATTTTTTATAGTGCTGACAGTCATATCTATAACGTATGCTTATTTCAAATAAAGAATACAGATTCGTACTATATAAATATATATTTTTTTAAAAATCTTAATCTCAGCCTCTGTAAACGTAATGTTTTGTGCGTTATGCGGCGGTCACAACTCGCCGTAACCATACGACGTGCAAACTCTTACAATGGATTTCGTAGAAAATTCGTGCAGCGGAGGTACCGTCGCAGGTACAATGCATGTACGACTTGCAGGAAGTTTTTACACATACCTTACTACAGAACGCAGGAAATCGCAGAAGTTGACCCAGGACTTGTGCGTGCAATTGCACATGCAACGCAGGCTACGTCGATGGCAACGGTGCCGCAGCGTAGCCTACGACGAGTTGTGACCGCGCAATTAGCAGTTTATATACATGTGACAGAAGTGCAATTTATACTATTCAGTGTCGTAATGCTATGGATCATGAAAATATTCATCGATAATGAATTTAAGTTGAATAAGAAGAAAGATGCTAGCAAGATTCTAAGCGTAAAATCCATTTTTAACCGTTGATTCAAATACATTGCCGAAAACAAACTTTTTTGAAATGACAGATTGAATAGTCAGCTGGAGCAATTGAAAATTAACATTATACTGCTAAAAGCAGCACAGGGAAATATTTAGCAAAGTGCCAAAAGGTATTAGTTAAAAATACTGCCATGATTCTGATGTAAAATTCCTTAGGGCTGTGTGAATGTAAAGGATATAATTTACATCCAGAATAAGGAGTTTCCTATCTTTTACAATAGCCTTTTAGACTTTTGTACAAAATGTCTCTGTATGACTGTAATCCTCCTATCGATGCAAATGGTAGGAGAGCGAGATCGATATAAAGTTAACCCTTAAATTGTCAATGAACGTCTTCCTCCTTGCCCCCACCATCCCCCCCCCCCAGTGACGCCAGTGGTTTGAAGTACAGAAAAAAATGCTAGAAAATCAGGAAACTTTTTATCATGTGCATTTGTTTTTAGGTATAATTAAATATACGTAAGTAAATGGCGATAAAATCAATCAAATTACAATTTTTACATATATTTTTTAAATATAATTTTTACATGATTTTTTAAATATAATTATTCTGAACGACAAGGCTGTGAACAGCTGCCGTTAATGTACATTTCGAAGTCTTCAACGACAGAGTTATTTCAGTATGAAACATTAGGAACTGTTGATGATTATGATCAATGATATTCTTCGATGTCGACCGGCGGTGGATGTCTGCATGTCCGATGTCCTCCAATGAGGAATAAGCCTCGTCATTTGATTGTTTTATTTTACCAGATTGTGGTGGTAGCAATTAAATCGCACTTCGCGGAGACGTCTGCGACTCGGAGAGACGTCTCCATGATACCTTTTTGTCCGTCGCAAAGACGCCTCCGATACTTTTTCCCCCGTACCTCAGTGAGACGTCTCCGCGATAAGTTTCAAAACCGTCTCAAAGTAGTCTCAAAGTAGTCTCAAATCCGTCTGAGATCCGTCTCTTGGCAAATGAGATATACCGCCATAGTCAACCACGGGGCTTGTCCCATTTGGTATTGGGGATTAATGCCCGTTACGAGACCACCGCTCTACCGGTTGAGCTATCATGCTGACAAAAAGCTTGTGCCATTCTTCGTTGCTGCCGTCAAAGTCCGTGTCGATGTTCCTACAGACGATGGCGAGACAATTCGATGTCCTTATCGAATAAACATATCGACATCATTGGATGTCCTAGATCATGACAACAATGACGTCACGGTATTAGATTGGGGATTCCCCTTGATGACGTCATGATGCAGATGGGTTCTGTGTAATGTTAACAGCGGGGAGGGTGACTACAGCGATCCCACTATTCTGTCTTGATGTACCTCGATTTATTCGCCCTGCAGACGGGGAGAAAAAAATAAAATCGTAAAGATTATTAGTTTCGTATCGAATCTACCTGCAATATATTCATGTACCTTTAAAGTATAATATTGTAGGCATACTTTATAAGCCCCGAAACTTGAAGAAATAAATATTAAAAAATCATAGTTTTCTGGGACAAGATAGGAAACGAGGAAGGCAGGCCCAATGATTATGTTGTTTCGATTCATTAATCTTGTTTAGTAATCCTGCTTTAATTTTGGGTATACCACATTTATCACATGTCTAATATAACATCCCTGATATATGAAAAAGCCTTTGTTGCATCATTACATGGAGGATTTCTCTTTTCTCCATGGTCATTACAAGGCAAATCCTACAATTTTCCAAATTTTTGGTCTATTCACACATTACACTTTCTCAGAAATCTTGGACGAACTAGACCTGTGAAATATACAACTCAAGAGCACAGGATATCCCATCATGCATCCTGCTTCCTATAGAAGCGCGAAAGGAAATAGATCAACTGAAGCTACAAGTATTAAAAAAAAAAATTAAACTATAAGGTTAAAGGGAAAGGTATCGATCCCTGCATAGCCAATCTATATAAAGTGATTTGAAAAGGATAAGTGAGATGGCAGGGGAGGAGGGTGCGGGGGTACTGAAAAAAAAAGGAAAAAAAATAAATAAGAAAGAACAAACAAGATGTCCACCACGATTACAAATGAAAGAAGATATGAAAGAAAACAAATATAAAGTTGGAGGAAGCGATTTGATGTCTCATTAGACAGTTTGCAATCTCATTAGATAGTTTGAATGCTCCTGGTGGACATATCCTTACACTTTTTATTAAAATTCATGATATTTTGGTAGTTTCATAGATATTTTGCTCTGGCGACAACGATAGAATGACTAAGTTTAGCCCTTGACTCAATAATTAGCCTACCTAACCCTAAACCAATAAAGCAAACAACAGCTTTTTCAAAACCACCTTCGAGAATTTACGGTCCGTTCGACGAAATAAATCAAACTGAATTATCAATTTGTCTGCTCATATAAATTCAGTTGTTTATTTAGTTTATCGTTCATTTTAGTGAAGACGAAAAAAAAAATCAAATATGAAGAGTTTGATTCCAAAAGAAGCTAAATCCACTTTTGATAAAATTAAGTTAGTGATACCGACCATTGATCAGACTGGTGCCTGTCTATGAACAAAAGTTGAAACCTAAATTCAGAGAGGAAATTAATTACAAAATGTACATTTAAATATCACTTTCCCATTGACACATGTACAACATTTTACAAAAAAAAAAAAAAAAAAAAAAAAAAAAAAA
>CALNVZ010003429.1:36657786-36670425 GCA_940671915.1 Paracentrotus lividus
GAAAACTTGGCGGCTCACTACTCATGGGGTCAGGCACCCTCTATTTTCAAATTCTGGATCAATAACTGCGCTTTTTGCGGTTAGCATGATATTTTATCATTTTTACATATACTTTTTGGTGACCTATCGGATATTTGCAGTGTTACCGTACCAATCAAAATCATGGACTATTCAACAAGGCTAGGTTGAAAGTCATTTTATCATCAGTGCTTCTTAACTTTATCATCGGAACAAAAGTTTTTATGTACATGCACATGTACATTTTCTTATTTTGACATAGGTAGCTGCCCAAAAAGATCATTATATCATTAGTCCCTCTTATACATAATCAACCGAACTTTTTGATAACATTAATGAAACAAACTTCTCGTCATCATCATGAGTAAATTTGTCTTTCGTCATTAATTGACTTTTAAATCTTGAAACATACTAGTTACGTTGGCAATAATCATGATAATCAAGTGCCATGAACCGCAATAACCTTCCTAATTATCAAGTGCTTGCGAAGTAATTGTGAAGACAAGGGATTTCATTATACTGAAAAAATATGTTTACTGTCATACATATGTGTCCTTCGACTTTGAAAGAATTTACCATCCGCAGGTTCATTGGCTCATCTCCATCAGTAGTCCCTTTCATGTTGGACAGGATTTTAAGCTAAAAATGACATTTAATGACCATTGCTCTTTGCATAGTTGTCATTTGAACTTTGTATTCATCTTCTTACATTCATACAGAATTGCTTCAGTTTGTTTGACATACATTCAGAAACTATCAGTCATTGCCAAACATAAAGTAGTTTCTCATCTTTTCTTTTTTACAGGAATTAGACATTCATTTGGTGACCCCTGACCTTTGACCTTCATGGAGTCACAAAAAACATTATTTAGTTACCTTTATAAATATGATAGATCAAAGTTGGTTGAATGCCCCAGTTATGATGTTCATTTGCATGATAATTGACCAAATTTTTGACATCTGACCTTTGACCTTTAAATAGATACCGTCATCAAAGCCTTCAAAGTTCATTTCAACATCAGATTGCACTTGGTTTGGTTGACATTATTTTAGTCGATCTCAAGTTATAGTTAAAGCCCAAAGGAACTTTCAAAGATTACACAGGATTTTGGATTTTTATTGACCTCTGACCTTTGACTTCAAATATTTATCACCAAAACCTTACAGGTTCATTCACCTACACATTGCACCAAGTTTGGTTGACATACCTGTAAGAGGGTCTCAAGTTATAGCTAGGACAAAGGAAATTTCGTGGCATTTTCCCAGGTTTTTGACGTTTATTGACCTCTGACCTTTGACCTTCAAATGATTACTACCAAAACCTGTTCATTTATTTCTATACATAATTGACCCAAGTTTTGATAAGACTGCTTTGCTAATTTTTTATTTATAAATTGAAATAAACATAACATTACATCATTTTTACATGATTTTAGGCCAAAAATGACCTTTAATGACCTTTGACCTTTTGACCCCTTTCCACCACTCGAAATCCTTAGGACTTTTGATATGTTGTAGAGGAGACTTTACTGATCAAGATACATGTTTCAGATTTTCTGTTGCAATTAGTGTGAGGTTGACCCCTTTTTTGTCCTAGAATGACTATACTAATAGTTCAGATCATGGCTGGGATTAACTTGTATTTATTATGATCTGTCCGCCCCGCCAGCATTATTACAAATATTCCTTTTTGATAAATCAGCCACGACGGCAGATGGCGGTCTAGTTAATGTTTTCATGGCAATATCACACTATTATCTCTGTCATTTGAGCTTCTCTGAGAGAAAACAAAAATCATTTAGGAATAGACAGAAGTCAAAGCGAATTATAAGATTTTGTTATTTCCAATGAAAAAGAAACGCCATGAAGACGGTGAACTGTAACGTAGGGGAAATGATACTAGGTGGTAAAAGATGGTATCTCACGTCGCGAAGACGTCACAGAGACACAGAGACTTGGAGATGTTTCCGTCGAGGAAAAGTCTCTCGCTTTAGGTGGGAAAATTCCCGTTTGTGTTTTTGTGTTTTTTTTAGTATATTTCTGGTACGGCAATCAAAGCCAAATAGTTGAACTGTGATGGCGCATGGCATAATTAGTTATGAATTCTGATTTAGTGTCATCAACTAAAATGAGCGAATGCATTACGTTAAAATAATCCGTCCTTAAATTAGGGCCTACTTTGATGATTGTGTTGTATTTTTTTTTTCACAATTTCATCTCAAAATGCATAAAAGGATGAAGCATACTTTCTTTTATAAGTAAGGAAGGAACATAAACAGTGCATCATTGGCGTGGATTGCGGGGAGGGGGGGGGGGGGCTAGTATAGGGACGATTTTCTTTGTTGATGTTTGCATTGTAATGGAAAATAAGAAAATAACGTTGTGGATTTGGGTTTTCTGACCCCCCCCCCCCCCCGGCACATACACACATTAATTGACATGTTAGCCCACGCCATCGCTTGTATCACAATATAGTCTGGGAAGTTAACCTTTATAAGTTTTTATAACAAGCACGATGTCAATTTTGTACGAGTAACCCGAGATATTTTTAGACAATAATATAAAAAAAAGGCCCAAGTCCATCTCTTGGCCAAATTGAGTTAAGCGTGGAAGGTTGTTGCTCATACATGAGTCCATCTTGTGTAAAATTTACAGCACTGAATTCTGCCCCAAAATGCCTGAAAGTAATAAGAACCTATCTCAAATCTCCATTGACTACACACAAAAATCATTCAGTTTTTCTTGATTTACTCGAAATGAACTGGCATGGACTTGGGCTCTTTTATATTCATATATTCCATTCTTATTGATCATGAACATGGCGAACAAGCCTCATTTCATGGAAATCTTAATAATTGATGGAAATACGGGACATGTACACCGTACACATTCAGTAGCATGGTACTGTAATAAACCTTTCATCCAACCATTTGATCACCTGGGATTTAATTTAGTTTATTTAAAAGAAATGAAAAGTGACAGCATCGCATGAGCAAAAGCGATGTCGTGTCATTGTATTTTTGTACTGTGTAGGCGTAGTACGTCTGGTATACTCGAAATTAAAGATGGATTTTTTTTTTGTTATTAAAGAACGATACAAAAATAGGTTTTTCTTGACGTTTCTATGGTTACATACATTGTGAAACACGTAGGCCTATACAACTCTAAATGCAGACAAAAGGTCACGAAAAACATTTCCAGTAAAAATGTCAAAAAAGGATGGGGAGGGGAGGGGAGTTACGTGGGATTTCAATGTGAGTAAATTGTAAGGATCTCTCTTTTTTTATTTTTTATTGTTGATGAGCGGGATAATAAAGTTGTAATATCCCCGTCAACGAGAAGAAGAACGAGACGTATACCAATTTGACGATTTTCCTTTCATTCGACTATCTATACGCATATTTTTTTTCTTCTAAAACATGCTTATTTAGCAGCACCTCCCGGCGAATTTACCATTTCCACATATAAGATTTTGGTCGAAACCAAACTTTGGATGCAGAAATAAAATTCATGACATGCATCTTCGGCAACTTGTCTGCATTGTCATGAGGACACAGCGGTTTAGATATACAAGCTTTTTCCTATAACCCTTCTACATCTTCCTGAAAACGTCTTTGAAAGCCCCTGCAGCTTCCAGAATGTTCGCGAAACCTACCTTGAAAGCACATGCAGATGCAGATCAAGGGGGCGCGCCCCTAGAATTTAAAAACCACTCTGACTGTATGTTAAAACCGGGGGGGGGGATTTGATGGCGTCCCTTATAATTCTGATGTGATCCTTTTTTTCCCCCAACTCTTAGATCGGCCACTGGATGAACGTTCTGAAGACATCAAATTGACAATGCCAGGAGTATTCACCGAATCATTCAGGAAGCTGTCCGGAATCGCGAGGAGCAATAGAAAACCTCGCAGGAAACCACGGGGAGGCAGCATTGTCCAAGAAATGGATAGTTCATATTCCTTTCCGCGTCTGAAGCGAAATATTGCCGAAATCATATAATGTGCTTCCTAAACCCTTGTGGGCTTGTCAGCATGGCTAGTGCTCAAGTACAGTCACGCATTTCATGTCACGACTGGGAGGGGGGGGGGGGCGGGAAGCACCCGAAAGTGAAAAATAATACACTCGAAATTCGCATACTTCGCACATTATGCAGAAACTAATGAAAATGTTTGCGAGCGCGAAGTACGAGCCGAAAATGTTGCCTTACAATAACATTTAGCATTGTATTTGACATACATTTTACCTATTTATTAGCTTCACAAGCTAATCACTACATACAAATATGATAAGCTTTAAAAATCAAGGGGGGGACGATCCCCCCCCCAAAAAAAAAATCGAGGGGGACACGTCCCCGCCCCCCCCCCCGGGATCGCCGCCATTGAGTACAGTGGACACCTCAAGAGGCCTATCATTTCCACGTCTCTTGCATGGACTAATTGGGTACCTTTCACACCAACTGAAATGTTTTAGAGACCAGAAATAAATGAAAGTGGACATGATTTATGGCATTGGCGTCACTGAAGCCAATCAAATGCGTTTCATTTCGTGTATAACATGTTACACTCTCTTTTTAGAATCAGGAAGCGGGTCCCCTTTCTAATACTCATCGCCTTTCGAATTACGACTCTACAAGGCTATAAATTAAACCAATATACAGTCAGGATATATGTATATTTAAAGGGGTTGAGTATGCCTACCGTTGTGAAGGCTTGCAAATCTGTGGGGCACAACATGCTGTCAGAACATACAATGAGTCAAGAAGAAACGCTGAAAATGAATTTCTTATGCATCTTTATTATGCTTTACAAAACAAACAAACACACAAACAAACAAAAAAATCTTATTTACCCTCCATAAACTGCAGTGTTAACTTGAGCGTACCCAGGTACGATTATGACCAAGGTGATATGTAAACATATTGGCAATTAAATAACCGATTAGCTTCAAAATCTCAGGCAATTCCTGTTTGACCTAAGGGTTTGCAATTATGATTACAGTATTAGCTAGAAGTTTGTTTTTTAATTCATGTTTTTATTATTTTTTTTTTCAAGATAAACTATCCCTTTAATGCAAGTTCACATTGAACCTCAATATTATGTTTGAAGATAATGAGAAACGGAACATGCTCTATAAACAATTAATGTTAGGATGGCGCATGGGCTGAGGACCACGAATGCATTTTCAATAATAATTTGAAATGAGCTTGGAATTTCTCAACGTGTAGTATCTTTTTTTTTTTCTTCTTCTTCTTCGCATCCCCTAAATTTAGTTAAATTTAAAAAAAAAAAAAAAAAAAAAAAAAAAAAAAAAAAAAGGAAATTTACACAGTTACTTTTCTCATTTAACAATTTTTTATTTGGATTTATTTTGAATTATTATGATTTGAAATGATTTGAAACAACTTACAGTTCGGAATTTAAACAGGGCATGGGTAGATCAACATTATCAACAAAAAAAAGAAGAAGAAAAAAAGAAGTAACAAAAAAGGGGAAAAAGAAGAGAGAACAAAAAGGAAATCTATTGAGAATAATAAACTCATAAACACAGCTATGAATTATATGGATAATGATTATCACCTACACCAAATTTACCATGATGACATAAATACTGTATTATGGTTTGTCTTTGATCTAATAAACAGTGTAGAGTACCGAATGGTCGGAGCAGAAGAAAACAAAAACAAACGAACAAAACATTACAACAAAAGCCACAATACATATGATTAGACAATCAAATAGTTACATCCTTTTATACACAGGGTCAATGGACTATTATCAGTTGTGATTATGGGATACTGAGCATGATATAGATTTCATGTAAAAAGAAAACAAAATGTAGGCGTTCTGCTTAAGTGAAAGGAAAACTGAAAGGAAACTAACAAGCATACGCGATTATCCTTTCCCCGTGTAACAGATAGATCCCAGTCTACAATACGTCGAAGAATCAATTTTCTAATCTTGTTTATACGCTGGCATAGTCTCAGAATCTCGTAATAGCAATTATTGAAGTTGGAAGCGGAGAAGTAGATTTTTGTTTTTGAAGAATTCTGTTCGACTTTAAGATGGAAAAGCAGTAATAGTAGAAATAGTAGTAGTAGTAGTAGTAGTAGTAGTAGTAGTAGTAGTAGTAGTAGTAGTAGTAGTAGTAGTAGTAGTAGTAAGAAATTAGTAGTATATAGTAGTAGTAGTAGTAGTAGTAGTAGTAGTAGTAGTAGTAGTAGTAGTAGTAGTAGTAGTAGTAGTTAGAAGTAGTAGTAGTAGTAGTAGTAATAGTATTACTCACAGAGAAATTATATTTTAAAACAGTTTATAAGGTTTTGTAAAATAGGAACTCCATAATTTTCAAGTAAATTTTATCCATATACGTACATTCACACGGTCTTAAACTTACATCAAAATTATGGAGTTCCTATTTTACTAATAAAACCTTTGAGACTTTTGTAAAAAAAAAAAATATCTGTGTAGTATTTAACGTAGTCGTAGTAGTAGTAGTAGTCTCTATAGTCATAGCACTATTAGTACCATCCAATGTGTACTGTATTAGTATCAGTATTATAATCATTTGAGGATGACTTAATAAATTTATCTTGCGAAATATGTTGTCACTGCAGCAGTAAGCAGTGAATTTAATCAATTTTTTATGTGCAATTTAGTATACATTTGTTTGTGTGATATATATATATATATATATATATATATGTTTGGAAATCCTTTTAGTTTTTATTCATAACATATATAGTCATTACCATATCTACAATGTATCAATGTTAGCCCAATTAGACCAGTTCATGCCTGAGAAGTTTCTTTTATCATTATTCTATTCATTCCTCAGACAGCTATTGTGTTTCTCTGGCCAGTGAGCCTTTTAAAACTTGACTTTATAACAATAACCCTTTAGCCAATGTGCACTCTTGTATATAGCCTTGGTAAGTACTTTTTAGTTACAGCCAGTCAGTCTGTTTGATGGCCATTAGCTAAGCAAGTTATGTTGTACTTTATACACACTTGGTACTTTTGATCCAAATCAGCTTCATAGCTCAAAGCCTCCAATTGGTAAGAATATTTCATATTTTCAGTTCCTTTTAATTTGTATATTGCGATTTTATGAATAGAACCATTGGTAATAAATCGATGCATTGTAAACTTGAGTTTTTGATAATCTTTTCTTGTTCGAAATTATAATACTCATTTATTAGAAAATTGTCAAATGAAATCTATTCGAACGGACGATATAACCGCATTTATAGTTGCATATTTTCTAATTATATCTTTTTAACCTTTATAAATTGATTGATTCTTATATTTTGAATACTTCGATGTGTGTCCTTTAATTGGTTTCTATATCATATAATATTGTGTACTTGAAGTAACAAAAAGAGAGTTTAGCTTTTGTTGACCATTGTATTTTAATAGTTATTATCACAATTCTTATAGTTTCAATAATATAGCATTTATGATATCATTTCGTTTGTTATATCGATCGTAAATAGTATTTTAAGAAGTTGTTTTATTTGTTTTTTTTGTATTACAGCATTTTATCTACTCATCTACCCATCGACCTATCGTGACAACAAATGTGAATTGAATTGAATAAACTGTTTTGCAAAAGGAATAAATTCTATTGGAGTGTCTTTGTACTTCTCGACTCGAACTGAAACTCCTCACTTCACGTTAAGTGGGGGCAGCCACAAGTATGTATTTGATCAAATATTGAAACCAACACACCCAGACGATAACAATATATATATATAAATTTGCATAGTCAACAATATCGGAAACGGTTTACAATATTCGAAACGGTATACAATCACGACCATTGTGAAAAAGGGATATATTTACTCAAATATCATCAGTAATAACAATGACAACAAGGCCATTGTTTAGTATAAAGTAATTGTGCCATTACTAGCTATTAAAGTGCATACTTACTACATCAAAATGATTTCATCGAATATTAATGTACTTAATCTTATTGCGGAAAATGCGTTGTAGTACGTGTAGTCTGTAGTTGTTGTTTTTATATTTTACGTCGCGTTTCATTCATTATATGAATATTTACGTCTAATAGGCATGGTCTTCATTCAATAAAAGAAAACATGGTTAATTTGCTTGAGTTATAATTGCATCAAAGACCATGCAGTGAAGAAGAATTAAAAAAAACAAAAACAACACAAACACAAACATAAACACAAACAAAAACAAAAACAAAAACAAACAAACAACAACAACGTAATAAAGAAAGTGGAAAAGAAGGAAAGTATGGTATTTCGTAAAGTCGTCATGGAAGTACATGCAAAAAAAAAAATCCATGATAGGGGGCGGTGAAGGGGCGCAGCCGGTAAATTTGAAAGAAGGGAGGGGTGCTGTGCGGTTATTGCAAAATGGGGCGGACGCCTTTTACATCCAAACAAAGAGAGAGAGAGAGAGAGAGAGAGAGAGAGAGAGAGAGAGAGAGAGAGAGCTATAGGTCATGGGGAAATCTAATAACACACATTTTAACAGGTTCATTTCAACTAGGGCTTTTTTTTTTTTTTTTTCCATTGCGACGTACACGAACTTTCCATCAAGATTCCTAAATTAACTTGACAACCGTCTCGTGTCATTATCAAGGATAATTTCATTGGCTTAGGGTGTCACGTCATAAGCTAGCAAAGAGGTTCGAGAACTAGTCCAGGTCAAAATACGGGGGGGGGGTGATATCAATATACGTTAATTTTGAAGACATGAATCGCGCTTAAAGCTAATCTAGTGTTGTAGTCATGAGATTGAATTGTGGAAAAAAAAATGTCTCAAGTGATGAGAAAGATTGATAACAATGCACCTAAGAATTATTGAAGTGAGGTTTTGGAATCAAGAAAATGATGAAAAATTTACCGATTTCTTTTAGGAGTAACATGCACTGCACACAAAAAATGGATGTATGGGACTACATGTACATGTGCTAACATGTTTGGGACCCGAACATATCAGCTTTTTTGGTCATATTATCATTATGAGGGCTTTTGAAGAGCAATCCTTTTCAGTGGAACTTTCTACAATAAAATTCTTCAATTATTTTCTTGACACATATGGTTCACCTCTCCCACTACACTAGATTCTCTTTAATTGTCACGTAAGGTCCTGGTTACCTATGTTTTATTTTTCCAAGGGCCCATAGAATCATTAGTGAATAACACGAGGTATATTACTATTAGGTATAATTATACAAGAACCACTTTATTTATCATTAAATCTATTTATTTCAACAACCAAAACCTAGGTAATGAGGTTGATGGTAATGATGATACCTCAATTTCAATTTTGTGTTACATCATGGCGGAAGAAAAAAAAAGTACAACATCGAGTCCAGATGATAAACACGAGCTCCTATACTACGTCAGCTGCACCATTTTCCGGATGGGATTACTTCGCCATATTTAGCCTATGAAATGGAAGGAAAACGACGATGTAATTCCATCCGATGTATTAAGGTTACCCATTTACATTATCCGCTATCAATTAATCACTTTACACAAGGTCCGATGAGGTCAAGTTTTCACTTCCGGAGGAAACTAAATGTATAATTCAAATGTATGTGGTTTATCGTGATAGTTCAAACAGAAGAAAATTATTATTATTTTTTTTAAATAAATTTGAAATACATTTGTAAAGGTATCTGTAATTCTAAGTATAATGTCAGTAAATACACGCAGTGGTGGATCTATCGGGGGTATAGGGGACGCCCCCTCCCCCGGTAAAACTAATTTGAAAACCACTGTCTTATTGACTGTACATATTCAAATCGGAAGATTTTTGCGGAGCCCCCTCTCGACCACGCCCCTTGATCCGCCAGTGTCACGTGATAGTAACCAAGCCCCCCTCCTCCCCATCTCTGTCAAAGTTTTGTTATGTGCTTTGTTTTTCCTTATTTTTATCATTAAAATATATTTCCAGTCAGTGGATAGACATTAAATTCTGCCTACCCGACGGAAGCAAGATAACAACAGTGTCATTTCTGAAAAAAGAGCAAAATGTGCCCGTCATTTAGGCTAAGTTACCATGTTTAGAGTCAATTGTTATAATCGATGATGTCTTGTACATTGTACATACATGTATTTTTTAAGGTGCATAAACTTTAACTAAGATCTGTGGCCAGAAGAGAACAAATAAATGACAAATTAACATATTAAACGAACTCGAATTTGAATTGATTTTCACAAGCTGTTATCAGTTGTTTCGTCGACGGAACTAGGAATCATCTCCAAAATATGGGAAACCTCAATAACTTAACGGAAAGTTACAAACAAGGCGTAGTCTAGATTAAAAAAAGTATTCCCCTCATGGCTTTTTAAAAAGCGTATATTTGTCTCCAATTTATGATTTACGAAAATGTTAAAATGGAGAGGTTGGTGCCTGATTTTCATTTTTTTATCTATTTATTATTCTTTTTATAATTTCTTTTTTTTTGTTTTCGGACTAGGATTTTAAAAAAGAACCACAAAGGTCGTGAACACTGAAAAATAGGTGCAATAATTTTGAGTACACCAATATATTATTAGAATAATATTGATTGAATTGTTTTTTAATCGAGGTTCAATAAAAACAATGCTCCATTATTAGCCATCTTATCGATGTCTGTTGAAAATGAAAGAAAGAATAAAGAACTCTTTTAATAATTAAAATAATAATGTCAAAAGGAGGGAGGGAGGAGAGGAGAGGGAGGAGGAGAGAGATAGAGAGAGAATAGAGAGAACAGGGGGGGGGGGCTAATATCAGTTGTCCAAAATGATCGGATGATTAACTACAAGGTAAAGTGAATAACTTACATAGAACGCAGCCAGGATATCGTTGAAGAACGGCTGAGATGACAATAATCTGCTTGGCGACGTTGATCTCTGTTCTACCTGGTCTCTAACCCTGATCGTCGAGCACCGCTCCATCGGTGACGGATTTACGCATCGCCATCGCATGCAGTGTACTTACGACGTCGTTTCATTCATGAAGGTCGATGTCTCGTCTCTCGTTGACACGTACCGACTTCGTACTCATCCCGTCACTCGAGTTCTTTCTTACTTCGCATAGTCTGCGCATGGTAGCGATCGACCCGGCGGAAAATCTGCCACGAATTTAGTTATAACGATTTAAGTTGCATGTGTGGATAAATATCAGGATGCCTAAGCCTGTTACTAAGAAGAGGACACCGAACTGGAAATCGTAGCCGGATTCATCGAGCATGAAGTCACCTGGACCGATGCAGTAGTAGATACCATCGATGAAAGTCTTATACGATCCGAACCCGAAGATGGGAAGCAAGGCGATGATGAAAGCGAGGATGAGAACGACGATGACAGCGATCCTAGCCTTGCTGACGGTGGCGTTGCTGTGATAATAAAACGGTGCGGTCAATGCCACGCATCGCTCGAGACACATGATGGCGTTGATGAACCCCGCCGACCACGAGAAGAAATAGTTCGTCACAGAGTCGAGGTCGCACCTAAAGAAGGAGTCACTATACAAACTATAAAACAGTCCACGGATGAAGAAAACGACTACCGCGCTGAGATCGACCATCATAAGGCATTGGATCAAGTAACTTGCGATGGTGACTTTCCGACTTCGATGAGTTCGGTAGATCTTGATAGCGTGACGCGTGGCTACGATGGCGAGAATGTTTGCGATGATACCGATGACGAGCACGAGAGTGATCAGCGGTACGAAGTACAGTCTGTTGTCTAATACGAACTCCTCTGGAATATACGGGCTCGACGTCGAGAGATTCATCATCGACATTTCAACCATGGATGTGTTGGTGGTCGATGTTAATGATGATCCGGGTGACGATGTCCGAGCTGACATGATGATGACCATGGTTTTTGTGCTGTTCACGATGTCGTAATGCGAGAGCGAATTATTAATTGTGGAGATCATACCCAATGATGGCGGTTCCCCTTTGGTCGAATTCCCCAATGAATCGTTGAGGAGGGATTGTTTATCCAGGAGTTTATGTTGCATTTTAGCTTGGAACACAAAAAGGGAACTTCGTCAAAATAAATCTTGATTTAATCAGTCATCCGAAATAATCCAAATGCAGCAACATAATAAAATTCAATTCAATTCAATTCACCACCAAAAACTTGCTGAATCCAATGCGCCAAAGGTGTTCCACTTCCTAAATCATAACATCGGCAGTGAATAACATTTCCAGTTAACACCTGTGATACACAAACTATCAGTTTAGACTCCAACTACAACACGTTAATCCAATAATGTAATGTGATCAGTAACAGCAGATATATGTTGGGAGTTCCCGTTGCTCATCAAAAGGTAAACAAAGCAGACTGCAATCATTGAAGCAATTATTCCATTCATGCATGAAAATGATGACTAAAGTATGACTACTATTTTGGAGTGAAGAATGTGTTGTCTGTACTCCCTTAGTGCATTGAATAGGAATAAATCATAAAGCCAAAATTAACACATGTGCGTTCTGCGTGCGTCTCTCTCCTTTTCAATTTCGTGCGCTCGCAAACATACTTTTATAGAAGCTTGGAGTTCGGTATATGAAACTGGAAGTTGTATAGCTTCAATGTGTAGTGATTTATACCCCGGATATACACTTTTCAAGCCTTCCTGGTTTTTGAAA
>CALNVZ010003429.1:36684706-36702536 GCA_940671915.1 Paracentrotus lividus
TGGTTGAAATGACGCAGTTAGGGGCATCTTGCTAGCCCGGTTCTTATCAGGCATCGCGTACAAGCTTCCTTGATCATCCGCAGTATCTACTTCTGGTCGAACTGATGCGTCGTAAGACATCTTGCTCTTTCGGCTTTTGTCCGGCATTGCATACAGGTCTCCATTCTCTCCACCATCGGGTTCAGGGCGAATCTTGGTCGACATCGCGTACAACCCATCCAGATCTTCAGGATCCTTCGGACTAGTAGCCCGTTTATCTAATGAACCTCCTGCCTTGTTCTGGTAGCTAATGCGGAGAGCAGCATCTGGTTTTGGAGCTACTTTCGGTCTGTTCTTTTCATTTATGCTGCCATCTTCTACCATTGGACGAGCTTCATGATTATCCTTGTTTTGGTAGATAGCGTGCAAACCTGCCTCGGGTTCTTGAGCCCCTAACTTTGATCGTTCATTTTCTTCCATGTTGACGTACTCGACGAGCATGGTCCCTCTTTTCATTTGGGCAGTGAAAGCATCCTTGGCAACCTCGCCACCCTGCTCTTCCTTGATGTTCATTGGCAATGTGGCTCCTTGAGGGACTTCAGGGAAATTGACAATAGCGTTCTCATACCCTACGGGAGATTTTTTTCCAAGAGGTGCTAGATTCTTCATATCATAATCTCCATCATCTTTACGTCGGGATCTATACGTCGGGAAAATAATAAATCGATATTTGGTAACAGCAAGCCATAATAACTTTAGGAAGCAACTATCCAATGACAGGCAACAATAAAAGATTGAAAATGCAATATTAGCGTTTAACCTTTAAATATTCCTAATATTTCAATCATAGCAAAAGCATAACGTATACAATAATAACAATATTGTATGCTGAGAAGTGATCAACCGAGAAGCAGGAATTGATATTCATCTCATGAGCACAAAAAGCGCCATTATACTTTCAACATTCTAAAAATTAGAAGTCATACTCACTTGTATCTGCACACGAGGACAATGATAATGATGCATAGCAACACTAGACCTGCGACTCCACCTCCTATTCCTGCATATAAAGCTGCGTTTATAAAGATAAAGACAGAGGTGTAACGAAGATTCCAACTACAGGACCTTTTACTAAAAATGTACCAATAAATTGGCAGTTAGGTGTCTTTGCCTCAAATGAACGAGGTACCAGGATCTGAGTATTGTAACATATAAAACATATCCCTCCTCCATGCGGTCCCTACAAGCAGAGGCACCCCAAAGGAGTGCTCCTTTAAAATAAATATATAAATTTCATATTGAAGAAAATAGGGAGAATTCATCTTCTAAACACACATAGCATGCATAGTTTTATGCCATATAGTGGGTACGAAATTACCTTCACCTTTGTGATATTATCCCTCTTGACTGTAACATCAAGGAAATAAGCCATCTGTAGGAAGATTGATGGTCCTGCGTGGAAAGAATTGAGATAATCAATGGAGGCTCTCTTCCAGCCTGGTCAAAGCACACATCATCGATATAGCGCCACCATATTCGAGGCTGACAGAGTGCGGAATCTAAAATCTGGTCATGAGGAGACAAACGTAGGAAAGAGACATATGGGTGATCATAGCTGTGCAAGAGTCATCTGATGTCGGATATAAGAGGAGGGCTGGGATGACCGCTACGAGCCTGCATTGCTTCACAAGAGGCTGGGATAACTTCAACATGGGGAATACAAGAACCATCAAAAGCTCCGATAATTGCAGTGTCGGCTACCTGGTCCTTGATACTGGAGAGTTTCCTGAGAAAGTCTGAAGTTTCGTGAATTTAGGAGGGAGCAAGTAAGGGGTTTAATAAGGTGATCATCATATACCGAGTGAGTCAAAAAAAACTTTACACCTAGAAAAATGTCAATAAAAAGAAAACCAGTTCATAAACCCTAAATTATTTTACATATTCTGAAAGAATAACTCCTCCTGCATCTTCTGGTACCATTTTCGTGCGGTATGTTTTTACGCTTGGATGAACACGACGCATTGTTTGCGAACATGCAAATTTCAAATTGTGCCAGGGTGGGGATGAAATTGAAACAACAAAAGCTGACAAAAAAGTAACTCCATCATGAATAAAGTAGCATAACTTTTTAACGAAAACGTTTTCCGCTTAATACCTTGGCAGGGGTGTTGTTACACATATTGACTATATTTTGTATGAAAATGAGATAAATCTGTAGAGTAAGGCACGAGTGAGCACACGTCAAAGACAAAATAATCTCTTTTCAAAAATATTAGGAGGCCTTTTTAGGTCTGTCAGTGGCAATTTACTCTTTGATGTGTACTCATTCGTGCATTACTTGACGAGTCAATCTAATTTTCATACAAAATGTAGTCAATATGTGTAACAACACCCGTGCCTAGTTATTAAGCGGAAGACTTTTTCATTAAATAGTTATGCTATTGTACTCATGATGGAGTTGCTTTTCTGTCAGCTTTTGTTGTTTCAATTTCATCACCACTCTGGCACAATTCGAAATTTGCATGTTCGCAAACAATGTGTCGTGTTCATCCAACCGTAAAGACATACCACACAAAAATGGTACCAGAAGATGCGGGAGGAGTTACTCTTTCAGAATATGTAAAATAATTTAGGATTTATGAATTGATTTTCTTTTTATTGACATTTTTCTAGGTGTAAAGTTTTTTTTTACTCACTCGGTAGAGGGAGATGTTCTCTGTAGGGGAGCTGTGGCGAGAGAAGATGGGTCGACCAGGGTTTCCAGGTTTGAGGATCGTGGGAAGGAGATAGAAACGAGCAGGTTTAGTGTTAATCGGGGAATGGTATTTGTGTGCCTTTATGGAAAGATGTTCACGTTCCATAATTACATCGAGTGTAGATTTGATCTGTGTGGAAAATCGATGATAGGGTCAGAAACAAAAAGTTTATTGGGATTAATTGTTGAGCTGTTTAAGCTCAAATGGCGTGATACAATTTGCGGTCCATGACTTCGACGGCTGATCTTGTATGTGCTAATGATGTCAGACCCGGTTCTAAGAGAGGAGAAAGCTTGAGGTTCTTCTTCATGAAGGTTGTCATGGGATCTGTTATCGCAAAAAAATAAGTTATTGTCAAGGGGAGGTCATCGAGGAAAAACTCTTTGAGGCGTATCCTACGATAGAAAAGGGGAACGTCCTAGTGATAGGCCTATGTGGTCCGCTGTTGGTGGGAAAGGACAAAACTTGAGCTTTTGCGATAGGAGAGAGGGGAAATTTAGAGTTAGTGAACTAAACAAAGGTGTTTAGTCATTGTTTGAAAGGGTGGTAAGAGAAAAACCAAAGTTATAAAAGGACGAAAGAAATGCATGGCTGAGCAAACAAAAAACAAACAGTGTGAGGGGTGACATGGGTGATGTACAATGAAAAGTTGAGAGTAAGCTAAAGAGTAATGGGAATAAGGACAACTTACCAACATTAGTTCCGGAAGGGGTTGTAGTCTGAGGTGAGTCACTGGTAATAACAGGTGTGGTACTCGTCAGAGTAGATCCTGTCCTAGTCATGATGGTGATGATGGTTGATGCCTCACTAGAAATGTCTGTATGTAAAAGGAAAATAATAAATCAATATGTGATAACGACAAGGCTTAATAATTTTAGGTATCAGGCTACTTTTAACGAACAGATCATGATGAAAGAATTTAAGTCTCTTTTGGTGAACTAAAGAAAGGTGGTTAGTCATTATTGGAAAGGGTGATTCGAGAAACACCAAAGTTATACAATTCGAATGAAATGCACCCGAACAAAGTGTGAGGGGTGATGAGTAAGCTGTAAGATGAGTACATGTAAGATGAGTAAGTAAAGGACAGCTTAATAATATTAGTTGTCTTAGGTGAGTCACTGGTAACAACGGTTGTGGCGGTCGTGAGAGTAGATCCTGTCCGGTGGGGTGTAACACAAAGACTTACGATTGATTTAAAGTTACGATTGATTTTTTCTCGGTAGCCTCGTCATGGACAGGATGCTCCAAAGTTTGTGATCTCAACCCTAATCTCAGCCCTAATCATACTCTCAATCATATCTAAATCTTAATCCATTGCTGTACCTTCTTTTCAAATGAGGATACCGAGAAAAAATCAATCGTAACTTTTAATCAATCGTAAGTCTTTGTGTTACACCCCACTGGTCATGCTGGTGACGACGGTTGATGTCTCACTAGAAATGCCTGTATTTGTTCAACAGTTATTCATATCCACCCATAATTTTATCAGGAGATATAACATGAATCCAATTGCTCTATTTGGTTGGTTGACGAATCTCTATGATAATAGGCGCTCGGCTATTTAGGAATTAGATGTGCTTGTCTGATGTATTTTATGTACCAAATTGTATTTAGTAATGATAACATGGGCCATTTTGGACTTAAATTTATACGACGACCGGCTAACATAATTTGCAAAAAGCAAATTGCAAGTTTAAAGCATAGAGGGTAATTAACGAAGATTAAATTTCGTATTGCATGATACATGGGACATCATATGCATGAATCTATTCCTGAAAATTTTCAGAAAGAGATGATTTTTATCAGAAAGGGATGTGTCTGAAAACGACATACCACCAACTTTTGTTTGCTACAATGTGTGTTTAGTAAACCGATCAGATCAATATCTGAACACCTACCAGACGAACCAGAAAAATTTGGAACACTTCCTGGCGAGGATCTCGGTTCAATCACATCTGAAGATGTCATCGATGTTAGTTGAGTTGTCATATCACAGGAAAACGTCGGAGATGGAGAATAATCTGGCTCTATCGTAACTACATTTGAAAAAGAAAAAAAAAGAATGGCGTCAAGATGAAAGGTCTTTGTGTTTGGGAAAGAGGTTTCGTTGTTTTTTTTTTGTATTGTTTTGTTTTTTTTTTTGGGGGGGGGGTTTTTATTGTTTTTATCTTTTATTTATTTATTTATTTATTCATTGTTATTTTCTATTTTATATATTATTATTTATTATTATTATTTTTTTTTTTTTACTTATATAGGCCTATATTATGTTACGCGGTTAAATCGCTTCCGGAAAAAGGTAGAGAATTATTCAGGGTTGACCAAATTCTCTGAAACTTGACATGTATTAGAGAAGGTGAATGAATAATCCTACAAAACTCTAGAATCCTTTTTTTTTTTTTTCTTTTTTTTTCTTTTTTGAGATTTCAGCATGTATACTGTCGTTGCGTATCTGAATTTGATACTCCATGTACAATACACTGGCTATGGGAGCTGCACATTGCCCCAAAGTTTAAAAAAAAAATTATATATAGGTTTTCCCGGTCAAGTCTAAATTATCCCCGATCAATTTGGGATTAAAACTCTAAAAAAATCCATTCAATTGACCGTTAGCTCCACTCCATGAGGTATCATTTAAATTGAATGAACATAAACGAATTCGATTGCAAAGAGTGTAAAGTTGACCGGGAAAACCTATATCAAATTTGGTATTAAATGTTTGGTAAGATCCTACGCTAGAGAGTCATTAAAGCTCACAATAAAACGAGAATGTGTGTGCTTTAAGTGTTTTAATAATTGTGGCCACATCTGTATGACTGTAACTTGAAGCAGTATAGGCCTACTGGCTTGAAATTATTTAAAATCATCGGTCGGAAAGAATTGTTTGATATTCAATCAAGTTTGTTCTACAAACTCTACTTAGTGCTTTTGGTTCTGCTTGTCATCAAAAGAATTATCTGAACGCGAAGTACGGTCGTGGTCATAAGATTATTGTGAAATAAACTGTTCCAAAAGGATTGGGGAGGTTGATAACAGTTCACACTTGTACTGCAAAAAAAAATTTTTTTAATGCATGTATGGAAGTACACGCAAATGTTCGGTCCGCATATTTCAACTTTTTTTCCCCCGTTATTTTATATATGATAGCTTTTCAAGAGGAGTGGAACTTTCTGCAATAATATTCCACCTAAATACCATAGAAATAACTTTGAAAGCTCACAATGAATTAGTTCACCATTCCGACTATATTGATTCTGTTTAACTCAGTACTTACGACTGAATATGGCGATATGGCTATTTCCTCCACAACTCTCAGTCTCTGATCCATCACATTTCCATTGACATCTATCATCTGAGACCCTTTGACCATGTCGGGTTATGTTAGATGTGTTGTAACCACAATAGCATTCCTTTGCAAACTCTACTCCTGCAAACACCATATCATTGTTTTCACGACAGAATTCTAAACACTTATTGATGGTAAGTCCTGTAAAGTTTGTGTTCGCTTCATCGCCCAACACTCGGCCGAGCACTTTATCAACAAAGCAGCCGAGGTAATTACTTCCTATCAATAATGAAAGAAAACATAATATCGGTAATAGGTACTTGACTACAATTAAGGCACATCACAATAGTTGTGGTAGTTTTCTTGATTTATATATATTTACTATTGTTCGATGTATGTTTGTCGTACGGCCGTGATCTGGCAATGTAAGTCATTTTTGGGCGTTTTTCAGTTTTTTAGTGTTTTTTATAATTTCGAATATGCTCTTTCATCTGGCAAAATTTCAAATTCTAACTAATTATTTTTAAAGATTCGAAACCCAGTTTTTGTAAAATTCTCTCAAAAATCGGTAAATTTAAAAGGCAGAACTATATATAAGTCGGCTTACAAAAGTAGTTTTTCAATCTTTCAAGTTGACGATAATGAAAAGGCAAAACTTTGTAAGTCTACATACGTGGTTTTGTTAGAACAATAGCTGCAAAAGTAGAAGTTGATTTATCATGCAAAACTACGTATCTCCCGAATTCTACCTGCATTGTAACCGCGCAGACAGCGCATTCGCCCTCATAAATAATATGGAGAGAGAACGCACAGCTGTCTGCACGCACAGCGTTTGGCGCTTTGTACGTGACGTGCATTCAAATTGCGCGGCAAGTATATAGCTGCCATATAAAGCTGTCAGTGACAGTGTGTGCCATGGCTCTAACTTCCAGAGCCTTGAGAGGAAAACATATTTTGAACTTAGCTTTGGAGAGGATCAAAGTTTCTCAACTGAAACAAGGTAAGACTTTCTAGTTATAACGGTAACCACCTTATTCCAGACCGTATCAGGACAACTACCCAACCGGACAATTACCCCCCGGACAACTACCCCCCGGACATTCCCCCCAAGGAAAAATTATACCCCCATATACAATTACCCCCGGACAATAACCCCCGGACAATTACCCCCCGGATAATTACTCCCCGGACAATTACCCCCGGACAATTACCCCCGGACAATTACCCCCGGACAATAACCCCCGGACAATTACCCCCGGACAATTACCCCCTCCCCGGAAAATTACCCCCCCCCCCGGACAATTACCCCGGACAATTCTCCCGGACAATTACCCCCCGAGGACAGTTACCCCCAGACAATTAACCCCGACGACAACAACCTCGAGGCAATTACCCCCTGGATAATTACCCCTGGACAATTACCCCCGAGTACAATTACCCCTAACGACAACTACCTCCAAGGACAACTACCCCAAGAAAATTACCTCTAGGACAATTACCCCAAGGACAACTACCCGCCAAGAACGTCGTAAGAACCACGTAAGATAATTTGTATATTTAATATGGTCCAACGGCAATATTGAAGCATGAAATGCTTAGTAATAATGTTTATCGTAAGAACGCTGTAAGGAGAGCAACAACAACATCAGACGAACGGTCTTGTACAAGTTGCAAATTATTTTTATACTTTATTTCTTCCCAATGCCATATATCATGTTTATTCATATTTTGTCAGGCCTAATTAATTGATTTCATTTATGTGATACAACGAAATTCGATAAAAATCAATAAATTTGTTTGGAGAATACTTACTACGTTGTTTCTGTCTTTTACAATTTGGTTGCCAACCCTGAGTGAAAGTTTGGAGTGAGATACTGCGAGGGAGCGAAGCGACCAAGCCCGAGGGCGCGAAACGCCCGAGGGGGGGGGGAGGTGTGGAAGGGGGGTATTCCCCCCCCCCTTCCACGGTAGGGAGCTTTTACAATTTGACATTTGAAATGGTGCAATCTGGTGCATACTTTGGTCATGATTTCTACAATTAAAAGGCAGGATTCATGTACTAAATTAAGTAACAGGTTATATTGATTTCATGGAGTACACTGAAAAAATACAATATGAAAAAATAACAAACTTCCAGATTTGTAAACTACTTTAATATCTAACATAGATCGTCTGCCGTCTAGGCCTGGCCGGTCATGTCTCACCTCACGGCCGCTCGACTCTCGTGCAAAAACACACACTGTTCGGAAAATTTTAACTTACATTTCGTTCTCAATAAAAACACACAGAACATAGTTGTTAATATAATTCTAGGGTAATGATATCTACCTTCTACAAGCACCCTTCCAAAATCATTCTCACTCTCAGATACACTGTAAAAAAAAGGTAACTCGCCAGAAAATGAGTAAACTAATGCTTTTACTCCCAACGGAGTAAATTTGTTACGCTTAACAGAGCTAGTAAAAAGATAACGCGCAAGAAAATGTAGTAAACATAATCAGAAGCGGATCTAGAGGGGGGGTTGGGGGGGGTTGCAACCCCCCCCAAAAAAAAAAAAATCCGGGGACCATTTTTTTTTTTTTTTTTTAATCTTATCTTTTTTTTTTTAACTTGTAATTTTATTTTATTATTTATGTATTTATTTTATTTATCATTTATCATCATCATTATTATTATTATTTATTTTTTTTTTGGGGGGGAGGAGAGGAGGGTTGGGCGAACAAATAGAAAGTACTAGAAAGTGCCTGTTTATTAATTCCATATATCTTTTAAAACCCATATTTTCGGCTCGCGCTTCGTGCTCGCGGATACTAAATATATAATGCACAAATAACTCAATTTTGTGAGCTCAAAATTTTCGGCTCGCGCTTCGCGCTCGCAGATACTTAATAGGGTCTACAATACACAATTATCTAAAAAAAATTATATATTATACTAGAAAGTGCCCCTTTATTTATTCCATATATCTTTTAAAACCCAATATTTTCGGCTCGCGCTTCGCGCTCGCTGATACTAAATCATTAATGCACAAATAACTTCAGTTTTGAGTTCAAAAATTTTCAGCTCGCGCTTCGCGCTCGCAGATACTTAATAGGGTCTACAATACACAATTATCTTTTTTAAAAATTAATTAATTACAAAAAAAGTGCCCCTTTATTTATTCATATATCTTTTATAACCCAAAATTTTCGGCTCGTGCTTCGCGCTCGCTGCCTATCATAATGCACAAAAATAACTCCCAACTCTAAAATTGTTTAAATAATTCTTCGTTTTAGGTCAGTATAGGCCTATAAATCGGGGATTGTCTAAAACTCGCGCTCCGCTATAAAAAAAATTAATTAATACTAGAAAGTGCCCCTTTATTTATTCTATATCTTTTAAAACCCAATATTTTCGGCTCGCGCTTCGCGGCTCGCTGATTACTAAATCATAATGCACAAATAACTTCAATTTTGAGTTCAAAATTTTCAGCTCGCGCTTCGCGCTCGCAGATACTTAATAGGGTCTACAATACACAATTATCTTTTTAAAAATTAAATATACTAAAAAAGTGCCCCTTATTTTATTCCATATATCTTTTATAACCCAAAATTTTCGGCTCGCGCTTCGCGCTCGCTGCCCGTCATAATGCACAAAATAACTCCAACTCTAAAATTGCTTTAAATAAATTCCTCGTTTTAGGTCAGTATAGGCCTATAAATCGGGGATTGTCTAAAACTCGCGCTCCGCGCTCGTTTGCTCGCTCCGCTCGCAAGATTTTTTTTTCATCCCCTCAAACCCCCCCCCCCCTTGGAAAAAACCTAGATCCGCCCCTGATAATTATGCTTTAGTCCCAACGGAGTAAATTTTGTTTACTCTTAACAGAGTAAAAAGGTAACTCGCAAGAAAATGACTAAACTAATGCTTTGCTCCCAACGGAGTAAATTTTGTTTACGCTTAACAGAGCTAGTAAAAAGGCAACTCGCAAGAAAATGAGTAAATTAATTGTTTACTCCTTTCGAAGCTAGGAATGATACATAGATGACTAAAAGTTACTCTTTTCTGAGTAACATTTGGCTCTACTGCATGAGTAATATTTTTTTACTCAATTTCACGCGAGTTACCTTTTTGCTCAGTATTGGGTAAGATTTTATTAATTTTTTTTACAGTGAACAACAATCGAAATCATCAAAAAGATCGTGATTTTGTAAGGAATTTATTTTCAACTCACCATGAACGATAATCAGCGCTGTACTGTCTGGTCGTAGAGGGCTATAGTTGACAGACGTACGTGGCCATCGCGAGCGCAAACTCTGCTGAGCCACACGGGGCTTGGGCCCGGGCGCGACATACAGCGGCAGTCGACATAAATTTATACCTCGCATGCGCATCATGATAGTGAAGGCGTCACTAGCACACGTGCACGCAGGAAAATCAATCGCAATTAAATTAGCTCGTGTTTGCGCGGCAACCGAAACCGATTTCCATTGGTTTAGCTTTGCGCATGCGGTTTAAATGTTGAAACTTTCGACCGGGGCATATGGAATATCCGGAATACTAGGAATTTTGGAGACTTTTTGTTTGTACTTTCTATTTTGGGGATTTGGAGTGAGAAGTTCGTTGATTAGCGTGAGACCGTGAGATTTGGGTGAATTGCGTGAGACTCACGCAGATTGCGTAATATCAATTCTCGAAAGTTTTATACAGTAACCACTTGAATAAGGTGGTGTAAATCAATCAAAAACTTATTGGCCCGAATTCTTGATGTTGGATTCTGCAAAATCCGTCGTCTGAAACCATGGTTTCTATGGGCGGTCATAATTCATGACTCTTTAAATTAACAAATAAAGTGAAAAATAAGTAATGTATGATATTTGATTTTACGATTAACCTTATTTTTGCATAAATTGACATTGGGCTTTAGTTTATATTTTCACTTTATTTGCTAATTTATGGAGTATGGAAAAACACTGTATTTGATTATGTCATATCGTTTACAATTTAGGAATTTTGGTACTTAATTTCCTTCTTTGACGTTTAATTGCTTTTACACCCTGAATGGTAAAATTACAAAGTGTTATTGTGTGTATTATCTTTGTTTTAAGGTTATTAAGCTGATTAGGTTATAAAGCCACATCTTAATCTGGAATATTGGGAAGGAAAAGGGGGAAAAAAGGAAAGAAAAAAAAAGAGGGAAAAGCAAGGAAAAAAAGAAGAAAGTGAGAGAGAGAGAGAAAGGGAGAAAGAGAAATATAAAATAGAAAAGTAAAGAGAAAGTAGAAAATAATTCGAAAACATGCAACAGCGGGCGAGACTCACAATGGGCGCCGCTTGATTCCAACATCGATGGGGGGGGGTAATTTTCCGGGGAGTAATTGTCCGAGTAATTGTCCTCGGGGGTAATTGTCCGGGGGTAATTGTCTGGAGGTAAATTATTGTCCTCGGGGGATAATTGTCCGGGGGTTTATTGTCGGGTAATTGTCCGGGGGTAATTGTCCGGGGGTAATTGACCGGGGGTAATTGACAGGGGGTAATTGTCCTGGGGGGGGGGGTAATTGTCCTCGGGGGGTAATTGTCCGGGTGGGTAATGTACTATAAAAACAGATGTTAATATTTTGATATTTCTATTATTACTTTTAGTCTATTCTAGACTCTACTTGATCTACTGTTAACGATACAAGAAACTGGAAAGTTAAAACAAAAGTATGGTATAAGAGATAGATTTACACATTGTCAACTTACCCCGTATGTTTACATATTGCAACAATTTACCCCGTATGGTGTAACAACCTACCCCGTATACGGGGTACGTTGTTACAAAAAACTGTCTTGACTAATTAACCTGTAGTTAATTAATGTTTACATGTTTTCAAGTTTTATGTGCCTCAGGTTTTAGCGAACATAATAGGGTAACTACAGACCCAAAATGGAATGTGTGAGTACTTTCATTAGAATTATCTGGCCAAAAATGTGAATTTCGTAACTTCCATCAACGGTCTCCCCTACTATCAACCCCCATCGTACTACGGTAGATTTAGATCTACAGTCTTTACAGAGACTGAAGCTTTCGGTCTATACTAGAAAGTCTACTCTCTATAGCTTACCTTGTTTCAGTTGAGAAACTTTGATCCTCTCCAAAGCTAAGTTCAAAATGTGTTTTTCTCTCAATACAAGGCTCTGGAACTGGAAGTTGGAGCCATGGCATGGCTGTTACCCTATAACCCAAACACTTTTAGCCGCTGCGTTTGCAATGTTTAAGACATATGTTTTGCCCGATGAACCAGTCATTTGCAATGTTTAGGACGTACACAGTTTTGCCTGATAACTTTGCAAGGTTTAAGACATACGTAGTTTTGCCTGATAAAACTTTGCAGATGCGCTGGACATACGTAACCTTTGCCACGTCGGGGACATACGTAGTTTTGCCTGATAAAACTTTGCACATGCGCAGGACATACATAGTTTTGCCTGATAAGCTGGAACATACGTGGTTTTATCTGATCAGAAGCTAGGAGTGTAGTCGTCAATTTAATCAGGCAAAAGCGCGTATGTTTTTAAAAAATGAGGAAAACTACCTGATAAAATGAGAAAATCAACGAGTTTTTGGTGCCATTATGTTCCACAGATCAAAGAAAAACAAAACAAAAAACCCGATACACCATTCTCCATTTTTCCAAAGATTGCAAAAGAAGCAATTGTAAACATTTAAGCTTGAAAATCTCGGAATCGCAAAAAAGGAGATACGTAGTTCTGCTAGAATAGGGCCGCGTAATGTAATTTTTTTTTTTTAATCTGACGGTGAGAACGCAGCCCCCCCGCCCCCCTTGAATCAGAGAACGGTAAAATGTTATATTTTATAAAAAGACGGGCGAAAAGTTAATAAAATATCATAATTTTAATATAAATTACTTTATCATCTTCCTTTGACATCTGTCAAGCTGAACAAAAGGGACCAAAATAAAATATATGCCTCTTTCTAGTGTACCGGCATTTCACTAATCAACAACATCTTCAAATGAATGAATTTAGAATTTAGAGTATTCGGAGATGTTCAAGTTTGTTATTACTGAAAATAGAATTACCGTGGCACACAGCTCCTCCCGGTGTAGGATCAGAGCATTCAGTTGACAATGTACAGCTTCCAATATCTCCTTCACGTGGGGTAAAGCACAAAACAAAATAAAATTACATATTGAAGAATAGCAGCTTGTACATTCAACCGTCTCGTATAATATATGGTCCAGTTGCATGAGCAATAGTCTTGCCATTTACATTATCACTGGTTCATAGCTAAGTCGTAACAAAACAAAATATACAGAAAGGCTTGAAAATGGCAAATGTCATTTTGGCTACTGCTGTAATACCTATGAACAGGGAGTTTAATACTTTATCTTTATAATCACCTGTCAAACAGTTTGTAAATGTTGTAGCTGGAGGACCGGATGATCCTCCGAACGGAGGGTTTGGTAGGGCTCGGTTAGCTCCAGCAAAACCAAGATGTCTGCAGAAAACGATGACATCGGTTATCGCAAAATTCATGTTTCCACAAGTAGTTTCCCAGGTGATGCAGTCTTCAGTATAGATGATGATGCCCTCATTAGGCATTGTTCCGTTCACTAAGCGCACATCTACAAAATATACAAATAAAAAGAGAAAATTTTCCCCCTTTTCTTGTCTTTTTTTCTTCTTTTTTCTCTCTCTCAAATGGTATTCATAAAAACATGTTCGAACCTCAACCAGGCTGCCCTCCCAAATACACTGTCCGTCATAAAGGTGGAATATTTTTTTGCCGCTATAGCGACATGATTTTGCTCTGACTTTAATTTCTTGAATTATGTTTGTCCCTGCTTTTACTTTTGGGACCCTGGCTATATCTTGCACATTCTCCCAACCCTTCACGTGGACCTTTTTCCAAAAAAAGTTATGTCAACCCCCGTGATGCCCATTTTTGTCATTTTTTTTCATTTTGGGGCCCCTTTTTGTTTTCCCGGCCGATCAAACCCCCCTCAAACTCAATCATTCCTTGCGCCTAAAGTATTCCACATGTAGAAAATGACGTCACCAATCAATGCAGTAATTCAGCCCCTTTTGGAAGGAGAAAATAGATCTACTATTTTCAAAGCCCCCGATTTAGACTGTTTCGGAAATACACTATGAGTAATTAAAACTTTATTCTAAATTACTATTGTTGAATACTGGTTATTAATATAAGCTTTTGTTTGAGGTGTAGTTTGGCTATTTCGGTCCGGTTGAGATATGCATTCAGCCTATGAAAGTAATTTGATTTCCTCATTTTCTTGACGATAAATAAAAGGAATTTATTAAAAGCATTATATGATACTTGTACTCACCCATTAATGATCCTTGCCCTTCTATTTTATGTCCCCAAAATACACTTAGGCCTAGCATCAAATAGACAAGTAGACGACTGGTCGCCATTTTCAAACTAGGTTTTGATAACGATTTAAGACAACGAGCAGAAAAGAAACGCAGACTTAAATATGGTTCTTGTAAGGAGAGGTAGACAGAGAACAAGAACAAACACGGAAGCTGTAAAATGACATTTCAGTCAACAGTGAACATCATTCATATTTGTCCACGGGTGAATTTTCATCGCCAACTTCCCCTTTCCCGCACAACATCCATTCATATAGTAAAGATCCATAGAAATGTCGAATTATGATGCCTTATTGTACTCGTACCGAAAGGGGTTTCACCAACCGCATTGTGTATTCAGGCGTGGATTATTGTCGAATATAGAAATATGTACTACATGCATCTGTGAATTGTTAATAACTCAAGGTAATATTTTGAATTAAATGAGGAAGCATAGTAAACAATAATTGGTCGGATAGAGCGTTTGTATAATGTAAGGTATCATCCAAGTATAACAAGATTTTACCGTCAAATTTTTATACGGAAATATTAAATCTCATTTTTTTTTTAATACAGATTAAAATCGAAGTACAATAATTAAATTAAGCTTTCTCCAACAAACTATTGATTAATGAGACTTGATTATTAGTCAATTACCTATTTTATTAATAATTTAAACTTATACCACATAGGAAAGCATTTCAATGTCTGAATTTCAATAACCCCTTCGGAAATTTTGATCCAACAGCTGCATCTTTTAGAGGTGGCCGCATTTTTGTCAATGTGCACCTATCCCAGTTTTCAAACAAAAATAAATAATAAGACCATCAACTTTCCCTTATCCTTTCATGCAGGGTCAAATGATTATTTAAAAAAATGTTCGTCAATCCGTTTTTTAACCATTTCAATTTTCCTTTTGCCTATTATAAAGATAAAATAAAAAAAATAAAAATAAAAATAAAAAAAGAATAAAAATAGAAAAACAAAAACACTCATTGACTGTGTATTAAAATCGGAAATTTTGATTGCCCCCCCCCCTCCTTTGGTGGTGCTGGCCTTACTTTGATTTGTATTGATTTTTTATTTTTTTTTTTTTTGGGCGGGGGGGGGGGGGTACCAGCATCGATCACAAATCTAAATGTTATACGACCTTCCTGGGAGATAACTTAGGGCTTTGGCATGCTAAGTCAACAGGAGATATACAAAATTGGAAAGAAAAAAAAAAATCTTTTTCAATATAACATAAAAAAATATAGGCCTTCATCATTAAAATTCAGTTCATTCAATGTTTTTTTCCCCCGAACAACCCTTTATTTCTCACGAGGGGGGGGGGGGGTCAAATTTATACAAGCCTTTTAGTGGAACCTAATACCCCCGCCCCCCACCCCTCATTTCTACAGAATGAAGGCCTATTCATTGTCTTTACCCGAGAATCAATAGTCTGGTTTGAACTTTAGTAAGAGAAATGAGTATGCATTATTTATATTTGATATCTTTTTCATTATCAAAAAATGTAATACTTTGTCTCAGTGGATATGAATACACAGAATGTGAATTGGAATTGGAATCTTAAAACAGTTATCAATATGCTCGAATTCTTATTCAAACGAGGCCTATATTCAACATCAGAGTAGGGGGAAAAATACCCTAAATGGCATAAACACCGAAGAATTTAGGCCCCAAAACAGCAATTTGCGCTGGGGGGGGGGAACGATTGATGTAACCCCCCCCCCCCCAAAAAAAAAAAAAAAAAAAAAAAAAAAAAAAAAAAAAATGACTGGCCAAAAGTTTTACCGACTTTAATAGCCTGAACTCCAGGAACGTCATTGTTTTAACAAATTAGAAATTGATATTCATTCCTCTTTGTAACTGAATTTCATTGAACCCCTACGATTGTGGATTGATAACTTCAATTCTTTCATTTTCCTTATATCAATTAAAATGCATAATGCTTATTGTCTTTTTAACTTGATGAACTAGAACAAAAAACTGTAAAGGAAAATGGGGAGAGCTTGAAAGGCAGGCTATCATCGAAAACACGTTTTGGAGACGAAAAGTCTAACATTTAATTTAATACAGCCTACAGACAGTACAGGCAAAAAAGGGATCTAAATTTGACGATAAATGGCACTTAGACGAATTAATTCATTCAACAAATTCATGTGAGTAATTATTTTTGAAAATTCGCAACTGTTTGATGTGATTTTGGAATTTTGTATGCATGCCATCATGGATTCTTTACGCTTGTGTCTCAAATTCTTTGCTTAAGTCCTAACTTCAGTCCCATCTGTTGAAATCCGTGTGGTATTTTCGATTTTGTAGTATTTGGATTATCAGGAGCAGCAAAGGCATGTCGGGACTGGCGAGATTTTAGTGTAGATTTTTTTCATTACTTTAATATAAATATTTTTCTTACTTACCGCTCATTCAAGAACTGTCATTAACATGAAATAAGTCACCTCTCTTGTATCCTTCCTCCGCTCAGATCGGAGATCGTCGGCACTGCCGAATTCTAGTGTTGGGTAGTAGCCACTTACACTTATTGCATGGTCAATTATTATTGACCTTGCACCGCCAAGTAGCTATACACGGCGGACGCTCACCCCTGAAAAGCACGTGAGACATGTAGAATCGAATTGGAGTATAGGCGGCACATTTGATAAGGAGAGAATTATAAGGAGGTAACGTTTAGATGTTTAATTTTTTTTGCCCATATCATAAATAAAACAAATCGAGCTGGTCCGTTTTTGACTTGACTTTTTTTTTCTCTATTTTTTTTTTTGGGGGGGGGGAGGCGGGGGATTCATGATGGCAAAAAAAAAAAAAAAAAAAAAAAAAAAAAAAAAGGCTTTTTGCCATCAATTTTTTTTATTTTTTTATTTTTTTTTTGTAAAGGGGGGGGGGGGTGATGCCGGCTTGCCACCCTGGATACGCTGCTGAGATCCATCAACGTTCTGCAAATTGTTTTTTTTCACCCAATCATTAGGAAGGCCCATTGGTGGCGGGGGATAAAAAATGTAACAGGAAGGGAATAAGAGAGGGGGGGCGGAGAAGAAAGCGAAGAAAGGATTGGTGAGATTGAGAGGAGAAAAAGTTTGAAACTGCCCGAGCGGGGGGGGGGGAAAATTTGCAGACAATTATCAAACAAATCTCGTTCAACAAATAAATTTCCCTGATCCAACGAGTAAAGATCAAGCTCATTGCTTGAGTGATAAAATTAAGACGCCTATATACGAGACTAACGCTCTCTAGAGAAAATTCTCTTTCCTGCAAGATCCCACACGGAGAACACGTCTACGTAAAGCGGTTGAGCTTTTTCCCAGTTTTTTAACATTTTTTTTAAACTAAAAAAAGTAGTTACAATATTATAGAGTTAACTAGATCTAAACTTTTAATATAGGACACTTTTTGAATGTACATGACGTTTGATGATTTTAAAAACATGGCAGAAAAT
>CALNVZ010003429.1:36709845-36762345 GCA_940671915.1 Paracentrotus lividus
TGTTTTTTTTTTTTTCTCAGGTTAAATAGCATCCTGAGCATGTAGGAAGATCCTAGCGTGGGGGGGCGTTACTTTTTTTTCTTTATAATTCTTTTTTCCAAAACTTAAAAAAGGGGAAAAAAAGATCTTTTATTCAAAGACAGCATGGTTCTTTGGGATCAAGAAGTAACAACTTCTGAAGCGGCTATGGAAGGGTGCATCTGAAGCGCTTCAAGACGTGTGTAAAAGTAAGCTTTTAATTAGGTTGTTGTAGTCTAGCAGGCGCAGATCCAAAACATTCAAAATTGTTAAAGAAACTGCAGCCCAATTTCTTTGGACAATACAGTTCTATTATGTTTGGATGGCTGATACTATTTAATGGTGTAATGTTCAGCTGCATCCACTACTGTTCTAATGGAACAGTTTACGAACGCTGATCACAATAATTGTCAGGGTTCAGGAATATTGAAATTTTATAGTTATGCACAGTTATTCAATGTTGACGAAAAAAATTATCGATTGGGTAAAAATATATTTCTTTAGTTAAGGGTCACAGTCTCGAGCTGCCATCATTCTGCTGGTTATCTTATTGTGAGATTTTGTTAAGACATGAATCAACATGTCCCAAGTCTTTTGTAATTGGACTGTACAAATATTTTTCATTCTTGTTGTGGTCTCTTCATTGAACCTGAGCATATTGACATGAAATGCAATTCAGATGAGAAACACACAAAGTTCTTCGGAGAACATCGAGAGGAAACTCACACCACAAAGCTGTCAAATTACAGGCTCAAGGACCAATGAACATTGTTTGAATATGTGTTACAGTTCATGATCAATAACAATGGATAACAATATATGAATGATAGATAAACCTAAACTTTAAACATCAGTACAGTCTACTTCTGTTATAGCAGTAACAAAAAAACAACTAGTTTTCATTAGAAAGATGCTGGGTATTCTCCTTGTGCCAATTTTTCCAAAACATATGGACGTTGTTTAGGTGTGACATTTGTTATCCTTATCGCATTGAACAGCGATATCGGGTGTGGTAGACATCATTACTATATTGTTAACCAGCAAGTTCATTTCCCCTTGAGGTATAATAATGAATGTCGGATCAAGCGATAAAGAGCACAAGAGCTCTTGGTTAAAAATTGAAACATAGGGCAGTGATACGTGTTTAATTTATTGTATTTTTATTTATATTTTTTCATTTTTATTATTTATTTATTTTATTTATTTATTTATGTATTTATTTATTTATTATATTTATTAATTTATTTATTTATTTATAATTTAATTTATTTATTATTATATATTATTTATTTATTTATTTTTTTTTTTTGGGGGGGGGGGGTCTGTGTTGCTCAACCAAATATTAGTGTAAGCTTTTTGAACATGATCTTTAATGTCCCAATGTAATGTTTTCTCCTTTCAATATTGAGAGCATGTTATGGCGTATGATGGTTTAGACGCTGTCAAAGATCTCTTTACAAAAGGCCTGGATATGTCACGGAAATATGCCTATCAAGGTAAGACGATACATGTGACCATTATTCAAAAATTGAGACGCAACAGCGCTGAGAAAAGAGAAAAAGACCAAGAAATCGGGCCAAAAATATACAAAATTCACTTTTTTAATTCTAGAATCTTACACATTTTACAAGAAACACGCATGAATCCATTGTGTGTTGGAAAAAAAATAAATGAGTGGAAAATTGATAATGTAAAATGTGTTAATTGATCTTGGCATTTCCTGCGACTCTTTGTTCGATGACGTGCGTCTCAATTTTGATATGGAATGCATCTACACAAAATCAAGTGGAATGTGATTATTAATCTTTAGACCTATGTATATTTACCTTTAAATAAAGTAGAACCAATCCAACTAACCACTTCTTTTCTTAAAGTTTGCTTACCCAAACCCACCGTTAATGCCTCCCCCACCGAGGTAGGTGCCGGACATTATGAATTTTCGGCGTTTGCCGTCCGTCCGTACGTCGTCCGTCCCGTTTTCGTTGTCTCGCGATAAGCTTAAGACCGTTTGACGGATCACTGTCAAACTTGGATCTATGTATGATATGTAGGGACAATCGATCTGATTAGACTTTGGGTCAGTCAAAGATCAAAGTCACAGAGGTCTATTGTATGCATGAAAAGCTCTCTCTCGCCATAAACTTTATAAAACCGTTGACGGGTCAACTTCAAACTGGGTAAGCCTAATGTTTCCTACATGGAGGGGCAATGAACTGATTAGATTTTTGGTCATTAGGTCAAAGGTCAAAGGTCACAGATGTCATTGTATACCATGAAAATGTTTCTCTCGCAATAACTTAGAAACGACGGGTCAACTTCAAACTTGAGTAATGTGTTGGCATAGGAGTGTGCGTATGAAACTGATTAATTTTGGGTCAAGGTCAAAGGTCACAGAGTCATTGTATATACATAAAAATAGTTTTCTCTGAATAACTAAGAACTGTGTAACGGATCTCTCTAACTGGTGGTAATATGTGTCATATGGAGCGAGCAATGAACTAATTAAATGTGGGAATATGAGTCAAAGACAGAGGCCATTGTCATGCATGAAAATGGCTTGTTTAGCTTTCATTTTTGTTCACTCTGTAAAATTTTATCCTTGGTAATACCACTTGTTGTGTGATGAAATGATGAGTCAAGTCATTATTAGGGGTCAAAGGGTCACTTAAAGTCACTTCATTTTACTGCCTCTGCGACGAAATCTCGCCGGAGGTCATCATCGCTGCGGGTGTCACGCCGATAGGTCTGTACGTTCCGCTTCTACTCCTTCCCACTCGTTCTCACAATACATGCTATCAAGAACCGTTTGACAATCAGCTTCATTCTTAGGCTAATCCCAAGCAATCTCAGAATAGTGTGTACATACTGGTGTGACAATGATCTGATGAATTTGGGGTGCAACAAAAGGTCAAAGACAAAGTCACAGAGGTCAAAGTAAGTAGGAAAAACGTTTTCTTCTCACAACTAATCTTCCCAGACCTTTTTTAACCTAAACCTCATTCTTCCTCATCTACTCTTGGTTAAATCTGCCATACTCTGGGTCGACAATATGAGTACTGAGAAAAATTGTCTGGGCATGACTGCGTCGACGGGTCACAGACGGTCAATAAATAGATTAAAAGTAAGCTCCCGTTCCCACATTAACCTGAACCTTTTCACTAGATCATCTTCATAACTTTTAACGTATGTTGCAGATGCGTGTATACATGATCTAAGATTAATGGTTTTTGGTATTGAGGGCAAAGTTCACAGTAGGTCATATTATATATATGTAAATATCTTGCTCGTCTCTAATGATTTAACTCAATACTGTTTCAGGATCATCTTCTACATGTGCATATGGTGCACTATCTGATTAGATCAAGAACTTTTAAAAGTCAAAATGTTTGGTAACATGATTGAAAAATAGAATAGGATGAACTATGGCCATTAATTTCTGATCTTGGCAATGGCGGAGCATAAATTGTTCGACCGTGCGAATACGAGCGGATCGAGGATTCCTCTAGTATATACAACATTAGTTCTACATCGTGTAATTACTATTACCAATAACCATTTTAGATAGTTAGTGTTGACAATAGTGCATGTTTTCTTCTTTTCTTTCTCAATAGACTCATACTTAACACTTGGCACCGGGACCATTGTCAATGCTATAAACCATGCTTTCGCGGCGTGTGGAAAATGTGCGTATGTGACCACGTAAAATACGTGCTCATCTACTTGTCGCGGCTTTGTCCTTCGTCTGGTATTCACCAGCACCAGGCTGGTCATACCCTACTGTACATTTACCACCATGCAGAGATCAACTGTAATTGCCCCCCAATTAAAGTCTCATGTTTCAATCAGACTTGACGACTCAGACACTTTTAATGATATACTTTTCTCTGATATCGCAGATCACCTCCATAGCGCCAACCATACGTGTTGTGACTACCCAGACATTAGAGGCAAGTAGAAGGTGTGGAAAACGCAGACTGAACCAATTGATGCGAGCAAAGCGAAAGCATAACTTAATAGATGGAGAGTTTTTAAAAGTTATTCAAGCTTGCTGAATTGTAAGTAATGTTCCATTGATTTCGGAACAAATTTTGTCTATAACGACGGGAACCGTTTAGTCTAATCCCCAAATTTCGATCATGGTTCCAGCCTAAGGAAAGTTGACATTGCCCTAATGCCGACTATGTTATAATGGCAGAGAACTCCTTGCCTTTGTTAAGAAACACAGGAAATTTCTGGAGCATAGTTTTAACTTTCCTGCTCGACTATAACTATATCTGTTCTTACAAGGATATCACTTATTTGCACAAAATTAGCTATCATGTTAAATTAAGAATGGTGGGCGTATTATCTGGGTTTGTATGAGGACATTTGTTCAATGCATAACAGGATGGAAGTATTGGTTATATGTTTGAAAGACTGCTTTCAATCATATTTCCATTTTATCGTTTCCAATCCTTAAAAAAACAAACCAAATTGCAGTGAATATAATTCACTTAGCTTATTCATGATACAGTGTACACGGATACATTTCTATTCATATCAGGAAACATTAAGTTTTCATTGATATCACTTCTGATTCATGAAACAAAATCGTCTCTTCTTTCTGCATATTCTTTATCGACACCTAAGGTTCTTGTAACAGACACAGAGGAACAAGGAGCTTGCCCGTCATCTGGAAGAACTTGGAGAAGCAAATGCCTCGACTGCCCTCAGCCGTAGAGGTCGGGAATCGAATACGGAAGATATTGGAAAATGAATAATTAGTTATATCATGTGGTAGTTTACAATAAATCAAAGCTTACATTCATATTTTATAGTAGGGCCCCTGGCGAGTGGTAATGTATACACATCCTCTAATTTTCGATGCTTAATTTTTACAAAATGGCGAATGCGAATCAACTTTCTGCCTTCGATACCGCATACCCATTTAGTCAAAGGAAACAGCCAAAGGTTGTAAAATTTACACCTCTCGCAACTTCCCAAACACAGTCCTCAATCCGAAAGTAATACGGGTATATAGTATAAAACATCAAGCCCGCACTAAAATATTGATGAAATCCGTAGGAATACAGCTCATGATTTTATAATCATGTTTCTTTGTATATAATTGGCGCATATTGTTTCACTATTTGCACGAGTTTCAATTGAAGACTTGAAATCCATTCTAGCTCTCAGTCTTTTGCGGTACATCATACTTCCCGAGCATTCAAGGTGAATTCTGCATATTATAATAGACAACATTCCTCAAATATAATTGATGTTAACCTTTCTAAACATGGTATGACGGGCAGTAAACCCTCAATAACTTTTCATTAATCTGGGTTAAGATTTTAGCATTGTTTAATTCATCAGTGAAGTGCCTCCCAAATTTATCAATTTCAATTTATTTCAAACATAAAATGATGAGCATTTGTATCTGTAAAAGTGCTCTGTCTGCTTCCCCTCCAGATAATCATTGATTTAAAAACTTCTCCTTACTGAATTTTCTTTAAAAAAAAATTGCTTTCGGAATTTTCCACGATTTCATAGGCAACTGTTCTATATAAATCAATAGAACTGATATTCCATTACATGTATGTTTATGAACTTGACCTGTCTTATGCCGTCTTACAAGATGTTAATTTACTTTTCTCGCCCGCATGGTTTATTAGAATAGACAAGTCTTCTGAATTTCCAAAGATGACTGAATATTTATACTTATATATGCCTCTCTCCATTTAGCTACTGTGTACAATGGATCTCAACTTATTTAGTACATATTATATTTTGAAAAACATAAGGTGCATCTACATTGTCGTTCATTTGTATGTACATGTTTGTCATTGTTAATTGTCTTTACTAGATTGAAGGATTTGTAAGGAAAATTGCATTTTACTGAACAATAGTCCACTCCCATAGAATAGGACAAAGCTACCTGGCTCCGTTTGATCACAGAATAGGGAAAAAACGTGTTGGGACAGGAAAAACTTTCTTATATATCTTAAATCTTGTTATGTAGCATGTCTGTTGTATGAGGTAGAGACTTATTTTTTTCTGTATCAGCTGTATAGTTCATTCAGTAATACTCAGAATGTTCTCCTTTGCTTGTTTCACTGTAGATTCTTACCTAAATGATACAACCAAGCATTGGAAACATTCTGTTGTTATAAAATCTCATTTCTGCTAAGTTATCCCAATTCTGTCCAAATTCTTACATAAATATTAGATAGAGAATAATTTCTAAACTTCCTCATTAATATAAGTAACTATAAACTATATGTCACTAAAAGAATCACCCATTGATAATGGCAATAAATCAGATCATATCAGTCATAAAGAAAAGTTAGTGTGTTAATACATAGGCCCTAATTACACTGTAGGCATCAAGTCAATCATAATTGTTGAACAAAAATATCATTCTAACCAGAAAAACATGTCTCCATCTTTGTATAATACCCAATCAATTACACAAAAGAAAATACATTGTTCATCAATGTACTAAAGTAGTATAAAAATAAAAATGAGACTAAAATGAGACGACTTTGTAATATCTTGTCAATTCATTGATATGAATCATCATTTTAAACCCAAAGCTTTAAATAACATTTATTTTAGGACTTTGTGGTCCAGAGCATCTGAATAACTAGTTTGTATCTCTATGTAATTATGTATAAATGCAAAGTATAACATGATTTACATATGAACATTAACTCAGCAATAAAGAAGATACATTGTTCCGGTTATCATCCTTAGGTTGTACAGACAAACAATCAATCGTGTTCCAGGTCCTATGTTTTGTCTCTACTTTTTTTCTTTTCATTGTGTTTGTTTAATCATATTCTTATTTCTCATCATGATTGCTAGAAAATCCTGCTATTACATGCTACATAGGATGTGGCTATAATATAAAAAACTTTTATTGTGCATATTTTGTTTCCTGCAGCTTATTGAAGTCATCAATATTGTTTCTGAGGTCACACATAACGATTGCCTTCACCCATAAATATGCAGTTCTTCTTTTTCATGGTATGTGTCATCCTTAAAATTGTGTATTTGCTACTCAGTTATGGAGGTGTGGGTGGAAATAGTTATCACCTCAGGCTAAACAATCGATTCCCATTAAATGAGCACAAATAAATCCTGGTTTCAGTAATTTATGTATTTGACTTGTCCAATAACAAGCCCTTTAAATGGAGTGAACGGATCCGTGATCAACACTTCAATAGGCCATCTGATATGCGTCGGCTTATGGCAATTACTGTCCGCGAAGAGACTGACTGACGGCAGAGGGCGAAGCCCGGATGACGTCAGCCGATGGCGCGCGTTTAATGCCCGAGCTTCGCCCTCGCGCGTCGAGTAGTTGGCCCACTACTAGCCCGAAGCATATCGGATGAGGCTACAAACTAAATTTAATGACCACCATCACCATCATTAACTTCTATCAATAGCACTTAATTTACCATTATCCTCATCATCTCAGTCTTATCTTCACTTTTTCATTACCGATTATCATCTATAAATCACTACTTTATCAACCATTAGTTAATCGTATTTCATCATCACCCTTCATCATTATCATCATCACCATTCATCATAACATCTCATCATCATCACCAACCACTATCATCATTGACCATCATCACCGATTACCATAACCACACTTCACAATCCATCATCAACCATCACAATCATTCACATCACCATCACACTCATCATCATCACTATATATCATCAACACACCATCCATCATTCAATTCACTTCATAATCAATCCTCATCATTGTCATCATCTCACTATCTATTTTGAATCTGACATCACTATTTTTAATCGTTATTACATAATCACCTGCATTTGATGTACGACCATCTTTTTCGCATCTGTAAGTACCCTCTCTCCACCTATACTACAAAACAACAGTTGCTAAGAATTGGTGGTTTACATTAGTTACTTGAACGAAATCAGTCAATTGCCATACATTTACGTATGCATAATGTCATTTATGGGACATGATACACTTTACCCCCTTAAAATAAAAAGTCTAAAAATCACATTTAAATAAAATTCATTTTGAAAATTAAAATATAAGATGGAAGATAAAAATAGGCTATGAAAGCTATAAAAAGGTGAAATGATGTAAGCCCTCTCCTTTTTCAGAATCGCATTCTGGAAAATTTGGTGCGAAACCTAATTTTTGATTTTGCAATGTTTTGATTTCTCCATGTTATCTATGAGGCTATCGAAGTATTATCTTTCTTCACTTATTTGATACATTCAGGGATTATTGAACTTTTATCATATACTAATGCTGTTATTAATGAGATGATTTTGCTATATAAAATTTGTCAAAATAATAGTAAAACTACAGAATTTCATAATAATCTAAAAAAAATTACCATCAGATTCTTGAATTGAAAACATAAGTATTCAAATGGTGATTGAGAGATAACAGGGGTGTACAAGAAGTTGACAATATCTATTACTTCTCTTTATATTATTTAATCTTGTTCAGGAAATTATCTGCAATTGAAATCACAAAGGAATGATTAATGATTAATTGTACAGTCAACCTTGCCAATGTAATTAAATAATTATAATAATCAGATGTGTAAAGCTTCTTTTTCCAGAGGATACAAAGCCCTGCACTTTAAAACGGTTTAGACTTGAGTGGTGTAAAACAATAAATGTAAAGAGAAAGATGACTTCATAAAAATAACCTTGACTTAAAGTGAATTAATGTTTTATAGTAATGTAACTAGACATATTGTAACTGACAAGAAGTCACCGGCATCATCCTATACACAGGAAGATTAGGATCTTCCTACACGACAATAAAAGTCCCCATAATATGCAGGTGATGTTTATAGTCCTTGCTAAAGGAAATGGTTCCAATTAAAAGTAATAACAGTGTATTGTATCCGGGCATTCATAAAAGTATCAACATTGTTTGAATGATCCCCATACAAGTTCCTCGTAGTATTTGAAATAATGTTTTCTTAATCTCTTGTTCAGAAAAATCATTTCCAATTGAATAACTGATTATACAGTCAATCTTGCCGAAGTCCAATCATTTACGACTTTGACGAAACAGTTTATGCTTAAAAAATTACTTATGTAAGGTTAAAAACAATAAAAGTATTCGGAGAAATGACGTCAAAAGAGCATCTTTAAGGTAGGATAGTTCAAACTTAGGCAAAGCTTGTCATCCTACATGTTACAGGGCAATGTATAATCCTCCTACGAGGTCACCCATAATTATGTCTGTTAATGGTCTTGATCTTCTTTTCAGGTAAGTTCTGTTCGATCTCCATACGTCCTTTCCTGGGCCTGCAAGTGACCCAAACTATAGAGGGAGACAGACAGATAAAGACTAAGAAATAATGAGGATTAACGAATAATTGAATCTATTTAGGAAAGCAATTTCATATGGAATACGGCCAGTGGACCTAACGCTAAGAATATTGTCATCAGGAAACAGCCTTGCTTACTTTACAAAATACATGTATTGAATAAATAATTTGAAAATGGGCCCGGAGAACTAGAAAATCATCTTGTGAAGTACACAAGAATAATTTGCGAACATGCAGATATTTCCATTGTTTCGGAAGAATACAATTAAAAATTACTCCAGCTGTAGAGTTTCCTCTTGAAATTGCCCTCAGGGTACATGTTAGACAAATACAGTTGAAGGACAATGTATTTGAGCAGACATGTAAGGAATTGGATCCATCATTGTGTGAGTATCATTGAGCAATCAATTAATCATCCACAAATTCACAAATAAAAATAAAAAACACTCATGCTGTGAGGGTAATATTTTACACAACTTACCTGCTCAACATAGCATTCCTTGAGACAAAAGAATCCGAATGTTATCAGAGATACATTTCTAGCCTTCTAAACATGGCTGTAGTACGGCAGCAGTAAGGTCAACAATGAATGCAAAAACCATACTCAAAAATTTACCAAATAGATTTTATACTTCAACCACTAAATTACGATGAAAAAGGTGAGTACTGCTAAAGAATGGTCAAGACCAAAACCAGAAAACCTTATAGTTTGAAACCTTGTATATACACTGAACACTTTTAGAAAATGTGATGAAAATCACATGGGGGGAGATAAAAAAATTTGTTCTTATCCTGCTCTTGAAGCTGAGTAGAATGTACTCTGTCAAGTCGGGATATTGTAGTAAAGTCGAATCAGGCTTTGACCAACACAATAAGTAGAATGCCATGCTGTAGTCCCTCTTTTGTGCTTTGGAGGCTACAATGTCACATTCATGTAGCGCTCGGGGTTTAGTTGGAACATCATGCACAGGGGCAGTTGAACATGTTAACCCACTAATTAGACTGGGTATTGGAGCTGGAAGACGGTGGGGGGGGAGGGGGGCCTAAAGGGCCCTCTTGAGTCCGGCCTATCGGCGCTCCGCACTTGATCGCGCAATCGCAATGAAAAATCTGACACACACGTCAACCACGGACGTAATCTACAAACTTATAATTTGATGTTAAAAAAATATTCAAATTTATTTTTTAATTAATTAATTATGCTAATTTATGTTAAGAAATTTGGAATTTGGCTGTCAATCATTAAAAAAGCCCTTGAACCAGTGTCATTTTTTGTAAAGACTCTTTGCGAGCTTCTGAAACAAATGAACATAAAGAACATTTGCGTATCAAAAATCAAAATGTTTCTTATTTTTATTGTTTTGGATATTCTTTCAAATATTTGGTTTTTCGACTTTTGTTTATTGGTTTTTGCAATGGAAATCGTCTGCGACGATTTATTTGGTCAAAAATACCAGCAAATCAAAGGATTTGTTATCAATTAGAACAAAATTACGCACTCGATAATAGAATTTTAGCTGAAAAAATATTTGCATTGACTTGTGAATCACGTTTTTGAGCAAATTTAAGTCTGACGCAACTGGTTAAAACAAAATTATGCTTAATTCAGCGAACGGGAAACCTAGGCGTTCGCAAATTTGGGCTTAAAAGATGCGCAAGACTTCAAGAAGAAAGTCATCAAATATCGCGCCCACAGCTTCCGCATTAAAGATTTATTTGCAAAAAAATGTTGAGCGGGGGGGAGCCTTAGCCCCCCCCTGCCTGTAGGGTAATATTAGTTTCAAGGCTGAACTCTAAACCTAACCTGAATATATCCCTAAACCTAACACGGAGAAAACCATATCCCAGCTTAAGCTACATCTTAGAGATAAAATAAAAGCCCAAGAGAAATGGTTGCTGGACCAAATTTCTGTCTTCTGTTCTTCATTCAATACACCGAACTAAAATGTTTTGCCTACTGTTGGACGTTGGTTTTAGTTTTCAAAGTACCTTTTATCAACAGATAGTCAACTTACATTATCAAAAATACATGGGTAATATCCATTTATAAATCAAAGGATATGTTATTCAATGTCCTATCATCTCAAACACATCAAAGACCTCACTCTTGAGTACTTTGTTCTCCGCTCCCATGGTTTGGGGGCTCAAGACACCACGTCAGCTTTAGTCTTCTTGCTACCTTTGGAAGAAGTCCCCTACGATGAACCTTCCTTATAGATCTTCAAAACCGTAGACGAGGCAGTGCAACCGATATAATTATAATCAAACCTCTGTTCGGCTAGCATCGATCTTTGCTGGGCTCGAGTCATCGCTATCAAACTGGATTGAAGAGATGAGAATAGGGCTTAGAAATATCGTTGCATTCATAGATACATGACTGAAACCTACTATATTCGTTATAGAGCTGAATAAAGGCGTAGGTATGATTATTCGTTGGAAGGATAAAAGACGTATCTGTCAAAAAAAAAAACATTCGGTGGACTGGACTGGCCTGCATAAATATAATGGAATCATTTTACAAAGAATCCCATACCTCCCTGCACCCTTGCATAAACTTACTACCGGATTATTTTTCCGGTTAAAATCTGAAAAACTCTGGTTAAAGTCCGAAAACTCCAGGTAACAATTTTTTTCTAAGATTTGTTTACTGTTTTTCTTCCATTGCATAAAACATACCAGAGTTTTCAAAAGTATTAATGCAAAAATTTTAGGAGTTTTAAAACTCAGGATTGAATAACCTAAAATAGGCTCTACATAAAGCTGAGTTTTTAACCCGAGAAAACTCAGGTTAGAAAAGAAATATTTATTGCAACACCACCCGATTTCATGCATGAAACTTAAATAACTTCATTGCCACGAGTAGCTCTAAACCGTAATTCAAAATATAGATAATACATGGCTTTATACCCTTTCACATGTTAAAGAGCCAAAATGGCTGTATTGTCCCTTGGCAAACGTAATTGTACCAAAATAATGATGAGTGCCAACGATTTAGACTGGGGTTAATGTTCAGCGCTACATGTATTTCTCAAATCTTTCATTATTAGCTTACCCCTTCACATTGAAAGCCCAAACTGATAGCACTTGCCCCTGGACCCACAAAAGCACAATTATCAGTTCCCACCTTTCCCCAAAGAAACCATATAATTTTTTCATTTGGTAGGCATTTCAGAGAAGTGTATAGTTTTCATAGGACATACTTATTCATACAACATATCTTAGCTTACCCCTTTTCACATGTGAAACAAAACTGAATTGCATTGCCCCGGAGCCACAGAAAGCGATCACGATCAGTCACACCCTACACCTCTCTGCTTGGTTCAAAGCTAATCCTTCTCTGGTGGTTACAGAGTTACAACCCTCTACATACAGAGAACAAATAATGGCAAAATCAAAATGAATGAGCTCTGATGATTTGTAGTGGATAGCGTGTGGTTGATGTTCGTTTTGGTGATGGTTGTTCAAAAACTTTATTCATTTGAGATGAAAAGGATTAGAATGAGTTAATTCGAATGAGTGTGTTCAGCTGGGTAATAAATTTCTGTTTTCACTTGGTTGTGTCACCAAGTCATTTGTAAATTGCGGACAACTTATATAACGACTGGTGATCAGTGCATTCAAATAGCATAGTGATTATGACATCTCGGACGTAATCAAATATACCAAAGAGGACATAAGCATAATCGACGATTCTATTTATCCAGTATACTAATATTATATAGGTGAATTAAAATGGATACAAACATAACAATTTAGAAAATGGCTTTTTAAAGGAAAAGGGAAAGAGAGACAATAATTCAAAAGAAGCAAAATAAACAAAAACAAAAATGAGAAAGAGAGAAGGAGAGGAAGAGTGCAAAGTGAGAAAGTCGATCACTGTTTATTACTATATATATGATAGTAAAGAAGATGACAAGATGAAAGAAGGAAAGTTGCATTCACCTTCATCTAGCTACCTCTCTATATATTATATATATCCTACGCCTTATTTTTGAGCCCAAGTACTTGTCCAAATGCTTACTGCCTCCAGCTATCCCATGCTTGGGAGCATACTGTCTATCTGCACGTTGCTTTGTATTCCCCCTTGGTTCGGCCTGCTGATCAACAATACTCTCCCTCTTCTCCTCCTCCGCTCCTTCCACACTCTCCTTCTAAATTCTGCACTATTTTTCTCCGTTCTTCTTGTTCAGCATGCTCTCTGTTGACTAGCTACCCAGACCACGTATAATTGAAATGAGTTTTTGATCTAATACGGAAGTTCATTGTAAGTCATTTTCATTTGTCTCATTGATTGATCTGGGTCATTAATATTTCCTCCTCCTTCATATTCTCAGAAAAGAGGACCCATTTCCCTCTATATAATCCTCACTTCTTCATTTGTTGTAATGTCTGTTCTCTATCTGCTCGTAATGGTATATTTGTCAAAGCCTCTTATTGGAGCATTCTCGGATAATGCGCATCTCCTTTTCATCTATGCTAAATTCATAGCCGTATATCTATTCTCCTGCTATTTAATGCTTTCTAGGCCATCCATCACCACCCTATCGTATGATTTATGTCTTTTCTTTACAAATAGGGTTTATCTGTTAACAGCTCTCCGTTACCTTTGCTTCATTTATCTCCACCAATATCTTCCGCTCTTATTACTCAAGTTTTTAACAGATCATCATCCCTTCTGTTCCACCACCAAGGACATTGCTGTCACGAGTCATCGTTCTTCTTTTCCTGAATGTCCTTCAACATTCATCGACATCGCCATCTCACCCCTATCATGTTCCATTGCAAGTACACCTATATATCCAAGTCCTTTCCTTCTCCAGAAAACACGACCTGCTGAGAACAGTGCTTGTTCTTAACCTGAAGTAATCAACTGAACACGGCCTTCCTCACCATCCTCTTTGGCTCCATGTTCCCCCTTTATGATTTGTTCCCTGTAGCCTTTCCTCACCAGCCATCTTCCTCCATCATCCGTCTTCTTCATCAGCTGATCTGATGGTGAGTGTTTCTTCGCAAGTTTGAGCAGGGTCATGGACTCTCTTCAGTCGTGTTTATAGTTAGTATCTCTCTCTAATGGCTCTGATCCTAGGTGCCTGAGAAAAACCAAAAACAAAAACAAAAAAATAAAAAAAATTAGAAAAAATTAAATGCCTCTACTCATATATTTATATCATAATTCAAAAATAAGTATTTTTCGCATGGAAGGGTGTGGTGGGGCTTGGAAGCCTTGCTTTCTGGAAAGCTTCTGACCTTAGGTGCCTATGAAACAACCACAAGATGCGCAGAGAAATCATTTGGAATCGCTTATATAAAATATATCTTTTTATGATATCTCAAATTTACTTCAAGTATCTGTAACAATAATGACTTTTCAAATTGCCATTCAGTCATCTCTAGAATGTATGACTTATACCTCGTGTGTGTACTTATTGTATAACCACTACTTATACTTCGGCTTCCTTAGGTGGACTAATTACGCGTTCAGAAGGGCTGAATGGGGCTGGGTATGGGTGGGCAGTTCTGGCCTATGAATATATATCGTATATCTATGTAAAATAAGTCACTTCTTTTTCTCAGTAAGAGCTTTACCATGTTAAAGGACTCCTCCGGCGATTTGCATTTATCAGAAAAACTTAGTAAAATTTAAAAGCACAACACTGAGAAAATTCATCAAAATCGGATCTTAAATAGCAAAGTTATAATATCTATTGAATTTATCTAGAAACAGGGTTTCATCTTCAAATTGGCAAACTGATGATGTCTCGTCCCCCTTACTCTTTATTTGTATGAAATACCAATTATCAAGATTTTCTGCCCCAAGGACACAAAAACAGGATATAATTCTTGTGGAATGTCAAGGTCACTAGTGCTTTTACCTATTTCATACTGAGAGATAGATTTTCTGTATACGCAATATATGAAAAATGAGAAAAAATAGATTCATATTAATAATATCACAAAAGTAGGGGACTGTGACATCATCATTTTGCTCATTTGAATATATATATTCAAATGAGACACTGAGACAATGCCAAGAACTGTACTTATAAATTCAATACTCTAAAAAAAAATGTATAACTTCTTTGTTTTTTTCATCCGATTTGATAAATTTTCTGTGGGGTTTGTTAAATTACTTACTTTACAAAACTTTTTAATTCAGGCCGAACTTCTCCTTTAACTTCAAACTTTAAACCGCATGGAGAATGATATGCTTACCTCTGAGAGTGGGGTCACAGCTGAGACCTAGTTTGGAACACTTTAGTGTAAGCAAAGCCAAGCTCCTCAGCATCAAACTCATGACTTTGAAAACACATATGCATAAAGAAAGAAAAAGAAAGAAGAAGATTTATCAATCTCATAATACAAAGTATTTACATTTCAGAAGAATGCTTGAGGAAAACATTGATAATAACAATAATATAATAATCAAACTTATCTTATAGCCTTTTCCATGGGATACAAAGCGCTGCACTGCTCCCTCAGGGAAATTCAAAATAATGATCAGGGGATGAAGGATACAGATATGTTTTTAATTAGATTTGAAGGAGGTAAGTGTCTTGCTATTTCTTAAAGATGAAGAGCCTATTCCAGAGACGAGGAGCAAGTGATAATTAATGAGGGGCTGGCATAACAATCAACCAGTAATATTATTTGTTCTCCCGTTTTTTCGTCTTTTTCTCAATCCGTCAATCATGTGCTTTGCTCTGGATACGTTTAAATTTGTGAAATTGTCTCATATATTTGATATGTTTGTGATACTGTGCCAAACCTCATGCCTGAAAACTGCCATGGTTTTGCAACACCCCGGACAAACGTCAACGATTCAATATTCCCGCCAATAAGTGTATAACCTGGCTGACACCCCAGCGTCCCAACGGCACCCACCAATCTGCAAGAATGTACACCGATCCAGGAGAACATTGGCTCGCCCAGCCAAAGGCCAGAGATGGAAAATGAGGTGGGATTCGAAACAGAATGAAGAAAAGAGGAAATCAACCTCTGAGCAATGTTCATTTACTCTACAACAAAATGGACTAACTTCAGGACCTAACGAGGTACATGTAGTGTTCATAGCAGCATTGATTGATTTCTAACTTCATTTTGCTTTCAATTGCTTACTTCAATCATTCTTCAAATACTAGCTTTGGGAAACGATAAAATGAAGAAACCTCAAAATCTCTCTTGAATCTAAATGTCAGACTTAACAATCTCCCTGGCTTGATGTTATCAACTCATAAAAAATAAAATAAACGCTAAAGAGTGAAGTTCAATCTGGATGTACAAAATTTACTTTAATCACTTTATTAAAAAAAACTCACGAATACACACTACATAAAGTACAAGCCGCGGCCACCAAGATAATAAATCAATAACAAGCAATAATGGCTGATGCTACGATACATAAAAATGCGGGCAAGGGAACCAGGTTGTTAATAGCAGAATATACCTTCTCTTGGTCTTGTATGGACTCAGCTGGAGGCTCCTCCTCTTCCTCATCTTATCACCCGTAACCATGGTAACTGCTGTAGATGGTGTATCTCTGTTTCCCTCTACATCAGTGAAAGTACCTGGATTGATAGAACAGAATGTGATATCATCATGTTTTCTTTTAACCCTTGTATACTGAGAACTCTTTACAAAGCCGAATGAAGCGTGATTGTCAAGCATGCTTGCAAGAACTCTTTGTCATTAAAGGGGAAACAAAGACAGGTTTAAATAGATCAATGTCAGATTAATTAAATATATATAAGTCTTTAAATGTTTATGTAATCATGAGTGAAATTAAACTGTCAACACAGGGGAGTTCTATGTTCTTCAGCCACATATCATGCAGGCTATATAACAACGGGTTAAATTAACCGTTTTGTAATAAGACACTAAATTATTGTAAAAGTACTCTAAACAATATGTTTATTGATTAACATTGCATATCAGATATATTAAACAGTATAAGAAATGCATGGTGCAATTTATATTGTACTGTATTTGTGCTACATAATGTAATTAGATTAAACAATGGCGCAGACAATCCTCAGCCTGAAGCGTCTGGATAAGGCTTGAAGTAAGTCCAGTTGGATAGTTTCTACTCTTCAAGATATTTTGATTTACCTGGATGATTGAGAACATTAACCCTAATCACACTGGGGGGGGGGGCCATCATGGCCCCCCCTCGACATTTTCCGCGACCACTCCGCCGCACGAAAATTTTCTGATCGCCGCCGCTTTGCTGACTTTTTACTTTACTCTTGCCTTCATCTTTTAAACCATTTTCGCCAAATCATCGGTTGTGACCATTACGCGCTGCACGATTTTCAAAATATCCGTCAGACCGAAAATGGCTCAAAACGTGATTTGTGTACAAAATCAATGCAAATTGATGTTTCTCACCTAATTCATAAAATATGATTATTTTCACTTTCATTGCTGAAATCAATTTATTTTAGCATATATATGCTTAAAAATGTTCTTAAATGATTTTTGCGTAAAAAAAGGGAAAAACAAAAGGTCGAAAAAACAAAAGAAATACATAAGAAATTAATTTTGAAACGAGAATTTTTTTTCTAGTACAATTGTTAGAATGCTATACGAGATAATAAATACACAAAATAGCATGCTAGGAGCTTTATTTTTTCAATTAGAGCAAAAAGATTATATCATGCATAAATTAGCATAATAAATCATATAAAAAAAATTCATATTATTTTGGAAAATTAATACAGCGCAGTCTTGTAGATTACATGGCTCCACTACATCATGCAAATTTTCGGGTAGCTCATCGGGGCAGTCGCGCGGAGATGGCTGCGGCCAAAGTCTTAGGGGGGGGCCATCATGGCCCCCCCCCCCCCAGTCCTGACAGCTACCCAAAACACCCATCTGATTAGGTGTATAAATTACAGTAAATATTAATTTGTTTCTGTTACCATTACTGCTCCCACTGGAATTAGTCCTGCTCTGTTTGGAGTTCTGTTTCCTTTTCTTATCCTCCACCTTTCACTGCGAAAGAAAACAAAAAAGACAAATCAGATGACGTTCCAAAGGTTCACGGTATGCATGCTAACTCAGAATCAAATTTCTATAAATATTCTAAAATCGATCTAAAAAGAATTTTGGGTCAGCATTTATTCAACTTTTGAGCCTGTGCATGCGATCTAACCTGCATGCATCCAAGCAATGGGTAGGACATGGCCACTTACATGGACAAATTCAGTGTGATTTTGTTGCTCAAGACTGGCTTGTGTAAAAACTCGGACAACAATAAACATATCGGTAAATGTCACACTTTGGTACTCTAAATAATAATCAATGGCCGTATTCTCGAAGGGTGACTAAAGTCAGTAGGCTCTGCTAAACATGTAAACTATTGGACCTTGCTATTGTCTGGAACAATAGGTGAGAGTATTAGTAGCCTCACTAACTTTAGTCACCCTTCTCGAGAATACCCGGCCATATCTCTAGCATACCTCTCTCCTTCAGCTTTGCCAAACCCAGACGGTGATCCCATTTGCCTCATCAGATCCACTCTCCTCTCTTCCTGGACTTCTGTCTTATCTCTGCTCCAAGTGTGACCGGATCCAGCTTCAACCTCATAGTGTGGTTGCGCGTCCTCCTCATTGCTATTTCCTCTGTCTCCTTTCAGTTCTTCTTCATTAGGTATATCCTCTGATGTACTCCGATGGGATTTTGCTCAGGCAAAAACTGTTGAGAAAACTGCTTTCTGAATATCTGTCGTTAGAACTGTCTCTGGCTTGTGTTCAGTGATTGTTGGAATAGATTTGACATCATCAGTATCCCCTTGTCCACATGCTTGGTTTCCAACAATATCAGTCCGTTCTGGTGTTGGTCTTCTTGCTTTACATCTGTCTGCTGTTTATGTCATTTCCTGCACAGCAAGGTACCTAGATGCATCTTGGGTTGGTGCGGAAAAGGCTTCATCCATAGGCAAATCGCTTGCAATGCAGCAATTGTCAGACATTGGGTCCCTTGGAATACTGTTGCTTTCAATGGTTTCACTACTCAAAATAACTCATCTTTAATACGTTCCTTGATGAGCATCGTCTCCAACTACATGTCTAGCAGGTCGGTAGTGACATCATCCACTTCATTGTCTAAACCTCTGTCATCTTTAATCCATCTTCTCGAAGAACATCCTCACTTGCTGCAACCGCTCACCCTCTCCTTGAAGACGTTTTGCCAGGAGTGAACCATTGATGATAATACCAGTATGTCTCATCGGAGTGTTCTCCCATTCCTCTACCGATTCTGGAGTCCATTTAGATTTCAGAACTAGTCAATCTGTGCTTCCTCTTTGCCAACATTAGAATCTTGTTCCTCGACATCCTTATCAGGAAGATTTCCAGACTCTATAAACTTATCAGAAAGATTTCCAGACTCTCCATTTTGTCGGACTGGGGATGTTTGGTCAAAGTTTGAGGGCTAGTAATAATTGCATTGCCAGTATCGTTATTGTCTCTACGCGGCAAGTTGCTCTATCTTTTGCTCGATGAGGAATGATTAGTGCAGTGGTTTCAGTGATAAACAATGATTGGCATCTTCCACGAAATCAGAAGTGAATCGACCCACCATTTTGCAGAACATTCACTTCATTGTCCGTCCCTCCTTCCCTTCTTCACGTAATAAACTGCTTATTTCATTAGTTCCCCTCACGATAATTACTGGGATTTCCCATTTTTTCTGAGAGTGCAGCTGCTTCTGACATAATTTCCTTGTCCTGGAAGCTTTCAAGTTAATGTCAAGGTCATAGTTTAGCAGGTGTTCTCGTCAACAGAAGTAGCCCAGAAACGTTTTCCTCTTGGCCTTGTGGTCCGCTTCCACCATCTCTGATTAACAACTCCCCGGAGTCTCTCCCATCTTCTGCAAGCAAACACTCCTCCTGTGTAGATTTGGAACAGTCTTCCTCTTTCCCCAAACTCTGGATGTAGCTCTAGCCACCCCTGCCAGTACAAGACCATGTCCAAACTTCTCCCAGGTACTGCTCCCATGATAGTAACATCGTCAGACCCAGCAAGTTCATTGCTAATACTCTTCTCCATGTGCTTCCTCTATAAACCCGTTACCTCAGTTTGCCCTCCTTAGGATCTGCAGTTAGGCTGATGTGCGATTGTAGTCTGCTACATTCCCGTTGTGTATGTTGGAGGGCCATCATTCTGCTGATCTTGGATCTTCTGCTGTCATGCTGTTCTTTCCCTTTCTCTTTCTTCCCCTTGTTTGTTTGATCTGAGCTTGAACGTGCCATCTTCCTGTCAAATGGGGGGGGGAAAAAAAGATTGTATGACATCAGAATTATGAGGAAAAGCCAAATAATTTCAGCTTTTAGTACTTTCTTTTTTCTGTCTTTTTTGGGTGGGGGGGAGGGGGGAAGGTTGGGGTATTTTTTTTCAGCAGTTCTCTTATTTTGCTATTTTTTATTATTCTCACAAGTGAGTATCCCCTAAAGACGGTTGTAGGGGGGAAAAAAAATAAAATGTATTGCATAACTAGCAATAGCGACTAGCAATAGCAACATAACTCAAAAAATAACACATGGTCAAAGCTCCAAAAAAATAGCCCAAACAGCAATAAATCCAACCTGTACCAAGAACTATCCATGTTCTAAATTTTGTTAATACATACGTGTCATCGTTATAAGCAGAGAAAAATGTCTGTTACTTGTGCTTTGAAACTGTGATTTACCGCTTACAAAAATCTACCAGCTAACCCTAATCAGACTGGGGGGGGCCATCATGGCCCCCCCTCGACATTTTCCGCGACCACTCCGCCGCACGAAATTTTCTGATCGCTGCCGCTTCTGACTTTTTACTTTCAAGTCTCGCGCATCTTTTGAAACCATTTTCGCAAAAATCGGTCTACCGTTACGACGCTGCACGATTTTCAAAAATATCCGTCAGACCGAAAATGCTCAAAAACGTGATTTTGTGTACAAAAATGTCATCAAATGGAGTTTCTCACCTAATTCATAAAAGATATGATTATTATAACTTCTTATTGGCTGAAATCAATTTATTTAGCATATTTATGCTTAAAAATTAAATGGTTTCTTAAATGATTTTTGCGTAAAAAAAGAAAAACAAAAGGTCGAAAAAAACAAAGAAATACATAAGAAATTCATAAAACAATAAAATACATAAAAATAAATTTTGAAACGAGTATTTTTTCGAGTACAATTTGTTAGGAATGCTATAAGGAATTAATAATACACAAAAATTAGCCATTCTAGAGCTTTATTTTTTCAATTAGAGCAAAAAGTATGATTTCATGCATAAATTAAGCATATATTAATTTCATATAAAATAAAATCATATTATTTTTGGAAAAAATTAAAACAGCGCAGTCTTGTAGATTACATGGCTTCACGTACCATCGTGCAAATTTTTGGCCCGGTCGCCGTGATCGGCGGCCGAGATCTTAGGGGGGGGCCACATGCCCCCCCCCAGTCTTGACACGACCAAAACACCCCAGTCTGATTAGGGTTAACTCTTATGCGCCACTTGACAAAACCGGCCTGTGCACACATTATTTCAGAGACACGCAATTAAGGCAATCTTTATAGAGTGTGCTGAATTCACTTGCTATAACTTTTTACTGCTTGAACCTAACAAAAAAATTGTGTAGCCAAAGTTGTAGAGTATAATAATTTCCGTTTTGATGATTGCCACATCGTGGCATTATTTATTATAATTTTATTTAATAATCATAAATATATATTGTTAATTTGTTATAATAATCCTAAATATATATTGTTAATTTGTTATATTTATGACAACTTTAATTCCTCCAAAATGTCTTATTACCAATGAAGACATACTTCCAACCAAATGCCATAGCTAAGGTGAACTTTTAAGCTTTCTTTTGGTATCATCTATTCTCATATAATAACAATAAAATACTAGGGTTACATGTCATTATATATTTTTTAAGTTCAAAGGAGAAGGAAGATCAAAGTGTGCCTCTCAGCCACTCTGACAAAGGGTAATCCCTCCATTGAATCCCCTAGCCCTACCCTCTAGCACTCTTGACAATGGGTAATCTCGCCCATAGAATCTTCCTCCCTGGTCATCTACCCTTGACAGAGGGGATGATCTCCTCATTAAAACTACACTGTCCTGTCATTGTCGATTCCGGCTTAGCAGGAAGTGAAAGGAATATCAGACGGATCTCTTCTTCTTTTGTTGCCATAAATCAGCCATTTGAAATGAAGAACTTTATTGATTTTTTTTCCAGGGTATGTATGCAAGTACAGTTTACTGTAATGCCAAATGTACACAAGCATATGAGACTTATAACAAGAGCAAAAAAAAAAATACATAAAACAAAAATAAAAACAAAACCCAAAAACGATAAATACGCGTTATTTCAAATTTAACAGTATGACAAAAATGTATTATCCGAAAGCGTGACTTGTATGCAATGCAAACAATACAGAGCGTGAATAATTGCTGCCCGCTACGAGTGGTAATTATGTAATATCTAATTGACTTGTGTACTATGTGCAAAATTGCCTGTCACGGCACCCCTACGTACGTGCAATTCTGCGCTCATGGCACAGCAAAGAGTTAATATTAGTGGACAGGATTGAAACACATTAAAACCACAACAAAGATATCCTTCATATACCCTTCTACATTGCTCTCAGATGACATTTGAGTAATAAATCTTTGCTTTACCTCCTCATCAAATCTTTGGTGATCTGACAAGCTGAGGGGAGTCCGCATGTCCTTCATGACCTCTCTTGACCTTTGAACTCTCCAGTAAAGGTCACGACTGCTGAATGTGATGGTCTGATCTCAGTACGCCATAGCTATCATCAGAAGCCTCGCCAGTGACAGTTGAATTGGGATTGGTCAATTCAGGAAGGGAACCAGACTGTGATCGTCCTTTTCCCTGTCATCCACCACGGCTTCGTGTTCCCTGGTCGTAGTCGTCATCGTTACATTGCTCTTCAGGCTTTCCATACAGACCCCATCGGTATAATTCGACCATCACTGCAAGTAGAAGAAAAAGGTAACAAAATCTAATCTTGGGTGAATAGTCCACATGCTGACTGTGGTTTTGACGTCACAAATTTAAAGACCTTTGTGTTAAAACCAAGTGTTGGGGAAACCAGACATATTCATTTTTTTAAATCAAAAGGGCATCTTAGTTTTTCACTAAATGTGAATAAGTTTTTTTTTACACTTGCCTATTTATACTTTACTCTGCGAAAGGCTCTAGAGCAGCGGACTTGTATACTGATGAACGACTCAGGAGTATAGTAGTATCCATCTGTCCTTCTTCTCTGGTGCTCAGTCTCGTTATCGCTGTTCATCGATCACATGACCATTGTCCTCTCCAGACTGTTTCGCAACCTCATCTCTCTCCAACCCAGAATCATTTACAACGTCTGCCTTTTTCAATCCAGACTGTTGAACAACCTCATCTCTCTCCAATCCACACTGGTTCCCAACCTCGGTCTCTCCAACCCAGAATCATTTATAACATCCCTTTCTTCAATCCAGATTGGCTCCCGCCTCATCTCTCTCAGCCCTGAATCTTACAAGTCCTCTGCTTCGACTGTGGACTTGGCGAGGACATCTCCTGTTTCTCTAAAAGATTGGTTCAAACCTTATCAGTTTCCAAACCAGACTGGCTGACAACTCTTCCTTTCCTCGCCTTTTATACCTCAAGATCTACACACTGAGCCTCTGGTGGTTCTCCTGCTTGTTATGAGATTTCAAACACAAATAATTAAGAATAAAGTGATATATAAAATTGAAAAGAAGAAAAGCTAAAAGCTAAGATAAGTGAAATGAGCTCGAAACTTAGAAACAAAAGCTGAACCCTCACCACCCCTGTGGATGCTTAAAAACAACTAAACAAATTTTCTGGTATTTCTGTTTCGTTTTATCTTCAAATATACTAACAAAGCATTGAGAAAATTTGGACACCAAGAAAATGTTAAGGTCACTAGCTTCCAGATAACCTTTATTTGAGAATATTAGCCGACCAAAAACATATAAACTGTCCTCGTAAATGACAACTTACTGTAAACTGGTAGAAATATGAATACGATGTTAGTTTTAAACAACACCGTAGTGACTCTCTTCAACCTTAACCCTAAAAAGACGTGGGCTATTTTGACACACGTAAAGACTGGGGGGGGGGGGCTCATTTCAGCCCCCCCAAGATCTTGGCCGTTGAGCGCCGCGATGCGGCCGAAAATTGGCACGCGCGTTACCCACGGCATCCTCTCCAAACCGAAGAGTCATTTCTCCGAAAAATTTCTTCACTAATTAATTATGCTAATTATGCATAAAATCTAAATTTGCTCTAATTAATAAAAATAAGCTCTAAAGTGCTAATTTGGTTTACAGGCTCTTTGTAGGCTTCTGTGGAATGGGTTTTAAAAAGAAATCTGTATCAAGATTTTTTTCTTATGTATTCTATTGTTTTAAAATTTCTTATGTATTTCTTGTTTTTGGACTTTTTGTTTTTTATTGTTTTTTTCGATGAAATCATTGGTGACACTATTTTAATCATAAACAACCTTACATTAATTGATTTTAATCAGGTTAAAGAGAAAATAATGATACATTATTGAATTTTGGCTGAAAACACAATTTGTATTGATTTGTACACAAAATCACGTATTTGAGCTACTTTGGGTCTGACGCACGTTTACAAAATGTTACTAATTTCGGAACCGCGTACCCGGGCATCGCAAATTTGGTCTCAAAAGTTGCGCGAGACTTGAAAGAAAATAGTCATGAAGTCTCGCCCATTTTTTTTTCCGCGTTGCAAAGTTATCGGCGAAAAATGTCGAGGGGGGGCTGAATGAGCCCCCCCCCAGCTTTTAGGGTTAATACTGGTTGGCTTTTGGACTCCACATCGCTTTTTCTTTCTTTCAATACCTTTCCATCTACCTTTTGCTACACAGTTGTATATTAGGGCGTATTTTCTCCTTTGTTACTGGAGGGATGGTGAATCGATCATCCTGCCCCCCCCCCCACTCCCACCCTAATAACACATGAAGAAAAGAAATTAATGTGTGCCAGTTTTGCTGACATCAATAAAAAAATATAAGGTCACATTGAGCACAGACCTTTACTTGGTGTTGGGTTTGGAGTCTCTTCCATCGAGCCATCTTCCTCCCTCTCTCCAGTTATTCTTATTTCTTGACACCTGTATGATCATCTCAATCTCTGCTTGCACAGTATGCATAGGCCATCTAAGGACCGGATCTCAGGACTCTATGACTGGACAACAATCAAACATTAAAATAACTGACTTATTGGGTGAAGAACAGATCTATTTCACCTTAAGCCAAGATTAGGATAGGGAAATAAATTTAAAAATAGAAAAAAAAAATGAAAGGAACATCCAACATCCAGTCGCTGACCTTCTGATTAAGGCATCTCTCTTTTAGCTTCTCTCATGTGTGTGCGCGCAACTGTTGTAGCAAATCAGTGCCAGAGAGATGGAGTGGAAGACAAAAAAAAACAAAAAACAGAAGTGCAAGTGCATGGACTGGTGTGGTGAGTCTAGACAGAAGGATGCCCTCACCAACAACGCTTCGCTATCCTGGTGGACCAGAAGCTGAAACCGAAGGCTAAGACCTATACCCTGGACACCTTTCCAACTCAAGCTTAAGTAAGACCAGCTGTCGTCTTCAGAGGGCAGCTTTCATGCCAAGTGTATCCGACGCAAGCCAGACTCTCAAGATCGCATGGCATCTGACGACATTTGTCGCCTGTGCCATCAGAGCGGGAAGACGTTGAGCACCTTGTCGCAACATGCCCGCGCTTTTATCATACGGGAAGACCTAATTCGACATATCAGAGACAGACAACACACCACAGCACCTGTATAGTATTCCAATCAACCCCGAGTTGTTTAGGAGTGGTGTCTTGTTTCTCCCTCCTGAATCAATGAACAACAGCACAAAAGCTCACTACATAGATCTACTCTTTTGCTCTACTTTATAGGCAACCTACACACAACCTGTCTCAGTCTACCCTAAACACTTATGCATGGTCAATTCATAATTGACCTTGCACTGGAAGTACCTTATTGCAGCAGTTTACTTCCAATGGAAAGTCAATGCAGAAAAGTGTCTTGAGCACCTTCAGCCAAGTCAAGTGGCATATCCAAAAAGGGTCTAAAAATTCTACTAAAACAAAATTATAAATATCTAAATGGAAGATTATATTGCAGTGAACTATAGATTATGTTAATTGATTTTGAGGTAGGTTTTAAGCACTCATATGTACGAGATCAATATAACAGAAGTATATTGACCTCGTATTGAATAAGTACTTTTCGTTGTAGGAAAAAATGTAGACCCAGATATTAGGATATAGTTAAGGATATATGATAAGAGAGTACAACAATAATGCTAATTAATATATATTTTCTTAAAGTAAACATAAGTATTTGTGATTTAAGTTATGAAAGATAAGAAAAATAAAGAGAAACTCACCGCTGGTCCTGGTGCGTGTCACGTACGTAGTAAAAGCGCCTCCAATGCATGTACTGTGTGCAGCTATGGCGCTATTGTTAAGATCGTCGCAAATCAACTTCACCCTGAGAAAATCGGCATTTTTTAAAAAACAAACTTGACCACACCGTAATTACTTTATGTCGTTGCGCTGACCCACATGATATAATCGTACTTACTGAATCCATCACTGGTAGAAAAACTGAAATAAGTACAATTGTTGACATTTTCTAGTTGAAGCAAGAACAGTAAAGGGAATTTTCTTGGAAATACATCTATGACGTCTGGTTTGAAACTGTCAGTGCTTGTTTAAGTCCTTATTTTTCTTGTCCTTAATTTTTTTTTCCTCTTTCGTTATTCTTTTCCTTGTCGTTTCCATAGTCATCTCTTTTATTGTTGTTGTCTTTTCGTCTTTTCATTTATTTATTTATTCTTTTATTATATAATATTTTTTGCGCCCCGCTAAATTTGCCGCCCGGGGCACACGCCCCTTCACCCTCCTCTAACGCTAGATAGTCACTCCTGGCAGAGCGTTGCAGCTCAGAATATCATTATAATATATTATATCATTATATATCAAAGAAAATACAAATACAAAATTGATCTTTAAAAGGAAAAAAGAAAAAAGGGAAGATCATGTAAAGAAGCACTTGGATCTACCCCTATAGATGTTATATGTACTGCGTTCTTGAGGCCGAAGCGGATTTTTTTTTTTTTTTTTTACAACCCCCCCCCCCCCCCCACTTATCACGCGGCTATATTAAACGTGGACAAAAAATCTGATGGTAGCTTTTTTTTGATCGCCAGGCGTGATGTCAAAAAAATTTGAGTGCCTTTTTGTCCACTTTTGCAGATTATCGACCACCCGTAAAAATCTAGTTAGGGCCTGCTATGTGCAAACATTAACAGGTTATTACAAAAAATCTAAATATTAAATCTCTCAGCTTTAAGAGAAAAATAAGTCAAGCTCAAATGAGTTTTAATGGATCGGGTAGTGAGCTGGCCTATCACCGGAAGTAATCTACTCGACTTACTCCAGCGAATTACCGCCAAGGCCCTGTATTGTATATAGGCCTTGAAGTACACCGCACAGCGCCCTCATAAGACGTAAGTTATATGAGTGCAGTGCATGCAGTTCATTGCATTCGTCGCTACAAAAACCGGAATTCATTCGTTCTATCCAACTTTAAACCTTTCTGATGACGATCGAGTGGAGACAGACCCCGCAAAAAGGTTATAGGCGAACAAGGAAGGAAAATTGGTAGTAAAATATACATTTGTGATGTGAAAATATTAATATAAAAATGTAGTTATGCACGCGTATACTATAAACAGTCATGTATTTGATAGTAGTCCCACGTACATGACGTAGCACTTGGTGCTGCTAGCGTGGTTTAAGCTGGTTCGCTAATCATTATTGAGAAGTTTCCTCAGAACCAAGAGGGCGACAGACAGCCATTTTTCAGATACCTGAACTGTTGGTTTGCAGCGTGTATTGTGCGAGTCTACCAAAACAATAGTGATTAATCCGTACATCAAAACTACTACCCACTCATATGTACGAGGGCAATATACATAGTATATTGACCTCGTATTGAATAAGTACTTTTCGTTGTAGAAAAAAATGTAGACCCAGATATTAGGATATAGTTAAGGATATATGATAAGAGGATACAACAATAATGATAATTAATATATATTTTCTTAAAGTAAACATAAGTATTTGTGATTTAAGTTATGAAAGATAGAAAAATAAAAGGAAACTCACGCTGTCGTGTGCGTCTCACGTATGTTAACAGCGCCTCCAATGCTATGGCAAGTGCATACTTAAGTGCAGCTATGGCGCTATTGTGAAGAGTCGTCGCAAATCAACTTCACCCTGAGAAAAATCGGCATTTTTTAAAAACAAACTCGGACCACACCGTAATTACATTCGATGCCCTGTGCGCTGACCCACATGATATAATCGTACTTACTGAATCCATCACTGGGTAGAAAAACTGAAGACTAGTACAATTGTTGACATTGTTCTAGTTGAAGCGGGAAGAACAGTAAAGGGAATTTTCTTGGAAATACATCTAACTGTTATGACGTCTGGTTTTGAACTGTCAGTCTTTTTAAGTCCTTATTTTTCTTGTCCTTAATTTTTCTTTTTCCTCTTTCGTATTCTTTTCTTGTCGTTTCCCATAGTCATCTTCTTTTTATTGTTTGTCTTTTTCGTCTTTTCATTTTATTTATTGTATTCTTTTATTATATAATATTTTTTTGCGCCCCTAAATTGCCGCCGCGGCACACCACCTTCACCTCCACTAACGTTAGATAGTCACTCCTGACAGAAGCGTTGCAGCTCTTCAGAATATCATTATATAATATATATCAAAAATACAAAATACAAAATTGATTTTAAAAAGGAAAAAAAAGGGAGATCATGTAAAAGAAGACTGAGCCTACCCCTATAGCTGTTATATGGTACTCCTCTGAGGCCGAAGGCGGATTTTTTTTTTTTTACACCCCCCCCCCCCACTTATCACGCGGCCATATTAAACGTGGAAAAAAAATCTTGATGTAGGCCTACTTTTTTTGATCGCCATGCGTGATGTCAAAACTAGATGAATCCTCGACCGCAGTCGACGCGTCGAAATTTATGCCTCCGTCATTGCCAGATCAGAAATATTATGGAACATTCATCTGTTCTATTTTTATGTACATGTATACAAATATGTTTTTTGACCTTGACCTTTGACCTTGAAAAAGTCTCAATCTAAATCAGACATGCTACTCAAGTATGCACACATATGTACTAGAAGAAGTTGATCCATGAAACAGTTCTTGGGTTATCATGAGATAAGCTATTTTCACATATTTATTGACCTCTGTGACCTTTACATTAACCTCGTGACCCCAAATCTTATCAGATAATTGTCACCCCAGTATGCATACATTTACCAAGTATGAAGATGATTAAAGTCACGGTTCTTGGTATTTGTGAGAATCAAGCTATTTTCACCTATTTATTGACCTCTGTGACACTTGACCTCATGACTCCAAAATCTTATCAGATCATTGTACCCGTGTGCACACATTTACCAAGTATGAATATGATTAGTGAAAACGGGTTCTTGAGTTATTGTTGGGAACGAAACTATTTTCACCTATTTCTTGGCACTCTGTGACTTTGACCTTTGACCTCATGACCCCAAATCTATTCAGATCATTGTCACCTCAGTATGCACACATGTACCAAGTATAACATGATCAGTGAAACAGTTCTTGAGTTATTGTGAGAACGAGCTATTTCACCTATTTATTGACCTCTGTGACCTTTGACATTTAACCTTGTGACCCCAAAATCTTATCAGATAATTGTCACCCAGTATGCATACATTTACCAAGTATGAAGATGATTAAAGTCACACGATTCTTGAGTTATATTGTTGAGAATCAAGCTAGTTCTCACCTTATTTATTGACCTCTGTGACTTTGACCTTTGACCTCATGACCCCCAAATCTTATCAGATCATTGTTACCCCAGTGTGCACACATTTACCAAGTATGAAGATGATTAGTGAAACAGTTCTTGAGTTATTGTGGGAACGAGCTATTTTCACCTTATTCGCGCTTTTACTACGTACGTGACACGCACCAGGACCAGCGGTGAGTTTCTCTTTATTTTTCTATCTTTCATAACTTAAATCACAAATACTTATGTTTACTTTAAGAAAATATATATTAATTAGCATTATTGTTGTATCCTCTTATCATATATCCTTAACTATATCCTAATATCTGGGTCTACATTTTTTCCTACAACGAAAAGTACCTTATTCAATACGAGGTCAATATACTTCTGTTATATTGATCTCGTACATATGAGTGCTTAAAACCTACCTCAAAATCAATTAACATAATCTATAGTCTCACTGCAATATAATTCTTCCATTTAGATATTTATAATTTTGTTTAGTAGAATTTTTAGACCCTTTTTGGATATGCCACCTTGACTTGGCTGAAGGTGCTCAAGACACTTTTCTGCATTGACTTTCCATTGGAAGTAAACTGCTGCAATAAGGTACTTCCCAGTGCAAGGTCAATTATGAATTGACCATGCATAAGTGTTAGTGGGTAGACTGAGACAGGTTGTGTGTAGGTTGCCTATAAAGTAGAGCAAAAGAGTAGATCTATGTAGTTGAGCTTTTGTGCTGTTGTTCATTGATTCAGGAGGGAGAAACAAGACACACTCCTCAAACAACTCGGGGGTTGATTGGAAATACTATACCAGGTGCTTGGTGTTGTTGTTGTCTCTGATATGTCGAATTAGGTCTTCCCGTACTGATAAAAGCGCAGGGCATGTTGCGACAAGGTGCTCAACGTCTTCCCGCTCTGATGGCACAGGCGACAAATGTCGTCAGATGCCATGCCGATCTTGGAGAGTCTGGCTTGCGTCGGATACACTTGGCATGAAAGCTGCCCTCTGAAGACGACAGCTGGTCTTACTTAAGCTTGAGTTGGATAGGTGTCCAGGGTATAGGTCTTTAGCCTTCGGTTTCAGCCTTCTGGTCCACCAGGATAGCGAAGCGTTGTTGGTGAGGGCATCCTTCTGTCTAGACTCACCACACCAGTCCATGCACTTGCACTTCTGTTTTTTTTGTTTTTTTTTGTCTTCCACTCCCATCTCTCTGGCACTGACTTTGTACACAGTTAGCGCGCACACACATGAGAGAAGCTAAAAGAGAGATGCCTTAATCCAAGAAGGTCCAGCGACTGGATGTTTGGATGTTCCTTTCATTTTTTTTTTCTATTTTTAAATTTATTTCCCTATCCTAATCTTGGCTTAAGGTGAAATAGATCTGTTCTTCACCCAATAAGTCAGTTATTTTTAATGTTTGATTGTTGTCCAGTCATAGAGTCCTGAGATCCGGTCCTTAGATGGCCTATGCATACTGTGCAGCAGAGATTGAGATGATCATACAGGTGTCAAGAAATAAGAATAACTGGAGAGAGGGAGGAAGATGGCTCGATGGAAGAGACCTCCAAACCCAACACCAAGTAAAGGTCTGTGCTCAATGTGACCTTATATTTTTTTATTGATGTCAGCAAAACTGGCACACATTAATTTCTTTTCTTCATGTGTTACTTAGGGTGGGAGTGGGGGGGGGGGGGGGGGGGGCAGGATGATCGATTCACCATCCCTCCAGTAACAAAGGAGAAAATACGCCCTAATATACAACTGTGTAGCAAAAGGTAGATGGAAAGGTATTGGAAAGAAAGAAAAAGCGATGTGGAGTCCAAAAGCCAAACCAAGTATTAACCCTAAAAAGACTGGGGGGGGGGGCTCATTCAGCCCCCCCCCTCGACATTTTTCGCGATAACTTTGCAACGCGGAAAAAAAAATGGGCGAGACTTCATGACTATTTTCTTTCAAGTCTCGCGCAACTTTTGAGACCAAATTTGCGATGCCCGGGTACGCGGTTCCGAAATTACGTAACATTTTGTAACCGTGCGTCAGACCCAAAGTAGCTCAAATACGTGATTTTGTGTACAAATCCAATACAAATTGTGTTTTCAGCCAAAATTCATAAATGTATCATTATTTTCTCTTTAACTGATTAAAATCAATTAATGTAAGGTTGTTTATGATTAAAATAGTGTCACCAATGATTTCCATCGAAAAAACAATAAAAAACAAAAAGTCCAAAAACAAAGAAATACATAAGAAATTTTAAAAACAATAGAATACATAAGAAAAAAATCTTGATACAGATTTCTTTTTAAAACCCATTTCACCAGAAGCCTACAAAGAGCCTGTAAACCAAAAATTAGCACTTTTAGAGCTTTATTTTATTAATTAGAGCAAATCTTAGATTTTATGCATAAATTAGCATAATTAATTAGTGAAGAAATTTTTCGGAGAATATGACTCTTCGGTTTGGAGAGGATGCCGTGGGTAACGCGCGTGCCAATTTTCGGCCGACTCGCGCGCTCAACGGCCAAGATCTTAGGGGGGGCTGAATGAGCCCCCCCCCCCCCCAGTCTTTACGTGTGTCAAAATAGCCCAGTCTTTTTAGGGTTAAAGGTTGAAGAGAGTCACTACGGTGTTAGTTTAAAACTAACATCGTAATTCATATTTCTACCAGTTACCAGTAAGTTGTCATTTACGAGGACAGTTTATATGTTTTTGGTCGGTACATATTCCTCAAATAAAGGTTAGTCTGGAAGCTAGTGACTTTACATTTTCTTTGTGGTCCAATTTCTTCAATGGCTTTTAGTATATTGAAGATAAAACGAAACAGAAATACCGAAAAATTTGTTTAGTTGTTTTTAAGCATCCACAGGGGTGTGAGGGTTCAGCTTTTGTTTCTAAGTTTCGAGCTCATTTTCACTTTATCTTAGCTTTTAGCTTTTCTTCTTTTCAATTTTATATATCACTTTATTCTTAATTATTTGTGTTTGAATCTCATAACAGCATGGAGAACCACCAGAGGGCTCAGGTGTAGATCTTGAGGTAAAAGGCGAGGAAGAAGAGGTTGTCAGCCAGTCTGGTTTGGAAACTGATAAGGTTTGGAACCAATCTTTAGAGAAAGCAGGAGATGTCCTCCCCAAGTCCACAGTCGAAGCAGAGGACCTTGTAAACGATTCAGGGCTTGAGAGAGATGAGGCCGGGAGCCAATCTGGATTGAAGAAAGGGGATGTTATAAATGATTCTGGGTTGGAGAGACCCGAGGTTGGGAACCAGTGTGGATTGGAGAGAGATGAGGTTGTCAACCAGTCTGGATTGAAAAAGGCAGACGTTGTAAATGATTCTGGGTTGGAGAGAGATGAGGTTGCGAACCAGTCTGGAGAGGACAATGGTCATGTGATCGATGAACAGGATAACGAGACTGGGAGCCCAGAGAAGAAGGCATCAGATGGATACTACTATACTCCTGAGTCGTTCATCAGTATACAAGTCCGCTGCTCTAGAGCTTTCGCAGAGTAAGTATAAATAGCAAAGTGTAAAAAAAAAAACTTTATTCACATTTAGTGAAAAACTAAGATGCCCTTTTTGATTTAAAAAAATGAATATGTCTGGTTTCCCCAACACTTGGTTTTAACACAAAAGGTCTTTAAATTTGTGACGTCAAAACCACAGTCAGCATGTGGATATTCACCCAAGATTAGATTTTGTTACCTTTTCTTCTACTTGCAGTGATGGTGAATTATACCGATGGGGTCTGTATGGAAAGCCTGAAGAGCAATGTAACGATGACGACTACGACCAGGACAACGAAGCCGTGGTGGATGACAGGGAAAAGGACCGATCACAGTCTGGTTCCCTTCCTGAATTGACCAATCCCAATTCAACTGTCACTGGCGAGGCTTCTGATGATAGCTATGGCGTAACTGAGATCAGACCATACCATTCAGCAGTCGTGACCTTTACTGGAGAGTTCAAAGGTCAAGAAGAGGTCATGAAGGACATGGGACTTCCCCTCAGCTTTGTCAGATCACCAAGAGATTGTGATGAGGAGGTAAAGCAAAGATTTATTACTCAAAATGTCATCTGAGAGCAATGTAGAAGGGTATTGAAGGTACTTTGTTGTGGGTTTTAATGTGTTTCAATCCTGTCCCACTAATATTAACTCTTTGTGTGCCATGAGCGCAGAATTGCACGTACGTAGGGGTGCCGTGAGCGCAATTTTGCACAATAGTACACAAGTCAATTAGATATTCATATTACCACTCGTAGCGGGCAGCAATTATTCACGCTCTGTATTGTTTGCATTGCATACAAGTCACGCTTTCGGATAAACTACTTTTTGTCATACTGTTAAATTTGAAATAACAGCGTATTTATCGTTTTTGGTTTTGTTTTTATTTTTGTTTTTATGTATTTTTTTTTTTGCTCTTGTTATAAGTCCTCATATGCTTGTGTACATTTGGCATTACAGTAAACTGTACTTGCATACATACACTGGGAAAAAAATCAATAAAGTTCTTCATTTCAAAGGCTGATTTATGGCAACAAAAGAAGAAGGAGATCCCTCTGATATTCCCTTTCACTTCCTGCTAAGCCGGATATCGACAATGACCAGGACCAGTGTAGTTTTAATGAGGAGATCACCCCCCTTGTCAAGGGTAGATGACCAGGGAGGAAGATTTCTATGGGCGAGATTACCCCATTGTCAAGAGTGGCCTAGAGGGCTAGGGCTAGGGGGATTCAATGGGAGGGATTACCCCTTTGTCAAGAGTGGCTGAGAGGGACACTTTGATCTTCTTCTCCTTTGAACTTAAAAAAAAATATATATATACATGTAACCCTAGTATTTTATTGTTATTATGAGAATATGATATACCAAAAGAAAGCTTAAAAGTTCACCTTGCTAATGCATTTGGTTTGGAAGTATGTCTTCATTGGTAAATAAGACATTTTGGAGGAATTAAAAGTTGTCATAAATATAACAAATTAAACAATATATATTTATGATTATTATAACAAATTAAACAATATATATTTATGATTATTATAAAAATTATAATAAATAATGCCACGAGTGTGGCATCATCAAAACGGAAATTTTATACTCTACAACTTTGCTACACAATATTTTTTGTTAGGTTCAAGCAGTAAAAAGTTATAGCAAGTTGATTCAGCACACTCTATAAAGATTGGCCTTAAATGCGTGTCTCTGAAATAATGTGGCACAGGCCGGTTTTGTCAAGTGGCGCATAAAGAGTTAACCCTAATCAGACTGGGGTGTTTTGGTAGCTGTCAAGACTGGGGGGGGGCCATGATGGCCCCCCCCCTAAGATCTCGGCCAGCTGCGCGATCACGCGACCGCGGCCAAAAATTTGCACGATGGTAGTGAGCCATGTAATCTACAAGACTGCGCTGTTAATTTTTCCAAAAATAATGATTTTTTTTAATATGAATTAATTATGCTAATTTATGCATGAAATCATACTTTTTGCTCTAATTGAAAAAATAAAGCTCCTAGAATGCTAATTTTGTGTATTATTATTCCTTATAGCATTCCTAACAATTGTACTAGAAAAAAATTCTCGTTTCAAAATTTATTTCTTATGTATTTTATTGTTTTATGAATTTCTTATGTATTTTCTTGTTTTTTTCGACCTTTTGTTTTCTTTTTTTTTACGCAAAAATCATTTAAGAACCATTTTTAAGCATAAATATGCTAAAATAATTGATTTCAGCCAATGAAAGTTATAATAATCATATCTTTATGAATTAGGTGAGAAACTCCATTTGCATTGACTTTGTACACAAAATCACGTTTTTGAGCCATTTTCGGTCTGACGGATATTTTTGAAAATGCGTGCAGCGTCGTAACGGTACGACCGATTTTTGCGAAAATGGTTTCAAAAAGATGCGCGAGACTTGAAAGTAAAAAGTCAGCAAGCGGCGCGATCAGAAATTTCGTGCGGCGGAGTGGTCCGGAAAATGTCGAGGGGGGGCCATGATGGCCCCCCCCAGTCTGATTAGGGTTAAGCTGGTATTTTGTAAGCGGTAAATCAGTTTCAAAGCACAAGTAAACAGACATTTTTTCCTGCTTATAACAGATGACACAGTATTTTAACAAAATTTAGAATCATGGATAGTTCTTGGTACAGGTTGGATTTATTCTGTTTGGGCTAATTATTTTGGAGCTTTGACCATATGTTATTTTTGAGTTATGTTGCTATTGCTAGTCGCTATTGCTAGTTCATGCAAATTCATTTTATTTTTTTCCCCTTACAACCGTCTTTAGGGGATACTCACTTGTGAGAAATAATAAAAAATACAAAATAAGAGAACTGCTGAAAAAAAAATACCCCAACCTTCCCTCCTCCCCCCCCAAAAAAGACAGAAAAACAGAAAGATACAAACCTGAAATTATTTGGCTCTTGCCTCATATTCCTGATGTCATACAATCTTTTTTTCCCCCCCCCATTTGACAGGAAGATGGCACGTTCAAGCTCAGATCAAAACCAAACAAGGGGAAGAAGAGAAAGGGAAAGAACAGCATGAACAGACAAAGATCCCAAGATCAGCAGAATGATGGCCCCTCCAACATACACAACGGGAATGTAGCAGACTACAACTCGCACATCAGCCTAACTGCAGATCCTAAGGAGGGCACAACTGAGGTAACGGGTTTAGAAGGAAGCCACATGGAGAACAGTATTAGCAATGAACTTGCTGGGTCTGACGATGTTACTTCATGGGAGCAGTACTGGGAGAAGTTTGGACATGGTCTTGTCTGGCAGGGGTGGCTAGAGCTACATCCAGAGTTTGGGGAAGAGGAAGACTGTTCCAAATCTACACAGGAGGAGTGTTTGCTTGCAGAAGATGGGAGAGACTCCGGGGAGTTGTTAATCAGAGATGGTGGAAGCGGACACACAGGCCAAGAGGAAAACGTTTCTGGGCATACTTCTGTTGACGAGACACCTGCTAAACATATGAACCTTGACATTAATCTTGAAAGCTTCCAGGACAAGGAAATTATGTCAGAAGCAGCTCAACTCTCAGAAAAAATGGGAAATCCCAGTAATTACTGTGAGGGAACTAATGAAATAAGCAGTTTATTACGTGAAGAAGGGGAAGGAGGGACGGACAATGAAGTGAATGTTCTGCAAAATGGTGGGTCGATTCAACCTTCTGATGTCGTGGAAGATGCCAATACAAATTGTTTATCACCTGAAACCACTGCACTTATCAATTCCCTCATCGAGCAAAAGATAGAGCAACTTGCCTGTAGAGACAATAACGATACTGGCAATGCAATTATTACTAGCCCCTCAAACTTTGACCAAACATCCCCAGTCCGACAAAATGGAGAGTCTGGAAATCTTCCTGATAAGTTTATAGAGTCTGGAAATCTTCCTGATAAGGATGTCGAGGAACAAGATTCTAATGTTGGCAAAGAGGAAGACAAGATGACTAGTTCTGAATCTAAATGGACTCCAGAATCGGTAGAGGAATGGGAGAAGCACTCCGATGAGACATACTGGTATTATCATCACTGGTTCCACTCCTGGCAAAACGTCCTTCAAGGAGAGGGTGAAGCGGTTGCAGCAAGTGAGGATGTTCTTCGAGAAGATGGGATTAAAGATGACAGAAGTTTAGACAATGAAGTGAGTGATGTCACTACCGACCTGCTAAGACATGTAGGTGGAGACGATGCTCATCAAGGAAACGTCATTAAAGATGACGTTATTTTGAGTAGTGAAACAATTGAAAGCAACAGTATTCCAAGGGACCCAATGTCTGACAATTGCTGCATTGCAAGCGATTTGCCTATGGATGAAGCCTTTTCCGCACCAACCCAAGATGCATCTAGGATACCTTGCTGTGCAGGAAATGACAATAAACAGCAGACAGATGTAAAGCAAGAAGACCCAACACCAGAACGGACTGATTTGTTGGAAACCAAAGCATGTGGACAAGGGGATACTGATGATGTCAAATCTATTCCAACAATCACTGAACACAAGCCAGAGACAGTTCTAACGACAGATATTCAGAAAGCAGTTTCTACAACAGTTTTGCCTGAGCAAAATCCCATCGGGAGTACATCAGAGGATATACCTAATGAAGAAGAACTGAAAGGAGACAGAGGAAATAGCAATGAGGAGGACGCGCAACCACACTATGAGGTTGAAGCTGGATCCGGTCACACCTTGGAGCTAGAGATCAAGACAGAAGTCCCAGGAGAAGAGGAGAGTGATCTGATGGAGCAAATGGGACTACCGTCTGGGTTTGGCAAAGCTGAAGGCAGAGAGGTATGCTAGAGATATTGGCCGGTATTCTCGAAGGGTGACTAAAGTTAGTAGGCTTACTAAATACTTCACCCTATTGTTCCAGACAATAGCAAGGTCCAATAGTTACATGTTTAGCAGGCCTACTGACTTTAGTCACCCTTCGAGAATACCGGCCATTGATTATTCTATTAGAGTACCAAAGTGTGACATTTAACCGATATGTTATTGTTGTCGAGTTTTACACAAGCCAGTCTTGAGCAACAAAATCACACTGAAATTTGTCCATGTAAGTGGCCATGTCCTACCCATTGCTTGGATGCATGCAGGTTAGATCGCATGCACAGGCTCAAAAGTTGAATAAATGCTGAACCCAAAATTCTTTTTAGATCGATTTTAGAATATTTATAGAATTTGATTCTAGAGTTAGCATGCATACCGGTGAACCTTTGGAACGTCATCTGATTGTCTTTTTTTTGTTTTCTTTTCAGATGAAAGGTGGAGGAAAGAAAAGGAAACAGAACTCCAAACAGAGCAGGACTAATTCCAGTGGGAGCAGTAATGGTAAAGAAAACAAATTAATATTTACTGTAATTCTATTAACCCTAATCAGACTGGGGTGTTTTGGTAGCTGTCAGGACTGGGGGGGGGGGGGGGCCATGATGGCCCCCCCCTAAGATCTTGGCCGCCAATCGCGCGACTGCGCCGAAAATTTGCATGATGGTAGTGAGCCATGTAATCTACAAGACTGCGCTGTTAATTTTTCCAAAATAATATGAATTTTTTTTATATGAATTTATTATGCTAATTTATGCATGAAATCATACTTTTTGCTCTAATTGAAAAAATAAAGCTCCTAGAATGCTAATTTTGTGTATTTTTATTCCGTATAGCATTCCTAACAATTGTACTAGAAAAAAATTCTCGTTTCAAAATTAATTTCTTATGTATTTCTTTGTTTTTTCGACCTTTTGTTTTTCCTTTTTTTTTTACGCAAAAATCATTTAAGAACCATTTTTAAGCATATATATGCTAAAATAAATTGATTTCAGCCAATGAAAGTGAAAATAATCATATTTTTATGAATTAGGTGAGAAAACTCAATTTGCATTGACTTTGTACACAAAATCACGTTTTTGAGCCATTTTCGGTCTGACGGATATTTTTGAAAATCGTGCAGCGTCGTAATGGTACAACCGATTTTTGCGAAAATGGTTTAAAAAGATGAGCAAGACGTGAAAGTAAAAAGTCAGCAAGCGGCGCGATCAGAAAATTTCGTGCGGCGGAGTGGTCGCGGAAAATGTCGAGGGGGGGCATGATGGCCCCCCCCCCCCCCCCAGTGTGATTAGGGTTAATGTTCTCAATCATCCAGGTAAATCAAAAATAATCTTGAAGAGTAGAAAACTATCCAACTGGACTTACATTTCAAGCCTTATCCAGGACGCTTCAGGCTGACGGATTGTCTGCGCCATTGTTTAATCTAATTACATTATGTAAGCACAAATACAGTACATATAAATTGCACCATGCATTTCATTATACTGTTTTAATATATCTGATATGCAATGTTAATCAAATAAACAATATTGTTTTAGAGTACTTTACAATAATTTAGTGTCTATTACAAAACGTTATTTAACCCGTTGTATACTAAGCCTGCATATATGTGGGCTGAAGAAACATAGAACATCCCTCTTGTTGACAGTTTATTTCACTCATGATTACATAAACATTTAAAGACCTTATATAATTTAAATTATCTGACATTGATCTATTTAAACCTGTCTTTGTTTCCCCTTTAAATGAAAAGAAGTTCTTGCAAGCATGCTTGACAATCACGATTCATTCGGCTTTGTAAAAAGTTCTCAGTATACAACGGGTTAAAAGAAAACATGATATATCACATTCTGTTCTATCAATCCAGGTACTTTCACTGATGTAAGGCGAAACAGAGATACACCATCTACTAGCAGTTACCATGGTTACGGTGATAAAGATGAGGAAGAGGAGGAGCCTCCAGCTGAGTCACCATACAAGACCAAGAGAAGGTATATTCTGCTATTAACAACCTGGTTCCCCTTGCCCAGCATTTTTATGTATCGTAGCATCACCATTATTGCTTGTTTATGATTTATTATACTTGGTAGGCGAAGGCTTGTACTTTATGTAGGCTGTGTATTCCGTAGAGTTTTTTTTATAAAGTATTAAAGTAAATTTTGTACATCCAGAATTGAACTTTCACTCTTTAGCGTTTATTTTATTTTTATGAGTTGATAACATCAAGCCCAGGGAGATTGTTAAGTCTGACCATTTAGATTCAAAGAGAGATTTTGAGGTTTCTTCATTTATCGTTTCCCAAAGCTAGTATTTGAGAATGATTGAAGTAAGCAAATTGAAGCAAAAATGAAGTTAGCAAATCAAAATGATGCTTATGAACACTACATGTACCTCGTTAGGTCCTGAAGTTAGTCCATTTTGTTGTAGAGTAAATGAACATTGCTCAGAGGTTGATTTCCTCTTTTCTTCATTCTGTTTCGAATCCCACCCTCATTTCCATCTCTGCCTTTGGCTGGGCGAGCCAATGTTCTCCTGGATCGGTGTACATTCTTGCAGATTGGTGGGTGCCGTTGGGACGCTGGGGTGTCAGCCAGGTTATACACTTATTGGCGGGAATATTGAATCGTTGACGTTTGTCCGGGTGTTGCAAAACCATGGCAGTTTTCAGGCATGAGGTTTAGGAACAGTATCACAAAACATATTCAAATATATGAGACAGATTTCACAAATTTAACGTTCCAGAGCAAAGCACATGATTGACGGATTGAGAAAAAGACGAAAAAACGGGAGACAAAATACTATTACTGGTTGATTGTTATGCAGCACCCTCATAATTATCACTTGCTCCTCGTCTCTGGAATAGGCTCCCTTCATCTTTAAGAAATAGCAAGACACTTACCTCCTTCAAATCTAATTTAAAAACATATCTGTATCCTTCATACCCCTGATCATTTATTTTGAATTTCCCTGAGGGAGCAGTGCAGCGCTTTGTATCCCATGGAAAAGGCGCTATATAAGTTTGATTATTATTATTATTGTTATTATCAATGTTTTCCTCAAAGCATTCTTCTGAATGTAAATACTTTGTATTATGAGATTGATAAAATCTTCTTCTTTCTTTTTCTTTCTTTATGCATATGTGTTTTCAACAGTCATGAGTTTGATGCTGAGGAGCTTGGCATTGCTTACACTAAAGTGTTCCAAAAACTAGGTCTCAGCTGTGACCCCACCTCTCAGAGGTAAGCATATCATCTCCATGCAGTTTAAGATTTGAAGTTAAAGGAGGAGTTCGGGCTGAAATTAAAAAGTTTTGTAAAGTAAAGTAAAATTTAACAAACACAACACAGAAAATTTTATCAAAATCGGATGAAAAACAACAAAGTTATACATTTTTTTAGGTATTGAATTTTTTCGTAAAACAGTTCTTGGCATTGTCTCAGTGTCTCATTTGAATATTTAAATATTCAAATGAGCAAAATGATGATGTCACAGTCCCCCTACTTCTTGTGTATTTTATTATATGAAATCCTATTTTTCTCATTTTTTCATATATTGCGTATACAGAAAATCTATCTCTCATAATGAAATAGGTAAAAGCACTAGTGACCTTGAACATTCCACAAGAATTAATCCCTGTTTTTGTGTCCTTGGGGCAGAAAATCTTGATAATTGGTATTTCATACAATAAAATACAAAGAAAGTAGGGGGACTGAGACATCATCAGTTTGCCAATTTGAAGATGGCAAACCCTGTTTCCTAGAAAAAATTCAAAACCTAAGAAAATTCATAACTTTGCTATTTCTGATCCGATTTTGATGAAATTTTCAGTGTTGTGCCTTTTAAATTTTACCTAAGTTTTTCTGATAATGCAAAATCCAGCCCGGAGGAGTCCTTTAACATGGTAAAGCTCTTACTGAGAAAAAAAAGTGACTTATTTTTATAGCCCTTCCAGGTTTAGCTTTTCATAGGCCAGAACTGCCCCTACCCATAACCCACCCCATCAGCCCTATCTGAACGCCTAATTAGTCCCAAACCTACGGAAGCCGACAAGTATAGTAGTGGTATAATAGTAGTATACATTATAGAGATGACTGAATGGCAATTTGAAAGTATATTTGTTCAAGATACTTGAGTACATTCTGGTTCATCCAGCTTTCATTTTCAAGCGATTCCAAATGATTTCTCTGCATTTGTGTTGTTTTCTAGGCACCAAGGTCAGAAGCTATTCCAGAAAGCAAAGGCTTCCAGAGCCCCCCCCCCCCTTCCATGCGACAAAATACTTATTTTGATTTGACCCCCTTTCATTTGCCAGTGATGCCATTTAATTTTTCTAATTTTTTTTATTTTTTGTTTTTGTTTTTGTAATTTCCTCAGGCACCTAGGTCAGAAGCCATTCCAGAAAGCAAAGGTCCACTACTTCAACAAACGACTGAAGAAGAGTCATGACCCTGACCTCAACTTGCGAAAGAAACCACTCCACATCAGATTCAGCGATGAAGAAGACGATGATGGAGAAGATGGTGGTGAGGATAAGGCTACAGGGACAACATCTCAAGGGGGACATGGAGCCAAAGAGGATGGTGGAGAAGCGCCGTGTCCAGTTATTACCTTCAAGGTTAAGAAGAGCAATGTTCTCAGCAAGGTTCGTGGTTTCCTGGAGAAGGAAGAGGACTTGGATGACATTGGTGTCACTTGCCATGGAAACATGGATGAGGATGATGAAACAGATGGCGATGTCGATGAAGTTGGAAGGACACAGGAAAAGAAGAACGATGAATCGACTGACAGCAATGTCCTTGGTGTGGAACAGAAAGAGGATGATGATCTTGTTAAAAACATTGATGTAATAAGAGCGGAAGATATTGGTGGAATAAATGACAGCAAAGGTACACGGGATGCTGTCGCAGAGAGTCCAGCGGGAAAAGACATAATCATAGATCAGGGTGGTGATGGATGCCTAGATAGCATAAAAGCAGCTGAAACAATAGTAGGTATGAATATTAGCATAGATGAAAAAGGAGATGCCCTTATCCGAGAAATGCTCCATACAGAGGCTTTAGAACAAGATACCATTACGAGCCCGATCAAGAGAACAGACATTACAACAAATGAAGAAGATGAAGAAGATATCAAGACCTTGGGAAATGGGCCTGATTTTTCTGAGAATATGAAGGAGGAAGGAAATATTAATGACCCAGATCAATCAATGAGACCAAATGAAAATGACTTACCTGAACTTCCGTCATTAGAACAAAACTCAATTTCAATTACGTCTGGTACTACAGAGAGCACTGCTGAACAAGAAGAACGAGAAAATAGTGCAGATTTAGAGGAGAGTGTGAAGGAGGAGGAGGAGAAGGAGGGAGAGATTGTTGATCAGAGGCCGAAACCCAAGGGAAAGCAAAGAATCCGCACTGTGCAGTCGAAGTATGCTCCCAAGCATGGGATAGCTGGAGGCAGTAAGCATTTGAACAAGTACTGGGCTCAGCGTTACAGGCTCTTCTCTAGGTTTGACGAAGGCATCAAGCTAGATGAAGGTGAATGCAACTTCCTTCTTCATCTTGTCATCTTCTTTACTATCTCTAACTGTCTCACACGTACTTTCCTCACTTGCACTCTTCCTCTCTCTCTCTCTTTCTCAGTTTGTTTTTGTTTTTTTCTCTTTCTTTGATTAATTGACTCCTCTCTCCCTCTTTTCCTTTAAAAAGCCATTTCTAAAATTGTTATAGTTTGTATCCATTTATTCACCATTTCTTTGTCCTGGGATATGAATCGTCGATTATCTATGTCCTCTTTGGTATATTTTGATTACGTCCGAGATGTCATATCACTTGCTTGTTGAATAGCACTGATCACCAGTCGTTCATATAGTTGTCCGCAATTTACAAATGACTTGGTGAAACACCAGTGAAACAGAACATTTATACCCAACCTGAACACACCTCATCGAATTACTAATTCTAATCCTTCATCTCAAATGAAATAAAGTTTTGAACAACCATCACCAAAACGAACATCACCACGCTACCCTAAAATCATCAGGCTCATTATTTGATTTTTGCCATTTTGTTCTCCTTTGTAGAGGGTTGGTACTCTGTAACACCAGAGAGGATAGCTGAACACCAAGCAGAGAGGTGTAGGTGTGACCTGATCGTTGATGCTTTCTGTGGCTCCGGGGGCAATGCAATTCAGTTCGCTTTCACATGTGAAAGGGGTAAGCTATGACTATGTTGTATGAATACAGTATGTCCCTATGAAAACTATACACTTCTCTGAAATGCCTACCAAATGAAAAACATTATATGGTTCTTTGGGGAAAGGTGGGACCTGATCATTGATGCTTTCTGTGGGTCCAGGGGCAATGCTATCCAGTTTGCTTTCACATGTGAAAGGGGTAAGCTATATGAAAGATTGAGAATACATGTAGCTGAACATTAAACACCTCATCATTTATTTGGTACAATTACGTTTAGCCAAGGGTCAATACGAGCCATTTTGCTTTTACATGTGAAAGGGATAAAGCCATGTATTATCTATATCTTTGATTACGGTTTAGAGCTACTGTGCAAGAGTTATTATGTTTCATGCATGAAATCAGGGTGGTGTTGCATAAAACTTTTTTTCTAACCTGAGTTTTCTCGGGTTAAAAAACTCAGCTTATGTAGACCTATTTCTTAGGTTATTCAACCTGAGTTTTAAAACTCCCTAAAAATTTATTGCATTAATACTTTTGAAAACTCTGGTATGTTTTTATGCAATGGAAAAAAACAGTAAAAAATCTAGAAAAATATTGTTACCGGAGTTTTCGGACTTTAACCAGAGTTTTCAGATTTTAACCGGAAAAAACTCCGGTTAGAAGTTTTATGCAACAGGGTGCAGGGCAGGTATGATTCTTGTAATGATTCCCATTATATATGCAGGCCAGTCCAGTCCGAATGTTTTTTATTTTGACAGATACGTCTTTATATCCCTTCCAACGATAAAATCATATCCTAGCCTTTATTCAGTCTATCAACGAATATAGGTAAGGTTCAAGTCATGTATTATGATGCAGATTCTTAAGCCCTATTCTCATCTCTTCCAATCCAGTGATAGCGATCGACATCGACCCAGCCAAGATCGAGCTAGCCCGACACAACGCCTCAGTCTACGGTGTTGAGGATCGTATAGAGTTCATCGTAGGGGACTTCTTCAAGGTAGCAGAAGACCTGAAAGCTGACGTGGTGTTCTTGAGCCCACCATGGGGCGGACCAAAGTACCTCAAGGCTGAGGTCTTTGATGTGTTTGAGATGATGGACATTGATACATATCCTTTGATTTATAAAGATAATTACCAATGTATTTTGATAATGTAGTTGACTTCTGTTGTAATAAGGTACTTGAAACTAAACCAAGTGCCACAGTAAGGCAAAACATTTTAGTTCGTGTATTGAAGAAGAACAAGAAGACAGAACATTTGGTCCAGCAACAATTTCTCTTGGCTTTATTTTATCTCTAAGATGTAGCGTTAAGGCTGGGATATGGTTCTATGTTAGGTTTAGGGATATATTAGGTTAGGTTTAGAGTTCAGCTGAAACCTATATTAACCCTAACTGGAGGGGGGGGGCTAAAAGGCTCCCCCCCCCCTCAACATTTTTTGCAATAAATTCTTAATGCGAGAAGCTGTGGCCGCGATATTTGATGACTTTCTTTCTTTGAAGTCTTGCGCATCTTTTAAGCCCAAATTTGCGACGCCTAGGTTTCCCGGTTCGCGAATTACGCATAATTTTGTACCAGTGCGTCAGACTTAAAATTGCTCAAAAACGTGATTTCACAAAGTCAATGCAAATTATGTTTTCAGCTAAAATTTATTAATGAGTGCTTAATTTTGCTTCTATTGATAACAATCCTTTGATTTGCTGGTATTTATGACCAAAATAATGTCGCAGACGATTTCCATTGCAAAAACAATAAAAAACAAAAAGTCGAAAAACAAAGAAATTCCAAAAACAATAAAAAAAATAAGAAAACATTTTGATATTTTGATACCAAATGTTCTTTATGTTCATTTGTTCAGAGTCTCGCAAAGAGTCTTTAAACAAAAAATGAGCACTTCAAGGGCTTTATTTAATGATTGACAGCCAAATTCCAAATTTTTACATAAATTAGCATAATTAATTAATTAAAAATAAATTTGAATAATTTTTTAACCATCAAATATACAGTTCTGTAGATTACGTCGTGGTTGACGTGTGTGTCGATTTTCATTGCGATTGCGCGATCAACGGCCGCGATCTGAAGAGGGGCCCTTTAGGCCCCCCTCCCCCCCCACCGTCTTCCAGCCTCCAAAATACCCCAGTCTAATTAGGGTTAACATGTTCAACTGGCCCCTTTCATGATGTTCCAACTAACCCCAGAGGCCTACATGAATGTGACATTTGTAAGCTTCCAGCACAAAAGAGGGACTACAGCATGGCATTTAACCTTATCTGTGTTGGTCAAAAGCCTGATTCGACTTTACTACCAATATAACGACTTGACAGAGTACATTCCTACCCAGCTTCAAAGAGCAAGGATAGAATCAAATTTTTTTATTACCATGTGATTTTCATCACATTTTCTAAAAAGTGTTCAGTGTATATACAAGGTTTCACTATAAAGGTTTTTGGTTTGGTCTTGACCATCTCTTTATAGCCAGTACTCACCTTTTCATGTAATTTAGTGGTTTGAAGTATAAAATCTACTTGGTAAATTTTGAGTATGGTTTTGCATTCATTGTTGACCTTAACTGCTCCGTACTACAGCCATGTTTGAGAAGGCTAGATGTATCTCTGATAACATTGGATTCTTTGCTCCAAGGAATGCTAATGTTGAGCAGGTAAGTGTGTAAAATATACCTCAAGTAATGATGTTTTTTTATTATTTATTTGTGAATTTGTGGATGATTAATTGATTGCTAATGAATAACAAACAATGATGGACTCCATATTCTTACATTCTGCTCAAATACATGTACTTCAACTGTATTCTGTCATAACATGTATGAGGGCATTTCAAGAGGAATCTCTACCAGTGGACATTTTATTGTATTCTTCCGAAAACAAATGGAAATAATCTGCATGTTCGCAATTATTTTGTGTACCTTCACTACAGCTGATTTTCTAGTTCTCCCGGGCCCATTTTCAAATATTTTTATTCAATACATGTATTTTGTAAAGTAAGAAAGGCTGTTTCCTGATGACAATATTCTTAGCGTTAGGTCCACTGGCCGTTTACCATTGAAATGCTTTCCTTAAATAGATCCAATTATTCGTTAATTCATTTATTCTTAGTCTTATCTGTCTGTCTCCCTCTATAGTTGGCGTCCCTTGCAGGCCCAGGAGGACGTATGGAGATCGAACAGAACTTCCTGAACAAGAAGATCAAGACCATAACAGCATATTATGGGGACCTCGTAGGAGGATTATAAATCTGCCCTGTACATGTATGATGACAAGCTTTGCCTAAGTTGAACTATCCTACCTTAAAGATCTTTTTGACGTCATCTTCTCCCAATATTTTATTGTTTTTAACCTTACATAAGTCAATTTTTTAAGCATAAACTGTTTCGTCAGTCGTAAATGATTGGACTTCGGCAAGATTGACTGTATAATCATATTCAATTGGAAATGATTTTCTGAACAAGAAGATTAAGACCATTATTTCATACTACGAGAAACTTGTATGGGGATCATCAAACGAATGTTGATCACTTTTATGAATGCCCGAATACATACATGTCTATTACTTTTAATTGGAAACCATTTCCTTAGCAAGGACATATAAACCATCACTGCATATTATGGGGACCTCGTAGGAAGATCCTTAATCTTCTGTGTATGATGATGACGGTGACTTCTTGTACAGTTAACCTTGTCTAAGTTACATTCACATAAACTTATTAATCACCTATAAAGTCAAAGGTTATTTTTATGAAGTCATCTTCTCTTTACATTTATTGTTTTTAACCCACTACAAGTTAAACGTTTTAAAGTGCAGGGCTTTGTATCCTCTGGAAAAGACGCTTTACACATCTGATTATTATAATTATTATTACATTGGCAAGGTTGACTGTACAATTATCATAATAGTCCTTGTGACTTTCAATTGCAAATAATTTCCTGAACAAGATAACAATAATCATAAAGAGAAGTAATAAAGATATTGTCAACTTCTTGTACACCACTGTTATCCTCCTCTACTACACAATTATGATACTTTGTTTTCATTCCAAGAAATTCTGATGGTAATTTTTTTTAGATTATTAATGAATCGTGTTATATTATTTTGACAAATTTTATAAGAAAATCATCTCTTCAATAACAGCATTAGTAATGATAAATCAATAATCCCTGAATGTATCAAATAAGTGAAGAAAGATAATACTTTCATAAGCCTCCATAGATAAACATGGAGAAATCAAAACATTGCAAAAATCAGAAAATTATGTTCGCCCAAATTTCCAGAATTGCGAATAATCTGAAAAAGGAGAGGGCTTACATCATTTCCCACCTTTTTATAGCTTTCATGCTTTTTTATCTTTCCATTCTTATATTTTACATTTTCAATGAATTTTTTTAAAATGTGATTTTTAGACTTTTATTTTAAGGGGGTAACAGTGTATCATGTCCATAAATGACATTTATGCAATACGTGTACATGTATGAGCATTGACTGATTTGTTTCAAAGTAAACTTAATGTAAACCACAATTCTTAAGCAACTGTTGTTTTGTAGTATGGAGAGAGGGACTACAGTGCGAAAAAGAATGGTCGTACCATCAATGCGGTGATTATGTAAATAAAGATTAAAAATAGTGATGTCAGATTCAAATAATAGTGATGATGATGACAATGATGAGGATGATTATGAAGATGACGATGATGATGATGGTGATGGTGATGATGATAATAGTGATGATGATGAGTGTGATGGTGATGATGATGATTGTGATGGTAATGATGATGATTGTGAATGTGGTTATGGTAATGGTGATGATGGTCATGATGATAGTGGTGGTGATGATGATGAAGATGTTCATGATGATGGTGATTGATGATAATGATGAAGGTGATGATGAAAATACTGATAAATAATGTTGATAGTAGTGATTTTAGATGATAATGGTAATGATAAAAGTGAAGATAAGACTGAAGATGATGAGGATAATGGTAAATTAAGTGCTATTGATGAAAGTTATGATGGTGATGGTGGTCAATAACACCATTGTAAGTGTAGCCTATCCGATATGCTTCGGGCTAGTAGTGGGCAAACTACTGACGGGCGAGGGCGAAGCTCGGGCTACGCGCGCCCTCGCCTGACGATCTCGGGCTTCGCCCTCGCCCGTCAGTCAGTCTCCTTCGCGCGACCAGTAACTTGCCCACTAGCCCGACGCATATCAGATAGGCTATTGTAAGTGTTGATACGGATCCAGTTCACTCCCATTTAAAGGCTGTATTTGGACCAAGTCAAATACATAAAATTCTGAACCAGGATTTATTTGTGCTCATTTAAATGGGAATGGATTGTTTACTTGAGGTGATAACTATTTCCACCACCCACTCCATACTGAGTAGCAAATACACAATTTTAGGAAGACACATAGCCATGACAACAAGAAGAAACTGCATATTTATGGGTGACAGGCATATCGTTATGTGTGAACCTCAGAAACAATATTGCATGACTTCATAAGCTGCAGGAAACCAAAATATGCACAATAAAAGTTTCTTATTATCGCCATCATCCTAATGTACATGTAATACAACTTTTTAGCAATCATGATAGAAATAAGAATATGATTAAACAAAAAGAAAAGAAAAAAAGGAGAGACAAAAACATAGGACACTGGAACTCGATTTGATTTGTTGTCTGTACAAAGGTGATACCACACATGTATCTTCTTTATTGTGAATTATGTTCATGTAAATCACTGTAACTTTGCATTTTATACATAATTACAAGAACAAGACTAGTTATTCAGATGCTGGACCCAAAGTCTAAAATAAAATGTTATTTAAACTTGGGTTAAAATGATATTCATATCATGATGACAAGATATTACAAATCGTTCATTTTAGTCTACATTTTTATTTTTATACTACTCTTAGTACATTATGAACAATGTAATTTTCTATTGTGTAATTGATTGGGTTATTATAAAAGATGGAACATAGTTTTATCTGTGTTTAGAATATATTTTTGTTCACAAAGACTTGACTTGATGCCTACATGTGTAATTAGGCCTATGATATTAACACACTAACTTTTCTTTATGACTGATATGATTGATTTATTGCATTAATCAAATGGGTGATTCTTTAGTGACATATAGTTTAATAGTTACATTATATTATAAAGTTTAGAAATTATTCTCTATCTAAATATTTATGTAAAATTGGACAGAATTGGAATAACTTAGCAGAAATGAGATTTCTAACAACAGATGTTCCAATGCTTGGTTTTATACATATTAAGGGTAAAGAATCTAAAACAGGAAAACAGCAAGGAGAACATTCTGAAGTATTACTGAATGAACTATAAGCCTGATACAGAAACAAAATAAGTCTACTCCTCATACAACAGACATGCTACAACAAGATTTAGATATATAAAGAAAGTTTTTCCTGTCCCAAACACGTTTCTTCACCTATCTGTGATCAACGAGCCAGGTAGCTTGATCCTATTCTAATGGGAGTGGACTATTGTTCAGTAAAATGCAATTTTCCTTACAAATCTTCAATCTACAAAGACAATTCAACAATACAAACATGTACAATACAAATGAACGACATGTAGATGCACACTTATGTTATTCAAAATGTATAATGTACTAAATAAGTTGAGATCCATGTACACATAGCCTAATGGAAGAGGCCATAATATAAGTATCAAATAATCAAAGTCATCTTTGGAAATTTCAGAAGACTGTCTTCTATAAACCATGCGGGCGAAGAAAAGTAAATTACCATATTGTAAGACGGACATAGAGAACAGGTCAAGTATACATAAACATACATGTACTGGAATATCCAGTTCATACTTGAAATTTATATAGAACAGTTTGCCTATGAAATGGGAAATTCAGAAAGAAATTTTTTTTAAAGAAATTCAATAAAGGAAAGTTTTAATCACATGATATCATCCTGGGAGGGGAAAGCAAGAACAGAGACACTTTTACACAGAGATACAAAATGCTCATCATTTTTATGTCTTGGAAAATAAATTGAATTGAATAATTTGGAGGCATTCACTATGAATTAAAACCAATGCTAAAATCTTAACCAGATTACTACAAGTTATGAGGTTTACTGCCCTCTACATGTTAGAAAGGTCAAACATCAATTATATTTGAGGAATGTTCTCTTATATAATATGCCAGAATTCACCTTGAATTGCTCGGAAGTAATATGTACCAAAGACTGAGAGCAAGAATGATTTCAAGTCTTCATGAACTCGTGCAAAGTAGTGAAACATATGCCCATTATATCACAAAAGACAACATGATTCATAAATCATGAGCTGTCATTCCTACATTTCATCAATATTTTTTAGTGACGGGCTTGATGTCCTTATATACTATATACCCCATATATTTCGGGATTGAGGACTGTTTTGGGAAGTTCGAGAGGTGTAAATTTTACAACTTTGGCTGTTTCCATTTGACTAAATGGCTATGCATCGAAGCAGAAATTTGATTCGCCAATTTTGTAAAAATTAAGCCATCGCAAAATTACAGTGTGTATACATTACCTCGCCAGGGGCCCATACTATAAATAAATGAAGCTTGATTTTAATTTGTAAACTACACATGATCATTAACTAATTATCCTCATTTCCAATCTCTTCCCCGTCATCA
>CALNVZ010003429.1:36767345-36792661 GCA_940671915.1 Paracentrotus lividus
AACTCTCCTCTTGGATAAATCAATGTAACCTGTAAGGAAAAATAGAGAGATATATTTCTCATTGGTTCATTTGATAAATGAATGAATTTTCTTCTTCTTCTCGAGTCCTTTCTCTCAATTTTTGTTTATTTGTGAATTAGAATGTGATTCAAACTCGATCTGCCCATTAGATACTGAACGCAGGCGAAGGGTACTAATGCAAGCTTAAGCAGAACTTATGAACCAGGGATCTCCTCTGTTACTGCTGTACTGACTAAGCTTTGGAATCAACACACATGCTAATCTTTTTACACAAGTAGGCTCTAAATGCTACTACTTCTGTCTTCTTCCTCTTCTTCTTAGGAATATCCTCAACATCCCGTCAGGAACCAAACAAAGAGGTTTGGGGGGGACATCCTTTTGAAAATGGTATTAAAACCACAGATTATTAATCTTGAATAAAAAACATGATTTTACTGTTGTTATCATGATTGTTTATAATACTCTTTGTGTGATTGTTTGATTGGTTTAAATAAATTGAACTTGAAGCTACTTGAAGGTACTTGAAGTGTACTTAACTTGCCATTTTGCAACTTCTGGGACACTGTCTCAATAATGAACTTTAGATGTGCGCAGTACTGTCGAAATAAGACCCACCTTTGTCTTTGGTCGACCCTGATGACGACTACGCATTCGTCCCTATCCACCTGATCAGTTTATTGATGGACCTAATACGCCTCCTCGACAGCTCACTCAGCAAGATCATACCCTCAATTCTTGTTATATTCCAGCAGGTGAACGTACGCCCCATCTCCGCAATGGAACGAACCTTGACCATGACAACATCTTCCACCTCGGGAAGTGTTGCTCGTAGAAGCGACATGAAAGTGCATGACTGTATCTCCCTAGGGCTAGGCTGTGTCTTGTAGTTTTCTAGGCTGAAATAAGAGGGCAATAGGGGAAAAAAATAGTGGTAAATAATATTATTCCATTTGTTAAAATTAAATTTCTCTTAACCTGGTGTATAATTTTTGTAACAAAAAGGAATTGGCACAAAACCGATCAACTGTAGTTACATGTTTGTCCACATTGCACTAAAAGATATGTGTGAGAGATCTTGTGACATTCCTTTCATTATTTCGGATAAATTTCATTGAGAATGTTTGAATGAAGCGTAAATAAACTGAGAGGTTCCCACGCCGGAGGTTACGGCGTGAGTTAAGTGCGAACAATCTGTGTGTAAACACCCACACAAGAGAATCCATTGTTTTCCACATGAGCGCTACCATGAGCAGATGAGTCGGATCTCCCAACTTATCTTTTTTATACTTAAAACGAGATTTCAAGTGTCCTACTATAATTTGCTTTATATCGTTAATTGGATTCTATCTTTCATAATTTATCTAAATGTGGATCCAAATTAATTTTTCCTTCTCCCGAAACTAACGTTAGATCTATACACCAGCTTTAAGAAACAAAATGTGTGGACTGTGGTGAAATTTGGGAAAGGAGGAATTATTTGCGCAGTTTCCCTGGATATTTCTCTCAGTCTCATTCTATTATTTCTATTTTTTTTTAAACCAGGGAACTGATAACAATATAAATGTACATTTACAGTAGCCTGTAAAATGGAGACACACTGCACCGAAAAGCAGGAGAGTCTAAATTCAATTTGATCAATTTGAATAATTTAACACCACATCAATTGAATGGGGTGGGACTGAAATTAAACAGCCCGGTAGACTTTCCATACGCCCAAGATGGAGAGACAAATCTTGCATTCCAGAGTAAAAAATACACAAACTGTACATCCAAAATTATACTTACATCTTACTTAAACTAATAGGAGTCCTTATATCATTAATTTCGATGGGCAAGTTGAAATAATTAGCCGAATATTGTAACACGTGTGTCACGAATGGTGATCTTACACTGATGCAATCGAAAACTCAACAGCGCCCTCTGAAGTTTCGCGCCGCGAACGCATATCATGAAGACAAAATGAATGAATGAACGTTTTTTCTGATTTCTGCCAAATTATAATCGAACAAACTACGCCATTTATCAACACCAGTGATCTGTAGAGCAAGACAATTTTGGTTTTCTGCTGTAGTGGTTGATGAGGTAAGTTCAGGTAACGTTTCAAAGTTACAAATGCTCTGTTAAAATGGTAAAATGAAATTAAATCTGATGATGTTACTGAGATGTGTGAGACTGAGTGAGAGAGCAGACAGCGGGGATAAAGACGGGGGAAAACTTACCGAGGCACCGTACGTGCATCGACTGCAGGTGGGGCTTGGGGACCGAACCAGGCCACCGAACACCACATGTGCGTTAACCCTAATAGCACTCATGATACGATGTCAATACTTTAGTATTGACCTCGTGGACCACACTGCCATATTTTGGGGGAAATTTTGCAACCTTGTCAATGTTGTTTTATCTGAGGTTTTTCTCCTTTTTGCAATAACTTTCGGCTCCCAAATTAAGTAGCAGCATATTGTCTATGTCATTATACACAGTGAATAGGTTTTGGATAAATTTCAAATCAAAATCATGAAAAAAAAAAATTAAAACATCACTTATTTTTTTGCCCTTTCCCGCCCAAAAACGTGCGGGGAAATTTTCAGAAAGTGGACTTTAAAAAATAATATTTCATCCAAGAAGAAAGAAAGAAAACTCAAAATATTAGCCTTTTAGGGATAGTGAAAGGAACATCCAACCACTCAGTTACTTTAAATATATTTGAAGAAAGATAAGTGAAAATGTTATTTTAAAAAGTGAAAAATTAAGTTTGTTTTCTGAAAGTTTTCTTACTGAGTCTTGTCATTAGTCCCAGATGGTTCAGTTGCTTGTGTGCCTAATAGGGGGGAAGGGAAGGGGGGGGGGGGGGGGGGAGAATCCCTTTTTATATATTATCCGCGACCTATTGTCAGTAGAGGCGCCGCACAGTGGGCCAGAATCACCTCAAACTGCGCCAAAACTTGTTTTTCTTTGAAGACCACATAATAACTTCATATTAGGGGTCAGTCTGGGGTTTTCAGACTCGTAGAATTCGATAACAACATTTTCAAATTCGTGTGACGTCATTTAAGTACTGTTTTCTGATTGGTCAAGGAAAAATATTAATGGTAACGCATGAAAATTTTCATTTTGCTTTGATGAGTGTGACTAATAGGCCTATGTAGATCCCCTATGTGGTTTCGAGACGTAAGAAACACAATGAGAGTATTTTCAAATTTCTGTGACATCATTTAAATGCCGTTTTCTGATTGGTTAAGGCATATTTCTCCTCAAAACGTTCTTTTCCTGATTAACTTTTATAAATAAGACATGAAAGGGGCTTCTATAGACCACTGGGGTACAATTGGAGCATTTTTAAATGATTTGAAGTCATTGAAATACTGTTTTCTCATTGGACGAGGCATGGATGCATTATACTTGACAGGTTCATTTTAATTTAGTATAAGTTAATAAGGACCAAATTACACCGTTTCGTTAGTTTCATTGAGGTCATGAAAAGTTTGTTTTTTATTGGACCAGTACGGCTTTTTAACACATACCTAGGCAAATGGAAACCGTAGTACAATACGTTTTTTTTCCTACTTGATAATGATGGAAATTAATGTAGTAAGTAGTAATTAAAGCGGTATATTTGCAATATCATTCTCCAAAATTAAGCGTAGCCTGGTGAATATCATATAGAAGGGGTTGAACAGTGGAAAGGTCCACCCCCCCCCCCCCCAACTTCCACATATAAGCACCTCATGTGCATGCCAATATTTTCCCCAAATCGTTGTACTCCTATGTTTTTTGTTGTTTTGCAATGTTGGGTTTTCGAATCAAGTATTTACACCACCTTACATTAAAAATTTTGTAGACATAATACGCTTTAATAGCAAATTTTGGCGATTAAGGAGGCAAACATACTGGTGAAAATTCGGTTCTAACTCAAAAAGTGGCCAAAGGTGGCAACCCAATTTGGTATCACTGTAAAGTACAATATATTATGCAAACAAAGTTGCTCAGGGTATTTTTAGCGCAAAAACAGGCAGCAATAGTGACCATTTAAGCGTATGAAAGAAAAGTTCGTATTTTTCCCTATCCCCCCCCCCCTCGTTTCTTCAAAAATAACCTCAGAATTTAATTAGGGTTTGCCTTTAAACTCTACAATTAGTTACAGTATCTATTCTGAGACTGGCGAGGGCAATTTGAAGTAAATCACTGTATCCTTTCAGTGAAAACATTATCAAATTTGTAATTTACACTTCATATACCCTTAAACTGAAAATTGGGATCCTTTTGAAGCGAACTGTCCACTCAAAATTATTTTTAAGAAACAATATTGCACCTACATGATCTAGAGTTTGAAATCCTTGCTTGAAACATTAAAAAAATGAAATTGATTTGATAACCAAATGCCTGTTTTGGCGCAGTTTTGATTGCACGTGGCCCACTGCGCGGCTGCTTCTCTATAACTTGGCAGTTTTTGGCAATAAATTTAGCAAACGGGCGGACGGAAAATTGGTTCTAATTCAAAAATGGGCAAAAACGGGCAGCCAAATTTGGTATTTTTGTAAAGCTTAAAGTATAACAAGGCCATTCGTAGCATTTTCTGCGCGGCAATCGACGGCAATAATGAACATATCTCTACATGAAAAAAATTATATAATTTTCTGCCATAATTTATCGGTTTCTTCTAAAATTACTTCTGAACGGAGCAAGATTTTGCTTTTAAATTTTATGGTAAGCTTGAATATGTATTTCTAAACACGAAAAAAAAAATTGAAATGGATTGAACATTTTTTGTAGCTACAATCTTCAAAAAACTAAAAAGGGTCATTTACACTAGATTTCTCCCAAAATAGACAATTACCGGTTCTTTCGAAGAAAAATAACCAACTAAAAAACATTTTCAAGATGAAGTATTATATGGAGATGTTCAAGAGGTTGTTTTATTCACGCAGAACATAAGAAAGAACGAATTTGTTTTGATCACAAAATGATAGTTTTGGCGCACTTTTACTAACGTCTGGCCCACTGTGCGCGGGTCCAAAAACAATGATCGTCTCAGATTACTGGACTTGTCCTTGTTTAGCCTCCCAATTGATGCCAACTCCACTCACTGAAGCTCTACTGTGCCATGCTCCCCATATCTACAACACAGTGATTGACACTTAATCCCTTTTATATCCTTGGGAAGACAGACAAGTCATAAAAGTAGACGGTGAACTGGGGGTAATTGATGTTAAGGAATCTAATGATAGCACTCTCAAGTTCCGTAACTGCCATCCACATCCCGTAGGTCCCATAAGAAAACGGGCGTCTTCATAAATGAAGACAAACCTTGTTACTGATGACGGCAAAATTTGGCAAACGTCATTGTTTATGCAGACGGTCAGCGTTTATGCAGACGATCAGCTGTTCTGGACCGGCGCCTCCACTGATTGTTCTTCCCCTGGTGTGCGAGGATCATCGGCTTAATCCTTCTGCCGCACAAAATTAGAACGTGCCGCTCGCTCGTTAATAAGTCATGCTCATTTTGGGCTTGCCATACTCGGACAAACAATGTTTGAAACATTATAACAATGCATGACTTTTAATAATTACTGTTAGACCGCAACTGGAAATGGTTACAAATTCAATTAGTAGTCCATGCAAATTATTAAATTGAGTTATTATGCAAAAGGTTTTCTATAAAAATGAATCTAAATCGTGATAAAGACATGCTACAAATCTGCTGGTGTTGTGATGTGCAACACTTCTTACCTAGCATTCTGATCAAATCTGGGAGTATTATATTAAACACCATCGCATTGAAGAGAAAAATGTTGTTTTTATAATATTTCCTCTCCTGTTCTATTCTCAGTTTGTAGATAACCAGGACCATGTTTGGGACGTCTACAGCCTTTGGGTCGAGTAGCTCGGGTGCGTTTGGTCAGAGCAATACAGGATCACACAACCCAATGAAGGACATCGAGGTGACCTCCCCTCCGGACGATAGTATCAGCTCTCTACGGTTCAGTCCTGCTTCCGTTCCAAACACATTCCTTATTGCCGGATCATGGGACAACAATGTAAGAAATCTCTCATTAAATCAAAGAATTACGGTATCTAATTTTTCTAGGACAACTACCTGTGCCAAAAATCTTCCCCTAACTGACTCTAACCCTATTTCTGGTAGTTGTCCTGGGGGTAATTGCAGAGGGAGAAGTTGTCCTTATACAACCGTGATTTGGATTGTCACTTTCAAAATTAGTTATGTAGGTTTAAATGTAATCATGTATGTCAGATTGGTTTTATTTATTTTTCTTTCTTTCTTTTCTTTTCTTTTTTTTTTTTTGTTTTTTTTGTTTTGTTGTTGTTTGTTTTTGTGATGAGAGACCAAATTACAAAGTTCTTTTCTCAATCTCGTTCAAGTTTTACACCAATACATGTTGGACTCTTGTATCATAATGGTTGACATCGAACATGGAAAGCTCATAATTAAATAGAAAAGGATTGTGACAATTTGTAGTGATGGCAGTTAAATTTATTTTCTTCCAAGAGTATTTAGATAACACAGTATTTTCTGAGTGTATTTACCCTTTCTTTTCTTTGTTTGAATGTCTTCTCTTGTGTAGGTTCGTTGCTGGGAGATTCAGAGTAGTGGTCAGACAATCCCTAAGGCACAACAAACCCACACTGGACCTGTTATGGATGTAGATTGGCATGATGTAAGTATATTGGTTCAGTGAAATTGTGCGTAGACGAGGCACAACAGCCGCACACCTTGTAGCTTGGTTTTGTGTGGAGGGGGAGGGGTTCCAAGCCTCTTACTCAAGTGATTGTGGGTTCAAATATCTGCAGAATGTCTTGGTATTTTTTTTTAATATACTGTATAAGTGGTTATTTTCGCGGTGTCTTTATTTTCGCGCATTTCGCGAGTTGGTCTTCGCGAAAATTTCCACTTCAATACAAGGCTATTTATAGTAATGAAATCATCACTAAAATCGCGAAATTTTGCTCTCGCGAATTTCCCCAACTAGTCCAAAATCGCGAAAATATCTGGACGCGAAAATATTGGCTTATACAGTATATCCTTGTCATACTTTACAAATTCAACGATGATGAATATTACATTGTAATTGATTTTGCAATTGGTCCAATAAAATCACAAACTATTTGAATAATTGTTTTTAATCTTCCTTCAATCTTTATTCTCCTCAGGATGGCACTAAAGTCTTCACAGCATCATGTGACAACACAGCCAAGATGTGGGATCTCAATAGTAATCAGGCCATACAGATTGCACAGGTAAAAACACACAAGACTGGTTGTCACATTTACACAATGTATTTTTATTTCTGCTTTCTGTCTAGTTTCACTAGATCCCAAGTTGTAAGATATTACAAATTGTTTTTGTATATTCAGTTACCAAAACATGTGTCATCTGCACCCACCATTTGTACATTTGGAATATAGAACTGATCAAATTCCTTCTCTACAATGAAATCTTGTATCGGTTCTTTTAATAGGTGTATTATGAATTAAGAATCTGAGAATAATCTATATTTCTAAGAATGATTTCTGTTTCTATCTTGTTTGATTGATAGCATGATGGACCAATCAAGTGTGTTCGCTGGATCAAAGCACCAAACTACTCATGTGTTATGACTGGAAGCTGGGATAAAACCATCAAGGTAACAGAGATGCATTGTGGGATATTACTAGTAGTGTTTTTTTAGTGGTCACAGTTGAAAGAAACTGCCCATGACTAAAGATAATAGAGCTGCTATTGTCCCCAGACAATTGGGCCTGCACAATCCTTTCAAAAATTAGAATCCTGGATTTGTGCCTAGTGGTAGCAAGAGTATTCTATGTAGTCATGGTAGGAGTTGGAGACAATCTATGTTGTATTCTTATATATTTACAGAGTTATCGATTATCATTGTGTAATTATTAGATGGGACCTACATTTACAATTACCAAAAGCTAATTACTTGAATAAATTTGCAAGTTTGCCTATCATTTGCACAACTTGTATTTTTCGCCCAAATTTTCATATTAGTGATGGGTCACCCAAAATAAGGCCAACTGATTGGCCCAGTTCCACAGGACCTAGCCAACTGTGAAGCTATTATTTAGGGATGCCACTTTTCCGGTTTTACCCGGAATTCCGGTTTTCCCCCTTTTATCTGTCTTATTTCTGGGTTTCCGACTTTTCCTGTTTTCTGTATTAAATAAAGAATCAGAATAATTACCCATTGACTGCGTTGAACTGATAGCCAAGCTGCGAGCGAACTCACAGCAGCGACTCGGAGCGCGCTGATTGGTTAATCGCACACATCACAAAATGCAGGAGGAAAAGAAATATGGACGATAAAAAGATTAAAGTCGTTTGTAGACCACTTTTGTAGTATGCAATGTGTGGATTTTGTACATAAGTGGTAAATTTTTATGAAAACGGGCCCTGGACCCCGGCCTATTGGGACTTCGAGCTGCACGCTCCTGCCCGGCAAAAAATTTTCAGGGTTTTTGGAGGACACCTAGTGGCATCCCTGATTATTACAATTTATTAGATGGAATATGTCGTAGCATAGCATTATTTGCCATTCGTTAAACTCCATGTACATTGGAACTTGAAATCTATAGGGTTTATACAACGTGTTATTGCATTTTACTCTCCATTGATATCTGTTGTTTATATGATTTATACAAACATTAATCTTTCTTCTTTTTTTTTTCAGTTTTGGGATACCCGGACTCCAAACCCTATCCTGAGTATACAGCTTCCAGAGAGATGCTATTGTGCAGATGTGGTAAGTAATAAACTTTGTGGCCCTTTCATGACAGGAATGATCTTAATTTAATTAGCTCTTATGCAAATTGGCAACACTTTTATCATTTCTTAGACAAACAATAATTTCTCTAAATTCATGTACCAAGAAAAAAACATACATACATACATGCACATATACTTCTTGAAATTGGCAACACTTTCATATTTTCTCTTATTTCTATGTGCATTTTCAATCGATAAACAATAATTTCTCTGAATTAATGTACCAAGACATTAACTACATGTATTTACACGTATATGTTTTAATCCTTTGAACACCAGGAGGGCTTGGTTCCCGACCCACCATAGAAGATTAATTGTCCAGGAGGGTCACTATCAGTACATGTGCCCTTCAAAAATTTGAGAAAGTTCTGTAATTATGATTGCACTGTCTAAACCCTTTATGAGTCTTCCACCAAAAGATAGGACGATTGGAACTTGCAGATCACTACTCGTGACATTACTGTATAGTAGCACTATCCCTTGTTTCAATCATATTAATAAATTGTAGCCTTCTCCTCATGAAATGTGCAAATAATTTGCCGTTCAAAGTGTTGACACAATTTTCATTAACAATTTGTACAGTAAAACTTTGATTGTGTCAGTTTGTTTTGAATTCTTCTCTTTCTTGATTGTTCATCTATCCTTCATTTGTACTTTTGTTCTATCACCATAAACACAGATGTATCCCATGGCTGTTGTGGGCACAGCTGATAAGAATGTGATTATCTACCAGCTAGAAAACCAGCCTTCAGAGTTCAGACGCATGGACTCACCACTAAAATATCAGGTAACCCATTACAATCTAGCGTTATGTTTTCAAAAACAGAAAAATTAACAAAGATATTTTTTTTTATCAAAGTTTTATTTGTGTCTTCTTTCATCATGCATGTAGGGTTTTTATGAGAATGTAGCCATCACTTTTTCATTTGGTATAAATCTGTCTTTCATGATTTTCTTTTTTCAGCTGAGATGTGTAGCTATCTTCCGAGACACCAAGAAGAACGTACCCACAGGGTTTGCTCTAGGCAGCATTGAGGGAAGATGTGCTATCCAATTTGTACAGGCAGCTAACCCGTAAGTAACAGGTTGCAGTGAAATGTTTCTTTGTAGAAAACTAACGATACACATTACTATTAATAAGCAAATAATCACCGTCGATCCAAATGATGGGAAGACTATCACTTCCCAGGCAGGCTGGATAAGCTATCTTCTCCGAATCAAAGCTGAGGAGAGAAAGCGAGTACATACAGCTTGCCGTGGAAGTGATAGTTTACCTCGTCATTTGGATCAAGAGGTGATTATTTGCTTTATATTCCACATCTGAAACATTTTAAGAGCTTGGGGAAAACTAATATTTTGGTTAAAAATATAAGATTTCCTAAAGATTCTTAAAAAGAAAAATCCCCTCAAGCCAATCGATGCCTGCGCTTGTAAAATAAACGTGTACAATTAAAGTGTGTGCAATTTATTTAGCGCGAAGGCCTAGCTCAAATGGGCTGAAGTGATTGTTACGGAACAAAGAATTTAGAAAATGAAATTGTTACGTCACAGAGGAATTTATCTGTCGCTGCATGTGATGGAAAAATGATGGAACAAAAACCCTAGAGACAACACCTTTTTTCGCACACCTCAAAAATTGATGACGCGTTATGGCTCTACATGCTCTATGGGCACTGAAGTGATCATCGAAACTCAAAAGTACATCACTACGAGTGATGATTGATGATGGAAAACTAAAATCAATACTGATTGACTTTTGACCAATCTGTTGCAACATTTTAGTATGTGAACTTAATGCTGTTATTTTCTCGGTGGTTTTAATTGCGAGTCCACCCAAATGAAAATTACTACTTCAGTATAAACCTACTTATTGTAATGAAAAAAATCAAAAAAATTGCTTTTGCAAATTTCCCCAACTACTGTATTCGCTGTTATTTTTGCACGATTAATTTTTTGCGCGGAGTGGCCTCGAAACATGTTCACAGGTTCTTAAATTTGCGTTGCATGTTCGTAAGCTCGCAATTGAACCCATTCATTACATGCATAGGAAATCATGCTTACATGTATATAGTCGCAGGTTTTTAAATTCACTCCTGCCCTATGCGCGAAATCAGCGAAAATTTATGTACCGCAAATATTTCCACAAATACAGTAGTCCAAGATCGGGAAGATTTATGTATGTACAAAATATTGGGTTGTACAGTACATAATGCAACATCATTCAGGGTAACTATTCTGTTAGAGAATCACTTATCTAGTTGACATATTATCTGTAGAGGACATCTGAAATGTGTTACTTACCACAGTGATGTACAAGCCCCTTGTGGATTGTGTGCACTTTACGTACCTCTCTCTCTTTCTCACTCTCCTTTCTCTCTTTATCTTCTCTCTGCCTGGGTGATCCCTATCATTGCTATTTACATGTACCTCCCAGAAAATCATGTGAATAGTATGTTTTTACTCTTTTGTGTTGTTTTGTTTGTTTTTTTGTTTTTAACAGAAAAGACAACTTCACCTTCAAATGCCATAGGACCAATGGAGCATCTTACAACAGTCAAGATATCTATGCAGTAAGTATAGCTCCACCTGTATATGCCTGATGGTACACTTAATGGACAAAAAAGGTGGAAATATTATTCGTGTGGTCATCTTTGCGCATAAAATTTCATGCGACCAATGTTGTCAAATGAAGGATTGCACTACAAAAATTAAAACACATCAAATTTTTAGTCTAAACCTCTGCACATGAAAATTTCCACTTTAATGACATTTCAAACAGTAAACTGCACTCTTGAATAGTAATGTTTGGCTTTGTGAGGGTAAGTGGAGATTTGTATATATGCGAGTGCTTTAGGAAGGGGGGGGGGGTTCAGAGTGTTGAAGAAAATTATTACTGATGCCTTGACCTCATGAAAAATATGAAAGAAAAGTAGCAACATTTTAAAAGATTCAAATCTGTAATGCTTCATGCAGCACAGTTTCTGTCTTTTATATTTCATTTTTTATATACATTATAAGGCATCCTATCACAAAATTGAAAAAACAATGTTTAAAAAAGTACATAACATAAAATCTAAAATTTTCTCACGTGATAGAAAGAAAGATGATTAATTTATTTTTTTTAAATGATTCTTGTTTGTGATGACACTCTTATTTTGGAACACCTGAGGTAAACAGGCTTTGGCAGAAAGTTATTTTGTTGGGGAATAACAAAAGACCTGTAATTGTTTGAATTTAACCCTATAACTGCTATTGCATCATCCCGCACAGGTAAACTCAATAGCATTCCATCCAGAATACGGCACGTTAGCAACAGCCGGCTCAGATGGAAAGTTCAGTTTCTGGGACAAAGACGCTAGGACAAAGCTCAAGACTTCAGAGCAGATGGAACAGCCTATCACAGCCGCTGCTTTCGATGCCAAGGGTCAAATATTTGCATATGCCGTCAGCTATGATTGGTCAAAGGTAGGTTTTTGTCCGGGGGATGGGGGGTCGTTTCTCAAAGAGTTGAGTAGATTTAAAGTCGCACTTAACTTCCATGCAGTATCTCTCAGGTGTTGCTCAAGCAAAAATTGTGTTGTGGTTATAACCCTTATCCTATAGCAAACATGAAACCTGGGGGGTGTTCCACAGAGAGTTAAGTAGACATATAGTCGCACTTGAATTCCTAGTTGCTTGCAGTATATTACAAAACACCTTATTGGTTAGATCATGCTCAGGGTATGCGCGTTGTTTATCAGTGATATTACCAGATGCACTTAGAGTTTAAGTGTGACTCTAACCACGCCCTCCCCCCCCCCAGTACTGCATAAACCCTTTCACAACCCAACACTTACCCACACTTACACATATTGGCACACTTTCTTTAACTATTTAATTTTTGGGGTTGGAAATGAGGATTTATCTTCCCTCTGTCGACATTGTATTTCATTTTAACTTCTGGGATAGTTTTGATATATTAACTTCTGCAAATCCTGTTCTAATAAGTTGCCCAGTTCTACGCTAACGAATGAATGAATTGTTAAAAAATATAATTATCCTAACTTTAAAACTGAACATAAACAGGCAGGTTTTTATTTTGTCTGTTTGGACTAGAGAGAACTCACATGACACAACAGAATGTTGTGTTTGTGTTCAATGTAATAATGGTTATCTATTCAGTGAGACTTGAAAAACATATTCTTTATCCTAATTTATCCCTAGGGACATGAGTTCTACAACCCACAGAAGAAGAACTACATCTTCCTGAGAGGAAACGCCACAGAGGAACTCCGCCCAAGGAATAGAAGGAGATAAAGATAAAACAAGATTGTAGGGCGGTGATCATGGTTTGAAAGAGGAAGACAGAACAATGTCTCTGGTGTTGTTATCATTGGTCTGTTGAGCAAAATGCTCTCATAATAGAGAGCTTTAGATTTCACAAGTAGCCCATGATGCGGAATATTCTCTTCTTATCTCTGCACTTTCCCCCTCATTTATACTCAGTAAGGCTGATTTTTTTCCAAAACAGAAGATTCTGCATGATGGATAAGAAATCTAAAGCTCCCTAGTATTAGCAGCACATTGTGTAGATCATGGTTGGCAACTCAGTAATGTTTCAGAAGTTGTCGGTAGAAGCTGGTTTTCGCTCAGCCACATACGAAGCTTCCAGAAAAGATTAACCAGAAAGGGTCATTTTCACCAAAATTTGAGAAACAAGATATTATCAGCCCAGTGACGATATGTTATTTGGTGAAGTTTTGGTTTACCATACTCCTTAAATCCTTTGTGGCGGAGATAACACTAGCCTTCATGTATAGTGACGCATTGTATTACCGGACACTATCATAATTATAAGCCATTTGCATCATAATTATAATTATATTACTGCGCACTAAAGCAATTTTGTGCGCGTAGGTCGGCGCAGTTAAATTCCACACACCAAAACATGGAACAAGATTGCTAAAATGAGGCAAAAATCCAAGTTTTACCTTATTTATCTCTTTTTTGATTGAAAATGGTTAAATTTTCATATTACATACCTTTACATTAGCAATTGATATATTTTTTTGGTGAAAAACAGAACCTTGTTTGCCGAATTTCAATCTCTCGGCGTCTTCTTCGAATGTTGACGTGCGGTTATGTGGTGTTTGATGCTTGTGCAGCCGGTTTTATTTCCAATCATGACGACCGCGCAATTCGCAAGCGCAAGAGCGATAGATAGAGAACACGAACGTCGATAAACATTATGCATTTTCCGAAGTTGATAAGTTAATTGAAGCAACTATCTTTCTCAAGGCTTGGATCACACAAAAAGACAAAGACTAAGAAATAAAGGATAAAGCTAAAAGGATATGTTTTATCAAACAAAAACCAAAAAATAAATCCTAGATTAACTGCAATGCCAGTCTAGTCTAGTCAATTCAAGAGCATAAAAATATGATGATCGAAAACAAATTAAAAAACACGCAATTATAATGTTGTATCCCAGATGGCGCGCGTCCGGAATCATAATGTAATTTGTCAGGCGCAAAAATAATTGTTTTTTGTAGAGGGGTATGCGGCAAGCGCGATACAAAGAAAACGGTTGGTAAATAACAAAGAATTTTACCATTTTTCGTAAATTTGACAATATTTGGAATAAATAGGGCGAATTTTTCTTAATTTCATTTCCTCAAACTGACCTTTTCAAAGCAGTAAAATGAAGGCGTCCGGTAATACAATACACTGCCATATAAGAGACCAAGTAATTCATTTGAAGCCATGTAAAGGAATTTTGTTTAGTCAGTGAGAGATACTGGAAGAAGTTTATTTTTTCATGAACGTACAGAGTATAAAAAAAAGCACTAAAGTCCACTCCTGTTAAAATGAGCTCATCTACAAATAATTTGGTTACAATGAAGCGATCCTTCTGGGCCCAATTTAAAACATTTGCCTATGTGCCTGTGTGCTCATTATAGCAATATTTTTGTTATAACAAGGTTATACTGTATTCGCTGTTATTTTCGCGTGATTAATTTTCCGTGCTGAGCGGCCTCAAATTACGTGCACAGGTTCTTAAATTTGCGCTGCATGTTTGTAAGCACGCAATTGAACCCATGCAATATGGGAATCATGCCTATATATTCGCGTGATTTTTAATTCATGTCTGCTGCTCTTTGCGCAAAATCTGCGAAAATTAATGTACCATGAATATTTCCACAAATACAGTAGTCTTGACCTGAGGTCCTTGTTAGAACAGGAGTGGATTGTAATAGCCTATTAGAGAAGGTATATGTCGGTATCCTTTCTTTCTACAAGAACACAGACGTGCAAGGAAATCGTGTTTCAAGATAAAGCGGGTCATTAACCAAAACCATATAGGCAGGACAATGCCTAGACTTTTCTTTACATTCTTTTGTGTTGAAAATACTCTTTTTTTTGTAACTTGTTATCATTGGGACTTCTTGAAAGTTGCTTCTAGATCAAAGGATTTGGATTACATTTTATTGCATTTCAACGTTCAAACAGTATGAATTTCAAGAAGACAGTGCAAAAAAGAGTATTTTTGATATGTGTTAATTGAAGCAGAAGTATGATATTCCTTTTTGCTCAGTTTCTTTCAAGAAGAAAAAAGAAAAAGAAATCTTAAAGCTTTTGTGTAGGCATGAAATGCCCACTTTTATTTTGTTCTTTGTTTTCTATTTTTATTTTTTTTTCAAGAAAAATTTGAATGAAGCTTTGAGGGCCAAGTTGTTGACCCTGTTATATAAAAATGCATGTACCAGTATATGAATGTAAATCCATATGTATAATTATGGCACATTATGTAAAAAGATTCTAAAGGGATAGGGATACTTTCAACGTAAATAAAATATGTTGGATCTTATAGCAATGTAGCTCTGGTTATATTTAAAAGAAGAACTGCAAGAAATTGACACTTTACAATTTCAAATTAAAAAGAGCTTTCGTAATACCAATTTCACGCTGGAGCGTTTCTTGACAGAAATTGCATTGTACCCCTACTTGTACATGTATGAGGCTGCTTACTAATTAAAATGTCATGCCTTCGGTCCGTTGCCGCAAGACTGCATTGAGGGATCACATACCGGATATACTAATCCTCTCCTATTCAGTCACCGGAAGAAAAAGGAGGGGATTGGTATATCTGACATATAATCCCCCAAAGCAGTCTACTGGCAGCAAACCGTCAGCATTACCGTTCGGTTACATGTATTAGAAGGATGTAATGTAATCGTAAGTGAAATAAATGTACAATAATACACTGATCATCATTTTGTATCGATTTTTTTTTCTCTCAATCTGTGTGGCACGAGGCTTGCCTATGTGATACAGTCCACTCTAATTATAATTATCAAAGATACAAAATTTTGTTAAAACGGGGCAATTTTCTTGTACTTAATATCAAAATTTTAGCACATCTAATGTGTCCATTACATGTCACTTACATGTGTACATGTGCTAATACTGTGTTTATTATAACCAGGGCTCTGTAACACAAAGGTTTGCAATCAATTGCAAAGTGGGAGTAGCCAATCACAATCATTGTTTCATGCGCTTTCTGTTCAAAAGGCTGAACAGTAACCAACTAGATTTGTTCTTTCATATTGGCAATTGATTGCAAACATTTGTGTTACTGGGTCCAGATTTCTTTATAGTTAGGCATTTGGCTTCATCTGGACTTGGAGTACCTCTTTATAACTAGAGTGGGCTGTATTTAAAAGTTCATTCATCTTTGATGGCAGACAAATAAAACATTTTTACATGGTTGCATTTTAGCATTTCAAGTTTAACCCTTTATCTCCTTAGTCACTTAACTGCCCCAAATCACCCACCATTTTCTGCACACCATAGTAGTGAGAGTATCCAGAATATGTGGTCAAAATGCACATAGGAAAGAATAGAGTGATATGACCTTTATATTATTCCATATGTGCCTCAGATTGGTAGAAGTGTGTAAAGTCTATCTCAATTTATCCTTCCTGTCCATGCTGAAGAGCTCATCAAATTTGTACAAAGATGAATATTTAAGCAGTAGAGGTACATAGATGTGTTATAAATTATGTAAACAAAGTAATTGTAAAAACAAATGTTTGCATTCAGCAAACCGCATGTACATTCTGTGTCAAATAAAATGGTACAAGTGGAAAACATTTTTTATAGCATGAAGATAAATCACAACCTAGTATTGTTTAGTACTTTCAAAAAGCAGGGTAATCAGACTTTCATCTGCAATTTTTTTTCATCACATTTGGAGCAGTATTTTTTTTAGATATGACTAATTTTCTACAATCAAGAAAAATCCATTTTTCGCACGCCGTCACCATGCCTTTGTGTATGATTCCGCATAATGACCGTGAATTCAGCGCTCCAGAACAATAGAAGTGCGATATTTCGATTTGTTCCTTGTCGCACAAAACTTAGCATAACTTTTGTTCTACGAAAGCAAATTATACAGAACAAAGCGCATCAGCAAGAAAAATCTTTTGTCTTTAATTTGGTACCACAAACACACATAAAATAAAAAGATTTCACACATAAATTATTTTTTTGCCGACTGTACCATTTTTTTTGACACAGACTGTACATCATAAATGACTGAAGAAGCATCTTATTGTATGTAGGGCTTAACGGCACACGCGTTATCTTTCATATATTCAGTCAATTCAAGTGCAAGATTTTGTTCATTCAATTCCTTTGGGAATCAAAACGGACAGTTTTAAAACATATTCCACTCAGTGTATTTAGTGCACAATTTAGTTCATTCATAAACACATGATCATGAGGTCATGAAAAATTTAAAAATTAGCCAGTCGTTAAAGTGATTACTGTTCACACGCTGTGAAAACACTTTACATTTCGTAAGGAACAATGAATAGCCTTTTTCATCCCGATTCAGCTCTATTCTGGTAATGAAATAAGTGGTTGTTATCATTATTACTATTCTTCTTCGCGATTTAAATCCATTCTGGTTATAAATTAATTCGTTATAGTCATTATGATAGCTAGCAGGATGTCAAAACTCCCGAGTACTTCAAAAGCGATGTCAAAGCTAAATGCATCAGCGATGTAACCTGTCAAGAAATTGAAAAAAAAAAAAAAAATTTAGAAATAAATAAATATTTGGGGATAGATATAGGGTAGATGTAGGGAATACCGGCCACTTAAGCTCATTTGCTTAATTAGCACATGAAAACAATAAACTCACAAAAGAAAAAGATTCTCATTGCTTAGATACATCATTCAACTTTATTTTCCAAAAAAAATTGAGGTAATCAAATATTTGTTGAGGCAGTTATATGCAAATAATGACGTCATCGTAAATTGTCCGGCATTCCCAACAGTGTAGGAAATACCGGACAGTATGTTTTTACCCTTTTTTTTGTATAAAGATCTGTCTGGAAGCACTGATTTGAATGTAAACCATCAACTTAACATGTTTGTATTGATTTTTTATAACATTATTCATTTTTAGAAGATTATATGCATTTTACTACAAAATTTCAAAACACTCAGAATAACTTTATATCTCATGTAGATCATGACATATCACAATAACAATAAAGAGAAATAGACATTTCAAAATTGTCAAACAATTTAATAAATAAATATAATACATCATATATGCAACTTACTATTTGATCTACATGCTTAGCAACTCAACCCAGATGTAAAACAACAACCGTCAATGTGGTGTCCAGTATTCCCTACACAAAAAAATGACTGACTAGCACTTTTCAACACACTGCCACCCCAATACACAGGCTTTGTACAGTGCAAACACTCGATACACGTTTGGCCCACCCTCCACACATGTCCATAATGCATGAAATAGAGGTCATGCCCCAATTCTATTTTTATACCATCACATTCTCTAAAATGTCAATTTTTACATCAGGCCATTTTTCAGGCTGCAAATTTTCCTACCTTGACAGATTGTGGTAGTTTTCTCGGAGATTTCTCACTTGTTGTTGTCGAATACAGCATTCAACCTTCCCAGACAGACCACCTGACCAATAGATGCCGGTATTTCTACTCAGTTGATCTTATGTTGGCAGCTAGGGCTGGACATGTGGTGACCGTCCGATATTCCCTACTGTCCGGTATTCCCTACATCTACCCTATGTGGGGGGCGTTATCTAAAAGGGGTGTTTTGCTGTCTTTGGGCGATTCCATACTTTTGTTGATTTTGTTTCTTTGTTTTCTCTGTTATTTTTGTGTCCCGTACGACACACTACTATTTTCCATTTAAATTGTAAATGATGTGTATTCGAGTCAAGTTAAATGTTGGTTCTTGTGCCCCTTCTTGTACTACTTGAGGATAACCATCGATCAAGAAAATATTCTCTTATTTTCATACCAAAAAGATGTAAAATGTTGTCAAAATGTCCCGTACGACACAGCATGGAATCGCCCCTTTGAATTTTCGTTTCCAATATGTCACGAGCAAACTAATTGTAGTTATATTTTGATAAACGCGTTTATTTAAAAAATAAAATGTTACCATGATACACTAAAACTAAACAACGTTACGCTAAATTCGATTCGATTCGATATGCAATTAATTTTTGTTTATTATGAAATTCTCTTGCTTTACATAATATTTTATTACACAATCTTTTTTATATATCTCTCGCAAGGATGAAACATTTATGAAGTATTATACTCAACCATATATCATGCCTGTTTCACTAGAAAAAGGCGGAGATCCAAACATCTTTGCAAATGCACCAAGACGCGTTAGGCATGCCTAAGATGGAAGATAACCTGAAGATAACAGTCACATTTATAGTATAATGAAGCTTTCTATAAATACCTGCAATAAGTCCGCCAAGTGGTTCCCCCAATCCAAAACACAAGCAGTTCAAAGAGTATGCATTCTTAAAGAGTTCCCTGGGAAAGAATTTTTTCAGCATGACTACAGTAAGGGCAATTCTTGCTCCGTTCACAAGTCCTCCCATTAGAGCTAAAACGCAGATAACCTCAAACTTGTGAAATAACGGATCCAAACAAAATGTCAGAGCACTCATGACTGACAAAATGATAGTAAGGTCTACAGATGACAATCAGTTACGATCGATGATAGGTCCTTGTCCTATACGACCGATGCATTGACCGATGCTTCCGAAGAAAGCTAAGAAGACAGCGCGGGAACGCGGAAGACCTTTAGAGACGCCATGTGGGATCAAAAATATCACCCATGCTGTGTTCACCAGACTGGTTATTGTAAATCCTACATTTAGAGGCAAAATGTGAGGATGGTCAGTAAACATTGACAGTCCAAAATAAATCCAAAGCTTCCTCAAACCTTCAGTCACAGTTGAAGACAGTTGAGAACATCCTTGCTGACATTGTTGCAGTCGTCTCTGACATGTCTTCAAAGAACTTCCTGTTAGAAGGGGGCCTATCAGTGTCATCCTGCTTTGAATCAAACTGTTCTACACTACCGTGATGCACAGCATTGTGATTGACCCCTAGGACATGAACTCTTTTCTGAGAAAGCTCATCTGCACGATTTACAGTCATCTTTCTGGTTGGTTCACCAACCAAAAGAATAAGCACAGACGTATGCAGATTGATGGCTCCTAGGAGAAGTATGGTTCCTCTCCAACCATACGTCCTCAGAAGAAACTCGGTCAAGTTGGGAAGAACCATCATTCCGGCTGCAGTTCCCGAATTAAGAATCCCAAAGGCGAGTGCAAACCCTTCATCTATGGTTTCACACATTCGTATGATCATAGATGTAATCACGAAAGCGAAGCAGACACCTGTCATAGTCATATAAAAAGATAATTATGAGCCTGTAAAAACTTGCAAAGTTTGACTTCCGTTGAATTTGATGGTCATTCAGGCGAAAACAAAAGTTTTGTTTTTGTTTGGGTTTTTTCCCCATTTATTTATTTATATATTTTGTAGGAGTTCTCAAATTTGAGTAGGAATTTTTGCTATAGAACAGGCGGGAATCTAGGGGGCGACGGGAAAATTGTACGTTCTTGATGGCCGAAGCTTAGACCTACCCCCCCTCTTATCGTTCGGCCAGCGTTGCGTTAAAAAAAAAAAAAAAATCATGATGTGCCTTTTTTTCTCTTTCTCTCGCCGCGATGTGATGTGAACAGAATTGGGGTTTACCAACAATTACATTTCTGCACCCCGGCCCCCTCCCCTCAAGAAATCCTGGAACCGCCACTGTGGAAATTCAACATTTTAAGTTGATTCATAGTCTAATTCTGACGCTAGATTGATAACAAAGGGATGTCGTTTACATGTAAGTACCGCTACAGAAAGCAATAACCTACCTGCAAGTAGAGCAAAGACAGCAAATACACCTTGGCTTGAAGACACACATAGAAGAGCAAGAGAAACAGAACCTACCAGTGGCGGATCTACGGGGGGGGGGTTTTGGGGTTCAAACCCCCCCCCCCTTGGGATGCAAAAAAAAAAAAAAAAAAAAAGGAGGAGAAAGGGAGAAAGAAGGAAAGAGGGAGAGAGAAGCAAAGATGGAGAGAAAGGAAGAAAAAGAAAGAAGAGAGAAGGCAGTGGTGGATCTACGGGGGGGGGTTCACCCCCCCCCTTGGGCGGGCTGCCTAGTAAAAAAATTATGTGCATGAGAAAATGCCATCATAATGTCCAGACTCACATATATGTCCCTAAAGAAGCATCCTGTCTCAGCACAGCATTGGACAATATCATATATAAATAAGATAAAGATAAAGATCTTTTTTTTAACTTGTAATTTTATTTTATTTTATTTATGTATTTATTTTATTTATCATTATCATCATCATTATTATTATTATTTTTCTTTTGGGGGGGGAGGAGAGGAGGGTGGGCGAACAAATAGAAAGTACTAGAAAGTGCCTGTTTATTAATTCCATATATCTTTTAAAACCCAATATTTTCGGCTCGCGCTTCGCGGTCGCGAATACTAAATTATAATGCACAAATAACTCAAATTTTGAGCTCAAAATTTTTCGGCTCGCGCTTCGCGCTCGCAGATACTTAATAGGGTCTACAATAACACAATTATCTAAAAAAAATTAATTAATACTAGAAAGCGCCCCTTTATTTATTCCATATATCTTTTAAAACCCAATATTTTCGGCTCGCGCTTCGCGCTCGCTGATACTAAATCATAATGCACAAAATAACTTCAATTTTGAGCTCAAAATTTTCAGCTCGCGCTTCGCGCTCGCAGATACTTTATAGGGTCTACAATACACAATTATCTTTTGAAAAATTAATTAATACTAAAAAAGTGCCCTTTATTTATTCCATATATCTTTTATAACCCAAAATTTTCGGCTCGCGCTTCGCGCTCGCTGCCTACATAATGCACAAAATAACTCCAACTCTAAAATTGTTTAAATAATTCCTCGTTTTAGGTCAGTATAGGCCTATAAATCGGGGATTGTCTCAAACTCGCGCTCCGCTGTTTGCTCGCTCCGCTCGCAAGATTTTTTTTCTTTCATCCCCTCAACCCGCCCCCCCCCTTGGAAAAAACCTAGATCCGCCCCTGCCTACTACGCTAATAAGAGCCATCCATTTTACTGAGATATACCCGATGATAGGAGTGATAATAGGCGCTGGTGTGGGGAAAATCATTACAAATCAAATAAAGATTAAAATTGATCAAATCAATGTGTACAAAAATGATTTCACAGTAAGAAAAAAAAATACCTGATTTGCATTTGTACATAATATAGCATGTGTTAATATCTTTAATTTTAGATCGAGTCCTTCTCAAGAAGTCCTTAAAGACCGTTCGTTAGTTCAATGGTTGGTGGATGGTCTTGTCCACGATTTTATTCACTTTCGTATCGTGAAAAAGAACGTCGCAAGAAACCACGTAAGTTAGCACCCCCCCCCCTCCCCCACCCCTTTCAGGTAGGCAACCATAATGACTGATTTTTGGAGGGGGAGCTAGCAAAATTACCAACTTTTCACAGATTTTTTTGACCATATTCGGGATTAAAAACTCTCCCTAATTTAAAAAGTTCGTGGGGAAAATACTAAAATAAGACCCCTATTCCAATGATTTTCAGGATCTTTTCCCCGACATCAGGTATAACCCTTTCCCCGAGAAATCGGAAAAAAGTATAGTGTGGTTGACACGTGAGTGGGGGAGGGGGAGGGGGGGGGGGGGTAAGCTCCATTTACGAATCGTTACAAAATCCAGAACTCCACACTGTAAAAAAAAACATGTGTACTTTTACCGCAAAATGCTGTCAGCAGAGTTTCCAAATCTTATTTGTAAAATTACAGAAATTGTGGTTTATTTCTTTTCCTGCAATTTTTTTACGTGAAAGGTAGAAAACATACATCAGGAGTAACACATTTGTTCTGTTTTAACTAAATATTAAGCTATACGCTACAAAACTCTGATTTCCCCTTCTATCCCATAATATCATTGAGGAAATTAACAGAAAATCTGTTTTAAAAAAACACACATACACATTTTATGGCGACTCTGCTGACATCATTTCGGTGTAAAAATACAGATTTCTTTGTATTTTTTTTTTACAGTGCAGACAGGGCAGAGATGCATATGAACGTATCGCCGTTCATTTTACTTTGCATGCATCCAGGGTATGAACAGTCAAAAGGTCGACTTAAATAATGGATACGTATATATTATATAGGTATTTCATTGATATGATTGATGTAGGCATATAGAGTTCACGTTATTCAGAGTTTCCCATTTTTATTTTCTTTCTTTCTTTCTTTGCTTTTTTATGTGAGAGCAGTCTGACGGTTATGACTTTTCTACTTTAGTGCATCCTTGGCTTCCATATAGGCCTACAGAATACGATGAAAACACATGAACATACACTGCTATGCCTATGCCTATGATTTTTGTAGACAAGCACATAATGGAAAACCTCATTAAGCCATATGGGTGAAATCTTGTCACAATTTTCGTTTCCTTGATTACCAATGTGTTACCAATATATTTGGTGATAGAAATTGTCATAGACAAAACGTTGGTGCGTTATGTCATAATGTATATGCGATCTAAAAGAAATGATTGAACATGGATTTGGTAGTATCTTCTCGTTTCCTCGTTTTAGATTTCGATTCATCAATCTTCATCAGGGCCATCTACAAATGAATTAAAATAGATTTTGGCATACAGTATTTTGTATATTTCGGTAGATTTATTTTTTATAAAGATGGCCCTGATGAAGATTGATTTAAACGAAAGCTCGGCATATCAAAAATAGGAAACAAGAAATTATATAATCGGGACGTAGCTCACCTTTTTTTTCCCCTTTTAATACGAGCTTTCGGCCATCAATACGGCCTTCATCATGCCTACAAAATGAAATTGAATTTGAAACGAACATACCCAGATAGCAAGGTTTCGTTGGGCCAACGTCGGAAATGGTCGTGGCTATTAAGTTGGGCCAAGGTTATTCTTGCCGTTGGTCCAACGTACAGCAAAGACCATTGCCGACGTTTGCCCAACGAAACCTTGCTATCTGGGTAAGTTGTTATACAGGGGCCGCGGAGCGTTTTTGAAAGTGGAGGGGCTGAGCCGAAGTGGGGGGGGGGCTGAACAAGGCTAAAAATCACAATTTTATGGTCATTTTTGCAATTTTGTACACGTTGGCTGAAAAAGTGGGGGTGGCTGCAGCCCCCCCAGCCCCCCCCCCCGGCTCCGCGGCCCCTGTTATAGACAACGTCTTGATTCATTTGTCTTTATTTCTTTTGTCTATATTACACATTATATAAGTATAAGTGCATATATATGGTGTATGACAGGTGAGATCATTACCAGACTGCTGCCCGTGCTTCGCAGTAAACACATAAAATGGAAATAATAACCATTTTTATTTAATACAAAAATGTACGTACCTAAAAGAGAGGCTAGTCCATGATACATTCCAAGAATGGTCCCGATCGTCCCGATATCACTGTTCAGATGAACGACCAGTTCATCCATTAAAACACTAAAACTCTTGATTACCCCAAGGTCGATGAAATTAATGAAAAATATAGCGAAAACGATAGTCCAATTGCTCATTTTAGATAGGCGTCAAGCTTAGAAAATATGACTAATGTATGAACAGGAGTTACCCAAATTTTCTTTACATGGCATATTCGGCAGCACAGATCGTATTCTTTTTCTCTCTCTCTCTCTCTCTCTTTTTTTTTTTTTTTTTTTTTTTTTTTTTTTTTTTTTGGTAATGACAACCGACGACCTATTTTTCTCTCTCCCTCTCTCTTTGTTACCTAATAGCGCATGTACGACGCATGGCAAACGGACAATATGCGCAGTGGCGTCTTGTGCGTCACTCATGCGTCGAGCGCGCTGGACCAACGCTGTAGCCTACATTCGTTGCGTATTTTGATATGTGTTGTCAATGTATATACGCTCTATGTGCGCGTTGTCGGCAACTTTCTCAAATTTCAATGCGCTGGTCTTGCGTTGTCTACAAGTGACTAGGGTGTTTTCGCTGGACTACGGAGGAGCTTATCTAGAACGTTAGCATAAAAAGGGCACTATTTTTCAAATACCTGCAAACCATCGTTT
>CALNVZ010003429.1:36792761-36817945 GCA_940671915.1 Paracentrotus lividus
ATTAACTCTCACTTTCCGCTGGTCGATCATGCCCGAAGCTCTTCGGCCTGGTTGGCGACAGGATGTTTTGCTTGGTCCAGAATTTTATCTTCAAGGTGGTTATTTCCATTTTGCTTTTCACAAAGTCTCGGGATCTAGCAAATTTGATCCACTCCCCATTGAAGCTGCAAGATTCCCCGTCTTAATTCCACCTCTGAGACAGCATTCAGAAAATAGAGTTCACTTACTGCTTTGGCTTTTGCATATTTTCTCTTCACATTTGCTTGATTTCTTTCTGCTGAAACTTCTCCTCTTGGATAAACTCAATGTAACCTGTAAAGCGAAAATAGAGAGATTATATTTCTCCCTTGGATCAATTTGATAAATGAATGAATTATAACTTCTTACTAAACTCTAGTCCTTCTTCTCAAAATTATCTGACTTTACCAGATGGAGGGATGGGTGGAATAAACAAGGCATTAATAAGGTCTGGCAGTGGTCAGGTGATGGATGACACCTGTTACTGGGTAAACATCCATGGTGTCAAATTACCCATGGACGCTGAAGATTCCCCGTCTTTAAAACTAGAAAAGTAGCCAGTTCCAGAACTCAAGATAATGTTGATTGATTCTAACAGGGTAAAGATAATTGGAATGAATTTAGATAAGCACTTTTGGTAATGTAATGTTTAAAATAGATGAAGCAGTCTGTAGATAGAGGAGCTGAAGGTAAAATGGAAAATTTCTGATATTGAGTGAACATCAAATGCTTTATCCCTATCTATCTGTCTGCCTTTCCATTATCCAGATTTTTGTTTTGTTTCTTTTTTTTCTCAGGTAAATAGCATCCTGAGCATGTAGGAGAGATCCTAGCTACTCTAGTAATTCTCAACTAGAAGATCTTTATTCAAAGACAGCATGGTTCTTTGATCAGAAGTACAACTCTGTCGGCTATGGAGCATATGAAGCCTTCAAGACGTTGTGTAAAGTAAGTGTAATGTAGGTATGTTGTAGTCTAGCAGGCGCAGATCCAACATTCAAAATTTGTAAAGAAACTGCAGGCCCAATTGTCTTTGGAAATAGCAGTTCTATTATGTTTGGCATGGGCTGATACTTTAATGGTGTAATGTCAGGCTGCATCCACTACTGGTCTAATGAACAGTTTACGAACTGCTGATCACAATAATTGTCAGTAACAGAATATTGAAATTTTATGTTATGCACAGTTTTATTCATGTACGAAAAAATTATCCGAATGAGGGAAAAATATATTCTTTAGTTAAGGGTCACAGTCTCTGCATCATTCTGCTGGTTATTCTTATGTGAGATTTTGTTAAGACATGGTAATCAAACATGGTCCCAAGTCTTTTGTTATATTGGACTGTACAATATTTTTCATCTTGTTGTGTCTCTTCAGTGAACCTGAGCTATTGAATGAATGCAATCTAGATGAGGAAACACACAAAGTTCTTCTGGAGAACATCGAGAGGAAACTCACACCACAAGCTGTCAAAATTAGATCAGGTAAGACCATGAACATTTTTTAAGATGTGTTACAATTATGATCAAATACAATGGATTAAACAATATATGAATAAATAGATAAACCCTACTTTTAAACATCAGTACAGTCTACTTCTGTTATAGCAGGTACAAAAAACAACTAGTTTCATTAGAAAGAGCTGATTCTCCCTTGTCCAATTTTCAAACATATGGACGTGTGTTAGTGTGACATTTTTTATCGCATGAAAGTATGAGTGTGTAGACACACTATTTGTTAACCAGCAAGGTTTTCATTTCCCCTTGAGTGTAAAAGAATGGACAAAATAAAGAGCTCAGAGCTCTTGTTAAAATTGAAAACTAGGCAGTGTGTTATTATTTATTTATTATTTTATTATTTTTCATTTTTTATTTATTTATTTATTATTTATTTATTTATTTATTATATTATTTATTATTTATTTATTTATTATTTATTTATTTATTTATTTATTTATTTATTATTTAAATTTATTTATTATTTATTTATTTTATTATTATTTTTTTTTTTGGGGGGGGGGGGTCTGTGTTTGCTCAACCAATATAGTGTAGAGCTTTTGAAATGATCTTTAATTCCCAATGTAATGTTTTCCTTTCAGATATTGAGGTAGCATGTTATGCTATGATGGTATAGACGCTGTCAAAGATGCTCTTACAAAAGGCCTGGATATGTCAACGGAAGATTGCTATCAAGGTAAGAGATACATGTGACTCATATCAAAATGAAAGACGCACATCGCTGAGAAAAGAGAATAAAGAGCCAAGAAATCGGCAAAATAATACAAAATTCACTTTTTTTGATTTTCTGATCTTTAAATTTTACAGAACACGCATGAATCCATGTGTGGTTTTGGAAAAAAAATAATGAGTGGAAATGATAATGGTAAAGTGTTTTTAATGATGGTCTTGGCGATTTCCTGGACTCTTTGTTCGATGACTTGCGTCTCATTTTGATATGATGCATCACACAAAATCAAGTGAATGTGTATAATCTAGACCCTGTATTTACCTTTAAATAAATAAGTAAACCAATCAACACCACTTTTTCTGTAAAGTTGCTTACCCAAAACCCACGTTTTTATTGCCTCCGCCACGAAGGGGTGCCGGAGGCATTATGTTTTCGGTGTTGTCCGTCCGTCGTACGTCCGTCCGTTCCGTTTTCGTTCTCGCTGCGAAACTTAAGAACCGTTTGACGGATCACTTTCAACTTGGATCATGTATGCATATGGTAGGGACAATGATTGATTAGACTTTGGGGTCTAGTCAAAGGTCAAAGGTCACAGAGTCATGTATGCATTGAAAATGGCTCGTTCTCGCCATAACTCTAAAAACCGTTGACCGGGTCAACTTCAAACTTGGGTAATGTGCCTATGGGAGGGCAATGAACTGATAGATTTGGGTTCATGAGGTCAAAGGTCAAGTTCACAGATGTCATTGTATACATGAAAATGGTTCGTTTCGTCGCAATAACTTAAGAACTGTGTGACGGGTCAACTTCAAAACTTGAGTAATGTGTGCATATGGGAGGGGTAATGAACTGATTAGATTTTGGGGTCAAGTCAAAGGTCACAGAGGTCTATGTATACATAAAAATAGTGTTCTCGTTATATAACTTAGAACTGTGTAACGGATCATCTTCAAACTGGGTAATATGTGCATAGGGAGGAGCAATGAACTGATTAAATGTGGGGGGATCATGACGGTAGGTCACAGAAGGCCATTGTATGCTGAAAATGGCTTGTTTTAGCTTCATTTTTTGTTCACCCTGGTAATTATCTTGGTTAATACCACTTGTTTGTTGATGAGAATGATGAGGTCAAGGTCATATAGGGGTCAAAAGGTCAAACTTAAAGGTCACTCATTTTTATTGCCTCTGCGACGAAGTCTCGCCGGAGGCATTATGCTTTCGGGTTGTCCGTAGGTCTGTACGTCCGTACGTTCCGTCCCACTTTCGTTCTCACCAATAACATAAGAACCGTTTGACGATCAGCTTCATTCTTGGTACATGTGTACATACTGGGGGTGACAATGATCTGATGATTTTGGTGGGTCACAAGGTCAAAGATCAAAGGCACAGAGGTCAATAAGTAGGAAAACAGTTTGTTCTCACAATAACTCCAGAACCTTTTCACTAATCATCTTCATACTTGTAAATGTTGTGCATACTGGGGTGACAATGATCTGATAAAATTTGGGTCTGAGGTCGAAGGTCACAGAGGTCAATAAATAGATGAAAATGAGCTCGTTCCCACATTAACTCTGGAACCTTTTTCACTAATCATCGTCATAACTTGTAAATGTATGCATACTGGTGTAACAATGATCTGATAAGGTTTTGGGGGTCATGAGGTCAAGGATGCCAGAGGGTCAATAAATGTGAAAAATTTTGCACGTCTCATTGATAACCAAAAATTTGTTTCATGGATCATCTTCTACATGTGCATATTGGGGTGGCACTGATCTGATTAGATCAAGACTTTTTAAAAGGTCAAAGATGTTTTTGTATACATGTATGAAAATAGAATAGATGAATATGCCATGTATTTCTGATCTGGCAATGGCGGAGGCATAAATTTCGACCGTGCGCGGTCGAGGATTCATCTAGTTATCTGTACATTAGTCTAATGATTAGATTACATTACCATAAACCATTTAATAGTTATTGTTGACATAGTGATGTATTTCTTCTTTTTTTCTCAATAGATCAACTTAACCACTTGGCACCGGACCATGTAATATAACATGCTTGGCGGTGGAAAATGTGCGTGGACCACGTAAAATTACGTGCTCATGCTATTGTCTGGGCTTTGTCTGTCTGGTATCACCAGCACCAGGCTGGTCATACCCGTACTGTACATTTACCACCATGCAGAAGTCAAGTGGTTAATTGCACCACCCCATTAAAGTTGTGACGACTCAGACACTTTTAATGATTATACTTTTCTCTGATACGCAGATCAACCTCATAGCGCCACCCCAGTACGTTGTCACGACCCAGACATTAGAGCGAGTAGAAGGTGTGGAAAAGCTGAATGAAGCCATTGAAGCGATCAAAGAAAGCATAACTAAGAGTGGAGGAGTTTTTAAAGTTATGTCAGCGGTAAGTAATGTCCATTGGATTTGGATACAATTTTGTTATAACGAGGGAACGTTCTAGATCCCAATTTCGATCATGTGTTCAGCATAAGGGGATAATTGACTTGGCCCTAAGCACTATGTTATAATGGCAGAGAACTTTGCTTTTTAAGAAAACAGAATTTCTGAGGATAGTTTTAACTTTCCGGTGATAAATTATTCTGTCTAAAAGGATATAAATTGCACAAAGTTAGCTACATGTAAATAAGAATGTGGGCGTATTATCTTGGGTTGTTGAGACATTTGTTCAAATTGATAACAGGGTGTGAGTATTTTGTTTTATGTTTGAAAGACTGCTTTCATAATATTTTCCATTTTCTTATATCCTTAAAAACTAACCAATTGCAGTTGAATATATATCACTTAGCTTATTCATGGATACAGTGTACACGGATACAATTTCTATCATTATCAGGAAACATAGTTTCATTGATATCATTGATTTCATGAAATAAATGTCTCTTCTTTCTTTGATTTTATCGACAGCCTAAGGTTGTAACAGACACAGAGGAACAAGAGCTTGCCCGTCATCTGGAGAACTTGGAGAAAGCAAATGCCGAGGTCGACGGAGATGATGACGGGGAAGAGATTGGAAATGAGGATAATTAGTTAATGATCATGTGTAGTTTACAAATAAAATCAAGCTTCATTTATTTATAGTATGGGCCCCTGGCGAGGTAATGTATACACGCTGTAATTTTGCGATGGCTTTATTTCTGCAAAATTGGCGAATCAAATTTCTGCTTCGATGCATAGCCATTTAGTCAAATGGAAACAGCCAAAGTTGTAAAATTTACACCTCTCGAACTTCCCGAAACAGTCCTCAATCACAAAATATATGGCGTATATAGTATATAAGGACATCAAGCCCGTCACTAAAAAATATTGATGAAATGTAGGAATGACAGCTCATGATTTATGAATCATGTTGTCTTTTGTGATATAATGGGCATATTCTTTGCACAAGTTCATAAAGACTTGAAATCATTCTTGCTCTCAGTCTTTGGTACATATTACTTCCTAGCAATTCAAGATGAATTCTGGCATATTATATAAGAGAACATTCCTCAAATATAATTGATGTTTGACCTTTCTAACATGTAGAGGGCAGTAAACCTCATAACTGGTAGTAATCTGGTTAAGATTTTAGCATTGGTTCATAGTGAATGCCTCCAAATTATTCAATTCAATTTATTTTCCAAGGCATAAAAATGATGAGAATTTTGTATCTCTGTGTAAAAGTGTCTCTGTTATTGCTTTCCCCTCCCAGGATGATATCATGTGATTAAAACTTTCCTTTCTTGAATTTCCCATTTCATTAGCAAACTGTTCTATATAAATTTCAAATATGAACTGGATATTCCAGTACATGTATGTTCATGTATACTTGACCTGTTCTCTATGTCAGTCTTACAATATGGTAAATTACTTTTCTTTGCCCGCATGATTTATAGAAGACAGTCTTCTGAAATTTCCAAAGATGACTTTGATTATTTGATACTTATATTATGGCCTCTTCCATTAGGCTATGTGTACATGGATCTCAACTTATTTAGTACATTATACATTTTGAATAACATAAGTGTACATCTACATGTCATTCATTTGTATTGTACATGTTTGTATTGTTGAATTGTCTTTGTAGATTGAAGATTGCATTTCACTGAACAATAGTCCACTCCCATTAGAATAGGATCAAGCTACCTGGCTCGTTGATCACAGATAGGTGAAGAAACGTGTTTGGGACAGGAAAAACTTTCTTTATATATCTAAATCTTGTTGTAGCATGTCTGTTGTATGAGGAGTAGACTTATTTTGTTTCTGTATCAGGCTTATAGTTCATTCAGTAATACTTCAGAATGTTCTTGCTGTTTTCCTGTTTTAGATTCTTTACCCTTAATATGTATAAAACCAAGCATTGGAACATCTGTTGTTAGAAATCTCATTTCTGCTAAGTTATTCCAATTCTGTCCAATTTTACATAAATATTTAGATAGAGAATAATTTCTAAACTTTATAATCTAATGTAACTATTAAACTAAACTATATGTCACTAAAGAATCACCCATTTGATTAATACAATAAATCAATCATATCAGTCATAAAGAAAAGTTAGTGTGTTAATATCATAGGCCTAATTACACATGTAGGCATCAAGTCAAGTCTTTGTGAACAAAAATATATTCTAAACACAGATAAAACTATGTTCCATCTTTTATAATAACCCAATCAATTACACAATAGAAAATTACATTGTTCATAATGTACTACTCTATAGAAATAAAAATGTAGACTAAAATGAACGATTTGTGATATCTTGTCATGATATGAATATCATTTTAACCCAAGTTTAAATAACTTCTTGTAATTATGTATAAAATGCAAAGTTACAGTGATTTACATGAACATAATTCACAATAAAGAAGATACATGTGTGGTATCACCTTTGTACAGACAACAAATCAAATCGAGTTCCAGTGTCCTATGTTTTTGTCTCTCCCTTTTTTTCTTTTTTTAAAATCATATTCTTATTTCTATTATGATTGCTAAAAAGCTGTATTACATGTACAGGTACATTAGGATGATGGCGATAATAAGAAACTTTTATTGTGCATATTTTGGTTTCCTGCAGCTTATGAATAATTCCATATACAATGTAAGGCGCCTATAAATGGCTGACTACAAAATATGGAGTTAAATCCAGTGATCGGGGTAATAATATACTGTAAAGCGCTTTGAGCCACTATGGGAAAAGCGCATTATAAATAATGGGTATTATTATTATTATGAAGTCATGCAATATTGTTTCTGAGGTTCACACATAACAATATGCCTGTCACACATAAACTACATGTACATGTATAACATGCAGTTTCTTGTTGTTGTCATGGCTATGTGTATTACTAAAATTGTGTATTTGCTACTCAATATGGAGTGGGGGTGGTGGAGATAGTTATCACCTCAAGTACTACCATATGAGAATAATCCATTCCCATTAAAATGAGCACAAATAAATCCTGGTTCAGAATTTTATGTATTTGACTTTGTCCAAATACAGCCTTTAAATGGGAGTGAACTGGATCCGTATCAACACTTACAATAGCCTATCTGATATGCGTCGGGCTAGTGGGCAAGTTACTGGTCGCGCGAAGGAGACTGACTGACGGGCGAGGGCGAAGCCCGAGATCGTCAGGCGAGGGCGCGGGTAGCCCGAGCTCGGGCTACGCCCTCGCCTGACGGACTCGGGCTTCGCCCTCGCCCGTCAGTAGTTTGCCCACTACTAGCCCGACGCATATCGGATAGGCTACACTTACAATGGTGTTATTGACCACCATCACCATTATAACTTTCATCAATAGCACTTAATTTACCATTATCCTCATCATCTTCAGTCTTATCTTCACTTTTATCATTACCATTATCATCTAAAATCACTACTGTCAACATTATTTATCAGTATTTTTATCATCACCTTCATCATTATCATCAATCACCATCATCATGAACATCTTCATCATCATGACCATCATGACCATTACCATAACCACATTCACAATCATCATCATTATCATCACCATCATCACCATCACAATCATCATCATCATCACCATCACCATCACCATCCTCATCATCGTCATCATCATAATCATCCTCATCATTGTCATCATCATTATCATCATCACTATTATTTTGAATCTGACATCACTATTTTTAATCTTTATTTACATAATCACCGCATTGATGGTACGACCATTCTTTTTTGCACTGTAGTCCCTCTCTCCATACCACAAAACAACAGTTGCTTCAGAATTGTGGTTTACATCAAGTTTACTTTGAAACAAATCAGTCACTGCTCATACATGTACACGTATTGCATAAATGTCATTTTTGGACATGATACACTGTTTCCCCCTTAAAATGAAAGTCTAAAAATCACATTTAAAAAAAATGCATTGAAAATGTAAAATATAAGAATGGAAAGATAAAAAAGCATGAATGCTATAAAAAGGTGGGAAATGATGTAAGCCCTCTCCTTCTTCAGATTATTTGCAATTCTGGGAATTTGAGAGAACATAATTTTCTGATTTTTGCAATGTTTTGATTTCTCCATGTTTATCTATGGAGGCTTATGAAAGTATTATCTTTCTTCACTTATTTGATACATTCAGGGATTATTGATTTATCATTACTAATGCTGTTATTGAAGAGAAGATTTTCTTATAAAATTTGTCAAAATAATATTACATAATTCATTAATAATTTCAAAAAATTACAATCAGAATTTTTAAGAATAAAAACAAAGTATCACGATTGTGTAGTAGAGGAGGATAACAGTGGTATACAAGAAGTTGTCCTATCTTTATTACTTCTCTTATACTCAGTGATGATTGTTATCTTGTTCAGGAAATTATTTGCAATTGAAAGTAACAAGGACTATTATGATAATTGTACAGTCAACCTTGCCAATGTAATAATAATTATAATATGTAAAGCGCCTTTTCCAGAGGATACAAAGCCCTGCACTTTAAAATGTTTAACTTGTAGTGGGTTAAAAACAAATGTAAAGAGAAGATGACTTCATAAAAAGACCTTTGACTTTATAGGTGATTAATAACTTTATGTGAATTCAACTTCTCTTATACTCAGTGATGATTGTTATCTTGTTCAGGAAATTATTTGCAATTGAAAGTAACAAGGACTATTATGATAATTGTATAGTCAACCTTGCCAATGTAATACTGTATAAGTGGTTATTTTCGCGGTGACTTTATTTTCGCGAATTTCGCGAGTTGGTCATCGCGAAAATTTCCACTTCAGTACAAGGCTATTTATAGTAATGAAGACATCACCAAAATCGCGAAATTTTGCTCTCGCGAATTTCCCCAACTAGTCAAAAATCGCGAAAATATCTGTACACGAAAATATTGGCTTATACAGTAATAATTATAATATGTAAAGCGCCTTTTCCAGAGGATACAAAGCCCTGCACTTTAAAATGTTTAACTTGTAGTGGGTTAAAAACAAATGTAAAGAGAAGATGACTTCATAAAAAGACCTTTGACTTTATAGGTAATTAATAACTTTATGTGAATTCAACTTAGACAAGGTTAACTGTACAAGAAGTCACCGTCATCATCATACACAGAAGATTAGGATCTTCCTACGAGGTCCCCATAATATGCAGTGATGGTTTATATGTCCTTGCTAAGGAAATGGTTTCCAATTAAAAGTAATAGACATGTATGTATTCGGGCATTCATACAAGTGATCAACATTTGTTTGATGATCCCCATACAAGTTTCTCATAGTATGAAATACATGTAATGGTCTTAATCTTCTTGTTCAGAAAATCATTTCCAATTGAATATGATTATGCAGTCAATCTTGCCGAAGTCCAATCAGTTAGGACTGACAAAACCAATTATGCTTCAAAAATTGACTCATGTAAGGTTAAAAACAATAAAATATTGGGAGAAGATGACGTCAAAAAGATCTTTGATGTAGAAGAGTTCAAGTTAGGCAAGGCTTGTCGTCATACATGTACACAGCAGATTTATAATCCTCCTACCAGGTCCCCATAATATGCGGTGATGGTCTTAATCTTCTTGTTCAGGAAGTTCTGTTCAATCTCCATACGTCCTCCTGGGCCTGCAAGGGACGCTAACTATAGAGGGAGACAAACAGATAAGAGTAAGAATAAATGAATTAACAAATAATTGGATCTATTTAAGGAAAGCATTTCAATGGTAATAAGCTAACGGCCAGTGGACCTAACGCTAAGAATAATGTCATCAGGAAACAGCCTTTCTTACTTTACAAAATATTGAATAAAAGTATTTGAAAATGGGCCAGGGAGAACTAGAAAATCAGCTGTAGTGAAGGTACACAAAATAATTGCGAACATGCAGATTATTTCCATTTGTTTTCAGAAGAATACAATAAAATGTCCACTGGTACAGATTCCTCTTGAAATGCCCTCATACATGTTATGACAGAAAATAGTTGAAGTATTTGAGCAGAATGTAAGAATATGGAGTCCATCATTGTTTGTTATTCATTAGCAATCAATTAATCATCCACAAATTCACAAATAAATAATAAAAAAACATCATTACTTGAGGTATATTTTACACACTTACCTGCTCAACATTAGCATTCCTAGGAGCAAAGAACCCAATGTTATCAGAGATACACCTAGCCTTCTCAAACATGACTGCAGTAAGGAGCAGTTAAGGTCAACAATGAATATAAAGCCATACTCACAATTTGACAAGTTGATTTTATACTTCATATCCACTAAATTACATGGAAAAAAAATCTTGCCTGGAGTGAATACTGGCAATTATTACCTGTATGAGGCATTTTGGAGACAAGACATAGCGCGTATTTTGTCTGCCTAATTGATCCGGTCAACAAAAAATACGTCACAATGGATAAGTTGTACCACAACGGGCCGTAATATCGATACTCCCCTCCTCCGTGATTCCCTATCGGGTTTGTGTACAAAATTGCCGGTCCGTAATATCCATATTTTGTCTGACCGGGGGTCCTACGCGTAATTGTAAGTAGATGATGCGCTTTAACAAAGAGTAAGACAATGGATACGCACAGAAGCATTATTGCGTCACAATGGTTCAACTCAGAATGCTGAAGAAAGAAAGAAAAAAAAAAAATCCCACGACAAATGCCCAGTTTAATTCAAGTAAACCTTTTTTATTCTCTTTAAAAAATTGGGCTAATTGAGGTTAACAGGTAATAATAAGAATATTGACTGGCTTTACCTTCAGGAGATACCTCCTATATTTCCCTCACAAGACCCATATTGCCCTCGTCTTCGACTCGAGGCAATATGAGACTTGTTTGTGAAATATCTGCGGTATCTCCCTCAAGGCCAGTCAATATTATATAATTACGAGATGCTTGTGACCTAACTAAAAAACCTTATTAAAATGAAATCTTGTTGATTCACTGAACACTTTTTGAAAATGTGATGAGAATTGCATCATTATTACATACATGTAATCTGATTCTATCGTTGCTCTTTGAAGCTGGGGAGGAAGAGTGTCAAGTCATGGCACTAGTCCAATCGGCTTATAACCAACACAGATAAAACAAATATGGTGGTCCCATTTTGTTCAAATCTACATATTCAAAAGATATCATTATAGTGATGCAATTAGCTGGGTCTCAAGCACTTCATTATGAAATAAATGAACTGTTTTCTCAGGGTTAAAAAGCCCCAAACTATACAAAGGGCTGGGACCAGCAAAATTACCTTGTTATATCAGATCTTGTTTACAACAAGTTTGCACTGTACATTAACAAAATATATTGGTCATTAAAATTATGAATCAAAGGATATGTATCAATGTCCATCATCTCAAAGACATCAAAAACCTCGGCCTTGAGGTACTTAGGTCCGCCCCACGGTGGGCTCAAGAACACCACGTCAGCTTTCAGGTCTTCTGCTACCTTGAAGAAGTCGCCTACGATGAACTCAATACGATCCTCAACACCGTAGACTGAGGCGTTGTGACGGGCTAGCTCAATCTTGGCTGGGTCGATGTCGATCGCTATCACTGGATTGGAAGGGATGAAATTAGGGCATAAGAATCTGCATCATAATACATGACTTTACCTTTACCTATATTCGTTGATAGACTGAATAAAAGCTAGGATATGATTTTATCGTTGGAAGGGAAATAAAGACGTATCTCTCAAAATAAAAAAACATCCGGACTAGACAGGCCTGCATATATAATGGGAATCATTACAAGAATCATACCTGCCTGATTTCATGCATGAAACATAATAACTCTCGCACAGTTGCTCTAAACTGTAATCAAAGATATAGATAATACATGGCTTTATTCCTTTAACATGTAAAAGCAAAATGGCTCGTATTGCCCCTTGGCTAACCGTAAGTACCAAATAAATGATGAGGTGTTTAATGTTCAGCTACATGTATTCTCAATCTTTCATATAGCTTACCCCTTTCACATGTGAAAGCAAACTGGATAGCATTGCCTCCGGAGCCACAGAAAGCATCAACAATCAGGTCACACCTACATCGCTCTGCTTGGTGCTCTGCTATCCTCTCTGGTGTCACAGAGTACCAACCCTCTACAAAGGAGAACAGAATGGCAAAAATCAAATCAGGAGGCTGATGATTTTAGGGTACTGTGGTGAGGTTTGTTTTGGTGACGGTTGTTCAAAACTTTATTTCATTTGAAAGGGTTAGAATTAGTAACTCGATGAGGTCTGTTCAGGTTGGGTATACATGTTGTGTTTCACTGGTGTTTCACCAAGTCATTTGTAAGTTACGGACAACTATACGAACGACTGGTGATTAGTTCTATTCAACAAGCAAGTGATATGACATCTGGGACGCCATCAAAATATACTAAAGAGGACAGATAATCGACGATTCATATCCCAGGAAGAAGAAATGGTAAATAATTGGATACAAACTATAACAATTTTAGAAATGGCTTATTAAAGGAAAAGAGGGAGAGCGGAGTCAATTAATCAAAGAAAGAGAAAAAAACAAAAACAAACTGAGAAAGAGAGAGAGAGAGGAAGAGTGCAAGTGAGGAAAGTACGTGTGAGACAGTTAGAGATAGTAAAGAAGATGACAAGATGAAGAAGGAAGTTGCATTCACCTTCATCTAGCTTGATGCCTTCGTCAAACCTAGAGAAGAGCCTGTAACGCTGAGCCCAGTACTTGTTCAAATGCTTACTGCCTCCAGCTATCCCATGCTTGGGAGCATACTTCGACTGCACAGTGCGGATTCGTTGCTTTCCCTTGGGTTTCGGCTTCTGATCAACAATCTCTCCCTCTTCCTCCTTCACACTCTTCTCTAAATCTGCACTATTTTCTTGTTCTTCTTGTTCAGCAGTGCTCTCTGTAGTACCAGACGTAATTGATATTGAGTTTTGTTCTGATGGTGGAAGTTCAGGTAAGTCATTTTCATTTGGTCTCATTGATTGACCTGGGTCATTAATATTTCCTTTCTCCTTCATATTCTCAGAAAAATTAGGCCCATTACCCACGGTCTTGACATCATCTCCATCTTCTTCATTGGTTGTAGTAACCGTTCTCTCGATTGAGCTGGGAATGGTATCTTCTTCTAAGGCTGGTGTATCACACAATTCTTGGGTTCGGGCATCTCCTTTTTCATTTATGCTAATAAGCGTACCTACTATTGTTTCAGCTACTTTTATGTTATCAAGGCAACAATCGCCGCCATGAGCTCCGATTACGTCTTTTGCTGATGGATTCTCTATGACACCACCCTGTGTTACTCTGCTATCAATAATTCCATCAATCTCTTTCTCTCCTATTACCTCAATGTTTTCAACAAGATCATCATCCTCTTTCTTTTCCAAACCAAGGACTTTGCTGTCAGTCGATTCATTGTTCTCCTCTACCCGTGTCCTTCCAACCTCATCAACATCGCTATCTGCATCATCATCCTCATCCATGTTTCCATGGCAAGTGACGCCAATGTCATCCAAGTCCTCTTCCTTCTCCAGGAAACCACGAACCTTGCTGAGAACATTGCTCTTCTTCACCTTGAAGGTAACTGGACTCTGCGTTATTCCACCGTTCTCTTCGGTTCCATGTCCCTCTTGAGATGTTGTCCCTGTAGTCTTATCATCACCACCATCTTCTCCATCATCGTCTTCTTCATCACTGAATCTGATATGAAGTGGTTTCTTTCTCAAGTTGAGATCAGGGTCATGGCTCTTCTTCAGTCGTTTGTTGAAGTAGTGGACCTTTGCTTTCTGGAATGGCTTCTGACCTAGATGCCTGAAAAAACAAAACAAAAATATATAGACTGGAAATTAAATCGCAACGCTGCAAATGACGGGGTTTCAAAACAGAATGTAATGAAGCAGTTAGTACAACGTAATCTGCTTTTTCAAGGAGATGATCTTGACATCCTCTACCAACAATTGCTTGGGGCTTTATATTGTCTATGATGTAGGGTTAGAGTGTAGATTGTAATGGGATATTTTATTAGGTTGATAGTTAGGATTAATCATAGAGCGAAGTTTAAAACTTAATAAAATTATTCAATTAATGTTAGGGTTTGACTGCACAGCAATTTTCATAGAGCAAATGTCACAGATCCTGAAACTGCCAATGAGACATTGTCTTTAAATCTTAAAACCATTGCAATGTACATCAAACACCCAATAAAATATTGACTGAGCTGATGGGGGCATTAAGAGCAGATTTGGGTCTATAGCAGTCTCAAACTTGAAGGGCATTTTGAGGAGCAAGCTGATGGGTAGGTTTGGGCAGTTCAAGGGCAAGATGGTTACCTAATTTTTCCTTCTATTCTGAGAGCTTTACCATGTTAACTTCAAATCTTGAGTTGTATGTAGATGATGAGCTTACCTCTGAGAGGTGGGGTCACAGCTGAGACCTAGTTTCTGGAATACTTTGGTGTAAGCTATCCCTAGCTCCTCGGCATCAAACTCATGACTGTTGAAAACACACAGTCATGCATACAGAAAGAGAGAAAGAAAGAAGATTTTATCAATCTCATAATACAAAGTATTTACATTCGGAAGAATGCTTTGAGGATAACATTGATAATTTTGAGGGCGCAGCACAACAATCAACCAGCCAACTTAGTATTTTGTCTCCCGTTTTTTTGTTTTTTTCTCAATCAATCAATTATGCTTCGTTCTGGAATGTTATATTTGTGAAATCTGTCTCGTATGTGTGGATATGTTTTGTGATACTGTTCCTGAACCTCATGCCTGAAAAATGTCATGGTTTTGCAACACCCGGACAAACGTCAACGATTCAATATTCTTGCCAATACTTCTATAACCCGGCCAACACCCCAGCGTCCCAAACGACACCCACCAATCTGCCAGAATGGACACCGATCCAGGAGAACATTGGCTCGCCAGCCAAAGGCTGAGATGGAAATGAGGTGGGATTCGGAACAGAATGAAGAAAAGAGGAAATCAATCTCTGTTACTGGCGATTACCCTGAGCAATGTTCATTCACTCTACAACAAAATGGACGAACTTCGGGACCTAACAAGGTAGTGTCCATAAGCATCATTTTGATTTGCTAAATTTTTAATTCATTTTCGCTTCAATTTGCTTGCTTCAAACATTCTCAAATACTAGCTTAGGGAAACGATAAATGAATGAACATCAAAATCTCACTCTGAATCAAAATGGTCAGATTTAACAATCTCACGGGGCTTGATGTTATCAACTCATTCACTTTTTTTTTCTTGTCCTTGCAATCCAGCAGTCACTTGAAAAAAAATTAAATAAAAAATCACTCTTTCAGACAGTAATTGGGACATATGTAGGGAAAATGGCCACTTGTGGTGCATGTTATTGGTTCTTGATTAGATCTGATTATACATATAACTTGCACATATGAAGGGCTAGAATTGAATGCATACTTTAAACAATACTTTGAAGGTAGTGTCATCCTTTTTCATAAATTGCAAAATCTAATGAAATTTGGCATAACTTTAGAATATGATCAACCTATAATGTCTGTTCAATCTTACTGTCATAGGTTGCCTAGATCAGTAATATAGAAAAAAAATCTGACTACCAATCTAGACCAGCTCTCCATCAACATCGTGGATATTACAGCGCGTTTGCTCAGCACGGACCACACACAACAATATACACACGGAGTATCAGCATGCATTACCTACATGCTAACGGTCAACGGTTAATTTGAATTTCGCACCGTGCGGTTATTTTTTGAGGTACGAAAAATTAGGAATGAATTTTGATAATCGCAATACAGTGACAAACATACACATTTTAGCTTAATCTTGTTGTGGGAAGATATAGTCATTGATAAACTACTATATCCTCTCAAAAACTAGAAATGTAAGATTTTTAGCTGCAAAAGGATGACATGGTCTTTAAGCAATAATAAATGGTAAAGAATGAAAGTTCAATCTTTGATGTACAAAACGTACTTCAATACTTCAAAAAATTCTTCACAAAACACAGCCTAAATAAAGTACAAGCCTCCGCCTCCCAAGTATCATAAATCATAAATGGTGATGCTACGATACATAAAAATGCTGGGCAAGGGGAACCAGGTTATTAATAGCTGAATATACCTTCTCTTGGTCTTGTATGGTGACTCAGCCGGAGGCTCCTCCTCTTCCTCATCGTTATCACCGTAACCATGGTAACTGCTAGTAGATGGTGTATCTCTGTTTCGCCTTACATCAGTGAAAGAACCTGGATTGATAGAACAGAATGTGATATATCATGCCTTTTTTTAAATGATGTTGTGTAATAGACACTGAATTATTGTAAAGAGCTCTAAAACAATATTGTTTAGTTTATTCACATTGCATATCAGATATAGCCATTATAATGAAATGCATGGTGCAATATATATGTGCTGTATTTGTGTTTACATAATGTTATCACAGTAAATAATGGTGCCAACAATCGGCCTGATGAAGCGTCCTGGATAGGGCGTGAAACGTAACTCCGTAAAACATAAGTCCAGTTGAACAGTTTTTTTACTCTTCAAATTTATTTTTGATTTACCTGGATGATTGAGAACATTCATAGAATAACAGTAAATATCAATGTTTTCTTTACCATTACTGCTCCCACTGGAATTAGTCCTGCTCTGTTTGGAGTTCTGTTTCCTTTTCTTTCCTCCGCCTTTCATCTGAAAAGAAAACAAAAAAGACAATCAGATGACGTTCCAATGGTTCATTGGTAAGCATGCTAACTTTAGATTCAAGTTCTACAAATATTACATATTCTAAAATCAATCTAAATAGATTTTGGGGTTCAGCTTTTATTCAACTTTTGAGCCTGTGCATGAGATCTAACCTGCATGCAGTCCAGCAATGGGTAGGACATGGCCACACACATGGACAAGTTTCAGAGTGATCATGTTGCTCAAGACTGGCTTGTGTAAAACTCGGCAACAATGACATATCGGATAAATGTCACACTTTGGTACTCTAATAGAATAGGCTGGTATTCTTGAAGGGTGACTAAAGTTAATAGGCCTGCTAAATACATAATTATTGGGCCTTGCTATTGTCTGAAACAATAGGGTGACATATTTAGTAAGTCTACTAACTTTAGTCATCCTTTGAGAATACCAGCCAATATCTCTAGCATACCTCTCTGCCTTCAGCTTTGCCAAACCCAGACGGTAGTCCCATTTGCTCCATCAGATCACTCTCCTCTTCTCCACTCTCCTCTTCTCCTAGGACTTCTGTCATGATCTCTTGCTTTGAGGTACGACCAGACTCAGCTTCAACCTTATAATGTTGTTGTGGAACCTCCTCATTGGTACTTCCTCTGTCTCCTTTCAGTTCCTGTCCACCAGGTATATCCTGTGATGTACTCGTATCGGGTTTTTGTTCAGACGAGATGGTTGTAGAATCCTCTTCCTGAATGTCTGTCGTTGGAACTGTCTCTGGCTCGTGTTCAGGGATTGTTGGAAAAGATTTGACATCCTCAGTGTCCCCTTGTTCATTTGCTTTGGTTCCCATCAAATCAGATATCTGCTCTGATGTTGGGTCTTCTTGCTTTACATTCTCCTGCTCTTCATAGTCATTTTCTGCAATGCATGGTATCCTAGATGCATCGTGGCTTGATGCAGAGGAGACTTCATCCACAGGCAAATTGTTTGCAACACTGCAGTTGTCAGATATTAGGTCACAAGGACTGTTGACATTTTCAACTGTTTCATTTTTCAAAGAAGTATCATCTTCCATAATGTTTCCTTGATGAGCATCCTCTACACCTATTGGGGCACTGGTAGTGACATCGCTTATTTCATTGTCAAAACTTCTGTCATCTTTAATCACATCTTCTCTCAGGACATCCTCACTTACAGCAACCGGTTCACCCTCTCCTTGAAGGACATTCTGCCAGGAGTGGAACCAGTGATGATAATACCAGTATGTCTCATCGGAGTGCTTCTCCCATTCCTCTACCAACTCTGGAGTCCATTTAGATTCAGAACTAGTCATCTCGTCTTCCTCTTTGCCAACATTAAAATCTTGTTCCTTGACATCCTTATCAGGAAGATTTCCAGTCTCTCCATTTTGTCGGACTGGGGATGTTTGGTCAAAGTTTGAGGGGCTAGTAATAATTGCATCGCCAGTATCGTTATTGTCTCTACAGGCAAGTTGCTTTATCTTTTGCTCAATGAGGGAATCAATAAGTGCACTCGTTTCAGGCGATAAACAATTTATATTGGTATCTTCCATGACATCAGAAGGTTGCATCGATCCGCCATTTTGCAGAACTTTCACGTCATTGTCTGTCCCTCCTTCCCCATCTTCACAGAGTGGACTGCTTGGTTCGTTTGTTTGCTCACAGTCATTACAGGGATGTTCCATTTTCCCTGAGAGGTGAGCTGCTTCTGTCAAAATTTCTTTATCCTGGAAGCTGTGAAGATTGATGTCAAGGTTGGTAGATGAAGAAGATGCATCTTCAACAGAAGCATTTCTAGCAACGTTGTCCTCTTGATTGATTAACATCTCCCTGAAGTCCCTCCCATCTTCTCCAAGCAAACACCCCTCATTAGTACATTTGGAAGATTCTTCCCCTTCAGCAAACTCTGGATGTAGCTCCAGCCATCCCTGCCAGACAAGACCATGTCCAAACTTCTCCCAGTACTCTTCCCATGAGGTAACGTCCTCAGACCCAGCAAGTTCATTGCTAACACTGTACTCCCTTTGGCTTCCTTTCAAACCCGTTGCCTCAGTTGTGCCCTCCTTATGATCTGCAGTTAGGCTGATGTGCGAGTTGTAGTCTGCTACATTCCCGTTGTGTATGTTGGAGGGGCCATCATTCTGCTGATCTTGGGATCTTTGTCTGTTCCTGCTGTTCTTTCCCTTTCTCTTCTTCCCCTTGTTTGGTTTTGATCTGAGCTTGAACGTGCCATCTTCCTGTCAAATGGGGGAAAAAAAGAAGAGATTGTATGACATCAGTATTATGAGGAAGAGCCAAATAATTTCAGGCTTTGTATCTTTTTCTTCTTTTTTTTGGGGGGGGGGGAGGGGGAAAGGTTGGGGTATTTTTTCTTTCAGCAGTTCTCTTATTTTGTATTTTTTATCATTTCTTACAAGTGAGTATCCCCTAAAGAGGGTTGTAGGGGGAAAAAAATAAAATGAGTTTGCATGAACTAGCAATAGCAACATAACTAAAAAATAAAATATGGTCAAAGCTCCAAAATAATTAGCCCAAACAGAATAAATCCAAGCTGTACCAAGAACTATATCTATGATTCTTAATTTTGTTAAAATACTGTGTCATCTGTTATGAGCAGAGAAAAATGTCTGTTTACTTGTGCTTTGAAACTGATTGACCGCTTACAAAATTACCAGCTTAATATTAGTGGGACGGGATTGAAACACATTAAAACCCACGACCAAGTACCTTTAATGCCCTTCTACATTGCTCTCAGATGACATTTTGAGTAATGAATCTTTGCTTTACCTCCTCATCACAATCTCTTGGTGATCTGACAAAGCTGAGGGGAAGTCCCATGTCCTTCATGACCTCTTCTTGACCTTTGAACTCTCCAGTAAAGGTCACGACTGCTGAATGGTACGGTCTGATCTCCGTTACATCATAGCCATCATCAGAAGCCTCGCCAGTGACAGTTGAATTGGGATTGGTCAATTCAGGAAGGGAACCAGACTGTGATCGGTCCTTTTCGCTGACATCCACCACGGCTTCGTTTTCCTGGTCGTAATCGTCATCGTCACATTGCTCTTCAGGCTTTCCATACAGACCCCATCGGTATAATTCACCATCACTACAAGTAGAAGAAAAGATAACAAAATCTTATTTTGGGTGAAAATCCACATGCTGACTGTGGTTTTGACGTCACAAATTTAAAGACCTTTTGTGTTAAAACCAAGTGTATGGGGAAACCAGACATATTCATTTTTTTAAATCAAAAAGGGCATCTTGGTTTTTCACTAAATGCGAATGAAGTCTTTTTTTTTACACTTTGCTATTTATACTTACTCAGCGAAAGCTCTAGAGCAGCGGACTTGTATACTGATGAACGACTCAGGAGTATAGTAGTATCCATCTGATGCCTTCTTCTCTGGGCTCCCAGTCTCGTTATCCTGTTCATCGATCACATGACCATTGTCCTCTCCAGACTGGTTCCCAACCTCAGCTCTCTCCAACCCAGAATCATTTATAACATCCCCTTTCTTCAATCCAGATTGGTTCCCGACCTCATCTCTCTCAAGCCCTGAATCGTTTACAAAGCCCTCTGCTTCGACTGTGGACTTGGGGAGGACATCTCCTGCTTTCTCTAAAGATTGGTTCCCAACCTCATCAGTTTCCAAACCAGACTGGCTGACAACCTCTTCTTCTTTGCCTTTTACCTCAAGATCTACACCTGAGATTTCTGGTGGTTCTCCATGCTGTTATGAGATTCAAACACAAATAATTGAGAATAAAGTGATATATAAAATTGAAAAGAAGAAAAGCTAAAAGCTAAGATAAAGTGAAAATGAGCTCGAAACTTAGAAACAAAAGCTGAACCCTCACACCCCTGTGGATGCTTCAAAACATCTAAATAAATTTTTCGCTATTTCTGTTTCGTTTTATCTTCAATGTACTAAAAGCCATTGAAGAAATTGGATCACAAAGAAAATGTAAAGTCACTAGCTTCCAGACTAACCTTTATTTGAGGAATATGTACGGACAAAAACATATAAACTGTCCTCGTAAATGACAACTTACTGGTAACAGGTAGAAATATGAATTACGATGTTATTTTTAAACTAACACCGTAGTGACTCTCTTCAACCTTACTTGGTTTGGCTTTTGGACTCCACATCGCTTTTTCTTTCTTTCCAATACCTTTCCATCTACCTTTTCCTACACAGTTGTAGATTAGGGCGCACTTTCTCCTTTGTTACTGGAGGGATGGTGAATCGATCATCCTGCCCCCCCCCCCCCCCACCCTAAGTAACACATGAACAAAAGAAATTAATGTGTGCCAGTTTTGCTGACATTATATTAAGAAAATATAAGGTCACATTGAGCACAGACCTTTACTTGGTGTTGGGTTTGGAGGTCTCTTCCATCGAGCCATCTTCCTCCCTCTCTCCAGTTCTTCTTATCTCTTGACACCTGTATGATCATCTCAATCTCTGCTGCACAGTATGCATAGGCCATCTAAGCACCGGATCTCAGGACTCTATGACTGGACAACAATCAAACATTAAAAATAACTGACTTATTGGGTGAAGAACAGATCTATTTCACCTTAAAGGTAGTGTCAGCCTTTTGCAGGCAAAAATATTTATTTTCTAGTTTTTAAGAGGATATAGTAGTATACCAATGACTATATCTTCCCACAACATGATTAAGCTCAAATGTGTATGTTTGTCATTATACAGAGTGAGTCAATAAAAATGTCCCATCATTTTGTAGGTGTCCTGTGAAAAGTATGAACATTCAATCATGGGTTTCATGATATGTCTTGGTAAAGTAATCTTCCTAGATTATGTTGGTACCATTTTAATTAGGATTTTTGCACGCATGACTGAGTAACAGACAATCTTCAGAAGACGGTAAAATCTCACGTGCGCCAAGTGGCTGCTTGAAGATTGAAAGCAAATGTTGACAGAAAATGTGTAAAAACTTACCCACACACCCTTTCAAAATACAGACACACCCACGAACACAAATCCTCCCTCACACACACGCACATCTTCACATACGCACCCACGCACACATTAAACAATACACAATTAAATGTCCAATTTTGACGTCCTGATTACCAAGACCATCACTGAATGTTTGGAACATAGTACTTCTCTAGCAACTGTTTGTAAGTGTGAGTGTGAGTGAGGGTGTGCGTGTATGTATGTGGGTGTGTTTGTTAAGGGTGTGTGTGTGTGTGTGTGTGTGTGTTCGTGCTGGTATGGATGAGATAGAGTATGTGCGTGTGTATGTGTGTGTGGAGGGTGTATGTGGGTGTGTGTGGTGAGGGTATGGGTGTGTATGTGCTTTGTGTATGTGCAAATGAGGGTACGTATGGATGTGCGCCTTTGTGCGTGCACATAAATAATAAATTCTCAATTTGTTTATTCTTCACCCAGCCACTTGGCGCAGGTAAGATTTTACCGTTTTCTGAAGATTGTCTGTTATTCAGTCATGGGTGCAAAGATCGAAATGAAAATTGTACCAACCTATGCTTAGAGGTTGACTCTACCAAGACATATTATAAAACCCATGATTAAATATTCATACTTTTCACAAGACAGCTTCAAAATGATGGGACATTTTTATTGACTCACTCTGTATTGCGATTATCAAAATTCATTCCTATTTTTTCGAACCTCGAAAAATATACCGTATGGTGCGAACCGCTGAACGTTAGCGCAGAGAATAATGCACGCTGATGCGCCGTGTGTATATTGCGTGTGCGGTCTGTGCTGCACGCGCTGCAATATCAACGATGTTGATGGAGAGCTGGTCAAGATTGGTAGTCAGATTTTCGTTTCGTATTACTGATCTAGGCAACCTATGACAGTAAGATTGAATAGACAGTATAGGTCGATCATATTCTACAGTTATGCCAAGTTGCATTAGTTTTCACAATTTGTGAAAAAGGATGATACTACATGTACCTTCAAGCCAAGATTAGGATAAGGAAATAAATTTAAAAATAGAAAGAAAACAAAATGAAAGGAACATCCAAACATCCAGTCGCTGGACCTTCTTGGATTAAGTCACCTTTCTTTTAGCTTCTCTCATGTGTGTGTGACTGTGTGCGCTAACTGTGTACAGAGTCAGTGCCAGAGAGATGGGAGTGGAAGACAAAAAAAAAAAAACCCAAAAAACAGAAGTGAATGGACTGGTGTGGTGAGTCTAGACAGAAGGATGCCCTCACCAACAATGCTTCACTATCCTGGTGGACCAGAAGGCTGAAACCTAAGGCTAAAGACCTGTACCCTAGACACCTATCCAACTCAAGCTTAAGGCCAGCTGTCATCTTCAGAGCGCAGCTTTCATGCCAAGTGTATCTGCCGCAAGCCAGACTCTCCAAGATCGGCAAGGCAGGTCTTATCTCTTGACACCTGTGCCACTCAGAGCGGGAAGACGTTGAGCACCTTGACGCAACATGCCCTGCACTTCTATCGGTACGGGAAGACCTAATTCGACATATCAGAGACAACAACAACACCAAGCACCTGGTACAGCATTTCCAATCAACCCCTGAGCTGTTTATGGAGTGTGTCTTGTTTCTCCCTCCTGAATCAATGAACAACAGCACAAAAGCTCAACTAGATCTACATACTCTTTTCCTCTATTTTATACGCAACCTACACACAACCCGTCTCAGTCTACTAAACAATAGTGATTAATCTGTCAGCCCCAGTGCAGCCTACGTACATCAAAACTACTACCCAACACTAGAATTCAGCAGTGCCGACGATCTCCGATCTGAGCAGAGGAAGGATACAAGAGAGAGGTGACTTATTTCATGTTAATGTAGCAGGAGCTACTTAGGAGCTTATTATGACGTCATTACCGAAAGTCCACTTGCATGATGGGAACTATGACGTCATCGCAGATGGCCAGAAACCCTTATTATGGAAGCATTGATGCTCGTATTTATGATGACTTGTATCCAGTATAATCGATGTATTCTGAGATGTATTAACTAAGGTAAGTTACTATTTATGATATTTATTAATAGTAGCGCCATATCGACGCTACTTTACTTGGCGTAGTCAGGTCGAACCATTTTAAAATGCATAATTAAATATTGGGGAGCCCAGCATTTTTTTGCACTGTGTGTGTCTATGTGACTTGGAGCATAGCTGCGGTCCGATCCCTACATGTTTACATGTGTAATACAGAGTTCATATTCTGCTCTGTTAGCCTCATACACACTCGATCTTACTAGGTACGATCGGGCAGGTCGGTGGGGGAACTGATCAGATTAAGCTCTCGCTAAATGTTTTTGATGTTGAGTGTATGTTTGATCTTGATATAGATTTTTCTAGATCTATTTTCAGATTTCTTTGTGCTGTTATTTTGTGAGTTTGATGGTGGTTTTGCTGCTCTTTTGTGGCAAGATTGTTTACACTTTTAATTTCTGTGTGTGCCAGATGGCCGGTGAGGGCGACGACGGTCCTTTTTATTTAGCCATTCAAGGTGCAGTGAGGATCATCTCCTCGCTTTTCTTATCGAGGCTTATTCTCAGGGTGCACTCACCCTGCAAGAGTTCATCATAGCTCTCGATAATTTTTTCTTGATAGAGGATTAGCCATTTAGACCTAGGTCTAACCTCTGTTTACATTCCAGGGTTGTGATATTTTCATGACCTCCCATCGGTGCACTGTTTTTTTGTTGTTGTTGTTGCGTGTCAAAATCTGGGCTAGTGAAGTTGTGTTCCTTTATTGTTATTTTGGTTGTGATTCTGACTGAGTGCATGAGTTGATTTTATTTTTTATCTTCATCTCTGCTCAGCTTGGGGTCCCTGTTTCTTG
>CALNVZ010003429.1:36823730-36904558 GCA_940671915.1 Paracentrotus lividus
AAAAAAAAAGGAGAGATAGAAACCGATGCACTCTCGTGAAAGTCGTCTTTGCAAAGCCAGAACAGGGTAACATCGTTGCCTGAGGAGACTGCAGCTCTGGATTTTCCGTGGACGCGCTTTGTTTTTCGTGTGCTCCTTATATTTAAGACTCAACTTAGATCTAATAAGTGCTTGTGACTTGTGTCGTTTCCATTGTGGAATTTAAATTTACTATTTCTAAGTTAATTCAGAAAAGTATTTTTTGGAAAACCATACTCCTCTGTGGAACTTTCTTTGCATAAGCAGGACAGGTTAAACGTCGGTTAGTGAGGAACTTGCAGCTTAAGGGTCTTCCCACAAAGCGCTTTGTTTTTCCTCGGCTTCTAATATTTAGGGCTTAACTTAGATCTAATTGGCTTATGTCGTTTTTTGTGGAATTTAAATTTACTCATTTTAAATTTAAACTTAGAAGTAATCTGTTTTGGAAAACAATACTCTCGTGGAACTTTCTTTGCAAAAGCAGGACACGGTTAACTCGTTAGCGAGGAGACTGCAGCTGGGTCTTTCCACATACGGCTTTATTTTCCTCCGTGCTCTTAATATTTAGGGCAAAATTACGGACTTGTCTCGTCTTTGTAATTGAATTTAGTTCTAATCCACGAGTAATTTTGCAGATATCCTTTGCTTGCGTAGAGGCCTGTTGAGCAAGCAGGACAGGTGAATCGCGATTCACTGAGGGAGACCTGCATGCTGGGGTCCGCTTCACAAGTACCTGTATCCTTTGTGCTCTTTTTTATTGCCTAGTATCGTCTTCCTTTTTCTTTTTAGGGAGGGGAGGAGTAAGTCTAAAGACTTACTTGTGTATATTTGTCTTGTTTATATCTTGTCTTGTATTAAGCCTAGTAGTATTAGGGGCAGGCTTTCTGCCTTTTTGATACATCCATTGTATTGAAGGGTTTTTAACCTCCTTTTTTTTGGATTTAGTATTTAATTTATATTAAAAGGCTACTTCTTTTTAGGGTTAGCTCCGTTCAATTTAAATAATTGGCGCAGATCTGCTTCTATATTAAAGGCACCTTTTAAATTGGATATTATTCATTATAAAGGGCTGATATTTCTTTTTAGAGTTACGTTCGTTTCTTAATAGTTGGGGGCCCCGACACAATTTCTATTAAGGGCTAGATCTTTATCTCTTTTTCAGAAATTACAATTCCTTTCTATTAATGAGGGGCTACCTTTTTTTGATTTGGATATTTCATTTATTATTTAGGGGGCTACTTTCTTTTGGATTTGATATAGAGGGCTACCTCTTTTTACTTGGATGTCATTCAACGATTAAAGGGGCTACCTATTGGAAATTTACTTTCTATTAAGGGCTCCTTTTTTGGATTTTGATATTTTCATTCTGTAAAGGGCTAACCCTTTTTTGAGAATTGACAATATACTCTAACATGATTGTATACGGGATTAAATCTTTTGCTGGTCTTACACACGAACCGTATTTGATGAAATAGATCTTTCCACTTGGGTATAGCTATATGGCTGGACAAGTGAGGGTGACGTTTATCAAATAGAGAGTTGAAGGCAATTAAACGGCGCTCTGATTATTATTGAGCATACAGGAGGCGATATATCATTGGCGCGAGTTAATAAATGCTATAGTAGATCTGTTCGTATCAGCAATAGATGGTTCCCGGGGTATGATTTCTTTCTAGTGTTAGTCTGTATTGGTTGAGTGTTACAATAGGGTTGTGTATACTTTCCATCGCCTTCTTTTGTTTTCAAGGTTAGATCCAGCATGGCAAGCAACCAAGCTACTGCGAATAACTATACTGCCCGTTTGATATTCTGGCGGGCATTCCGGGAATCGGTGCCGGAAGGCGGGCGGCATCATACCATGAGGAGGCTAAGGCAATGTAACTCATGGCGATGACTCGAGTCGGTTTCTAGGGAGGGGAGATTGTCGTTTTCGACTATTCTCCCATTGACCTCGAAGCGCAGCAGTTCTCTCTGAACCGCACATGGAACAACCGGCACAGCAAGGGCTTTCTTCAAACACTCTCCAAAGTTCCGGCCACTGGTCGGCAGGGAGGTGCTCTTTTTGAGCAATACCCACGTGCCAACCGCGAGGAGAACCAAGGAAAGCTGGCCCTGCACATGCGGGATCCTTCTGGGACCGTCCCGCCTACACCAGCCCAGGGGTAACGGGTCTTCCTAGGACCCGCCTCCCACCAAACCAGGGAATGGGACTCTTACCGTAACCCCATTAACAACACCAAGTCCATGGGAATATTCGGGGATCCCGCTCCACCAATCCATGGTATGGGACCCACTATGGCCCATCGGGATCAGCCGACAAGGTATGGGAATATGCTGGGACCCCACCACCACCATCCAGGATAGGGAACCCCTATGACTCAATCGGGAATCGGCCCAAGGTTAATGGGAACCCCCAGGGTCCACCACCACGAAGCGGACGTGGGAACCCGGGTTGTGGTCCCACCCCAGCAGCATCAAGAATACATGTACATCCTGGAAGTGGCCATCCCAATATGGCATGCACATTTCTCAACCAGCTATGAGCAGGCCATCTTCGGAAACGGATGGCACAAACCCCTCCCAAAGTCAATCGGTTTTGATGCAAGGGAACTGGGGTGCATATTACGGCAAAAATTTACATCATTTCGCGTGATGCGAAGGCTGGGATGCTACCCAACCAGATTTCACCAGATGTGGTGAATCTGCAAGGGTCGGCGAGTGACTATTTTTTCGAGACTGATGGAACGGATACCAATTGCCTCCTACAACCAGCTGGTGGCTCAGATGGAGCGTCGTTTTGGTCAAATGAAGCCTCCAGAAAGGCTCTGATGGAGTTTACCCGCGCCCAGCAAGAGATACCGATGAGGACGTCATGGACTCGGGCCGAGCGAGTGGTGTAATGCCACTCGCGACCTTTCCAGAAGCGGCCTGAGGTTCAGGTTCAACGCCAAAATGCGTGTGAAAAATCTCGCCAGGGTGCCTGAATATGGGAGGCTGGTCTCCATGGCGTTGAATATGAGACCGTGGGAGAGTGGAGGAGCCGTGAATTTGTAACAATGGCAATATCCACTCCCGTAAGGTGACTTTGGAAAATCTAAGTGCAGGAGGTGAAGAGGGTACTGGAGATCAGACCCTCTCTTCCTACACAGGGGTGACGCCAGACAGGTGCAGACCCCTCCGTCAATCTCAACCAAACAATGGGGGCGAAGACAAGTGTTCCCCAACCAGAAGCGAACAGGAGTTGGAAGTGCAACATCACTCCTCTCAGGTCTCAGACCTAGGAGGTTCCGGCATGGGACTCCAAGCAAAATCAAGGCATTTGAGAGGACGCCTTCAAGGGTGGAGAAAAAAATTGGAACGGGATCACCACCTTCTCACCCGCAGCTCTCCTCGTTCGAAGCTGCTCGGTGTTACAATCTGCGGAAAATCAGGCATTTCCGTAGGGAATTGCACAAGCCAGCAAAACCCTAAGCTGTCAAAATGCGCAAGGAAGGGAGAACTCCAGCGGGACCGGAGGGGGAGTATTGGCCCCTCTGGCCGAGGAGGTAGCGGCCGCGTTGAGGGAAGTAGACGGGTGTTCCGAAGATGCAAACCCACATACACAGTAGGAAGTTTCCGGAAGGCGACTCCAAGGTAGCAGTAGAGATCCGATATGGACCTCGTCAAGTTAACAGTAGAGAATGCCGGGGACTGAAAACTAGTAATCTGAACAGGAAAACGCTGGAGGTTGGCAATCCTGTGTTACACAAGAGGTCTTGCAGGCTTTTGCAGAATATGTGCGACATGTAGGAACTGTCGAAAGGATCACTCAAGGTGATCGACCTAAGGGACTGGGACGGAATCCCTTCCCCAAAAGCCGGAGCGCTAGGTCAACGTGAATAGGAAGTAAGGGTTTACACTTTACTGGTTGATGCTGGGACAGAGATAACTCAACCGCGTGGCTGGGTCAGATCTCTAGTCCTGTTCAAGAATGCTGGAGAGTGGCTTTGCTCCCAGAATTCGGCGATGACATGAGATGTTAGCAGAAGGGTTGTAAGTAAGGTCTATCCCCTGTCGGTCGCTTTGGGAGATAGGATGTGTGTGCTCCCTGGATTTTTATTTTTTAGGACACTCTGTAATGGGAGGGTACAGCCTTAAATTGGGTTGTTTCCAATCACTAATCGGGATTTCTTGGCTCAATTTGTATCCTCTTTGTTTGTGGTTTTTGGCTGGTGGGGTCTCTTCTTTACTTGGATCAATTTAATCAATATGTTTGTCGGAGTGGTCCTTGGATATGGTAAATTTAGGGTGATTAGAGTTGTTTGTTTTAATGGTGTTGGCCTTTTTTGCCTTGTTGTGATTTGTTTTGGGGGGTCCCAGTTTTGTTTTTTTTTCTCGTTTGGAGCATTTGGTTGGGTGGTTAGTTCTTGGGTCAATGGTTTATATCTTTTTTAATGATTGTTTATGGGCCCCAGGGACCTTCTTCCAATTTTCAAAAAAAAGAAATTATAAAAGGGAGGGTAAGTGTAGCAGGAGCTACTTAGAGAGCTATTATGACGTCATACCGAAAGTCCACTTGCATGATGGGAAACTATGACGTCATCGCAGATGGCCAGAAACCCTTATTATGGAAGCATTGATGCTCGATTTATGATGACTTGTATCCAGTATAATCCGATATATTGGCTGAGATGTATTAACTAAGGTAAGTTACTATTTTATGATATTTATTAAAGGAAGTTCACCCTGGAATTTATGGTCTTAAAAAATGAAGAAAAATAATTAAAAAATATTAGTGAAAGTTTGAAGAAAATCGACCAAAAAATAGCGAAGTATGAATATTTAAAGTTTTGATTGTGTGACGTCACGTGCGAGCAGCTCTCTCATTGGTTATGTATGTAAATTCCATAAATTTGTCTTTTTGTCATGGTTCTTGATAAAGGAATGGGTCATTTAATATGGTCATGTATATGAACATATGTTTGATGGTATATCGACCGCACAGGTGACAATAATTATTTTTCTTCTTAAAAAAATGGCATTTTATGGAATTTTACACATACATAACACATAGGAGATCCTGCTGCATGTGACGTCACAGAATCAAAAACTTTGAAATATTCATAACTTATCATATTTTGGTAGATTTTCCCAAACCTTCACTCACATTTTTCTTTTATTTTTCTGCATTTTTAAAGACCAATAAAATTCCAGGGTTGAACTTCCCCTTTAATAGTAGCGCCATATCGGACGCTACTTTTTAATGACAGTTCTTGAATAAGCGGCGCGGTAGATCTAAGTAAGAAAAATATTTATATTAAGGTAATGAAAAATTAAGTTCACTTTCTGAAATTACAACTAAAATCTCGCCAGTCCCGACATGCTTTGCTGCTCCTGATAATCCAAATACTGCAAAATCAAAATACCACACAGAATTTCAACAAATGGGACTGCAGTTAATTAGACTTAAGCAAAGAATTTGAGACGCAAGCGTAAAGAATCCATTGATGGCATGCATACAAACTTCCCAAAATCACATCAAACAGTTGCGAATTTTCAAAAATAATTACTCACATGAATTTGTTGATGAATTATTCGTCTAAGTACCATTTATCGCAATTTAGAGCCCTTTTTTGCCTGTACTGTAGGCTCTAGCGCGTAGCGTAGACTTTAATCGTCTCCTGGGGGCGTTTCACAGAAACCATGGACAAGTTAGTCATAATCTTTATCCACCAACCACGTAGTTAGCTCCAATTTACTAAGTCGGTTACACAAACGCTCTTCCAAGCACGACCAATTTGTAATACGATTATACGGAGATGATGTCATCGAGCAAAATAGCCCTTTTTAATCACGGTTTCGTTGATATTTAGACATTGTGGTTTAGCAAAATTTTCAATATTATCGAAATTGAAGTGATAAAATCGGTCAATAACAGTATGAAAGCTCATAAAATAATGTATAATTTATATAATATGAATAAAACGCACAATGTTTCTTACTGCAATATATTTACAAGGTGTCAATCATGAAATTAATAGACCACGTCAGAACATGAGATGGTACCCACCCGGATGCGCTAATTTCATAGTTTCGTAAATCAGACTATAAAAAAATACGCTAGCTGAAAATGGAGCTAGATTGAGGTTTTTTCCTAAATTTTCTGTTTGCTCACAAAAAGAAATTAATAGTGCATTGTAATTTAAAAAGAAATCTATTCAAAAATTATTAATTTTGGGACTAATAGATCGATTTTAACTACCAACGTAGTCTCTCTGCGGGTCTCTTTATTTAGCTTTTATGGTAAGCTGAATAATGCTTTTGCAATTTATTCAATATTATTTCTTGATTGGGTATATTACGAGATATTATTTCTTTTGTTGGATATAAAAATCACTTAATATTGTTAACAACCATTTATTTTCTAGATATTAGACCAAAATCCTGAGGTTGCCACATTTTGTATGAACAAAAATGAGAAAATCGAGATTGTCGCGGCAAATGCAATTCGCCCAAACCGATCGCTTGCCATAAATTGCGTTTGATTGACGTATCAGCGCTCTCCAAAAGATATGACAGGTCCGGAGCTGTCATAAGTATTTAGCCAGCTTGTTGTCCACGATCTTGTCAAGGAGGGCGCTTCGTGGAACCCGCTTGTGGACAGTTGTTCACTATCTCCGATTTAGTCAAGAAGTTAGACTTATGACGGTTTCGTGAAACGCCCCCTGGACCCCGTTGCATAAAACTTCTAACCGAGAGTTTTTTTCCGGTTAAAATCTGAAAACTCCGGTTAAAGTCCGAAAACTCCGGTTACAGTATTTTTTTGGATTTTTTTACTGTTTTTTCCATTGCATAAAAATATACCAGAGTTTTCAGAAGTATTAATGTAATAAATTTTTAGGGAGTTTTAAAACTCTGGTTGAATAACCTAAGAAATAGGTCTACATAAGCTGAGATTTTTAACCGAGAAAACTCGGGTTAGAAAAAAAGTTTTATGCAACACCACCCAAGAACGTGTTTTCGATGATAGCCTGCCTTTCCAAGCTCTCCCATTTTCCTTTACAGTTTTTTTTCTAGTTCATCAAGTTAAAAAAAACAATAAGCATTATACATTTAATTATATGAGGAAAATGAAAAAATCGAATTAATATCAATCCACAATTTTTTATCGTAGGGGTTCAATGAAATTCAGTTACAAAGAGGAATGAATATCAATTTCTAATTTGTTAAAAAACAATGACGTTCCTGGAGTTCAGGCTAAGTTGGTAAAACTTTTGGCCAGTCAGTGTTGGGGAGGGGGGGGGGGGGGGGGTTGCTGTTTTTGGGGCCTAAAATCCCGTTGTTTATGCCATTTAGGGTATTTTTTTGCTCCCTATTCTGATGTTAAATATAGGCCTCGTTGGAATAAGAATTCGAGCATATTGATTATTTTTTATTTATTTTTTTTAATTTGTATTATTTTTTTTTTATACTTCAATTGTTTTTTTTTCCCCCAGCGAAAATTGCTGTATTGGGGCCTAAATTCCCCGTGTTTATGCCATTTAGGGTATTTTTTCCCCCGTATACTCTGATGTTGAATATAGGCCTCGTTGGAATAAGAAAAATCGAGCATATTGATAACTGTTTTAATATTCAAATTCAAAATTCAGATTCTGTGTATTCATATCCACTGAGACAAAGTATTACATTTTTGGATAATGAAAAAGATATCAAATATAAATAATGCATACTCATTTCTCTAACTAAAGTTCAAACCAGACTATTGATTCTCGGGTAAAGACAATGAATAGGCCTTCATTATGTAGAAATGGGGGGGGGGGGGCGGGGTATAAGGTTCCCTAAAAGGCTTGTATAAATTTGACCCCCCCCCTCTCGGAGAAATAAAGGGTTGGTCGGAAAAATTGACTGAACTGAATTTTAATGATGAAGTCCTATATTTTTTAATGTTATATAAAAAGAATATTTTTTTTCTTCCCAATGTTACATTATCTCCTGTTGACTTAGCATGCCTAGGCTCCTAAGTTATTTAGATTTGTGATCGATGGCTGGATACCCCCCCCCCCCAAAAAAAAAAAAAAAAAAAAATCAAAATAAATCAAAGTAAAGCCAGCTCCACCAAGGGGGGGGGCGGCATTCCGAAATTTTCCGATTTTAATACACAGTCACTGAGTGTTTTTTTTTTATTATTATTATTATTTATTTATTTTTATTTTTGTTTATTTGTTTTTATAATAGGCAAAAGGAAAAAATGAAATGGTTAAAAAACGGATTGACGAACATTTTTTTTTAATCATTTGACCCCTGCATGGAAGGATTATGGAAAAATGATGGTCATATTATTTATTTTTGTTTGAAAACTGGGATAGGTGCACATTGACAAAAATACGGCTACATCTAAAAGATGCAGCTGTTGGATATAAAATTCCGAAGGGGTTATTAAAATTTAGGCATTGAAGTGCTTTCCTTTTTGGTATAAGTTTTAATTGTTAATAAAATAGGTAATTGATTAATAATCAAGTCACATTAATCAATCAAGTTACATTAATCAATCAAGTCACATTAATCAATCAATCAACATTAATCAAGTTTGTTGGAGAAAGATTGATTCCAATATTTTACTTCGATTTTAATCTGTATAAAAAATTGAGATTCAATATTTCTGTATGAAAATTTGACGGGAATTTTTTTTTTATATACTTGGATGATACCTTACATTATACAAACTCTCTATCCGAACAATTATTGTTTACTATGCTTCCTCATTTGATTCAAAATATTACCTTGAGTTGTTAACAATACAAATACAGGTGCGTGCGGTGCACATCTTCATAATATATTCGACAATAATCCACGCCTGAATACCCTCAAAGTGCGAGTCGGTGAAACCCCTTTCAGTGCATGTATAACAAAGCATCACAGTTAGACATTTCTATGGATATTTATTATATTGAATGGGTGCTATGCGGGAAAGGGGAAGTTGGCGATGGAAATTCACCCGTGGACAAATATGAATGATGTTCACTGTTGACTGAAATGTCATTTTGCAGCTTCCGTGTTTGTTCTCGCCCTCTCTCTACCTCTCTCAGTCTATACCTCTCTCAGTCTATACCTGAACCATATTTATGTCTGTGTTTCTTGTCTGCTAGTTGTCTTGAAGAATTCTCAAAAACTAGAATAAAATGGCCAACCACCATATGATCATTGATCTGACACTATTGATATTCTTAATATATAGAATAGAAGGACAGCAATTATTAGGTGAGTAGAATTATATAAAACATAAAATGTACTTCTACTTCTACTTGATTTGTAATTAAAGCCTGTACAGGAACTGGATGAGGGTTTTTTAATCTCGTTTTTGATATATAATTATATATATATATATATATATATATATATTATATATATATATATATATATATATATATATAATATATTTTTATCGCTTTTTTAAGATCCGTTATATACCTCAGAAAATTTCGCCTAATGACAAATAACAAAAAATAGAATAAAATAAATAAATAAATAAATAATGAAAAAAGAAAAGAAAAAAAAGAAGAAAGAAAGAAAGAAAAAGAACACGGAGGAACGTAGAAACAAATGAAATTTAACGCGTAATATACACATTCACGTAGGTAGGCCCTATTCACCTCTGAGAGAAAATAATGATTTTGTTTTTGGTGGTGGTTGTGGGAGGGGGGGGGGGGGGGGGATGGGCGTTTTTACATATTTTTTAAAATCAATACTACATGTCTAATTTGAACAGATCAAATTATGTTCATGTAGTCCTAGAACAATCGAACAGTTACAATGAACAGTTGTGTGTTTAGAATATAAACACAAAACAAAAAGAAAGTTCCCCCTATTTCAGATATCAATAATTTTTTAACCAGGAAGAATTTTAAAAATATAATTATATGTCCATGTATAGGGAATTTAATTAGCTACCACAGGAGCGAATTTTAGGAAAAATCATCAAGTCATGCTTCAGTGATTAATGGTTGAATGCAAAAATGTCATTTTTTGAAGTTCACAAGCATAAAATCACAACTTTGATTCAATGATATCGGACCCATTTTCAGATTTTAAACAATTTACACGTCAGAATGTATGTAAAACGCGCTTCCCAACATACGGAAACGAAATTTGCGTCAAATTTCACGGTTGAGTGAGCATGCAGCAAAAATTGCCAAAACTGCGATTTTTACTTCTTTGCCATGGTATAATCGATCAAATGTGAGAGAATTCCTGTTTTGAAAGTGTATGCAATCAATATCCATCCATTCACGGTTGAATGAACCCATCAATCAACCCAAAAATAGGCCATTTTAGAATTACGAAGAGTCATTGTAGTCATTTTATGCACTAGAATGCATCTCAATAACATTTTGGGGTTTTATTTATATTTTTTGGGCACGTGTCAATGATCCTATGGCATTTATTTAAAAAATCATGCTTCAGTGAGCACGTGAGACTGGAAAAGCCCTTTTCTCCCATATGGACTAAAATTCAAATTCTTACTTTGATTCAATATAACAATTCTTGTTGGGGAGTACTTTTGATTTTATTTTCACAAAAATCCCGATGTTTCACGCCTCAGTGGGCACAAGATGCAAGGAAATCATGCAAATGAGAAGAAAGTTTGGGGCTTCGTCATGGTTCAGTCACTTTTCGAATACGTGATTTGAATCAAGATCATGTTAGTTGGAGATCAGTTGCAGCTGTGTGCCAAGTTTTGTGACATAACTCACGGTAGAATTAACAATAAACATCAATGAAATTGGCCGAATTTCACATTTGTCAGGTTTTGATTTCCTCCTCCATTGACTTTATGTACAGAGGTTTAACAAAAGTTTAACAAAAGTGAAATTTGGCATATTTTAATTGTCAGTTTTTGTCCTTTTGACTGTAAATTATTTTATGAAACTTTGCACATAGCTTCAACTGGTCTCTAACTAACATGATCGTTACTAAAATTACGTATTCGAAAAGTCACTGAGCCATGACGAAGCCCGAAACTTTCTACTTATTTTTACGATTTTCTTGTATCTTGTGCCCACTGATGCGTTAAACATCGGGATTTTTATGAAAATAAAATCAAAAGTACTCCCCGAAAAGAATTGTTATATTCAATCAAAGTAAGAATTTGAATTTTAGTCCGTACATGAGAAAAAGGCTTTTCCAGTCTCACGTGCTCACTGAAGCATGAATTTTTAAATAAATGCCATAGGATCATTGGCACGTGCCCAAAGAATATAAATAAAACAAAAAAAAATCTTATTGAGATGCTTTCTAGTGCATAAAATGACCAAAATGACTCTTCGTAATTCTAAAATGGCCTATTTTTGGGTTGATTGATAGGTTCATTCAACCGTGAATGGATGGATATTGGTTGCATACACTTCCAAAACAGGAATTTCCTCACATTTGATCGATTATACCATGGCAAAGAAGTAAGAATCACAGTTTGGGCAATTTTTGCTGCATGCTCACTCAACCGTGAAATTTGACGCAAATTTCGTTTCCGTATGTTGGGATCGAAGCACGTTTTGCATACATTCTGACGTGTAAATTGTTGAAAATCTGAAAATGGGTCCAATATCATTGAACCAAAGTTGTGATTTTATGCTTGGAACTTCAAAAAATGACATTTTTGCATTCAACCATTAATCACTGAAGCATGACTTGATGATTTTTCCTAAAATTTGCTCCTATGGTAGCTTTTTAAATTCCCTACATGGACATATACTTATATTTTTTTAATTTCTCCTGGTTAAAATATTATTGATATCTGAAATAGGGGGAACTTTCTTTTTGTGTTGTGTTTATATGAGTATCAACATTCTACGGAAGGTAAACCTACCTTTATAAAGCAAGGCCTAAAAATGTGCACAATTTTGTTGTACATTATTATACTTCAGATGTCCGATTGGTCAATGGTAAAATGCCTAATGAAGGTATCGTCATCTATACTGAAGACTGCATAACATGGGAGACAACTTGTGGGGAGAATCTTGCAATAAGTGACGTCATCGTTTTCTGTAGACATCTTGGTTTTGTTGGTGCTAATCGAGCCCTCATGAACCCTCCATTCGAAAGTCCATTCGATAGTCAACCACAGACGCAGACCTTTTGCGGGACAGGTAAACGCACATGCTGATAATACTCATTGAAAACACTTTTCCCTGATTTTTTTTAAAACATTTTTTTTTAATAGAATTTTTTTTCCTTTTAATTTTTTTTATAAATGTCCATTTTCAATGATAATTATAAGAGAAGCATTTATATCTCCACTCGGCCTATTATTCTTGATGAAGGTCAGCTATATTGATAAACACCAGAATACGATGAAAACTACTGCCACATTGCAATCCACTCAATAAAATTTTACATTATATTTATGCAGCTATGATGAAGGGTCAAATGATAATTAATTAACTTAAAAAAAAAAAACACACAATATTTTGAGTTAAGGGTTCATTATGATATATCTTTTACATAATACAAATGTAGAAATTGTATAGTCCAGTCAATATGCGGTAGTGCTTTACATCAAACGAATTGCATCAGAAAATTCCGCAGCAGTGTTTTTCAGGAAGGTCTTCAAAACGGTTCACTTTGTCTAACAGCAGTCGAAAGCTAGTGGGATTTTTTTTTCAAGGGACTTCGGATTTTGATTTATTATTTCTTTTTATTTTGATCACAGATCAGATGAATCAAAACTTTCAAAACTTAATTTAATGTGTGTTTTACCTTTTTTTACGAAGGAAGCCATGCTATGCTTGATAGTTGCACGGTGGGATCAGGATGCACTGGTCAGATAAAACCAGGAGGAGCTGTGTGCTACGGTAATTTTTTACTACGAATCATGCTAAATCCCTATTATTAACCGTCATGTCAGCCCACACCCCCATTCCTACTCAGGCAGGCGATCATACACATTTAATACTCTTACGTGCCGTGAACATATAATATCGTATACATCTATTTGAAGTTAATAGGGTGATTTACAAAAGAGAATCATATTTTCTCTTTATTACTGAAGTGGGGGAAAATGTCAATGATAAGAACGATGATAACATTTTTCTTCATTTATTTCTGAAATACTAAAAATTAAAAATAAAAAAATAAGAAGAAGACGAAGTAGAAAAAGAAGAGGAAAGAACATTGCAAAATGTCGATTTATATGCAGCAAGTTTTAGGTTACATTTTTGGATTAATATCATATGGTTAGCAAATGCATATCTTACATTATTTTTTTGTTAACGTTATGGTTTTCAGGGAGTAATATCAGGAAGCTTTGTTGATAAAACCAATGGTGGTGTGTTTGAAGGCAAAACACTCAAAAACTTTTGTAGATACTAAGAGTTAGGCAAAATAAAAAGTAACACCATATTTTCACGAGTAGAGAATGGATGGGGGTGTTGGTGGAATATGATATTAAATTTTAATTAGGGGGGGGGGGGTCTGTCATCCCCTTCAACTTTTTTTTCGAATATTATCCCATTCGTTTGTGTTTTTTGAATGTGTTCATAACATTGCTTAATGACCAGTTGTTTGATTTTCTTGAAATGTTTTCAGGGAGCAATTATCTAGGCTGCTTTATAGATATTGCAAGTGACCGAGTTCTTGACGGACCGCGAAACACCAGCTTTACAGGACTTACCATCAATAAGTGTTTAGATTTCTGTCGTTCTACAAACGGTATCATGGCTTTTGCGGGAGTGGAGAATGTGAGGGAGTGCTTTTGTGGTGATGGAGCATCTAACTACAGCCGATATGGTAGGGTCTCAGATGATCAATGCCATGTTCAATGTGATGGGTCTCAAACCGAGAGTTGTGGAGGAAGTGGCCATATCGCCATATTCGACCGTAAGTAGACCTCTAATATTGTAAGATTTTATAATTTTGATGATATTACAAAAACCACGATAGGGAGAGTTTGCAGGACCTTTTAAGGAGACCCCTTCATACTATTTTTGATGAACATCAAAGGCCTAAACTTTTCACACAACATTGTGATAATGTTTTTGCTATATATACAGGCATACAATTGCATATATTATTGCTGGTATTTTTCATACCACATTAATGTTAACATTTTAGTTTGTAGCATTGCAAATGCAAAAGTACATTTTAATTCATCTACTGTTTAGTGTTTCTGTGTCTGAAAACGTAAGCTGTGGATCAAACTCACTCTCCCCTAAACACTGTGTCTTCTTATTGACGCTATCCCATGGATAAAACTGACATTGCTATATATCTCTCTTTAACTATAGTTACGATACTGGACCCAGATTATTCCCCATCTCCGATGTATTCATGTAATATGACAACTCAACAAACATCACTGGCTTCTGTGGATATTGTTCAATCAACATCCCCAACAGATAGCGTGTCAATTTCGTCTAGTACATCTCAACAAACATCACTGGCTTCTTCTGATATGGTTCAACCTACATCCTTACCAGGAAGTGTTCCAAGTTCGTCTGGTAGGTGTTCAGATATTGATCGGTAACTAATACACATTGAAACAAACACACATTGGTGGCAGGCTGTTTTCAGAGACATCCGTTTTTGATGAAATCATCACTTTCTGAAAAATTCCAGGAATAGATTCATACAGTGATGTCCCATGTATTATGTAACACAAATTATATAGGGCAAGTCCACGCCATTTTGCAATGTAACAAACGGGACATTCAGAAACAAAAATAGGCTTTTTTGATAAATCTTAAATTGAAATCCCAATCCTTAGGTATATTTTTAAATTAACCTTCAACAAAATCATAAACAATCATTGAAATAACTCGATTCATATTTAATTTATGATAATTTATTCGTTCGTAACACATGGGACCAGAAAAAAATGGTGTTTTTAAATTTTGAATTTGTTCACATGATACTAGGAATTTAAAAAACAGATAAAAACTTACATAGTCACATCCTCTTAACCATGTAATCAACTTTGTAAATACATATTTTAATGTCAATACAGCCTCACGTTTTCTGGCAAGGTCAAGTTTTATAAAATATTACATGTAACACATGGGACACGTAACACACGGGACAATTATTCCATGAAATATTTTCCATTAAATATTTGGTGTAGCCAAGGCGTAACAACATGTTGTGTAAAAAAAATCCCACTGATAAAATAAAAGAACCATAATACAACACATTACTGTAAAAAAGTAAATATTTTGTTTCATTACTGAGGTGGGAGGGCGAGTAATAAAACTATATTATTTTACTTCAGCTCAGTAACTTTGGTGAGACTACTACTGAGACATGAATACTTTAAGAATAAAAATATGGAAATTTATGTGCTAGGTTTGTGATATTTTCACCAGAGGAAGCCAATGATATTAAAACAAAAAAAAAGTACTTTTTGGTTGTATTCCTCTAACAAACCTTTAGAAATAATTGTTGAAAATAGCATTTTTAATGCATTTTATCATTTTTTTTCATGAATATTAATGAGCCTTGTGACGTCATATGACCTTGAAATTACTTTTTGACCTCATTTGCATTAAGTTTAGTTCATACACTCTGTGGTGATATATGATACATTATATGTACTTTTAAAACCTTACTGACACACTTGACACAAAAATGGTCGAAAAGTTGAAAAATCACCACCTCGGGAACAAATAGCTTGGACTTGCCCTATAAAACCTTCTTTAAAGGAGAATGAAACCCTAGGGTTCAGTATTGTATGAAACAAAACAAATCAAAGAAATAGATTAAAGAAACTTTGAGAACAATTGAATAAATAATAAGAAAGTTATGTGCATTTGAATGTTGTGTTCACTAACGCTATGGAGATCCTCACACTGGCAACAATCCCAAGATGTGTGATGTCACACATGAACAACTCTCCCATATGACATACAAAAAAAATATCAAAAATTCTTCTTTTTCCTAATTCTAATGGTAGTACAGACTCTTCACACATGATTATATTTTGTGAACTTGTATTACATGTCCTCCCATGAAAAAAATATCAGATCTTTTAACGGAATTAATAACTATGTACAAAAGTAATGGGGAAGTTGTTCATGTATGACATCACACATCTTGGGCCCGTTGCCAATGTGAGGATGCCCATAGCAGTAGTGATCACAACATTCAAATGCTCATAACTTTCTTATTATTCATTCATTTTTTCTCAAATTTTCATTGATCAGCTTCTTTGATTTTCCTGTTTTTTGTACAATTTAATTAATTCCTAGGGTTTCCTTCCCCTTTAATTCTCATCTATGCTTTAAACTTGCCATTTGAATTTTTGCTAATTATTGTAACCGGTCGTCGTAGCCTATGTTTGGATTAAGTAAAGAATGTCCAGGGTGGAATGTCATAATATCATCATCACAAATTGGTGTATAAATTCCATCAGACAAGCACATCTAATAATTTTTTCTAAGTAGCCGCCAAGTCATAGTTATTCGTCAACCAACCAGATGTAGCAATTGGATTAATGTAATATCTCCTGATAAAGTTACTGTATACAGTATATGAATGAATGTTGAACATCGACCACCGTTACAAGCATGACCAGGACAGGATCGACTCTCACGACGGCCATAACTGTTGTTACCAGTGACTCACCTGAGACAACTAATATTATTAAGCTGTCTTTTACTGTCTTACTCATCTTACTCATCTTACAGCTTACTCATCACCCCTCACACTTTGTTCAGCCATGCATTTCCTTCGACTTGTATAACTTTGGTGTTTCTCGTACCACCTTTTCCAATAATGACTAATCACCTTTCTTTAGTTCACCAACTGAGAATGAACAAGCTTCACTAAAATTCATGGTCTGTTCTTCAAAAGTAGCCTGATACCTAAAGTTATTAAGGCTTGTCGTTATCACATATTGATTTATTATTTTCCTTTATAAAATAGCTCTGTGATTTTACGCATCGTGGTTGGTCAAAACGCGTCACGTGTGCATGCTGAATTTTCGATGCAATGCACTAGTGTGCATTTTGCGGCGCAAAAAAAGTGATAACACATACATCCGGGTCTTTTCCGTGGTTTGTTTACTTTCTTGGATGACGATCGTGATGTAGATCTTGAGCTACTTACCAAAAATTCCAAGGGATAATCCCTTGGAATTTTTTTGGTAAGTAACTCAAGATCTACTAGAGCATTGTCGCAATTTTATAAAAGCGTTAACACACTTCCCTGTATTGTGCGATTAAACGTAAATGCAGTGATCGCTCGATGCTTCGGATGGGGCACAGCTGCACTCGCATGCGGCTCGTTGCAGCGCGACCCCTATCCAAAGCTATCTCGCGGTGCACTGCATTCACCGCTAACGCACGCTCGGGCGTGTGTTAATGCTATATTATTCTCTTTACATACAGGCATTTTTAGTGAGAAATCAACCATCGTCACCACCATGACTAGGACAGGATCTACTCTCACGACTACCACACCTGTCATTACCAGTGACTCACCTCAGACAACAACCCCTTCTCCTACAAGAACTAATATTGGTAAGTTGTCCTTATTCCCATTACTTTTCAGCTCCGTAACTGTAATTCATCAACTCAGGGGGACCAAGCTGGAGGCCCTGAAATTCTCATTTCTCCTGTCGCGAGACCTCAACTATTGTCCTTCCCCATTCACAGAGGACCAGATAGGTCTATCATTTAGCAAAGACTTTATATTTTTCTTTCGTAGGATATACCTCAAAGACTTCTTCCTCGATGACCTCCCTTTCACAATAGCGCACTAACTTATTTTTCGCGATAACAGATCCCATGACAACCTTCATCAAAAAGAACCTCAAGCTCTCTCCTCTCTTAGAACCAGGTCTGACATCATTAGCAGATACAAGATCAGCCGTCGCAGTTATGGACCGCAAATAGCACATCGCCATTTGAGCTTAAAGGGGAATCCAACCCAAGGAGAGAATCAACCTTACAGGAAAGAGGAAAATGAGAGGAGCAATCTAAAAAAAGTTTCATCAAAATCGGTTATAAAATAAGAGAGTTATGGAAGTTTGAAAAGTCTAGTTGTTCCTTCTATGGGGATCCTCAAATTGGCATCATCAGCTTCAAAATGGCCGATCTCATGGACAACTCTCCTTTCATTTTGTACACAAATTTTCAGATTTTCCCCATTTTCTTTCAAAATTTGTCTTCTTTACTTCTGAGCTCAAAATATGTCATGGGAAAATATATTTCACACAACATATGTTGAGCTTAGAAGGAGGTAAGATATATATCGAAAGAAAATGGGGAAAATCTGAAAATTTGTGTACAAAATCAATGGAGAGTTGTCCATGAGATCAGCCATTTTGAAGCTGATGATGCCAATTTGAGGATCCCCATAGAAGGAACAACTAGACCTTTCAAACTTCCATAACTCTCTTATTTTATAACCGATTTTGATGAAACTTTTTTTAGATTGCTCCTCTCATTTTCCTCTTTCCTGTAAGGTTGATTCTCTCCTTGGGTTGGATTCCCCTTTAAAAGCTCAACAATTAATCCCAATAAACTCTTTGATTCTGACCCTATTAGCGATTTCTCCACACATATCCAATCTACACTCGATGTTGGAACGTGAACATCTCTCCATAAAGGCACACAAATTCCTGTCCCCGATTAACACTAAACCTGCTCGTTTCTACGTCCTTCCCAAGATTCACAAATCTCGAAACCCTGGTCGACCCATCGTCTCTCGCAACGGCTCCCACACATAGAACATCTCCCTGCTATGTTACTCACTTTATCAAACCCCTCACTTGTTCCCTCCTGAATTCATGAAACTCCAGACTTTTTCAGGAAACTCTACAGAATCTGGACAGGTACCTGATACTCCAATCATCGGAACTTATGTTTCTTCTTTTCCCAATGTTGAAGTTATCCCAGCCTCTTGTGAAGCAATGCAGGCTCGCGGTGGTCATCCCAACCTTCCTCTCATACCCGACATCAGATCCCCATGTTCTTACTATATAGGAAAAAGTCACTTCCATGGACAAGAACTATCTTCAGAAATCTGGCATGCACAGCTATGATCACCCATGTTGCTTCTTCCTACGTTTGTCTCATGACCAGAGTTTAGATTCCGCACTCTGTCAGCCTCGAATATGGTGGTGCTATATCGATGATGTGTGCTTTGACAAGGCAGGAAGACAGTCTCTATTGATTATCTCAATTCTTTCCACGCAGGACCATCAAATTTACCTTATATTATAGGATATCTTCCTACAGATGGCTCTATTCCTTGATGTTACAGTCAAGAGGGATAATAGCACAAAGGTGAAGGTAATTTAGTATCCACTATATGGCATCAAACTATGCATGCTATGTGTGTTTAGAAGATGAATTCTCCCTATTTTCTTCAATATAAAATTTGCCTCCGCTTGTAGGGACCACATGCAGGAGAGATATGTTCCATCTGTTACAAAACTCAGATACTGATACCTCGTTCGTTTGAGGCAAAGTCACCTAACTGACAATTTATTGGTACATTTTTAGTAAAAGGTCCTGTAGTTGGAATCTTTGTCACACCTCTCTCTTTATCTTTATAAACGCAGCTTTATATGCAGGAATAGGAGGAGGAGTCGCAGGTCTAGTATTGCTATGCATCATTATCATTGTCCTCGTGTGCAGATGCAAGTGAGTATGACTTCTAATTTTTAGAATGTCAAATCATTCCTTGAATGTTGAAAGTAGGGGAGACCGGGGATGGACGTTACAAAATTCACTTTTTGGACCAGATAATTATAATGAAAGAACTCACGCACTCCATCTTGGGTCTGTAGTTAGCCTATTATGTTGGCTAAAACCTGAGGAATATAAAACTTAAAAACATGTAAACACTAATTAACTACAGCTTAATTAGTAAAGACAGTTTTTTTGGTAACAACCTACCCCATATACGGGGAAGGTTGTTACACCATACGGGGTAAATTGTTACAATAAGTAAACATGCGGGGTAAGTTGACAATGTGTAAATCTCTTATACCATACTTTTGTTTCTGGGTTTCTTCACATCGTTAACAGTACATCAAGTAGAGCTCTAGAATAGACAAAAGTAATAATAGAAACATGAAAATATTAACACCTGAAAATTGAAACAAAATGTAATTTTACATATGTATTGTAATTGGGGTATTAGTTGTTACATCAACATGGGGTAGGTTGTTGTAACAACCTACCCCATGGTTGATTTTACATACATAAATCAACCGTAGCACAGTCATTAGGCAGAGTTACAGGGCATGGCTAGGGGGTATATTAGTGCCATACATGTACTATATTTACAATACCAGACTATCATCATGTGCCTTCAGTTGTAAGAGCTATTATAAATTTCAATTTTTGTCAAAATATTACTTTTAACTGTAAAAAATGGTTTATGTTGATTTACTTTTTAATAAAACAACATAGAAACCTCATGCCAGGCAGTTCATCACAGCTATGTGTAGGCTGTATATAAATGCCAGTTAGCACATCCTCTCTTGTTCCAGCTTAGCACACTGAGAACTTAACAACTGACCCGTGTAACTTCCATCCCCGGTCTCCCCTATAAGGGCGACTTTTGTGCTCAAAAGATGAATATCAATTCCTGCTTTTCGGTTGATCACTTCTCAGCATAATATTGTTACGATTGTATACGTTGTGCTTTTGCTGTGATTGAAATACTGCGAATGTTTAAAGGTTAAACGTTACCATTATATTTTCAATCTTTTATTGTGTTACCAAATATCGATTTATTATTTTCCCGACGTTTAGATCCCGACGTAAAGATGATGGAAATTATGATATGAAGAATCTAGCACCTCTTGGAAATAAACCTCCCGTAGCGTATGAGAACGCGATTGTCAGTTTCCCTGAAGTCCCTCAAGGAGCCACATTGCCAAGGAACATCAAGGAAGAGCAGGGAGGCGAGGTAGCAAAGGATGCTTTCACGGCCCAGATGAAAAGAGGGACCATGCTCGTGGAGTACGTCAACATGGAAGAAAATGAACGATCAAAGTTAGGAGCTCAAGAACCCGAGGCAAATTTGCACGCTATCTACCAAAACGAGGATAACCATGATGCTAGTCCAGTGGTAGAAGATGTCAGCATAAATGAAAAGAACAGACCGAAAATAGCTCCAAAACCAAATGCAGCCTTGCGTGTTAGCTACCAGAACAAGGCAGGAGGCTCCACAGATGAACGTGCTACTAGTCCGAAGGATCCTGAAGATCTGGATGGGTTGTACGCGATGTCAACCAAGAATCGCCCTGAACCCGATGGTGGAGAGAATGGAGACCTGTATGCAATGCCGGACAAAAGCCGAAAGAGCAAGATGTCCTACAACACATCAGTTCAACCAGAAGTAGATACTGCATGTGATCAAGGAAGCTTGTACGCGATGCCTGATAAGAACCGGGCTAGCAAGATGCCCCTAACTGCGTCAGTTCAACTACACACAGATACGTCTACGGATGATGAAGGGAACTTGTACGCGATGCCAGATAAGAACCGGGCGAGCAAGTTGTCCCCGAGTGTCCCAGTTTTTACAGGAGACGTTGACGCTCTATATGCTATGCCTGATAAGCCAAAGTTTAGAAATGGAAACGATGGTGATTTAACTGAAATGGTTGAGAATGAACTGTACGGCTGATCTGGTGATTAGACTAGGAGCCTCAAAGATTTACTAAAGGGAAATGGACCCAAATACAAAACGCACCCATCCACCGTCACCCATACAAATACACACCCCCCACCTTAAAGCCTCATCACTCCCAAGGACACACATGTATTCGAACAAAAATACACACCCCCACATAAAACAAACACGCACACGCACACAAGCACCCAAATACCACTAGATTGCGATCAATCTTTTTAACATAATGTTTTTTTTTTCAGTATGTACATGTACCGTTAAAATTAATAAAACTGTAGGCCTGTTTTAATAGTCAAATGTTGTATACACTTTATCATCAATTAATTCTATTTCATATAAGTAGTTAGGCTCTTTTAAAAAAAAGTTATTTTATTATTATATCATTGTTTGTACTGTATATGCAACTAGTTGCACCAATGAATTGATTCGTGATAGATTTGCCCTGCCATGTAAACTTTGCAATGGGTTAATATAATAACTATTTAAAGGAACTTATATATATACAAAATAAATTATGTTTTTTCGAGAATATGTTTTTTAATGGTATATCCTCCAAGCTCCTTCTTTATTGTGTAATTGTTACCATGTAAATACTTATCATTCTATTTTTGAAGAAATAATATACATTTATATCGATCAGTGAATATAATAAAAGTATGTTAATTTTTAGTACATAATGTATTTCAGTACTTTAAAAAACCTTTGTAAAATTTTATTTTCTTATTGGTGGGGTACATGCAGGTAATATGGGCCCTCTAAGCACATTTCCATAATTTCCATAAAATGACAGAATGACACACAGCCTAATATTTGTTAATATGGATCAGTAACTACTTCTCTAACTGTTATTGTGAAGAAAAACAATTATCACCAACCCCCTGTCTGCAATATTCAAATGTTGATGTCATCACTAAAATGCCCATATTACCTGCATGTGAGATTGATGCCTCATCCCAATACCAAGTACCAGAATAATTCCGCGATTTTGGACTCCCCATATTACCTGCACTAATTGTTGCATGCCAGGCAAGCATTCAATACCACATTGCACCCCTTCAATAAAACAAATTGAGCTTGACACGCTATTATGATCAAAACGAAGCTATAAGGTTACTAAATATATAAACAATTGAGGATACCCCCTCAAACAATTTTTCAGCATCACATTTTGTAAAATATCAAATTTTACATCAGGGTAAAAAAAATGCGGTAATTTTTACCTACCATGTTGGTTTTCAGCAATTTTCTCTGAGAAATTTTCGTCATCAGATGCTCTCACGACGATAGATTTTCGTAAGTAGTTCCTATAAGCAACATATGGCGCTCACACCGGTCACCGGTCAAGACATGATTTGTTTCACGATGCCCATATTACCTGCTAGCCCATATTACCTGCATATACCCTATAAATGAATTAGTTATAAATCCCTCAAAGTTACCTAGTTGGCAGATAAACATAAGTACATGGTTGGTTAAAAACGCGTATATTGGGAAGATTTGGTCAATAGCCTATACAGAGTGGTTGAAAAAAAAAATGTCCCATCATTTTGAAGTTTTCTGGCGGAAAGTATGAACATTTAATTATGGGTTTTATGTTATGTCTTGCCATTCATCCTCCCAGCAATTATTTGGTACCCTTATTCACTGAAAACTTAAACGGGTAGACCGACTAGTTTTAAAGCTAGTCGTAGTGATGCCCAGACTTACTAGCTTTAAAACTAGTCGGTCACGACGGACTAGCTTTCCTTCAACACAACCCGGTTATTACGGACTAGCTTTAAAACTCGTCCGTCTCTACGGACTAGCTTGAAAGCTAGTCCGTCAAGTTAGTCAGCCAAGACGGACTGGTTTTAATGCTCATCGGTCACAACGGACTAGCTTTCCAGAAAGCTAGTCGGTCATGACAGACTAGCTTTAAAGCTAGTCGGTCACGACAGACTAATTTTAAAGCTCGTCCGTCGTGACCGACTAGTTTGACGGACTAGCATAAAAGCTAGTCGTGGATTGGTGCGCAGACTGACGAGCTTTTGAGGAGGAATAGCATGACGGACGAGGTTAATATGGCTTCACCAGAAATATTAGAAGACATTTTAATGATACGATTAAAAACATGCATTTTGTCACAAGAATTAGATAAAAAAAAAAAAAAAAAAAAAAAAAAAAAAAAGAAGAAGAAGAAAAAAAAAAACCAACACATTTTATTATGATGATATAAATCAGAAGACAGGAATTAATACAGGAGGCACAATTCGTTAACATTATGGCAATTATGAAATAATGGGGGCACGGGGCCAAGGGGTCGCCGCCATGGCTTGCATCATCATGACTTTTTGTTGTAGGCCTACCTGCTTTTGAATTTTCGGCGTATACACTTGTCCTTGAGAGCCACTTCAGAATCCCAAAGTCGTGCCTCTAATCCAATATTCTTTTCTTTCAGATACAAGTAATCTAAAAGAAAAGTGGCGCCTATATTTATTATCAGAATTAAATTTCAATTTTCATAATTTAATGCGATTGTTACCATCGTTGTAAATACACACAATTTATAAATTGATTTGGCAAGACATAATTTTTAGCGTTGGTGATTATAGCATTAATCTATGTGGAAAAAAAGTAACGCTATCTGTGAACTGAAACATAAGGAATAAAAAAAAGATTACTCACACAGTCATGACACAGGAAGGAGATCGCCTTTATAAAAAAAAAAATCTTAAGCTTTACGGGGTATATCAAGTGTGCGTCTGTACAGTTTGCTCATTAAATGGAATTGACATACAGATAATGCAACTAATAATCAATTGTACCACCTTCTATTCACTGCTGCTGCTAAGCCGGGCATTCACCAGCAATGTATAAGAATAGACGGTTCATGGTCTAAATTTAAATTATTAATAAAAAAGGTATTGGACTAATAATCGAATCATATTAATCAATAGTTTGCGGGGGAAAGATTAATTCAATTTCATGCTTTAATTTATTCTTTAAGAATTTGAGATTCAATATTTCTGTATGAAAATTTGACGTAAAATTTTGTTATATTTAGATGATATCTCACCTTATACAGACGCTCTATCCAAACAATTGTTGTTTACTATGCTTCCTCATTCAATTCAAAATATTACCTTGAGTTGTTAACAATACAAATACAGATGCGTGCGGTGCACATCTCTATACCGAGTGAGTCAAAAAAAAAACTTTACACCTAGAAAAATGTCAATAAAAAGAAAACTAATTTATAAACCCTAAGCTATTTTACATATTCTGAAATAATAACTCATCCCGCATCTTCTGGTATAATTTTTGTGTGGTACGTCTTTACGCTTGAATGAACACGACGCATTGTTTGCGAACATGCAAATTTCGAATTGTGCCAGGGTGGGGATGAAATTGAAACAACAAAAGCTGACAAAAAAGCAACTCCAGCATGAATAAAATGGCATAACTTTTTAACGAAAATGTATTCCGCTTAATAACTTGGCAGAGGTGTTGTTACACATATTGACTACATTTTGTATAAAATTTGAAATAAATCTTTAGAGTCAGACACGAGTGAGCACACGTCAAAGATAAAATAATCTCAAAAGTATTAGGAGGCCTTTTTAGGTCTGTCAGTGGCAATTTACTCTTTGATGTGTACTCATTTGTGCATTACTTGACGAGTCAATCTAATTTTCATACAAAATGTAGTCAATATGTGTAACAACACCCCTGCCAAGTTATTAAGCGGAAGACATTTTCATTAAAAAGTTATGCTATTTTATTCATGATGGAGTTGCCTTTTGTGTCGGTTTTTGTTGTTTCAATTTCATCCCCACCCTAACACAATTCGAAATTTGCATGTTCGCAAACAATACGTCGTGTTCATCCAAGCGTAAAGACAAAACATGATACCAGAAGATGTGAGAGGAGTTACTCTTTCAGAATATGTAAAATAATTTAGGGTTTATAAATTGGTTTTCTTTTTATTGACATTTTTCTAGGTGTAAATTTTTTTTTTGACTCACTCGGTATATTCGACAATAATCCGCGCCTGAATACCCTCAAAATGCGATGCGGTGAAACCCCTTTCAGTGCAAGTATAAAAAAAGCATCATAATTCGACATTTCTATGGATCTTTATTATATGAATGGATGTTGTGCGGGGAAAGGGGAAGTTGGCGATGAAAATTTACCCGTGGACAAATATGAATGATGTTCACTGTTGACTGAAATGTCATTTTACACCTTCCGTATTTATTCTCGCCCTCGCTCTCTCCCACGCTCTATACCTAAACCATATTTATGTCTGTGTTTCTTCTCTGCTCGTTGTCTTGAAGAATTATCAAAAGCTAGAATAAAATGGCCAACCACCATATGATCATCGATCTGACACTAATGATATTCTTAATATATAGAATAGAAGGACAGCAATTATTAGGTGAGTATGATTAAAAATACCAAATAAATTGGCCAAAATATGCACCGAAATCTCGGCAGGGGTTAGCTTTAAAAGTTAAAACAGGTTAGTTGGACTGCTCTCTTCTTCAGTTGCCAGGGAGCAGAAAAAATTGGAAAAAAGATTCGTTTCTGACCCGTTTGTGTAAAAACACAACCGGACCTGGCAAGACGAATCTTCAAACTAACCTGTTTTTGAGAAATGCACGAAAAACCACAAACTGCCGCCTCCATGGAAACGTGATGCGCTCCTGACAGTTGTCTGGCCATCGTGCATCCTCTATTGCGTCACAATAAGAAATTAATCATGGGGCGTGCCCCGTGACTTATAATGTCTGCATATCCAAAGGTGAAAAGATGCTCGTTCAGCGACGCTGCAAGCTAACTTTTCCAGTGGTCTAGCTTTTGAGCGTCGCACACCAGGTCGATGAAGGGATACAAGAAGACCATTGGAAGCGAAGCCTCTGCATCCCACCTCTACTGGCAACACCCAAGCAGACCATCCATTGTTTATGCATAGTTGTTGAAGTCTTCATATTTCCTTGCTTTCCTTTCATGAGAACTTTGCATGTTACTCTCGTCACACACTGTGAGCTCGATCATGATAACAGTCTTTTTCTGTTTAGAGAAGATCAACATATCTGGCCGAAGATTAGTCACTGCGATCTCTTCTGGGAAGACGAGTCTTGAGTCCAAGTCGGCCAGGATTATCCAGTCTTGGGCCAAAGGCAAGAGCCCGGTACGTCTCTTCGCAAGGCGACGAGGAACAGTTTCCCCATGTCGAACAAATTGGATTCTTCTCTCTTCCTTTCTTGCAGGGCTAGAGTTAGCGTTATTAATTTCTTCACGAATACCATGTAATAACACTCGTAGCACACGATTATGTCGCCAAGTATAGCGTCCTTGCTGGAGACTGGTAGGGCACCCAGCCAATATGTGAGTTGTGGTACACCCCTCGCCTCAACACAGGTCACAAAAGTCCTCTTGGGAGAGTCCCCACCTCTTCAGATTCTTCGGGGAAGCCATGGTGTCATAGGTTGAACCTATGACAAATTGTAAGAGCTTTGGGCTCATGTCATATAGCGTTCTCCATTTCAGGTCGCGTTTCTTAACATTTTCCCAGGTTGTCCATCTGCCCTGAACGCCAAGTTGAACTGCTCGAACGTAGTAAGAATCATCATGCTCTACCGAGACCTCTCTGCACATTATATAAAACATTAAAATGTACTTCTACTTCTACTTGGTTTGTAATCAAAGCCTGTACAGGAACTGGATGAGGGTTGTTATCTGCTTTATGAAATATATTATATATACACTGTTGCTCATAAAGGTTGGATATTTTTTGTGTGAACCAGCCACATCTTTTTGCTCCGGCTTAGATTTCTCATGTTTCTTGAAATTGTTTGTCCCTACTATCACTTTTCTTGGCCCTGGCTATATCTTTGACACTCTCCAGCCTATTCCTGGGGAATGAAAATAAAAAAGAGTTTGTCAACTCCCAGAACGCCCATTTTTGCCATTTTTGTTTCATTTTGGGGCCCCTTTTTGTTTACCCGGCTGACCAAGGCCCCCTCCGTCATACCCCCTCTAAAAGCGTCTGAAATATAGAGTTTTTATTGTTCTTTATGATAAATCAAGGTTTAAGATCACAGGCGTTAGTCTCTTGTCTAGGGGAGGGGTTGAAGGAAAAAGTGAAATCGGTAAAAAACGAAAGTATTCTATCCAACCTTTATGGTCAAAACAAAGGAAATGAAAAACAACTATGAACCCTTAATTATGGTCATTTTCCCCAAAATCTTGTTTCAGCCTTAATGACAAGGTTGTAAACGGTAACCATTATCTATTTTTCATTATGATTTATGTTTGGCTGAGATTCTACAATACATTTTTGAGAAGGTAGAAATTTCTATGTTGTAAAAATGAATAAATTCAATTTTCAACCCGAATCATAGTAAACTTTGACCCTTCCCCTAGACAATAAATCTAAGTCTGTGATCATAAACTTAGATTTAACTCAAAGAACAATAACTACCCTATACATCAGACGCGTTTGGTGAGGGTGGAATCATGGAGGCCTTGGTTAGCCTGGTAAACAAAAAAGGTGCCCCTAAATGAGAAAAAATGACAAAAATGAGCGTTCTGGGGGTTGCCAAACTTTTGTTTTATTTTCATTCCCAGGAAATAGTTTGGGGGTGTCCAAGGTATAGCCAGGGTCCAGAAAAGTGAAAGTAGGGATAAAACAATTTCAAGAAATCTAAGCCGGAGCAAATAGATGTCACTGGATCACACAAAACAATATCCAACCTTTATGAGCAACAGTGTATATAAAGTTTTATCGCTTTAAAGATTCGTTATAATACCTCAGAAAAGTTTCCACCTAATGGACAAATAAACAAAAAATAGAATGAAATAAATAAATAAATAAATAAATAGATTTAAAAAAAAGAAAAGAAGAAAAAAAAAAGAAGAAAGAAAGAAAAGGAACACGGAGGAACGTAGCAACAAATGAAATTTAACGCGTAATATACACATTCACGTAGGTAGGCCCTATTCACCTCTGAGAGAAAATAATGATTTTGTTTTTGGTGGTGGTTGTGGGAGGGGGGGGGGGATGGGTGTTTTTACATATTAAAAAAAAAAAAATCAATACTGCATGTCTAATTTGAACAGATCAAATTATGTTCATGTAGTCCTAGAACAATCGAACAGTTACAATGAACAGTTGTGTGTTTAGAATATGTACTTATATGGGTATCAACATTCTACGGATGGTAAACCTACCTTTATAAAGCAATGCCTAAAAATGTGCACAATTTTGTTGTACATCATTATACTTCAGATGTCCGATTGGTCAATGGTAAAATGCCTAATGAAGGTATCGTCATCTATACTGAAGACTGCATAACATGGGAGACAACTTGTGGGGAGAATCTTGTAATAAGTGACGTCATCGTTTTCTGTCGACATCTTGGTTTTGTTGGTGCTAATCGAGCCCTCATGAACCCTCCATTCGAAAGTCCATTCGATAGTCAACCACAGACCCAGACCTTTTGCGGGAGAGGTAAACGCAAATGCTGATAATAATTTTTTTTACACTTTTTTTTAAAAAGAATTTTTTTCTTTTTATAAATGCCCATTTTCAATAATAATTATAAGAGAAGCATTTATATTTCCACTCGGCCTATTATTCTTGATAAAGGTCAGCTATATTGATAAACACCAGAATACAATGAAAACTAGTGCCACATTGCAATCCTCTCAATAAAATTTTACATTATATTTATGCAGCTATGATGATGGGTCAAATGATAATTATTAACTTAAAAAACAAACAAACAAACAAACAAACATCATTTTGAGTTACGGGTTCATTATCTGATTATCATATATCTTTTACATAATAAAAATGTAGAAATTGTATAGTCAAGTCAATATACTGTAGTGCTTTATATCAAATGAATTGCATCAGAAAATTCCGCGGCAGTGTATTTCAGGAAGGTCTTCAAAACGGTTCACTTGATCTAACAGCAGTCGAAAGGTAGTGGGATTTTTTTTTTTGCAAAGTGAGTTCGAAATTTTGATATATTATTTCTTTTTATTTTGATCACAGATCGGATGAATCAAAACTTTCAAAACTTAATTTAATGTGTGTTTTACCTTTTTTACGAAGGAAGCCTTGCTATGCTTGATAGTTGCACGGTGGGATCAGGATGCACTGGTCAGATTAAACAAGGAGGAGCTGTGTGCTACGGTAATTTTTTACTACGAATCATGCTAAATCCCTATTATTAACCGTCATGTCAGCCCACACCCCCATTCCTACTCAGGCAGACGATCATACACATTTAATACTCTTACGTGCCGTGAACATATAATATCGTATACATCTATTTAATGTAATATGACGTTAATAGGGTGATTTACAAAAGAGAATCACATTTTCTCTTTATTACTGAAGTGGGGGAAAATGTCAATGATAAGAAAGATGATAACATTTTTCTTCATTTATTTCTGAAATACTAAAAAATTAAAAATAAAAAAATAAGAAGAAGACGAAGTAGAAAAAGAAGAGGAAAGAACATTGCAAAATGTCGATTTATATGCAACAAGTTTTAGGTTACATTTTTGGATTAATATCATTTGGTTAGCAAATGCATATCTGACATTATTTTTTTGTTAACATTATGGTTTTCAGGGAGTAATATCAGGAAGCTTTGTTGATAAAACCAATGGTGGTGTGTTTGAAGGCAAAACACGCAAAAACTTTTGTAGATACTAAGAGTTAGGCAAAATAAAAAGTAACACCATATTTTCACGAGTAGAGAATGGATGCTGGTGTTGGTGGAATATGATGTTAAATTTAAATTAGGGGGGGGGGGGGTCTGTCATCCCCTTCAACTTTTTTTTTTCGAATATTATCCCATTCGTTTGTGTTTTTTGAATGTGTTCACAACATTGCTTAATGACCAGTTGTTTGATTTTCTTGAAATGTTTTCAGGGAGCAATTATCTAGGCTGCTTTAAAGATATTGCAACTGACCGAGTTCTTGACGGACCGCGAAACACCAGCTTTACAGGACTCACCATCAATAAGTGTTTAGATTTCTGTCGATCTACAAACGGTATCATGGCTTTTGCGGGAGTGGAGAATGTGAGGGAGTGCTTTTGTGGTGATGGAGCATCTAACTACAGCCGATATGGTAGGGTCTCAGATGATCAATGCCATGTTCAATGTGATGGGTCTCAAACCGAGAGTTGTGGAGGAAGTGGCCATATCGCCATATTCGATCGTAAGTAGACCTCTGATATTTTACGATTCTATCATTTTGGTGATATAACAAAAAACACGATAGGAAGAGTTTGCAGGACTTTTTAAGGAGACCCCTTCATACTATTTTTGATGAACATCAAAGGCCTACCATTTTCACACGACATTGTGATAATGTTTTTGCTATATCTCTCTATAGGCCTACAATTGTATTTATTTTTGCTGGCATTTTTCATACCACATTAATGTTAAAATTAAGTTTGTAGCATTGCAAGTGGAAAAGTAGATTTTAAATTCATCTACTGTTTAATGTTTTTCTGTCTGAAAACGTAAGCTGTGGATCAAACTCACTCTCCCCTAAATTGTCTTCTTATTGTCTCCATCCCATGGATAAAACTGACATTGCAATATATCTCTCTTTAACTATAGTTACGATACTGGACCCAGATTATTCTCCATCTCCGATGTATTCATGTAATATGACAACTCCACAAACATCGATGCCTTCTTCTGATATGGTTCAATCGACGTCCTTATCAGGAGGTGTACCAATTTCAACAGGTAAAGGGCCTGTCCCATAGAAGGCGATCGTTGTGGCGACAACCTACGAACTACCTGTTGCCACCATTCGCAGGTCCAATCCCCTTTAAAATCGTGAATTATCGCGTCTATCGCCTGAAGAGACGGAGCAAAATGCATTTCGTCGTTGGATTTTCAACAAGTTTAACAATAGCCGGCGTCAGTTAGGTTGACGTCAACGACCGTAGCCTGTCTTCTCTTGTCGCGACAATTTGCTGTCGTAGATTGTCGCCAGATAGAAGATGTTTAGCAGAGCAGAACGGTGGCCAGTTGTAGGTTGCCGCGCTACAGCGTACGTTGCACGCATCGCTGAACCAAACGGCCAGTGAAATTTAATCCGCTACGACCTTTGTTGCCAACTACAATCACCAAAATCAGGATCGGCCCCCCATTCATATACTGTAGAGTCGCCGCAAATTTTTGAAATTTTCAAAAATCAGTCACGACCCAAATTATAATGCGCGACTGAGAGGACAATCACGAACCTGAAGGCGACAGGCCGCCATCAGATGCGCGAAGGTCGAGGCTATTCTAATATGGGATACAAGCTATTGTTAGTCTATTGTTTGTGACGAAGCAAGTCGTTGTCGCATCCTATCGTAGACAGAGTTGTTTATACGTATATGATCTTCGGTTACCTTCGATTCTGACACGATTCTGGGAAGTTTTAGCATGCATAGGTTGTCGCCACAACGATCGCCTCCTGTGCATATCAATTCTACTCCACGTGAAATGTAAATCTAACGTATGACATTAAATCTTAACATAAAGACGCGTCCATTATTTGGGGAGGGGAAACGCAACATTACATTCATGAGTTTAGTGGAAATACATGCAGCTGAGCGGCGCAGAAAATTATACGGCTCTACATTAATGTCAACAAAACCCACGCTAACGGCGGGAAGCGACCGATTGACAACTGCATGCAATTATTACTTAGCGTACAAAAACTCGCCTAAGAAAACTTCCCTGTCGGTAAAATTGTATTGTCAGTCGATCCGTTCGAGGAAATAAGTCATGGACATGAAATAAATAATTGAACTTTTTTCATAGTTTTCGTAGGTAGATGCTTCAGACCAGATTGGGGAAAAAGATATTTTGGCAAGCCTATAACACCATTGTGCTAAAGTTGTAATCAGAATCTTTATTTCACATAGATTGATGTTCCTAACGATTATTGATATAAATTGTGATCTTGTCACATCTTGCGAAGACACCGTCCAAATACGATATGCATGTGATATGCGGAAATATTGACCCATCGAGTAAAGATTCGTTTGTGATAATGTTTAAAGTGACAGGACTTTTTTTTAACCAATCGAAATGAATGTACCATATTTGGAAAGCTGAGAATTCAAGCTTTTAAAAACTGCTTGATCATTAAGGTGTAATATAATTATGCGTAATCGAGGAAGATGACTATGTAGCGTATGAGCTATTTTGAGAGCAAAATTGGCCATATTGTACAGGAATTTGATCTTACTAGGATTTCGAATTGACACAAGTGAGAGGACTTTTTTTCCCTTTGCCATAAGTTATTCCTATTTTTGAAAAATTCAGACTCTTAGTGTACTTATTCAAGTTGTTCATTTCTTTGAAAAGGTAGTTGCTCGCCATAAAGTGAAAAAAATGTGCAAAATACAAAAAGTCTATGGCCGCGTTCGCTTTGCGTAGAGTGATAGCGCCCTCTTCCCCTTAAGTTTACAACTAGAATTGATATGGACAGGCCCAGGGCCTGTCCCACAGAAGGCGATTGTTGTTGCGACAACCTACGAACTACTTTTTAGTACCCTTCGCCACCATGCGCAGGTCCAATCGCCTACACTCTAAAAACTGAAGTGCTAATTTATGGGTGCTCGTATAGTGACTGCACTTGAAGTGCTAAATCAGCACCTGAAGTGCTGTTTTAGCACTTACCCAAGTGCTAATTTATTAACAAAAAATGTTCATGGTCGGTATGGGACTCGAACCGGGTTCACCTTGACATGGAAGAGTACCGCTGACGTTACCAATAGACCAACGGAGATCTCGCTGACTGGCTTTAATTATGACAGCATAGTAGATGATTATGGTAAATTTTAAGAAAGTTCATCATGCAACAATATGATCTGCTAGCAACCGTGAGATGTGAATTGGTCTAACGTGCTCGTCAGCGCTTCTCATGCAGGGGACCCAAGTTCGAATCCCAACGAAGTCACGCCGTTTTTGCCCATTTTTGCTGAAAGTTCAGCTCACGTGAAAGTGCTAAAACCGCACTTTAGGTGCAGTTAAACAGCACTTTGAGTGCAGTCACTATGCAAGCACCTAAAAAGTGCTGATTTCAGCCCTTGAAGAGCTAAAAACAGCACTTCAGTTTTTAGAGTGTATAAGATCGTGAATTATTGCGTCTGTCGCCAACAAATACGTAGCAAAATTCTGTTCGCCGCTGGTTTCTCAACAAGTTAAACAATAGCCGGCGTCAGTTGGGTTGACGTTAATGACCGTAGCCTGTCTTCTCTTGTCGGGACAAGGTGCTATCGTAGATTGTCGCCAGATAGAACATGTTTAGCAGAGGGGAACGGCGGCCAGTTGTAGGTTGTCGCGCTCCAGCGTACGCTGCACGCATCGCTGAACCTAACGGCCAGTGAAATTTAAGCCGCTACGGCCTTTGTCGCCACCTAAATTCACCAAAATCAGGCATATCATTTCTAGTTGTAAAATTAAGGGAAAGAGGGCGCTATCACTCTACGCAAAGCGAACGCGGCCATAGACATTTTGCATTTTGCACAGTTTTTTCACTTTGTTTTCTTGATTATGGAGAGCAACAAATTTTTCAAATAAATGTTCACTCTGATTAGGTAAGCTAAGATTCTGAATTTTTTTAATATCAGGAATAACAAATTGGAAAGAAAAGAAAAAGTTCTGTCACTTGAGTCAATTAGAAAGCCAGGTCAGATCAAATTCCTGTACAATATGGCCAATTTTGCTCTCAAAATAGCTCATACGCTGCATAATCATCTTCCTGGATAACGCATAATTATATTACAACTTACTGTTCAAGCAGTTTTTAAAAGCTTCAATTCTCAGCTTTCCAAAGATGGTACATTCATTTCGAGTGGTTAAGAAAAAGTCCTGTCACTTTGAACATTATTACAATAGAATCTTTACTTGATGGGTCAATATTTCCGCATATCACATGCATATCGCATGTGGACGGCGTCTTCGCAAGATGTGACAAGATCACTATTTATATCAATAATCGTTTGGAACATTAATCTATGTGAAATAAAGATTCTGATTACAACTTCAGCACAATGGTGTTATAGGCTTGCCAGAATGTCTTTTTCCCCAATCTGGTCTGAAGCATCTACCTACGAAAACTATGATAAAAGTTCAATTATTTCTTTCATGTCAATGAGTAATTTGCTCAAACAGATCGACGGACAAATACCATTTCACCACAGGGAAGTTTTCTTAGGCGAGTTTTTGTACGCTAAGTAATAATTGCATGCAGTTGTCAACTGTTCGCTTCCCGTCGTCAGCGCGGTTTAGTGGAGCCGTATAATTTTCTGCGCCGCTCACCTGTATTTCCACTAAACTCATGAATGCATTGTTGCGTTTCCCCTCCCTAAATAATGGACGCGTCTTTATGTTAAGATTTAATGCCATACGTTAGATTTACATTTCACGTGGAGTAGAATTGAAATGATCGGCCTCCCATTCAGATACTGTACAGTCGCCGCTGACTTTTGAAATTTTGAAAAATCACTCACGACCCAAATTATAATGCACGACTGAGAGGACTATCACGAATATGAAGGCGACGGGGTGCCATCAGGTAGAAGACACTCGATCGCCTGTGGCAGTGGCAACGATCGCCACAGTGCGCAAGTTCATATTTTGGTTGATTTTAAGCTGCGACAAGAGAAGTCGAGCCGCGAGATGTGCGAAGGTCGAGGCTATTGTATTATTGGATACCAGCTATGGTTTGCGTGGAAGCAAGTCGTTGTCGTAGCCTACCGTAGACAGAGTCGTGGATACGTATATGATCTTCGGGCACCTACGATTCTGGCACGATTCTGGCAGGTTCTAACATGCATAGGTTGTCGCCACAACGATCGCCTCCTGTGGGACAGGCCCTTAAAGGAAACCAATACCCAAGGAAATAATCACTTTCATAGGAAAGAGCATAATGAGAGGAGCAATTTAAAAAAAGTTTCATCAAATCGGTTATAAAATAAGAGAGTTATGGAAGTTTGAAAACTCTTGTTTTGCCTTCTATGGGGATCCTCAAACTGGCAACATCGGCTTCAAAATGGCCGATTTTATGGACAACTCTCCATTAGTTTTGTACACAAATTTTCAGATTTCCCCCATTTTCTTTCAAAATATGACTTACCTCATTCTGAGCTCAACATATGTTGTGTGAAATAAATTTTTCCATGACATATTTTGAGCTCAGAAGTAAATAAGACATATTTTGAAAGAAAGTGGGAAAAATCTGAGAATTTGTGTACAAAACAAATGGAGAGTTGTCCATAAAATCGGCCATTTTGAAACCGATGTTGCCAGTTTGAGGATCCCCATAGAAGGCAAAACGAGACTTTTCAAACTTTCATAACTTTCTTATTTTATACCCGATTTTGATGAAACTTTTTTTTAAATTGCTCCTCAAATTGTGCTCTTTCTTATAAAAATGATTATTTCCTTGGGTATTGGTCCCCTTTAAGTCTGCTCTTTTCGAGTCCTTTCTCTCAAATATTTAGACTCGTCCTATAATCTGATAATATACTTTATACACAGGCGACCCCATTAATGCGGCGGTCACAACTCGTCGTAGGCTACGGAGCACGTGCCATCAACGTAGCCTGCGTTGCATGTACAATGCACGCACAGGTCCTGGGTCAACTTCTGCGATTCCTGCGTTCCTGTTCCTGTAGTAAGGTTGTTGTAAAAACCTCTTGTACGTCGTACATGCATTGTACCTGCAAGGTACCTCCGCTGCAAAAAATTTCTACGAAATCCATCGTAGGAAGTTGCACGTCGATGGTACGGCGAGTTGTGACCGCCGCATTATAGAGATAGCTGTAAGGTAAGGTTGGGAACAAGAGTTGGGCAAACGTCGGCATTTTAGAAGATAACTCGTGGTCCCCTCCCCTCCATATTTACATACTGAATATCCTTTATCATTGAAACCATAATTGGCCATTAGGGCCTCGCACTCGGCCACAGGCCCTTAACTAGGGGGGGGGGGTGGGGGTTTCGGGGGTTCGAACAACACCCCCCCCCCCGCTGGCGAGTAGAGATCCGCTTTCAAAAAAAAAAAAAAAAGGAGAATTTTTTGTTTGTTTGTTTTGCTTATCTATTTCTTTGGGGCCGATCGAATGATGTTAACCTAGGGAGACCGGGGATGGAAGTTACACGGGTCAGTTTGTTACAGTTCTCAGTGTGCTAAGTTGGAACAAGAGAGTTCATGCTAACTGGCATCTATATACAGCCTACACATAGCTGTGATGAACCGCCGGTCGTGAGGTTTCTCCTTCGTTTTATTAAAAAGTAAATCAACAACAAACCATTTTTTACAGGTTCAAGTGAATTCTTGACAAAAATTAAAATTTGTAATAGTTCTTACAACTGAAGGCACATGATGATAGTGTGGTATTGTGAATATAGTGCATGTATGTCACTAATATACCCCTGAGCCATGCCCTGTAATTTTGCCTAATGACTGAGCTACAGTTGATTTTATGTGTAAAATCACCCATGGGGTAGGTTGTTACAACAACCTACCCCATGTCGATGTAACAACCTACCCCAATAACATTACACATGTAAAGTAATTTTGTTTCAATTTTCTGGTGTTAATATTTTGATATTTCTATTATTACTTTAGTCTATTCTAGAGCTATACTTGATCTACTGTTAACGATACCAAGAAACAAGAAAGTTGAAACAAAAGTATGGCATAAGAGATTTACACGTTGTAACAAATTTCCCCGTATGTTTACATAGTAACAATTTACCCCGTATGGTGTAACAACTTAACCCGTATACGGGGTAGGTTGTAACAAAAAAAAAATGCCTTCATTAATTAAGCTGTAGTTAATTAGTGTTAACATGTTTTAAAGTTTTATGTGCCTCAGGTTTTAGCCAACATAATAGGCTAACTACAGACCCAAAATGGAGTGTGTGAGTACTTTCATTAGAATTATCTGGCCCAAAATCTAGCTAATATAATTATGTATAAATTCAAATTTATTGATTTACAATCCACAATTTTGGATTATCATCACAGAAAAGACAATGAATATGTTACAAAATCATAATGAACATTTAAGCATATTTACAAAATCAGTTAATATAGCCATGGACATTCACATATTATTGTCCTCATATGCATACATAATACACATACATAATATATGCACACGGGTGTACATACATGTATATGATACTTTTTTTGAGGGCTGAAGGGAGAATTTTTTGAACACCTACCACACCCACCCCCCGCTTATCGCGCGGCCAGCGTGACGTGAAACATTTTTGATGTACCTTTTGCTCGCGCAGCATGATGTGAACAAATTTTGATGTACCTTTTGGTCCACTTTTGTAGATTTCGAACCTCCCGTAAAAATCCTAGTTACGTCTCAATATTTACATATTGAATATCCCTTATCATTGAAACCCCATTTGGCCATTAGGGCCTCGCACTAGGCTAGCCAGCAGGCTAACCCCAGTGCTATCCATTGAAGCTGGTGTAAGACCTACAAAACTCAAGGATTTACCCACTAGGAGTCCCATAAATCAGTGCCCCTCCTGCCCTTTTTTACTTTGTACCTTTCATTATTATGTCTTTCTTGTCATGACACATTTATAATGACCGTTTTGGGCTGAGAAGAATCTTTTTAAATAATATTATACCACTTGACAATAATATTGAGATTTTCTCCAACCAGATTTGTCGACGGAAGATACGAGAACACTGCAATCCTCATCCTTTCTCGCAGCAACGTTGTCGGAAGGATCTTCTCCAATTCTTTTGAATGAACAACACCAATCAGATTACAAGGGTTGGTAAAATATCTGATGTATTCATAAATATGTGTTGTAAGAATATATATTTTGAAGAGTCTTGTTTTCAAGCATTCCTTCTCTAAGGAGTGTCATCTAGTACTCTTTTAATTGTAACACCTCAATCGTAAACTGCTCAACTATTCTACAGTCTGTGTCCAAAAAAAAAAAAAAAAATGGTACAGTCGGAAAAAAAAATTTAGGTGTGAAATATTTTCAAATTATATGTACAGGTGGTACCAAAATAAAGCCAAAAGATTTGTCTTGCTGATGCGTTTTGTTCTGCATTATTTGCTTTCGTAAAACAAAAGTTGTGCCAGATTTTGTGCAACGAGGAACAAATCGAAATTGAGCACTTCATGGCCATTATGCGAAACCTATACACACACATGGGACGACGTGCGAAAATAGATTTTTCTTGATTGTAGAAAACTAGTCATATTTCAAAAATAACAACACCAAATGTGATGAAAAAAAATGCAGGTGAAAGTCTGATCTTCCTGCTTTATGAAAATACCAAACAATAGCAGGCTGTGATTAATCTTCATGCTGTAAAAATTTTTTTTCCACTTGTACCATTTTATTTCACACAGACTGTAAATTTCCTCTACACTGGATGCAATATTCTCATTACATGAAATTAGAGCATTTCCAATTGTTCGATTGTTAATTCACAAAATTAACTTCTTACCACAATCGTACCACGAATTAATTACCAAGAAACAAAAGGTGCACTATATCCACTTGTGTAGAGCGGGACGCACTTTCTTTTGTTACCGGGGGTGTGGGGGGGGGGATAGCTCATCCCACACTAACACAAGAGATTAATGCGTGTCTACGCCCGTCACTATATCTTTCAAGTAGGCCTATTCCCTTGATGATATGATTTGCATAACTTTGCTTTGTGTTTTAAAACAATAATAAAAGTAATACTAATATTCATCATGATTTATATATTGACTTTACATGGAAGAGATACAGGAATCTTATTCTCCTCCTAACTATCCATCTTTGGCAGCGGCGTAAATCCGTGTCGAGGAGTGGGGGGGGAGGAGCGAAATAATTTGCCAACTTGTCGCGATCTTGTTTGACATACACAAACTTTGACACAAGGACGTTTTTAATACCCATATATCAGAGGCGGGAGGGAGGGGTGCGAATAGAATTTGTCTTTGAATGTATGATTTTTAGCTTATGGTTGCCTTGATTATACGGTTCATTTTAGTAATGGAAAAACTAATGCGAGCGCGAAGCGCGAGCCGAAAATTTTTAAGCTTAAAGTTTTTTGGAGATATTTGTGCATTATAGTTCCTATAGTATCAGCGAGCGCGGAGCCGAAAATTTTAAGTTGAAGTTGGATATGTTTCACGGTGCATTAAAGGTCCTATATAGTATCCGTGAGCGCGAAAAAAATAAATTTTCTTTTTCTGGAAAGGGGGACACTTTAGATCAGAGGCATAGATCTAAAAAGAAATGTATTCGGGGAGAGAGGGGATACGAATAAAATTTGTCTTTGAATGTATGCTTTTAAGAATCATAATGGCTGCCTTGATTCCTGTTCACTTTAGTAATGGAAAAGTAATGCGAGCGCGAAGCGCGAGCCGAAATTTGTAAGCTAAAAATAGGAGATATCATTTTGAGCAGTATAGATCCTATTTACTATCAGCGAGAGCGAAGCGCGAGCCGAAAATTTAGCATCCATTTAGAAGATAAATTTTACATCCTTTGTTAAATAACAGCGATAGAAAACAAAACCACAATCTTTGCTATGAAAATGTTGTATGCTGCAGGCCCCAAGCCCTCCACCAACGGCCCGCAAACAACTACATTAATGTTTTTGACTGTCAACAACACCCTTTACTAAAGGTTTGTCCCTAGGCGAGGGCATTGGATCCATTCTTTTTATATTTAGGTTACTGTTTGTTACTTAGTGCGAGGTCGCATAGCGACCGAGCAGGAAATTTTGGGGATTTTTGGAGTAAAAAAGAGGCATTTTTAGTATTGAAAGCGCTATTTTAACCAATAACACAGTTATCTAGTTTATTTTTTTTTCATTTCTTTCTTGAAAACTGGGGGGGGGGGGATGTTTGTACAGGCCATCCCCCCCCTCCCCAAAATCTGGGGGGATGTATCCCCCCCATCCCCCCCCCGGGATTTACGCCAGTGATCTTTGGCTTCTCCATAATCTACAATAGGAATGTCCGTTGCCTTTGGAATCCTCTTCGGTGTCTTAGTCATTTACAGCATCTCTGTCTCAGTGGCCCTCTACCTATCAAGGTAGAACATTTTGTACATTTGGTCTTGGGGTACATGACTGTGTTTAGATAATTAGTATGCACAACGTGTCGATCAAAATTAAGATATCTGTGTTTAAAATCCAAACACGAGTGACGAATATTTCATATTCTTCAGTGGAAGACAGATACTCAAATTAACGTAACATAATGCATGGAAAATGCAAAAATGTCTTTCAGATGTGCATGATAAAGTAACTAGCAATTTGTTGCTGGGTGAAATTACAACGGAAATTGTGTTGTAAAAGGACTTCAGAGAGAAGATACTTTAGCATTAATACCATGTTATTATAGGTCTTCAATACACATTATCATTAATACCGATATAATTTTAAAGGTTGTGTTGGGTAAGATCGTGCGTACCTACATTGATTTTACATTAATTTAACTAATTTTTGGTAAATTCCTTCATTTCAGGAAAACTATTCTCAATTTGAAGGAATCTATGAAATCCAAGCAGGAAGAAAGTCAATACCAGACGATTGAACCAGTAACAAAGGAACAGCAAAGTTTATACCAAGACTTAAAATCAAATGAAGTCAAAGATTCTTCTGCCTCCAGTCATGTGTATGAGAGTCAGCTTGTAGTAGATAAAGGCCATGACGTCACTTATGAGCTAAATGATTTTTAAAGAAGACTCCCGAGCAGAAGATGTTTGGTTATTCAAGCTAAAATACATAAAGGATAATCTATTGATTGGTTTTAATTTCAAATTCATGTACCAACTTACCTGTTCAAATGGAATTTAAAAGTAAACTATCAATGTTACGTTTGTAATCAAACAGGTGATTGCAGGCATAGGTTTTTTTTTTTTTTTTTTTTTTTTTTGGACAAGAATGATACTCTTCTGGAAAGAAGTTTAAATATTATACACAGATTTGCCGAATTTCCATTTTAAATCATGTCATATATTTTCAGGAATTACATTCAGTTAAAAAAAAAAGAAGGAAGAATATAGATATCAATGGTCTTTTTACAATCTATACAATCTTTCTGGAGAAGAATAACAAGGAAAAGAAAGACACAAGGACTCATTCATATCTTATTTTATCTCTTGAATTATCGTTCGCAGATAGAGGAGAATGTTAAATCTAGAACCCCCTTTTACTCCAGAAATGGAAGAGGATGTTGAAAATGTCATTGTATTTAATAAAGAAGACCAGAAATGGTTATTCTACAAAAACAAACAAACAAACAAACAAAAACAAAACATTGTAAAAAAAATAGAAAAAAGGAGTTAAATGCAGATATTAAGTTCTAGTAATGAAATTCAAAAGCGTCACTTTCTTTATCACGGAGATGGTTAATTTACGAGTTTGGAGCAGAGTACATGTATTGGCCTGCATGTCATTTTCCCCCCAAGATGACACTGGAATTTTTGATAAAGCTAATGTATAACGTATTAACTAATTTATGCCTATATGATATGATTCAATCTAAGTATTAATAATCAATGGTGTAAATATTTGTAAATTATACGTATATAGACTGTGCAATAGTTGTTATTTACATGATCACTAAATGCACTCCTAAACATTAATTTTTATTGACTTAGCTTTTATCAGTGTTTATGCTATTGTAGCGCATTTTATTTGATATTTCTTATTACCAGGACCAAATGTAGAACTGCTCTTTACATTGTTAAATCTGATCTTGTTATCCTGTTTAAATATGTTTGAATAAATAAATAAATAAACATGCATATGATGTGGTTGGTGAATTTTGAAGTATATGATTGGATTTGGAAGAATAAGCAGTGTCTGTACATTGAAACTATGTGCAAGGTTGAAATGATAAATAATGGAAAAGCAATTTGGTCCCTTTCCTTCTTATTTGCAAACTTATTTATTCCAGGTAAACACGGAGTGCTGTAGGCTTTAATTTTGATTATCTCCCATACCCAATGAATGCAATGAATATAATTTGGCGCCCGTTTTAATTTTTTTTATATTATTTTTTTTAATCAGGCTCTAGAAATTTCATTCAAAAAAAAAAAAATATATATATAACCCCTCGGGAAAATATAAATCCGGCGGTCCAAAGAATTACCCTAGGAGCCAAGGGCCTTTAATCAGAATTTTTGCTGGGGAAGGTTTGAAGGTCCTATCTAGGGTAAAATTTGGCGCTGATTCCAAAAATGTGAGTCTTACTGTGCGTATCCATGACACTTCGGCCATTTCGGCCAATTTTTGTCCAAAAATGACCATTTTGGTCACTTGTGGTCAAGGGTATTTTATTTCTATAATTTTTGCCGATAAATGAGATTTTAAAAACCTATCTGATGTAAAAATGTGCGCTGATTCTAGAAAAAGTAGTTTTATTGACTCTGTGGGTCATTAAAGGGGTCATTTTGGTAAATTTTGGCCAAAAAATGAAATTTTTTATCGTTTTGGGGGCCAAAATAAGACCAAAATGACCATCAGAGTCATCCAAGTGATGGTTTTCCCACCTCAAAACCACTTTAAAAAACTTCCTTGGGTCTTAAACAATAATTCTATACCATTTTCCTTAAACATTTGGACAGCCCTGGTCATACAGGCCAGTTTGACCGAAAGTGACCAATTTGCAGTTTTGCAGGATTTTGCTATACATGTATGTATTAGTGTATACAATGTGTATATACATTTACATGTATCATGTGCATTATCCTTTCGTTCCAACTCATTTCATTAAGGAGTTTACTTGTGGTGGAAAAGTGGGAACGATTTATCCCCTGTAAAACTTGATGCAGATTTCAAAAATAGAGGTCTTATTCAACATACCCATAAGGTACTGGTCACTTATTGGTCACTTATTGGCCGAAGGTTGACCATTAGCCCAAATAAAAATAAAATACTATTTACAATTAAACAGCGCCCAAGACATAGATATACTGCGTCTCTAAGCGCTTTGCAGACATTGTTATTATCTCGGTCATCAGAATCCGATATACCCGCACACAATGTGTGCACATTCTCCACTCCCTACTTAGCATTCCTGTCATGCACTATTAAAACAAAAAGTGTGTGATATATATTTTTTAAGCAAAAGGCATGCACAAATATGATAAGTCTGACAATCTGTCTATCTATTCAATGTGATTTTATTATAGTAATGTCCACTTTGTCGGTCCTTACCATTTTGACCCGCACTGACCTTTCCAAAATCCGAATCATGTGGTCAATATTAATGTGGGTCAATGGTATAACAACGGCCAAAGTGAATAAAAGTAATATACCATTTAGTCTATAACGCAATGCTTGTATCGAGTTTAATGTTTGTAAATGCTCATCCGCGTTAAAACTTATTAATTTCCCCAATCATTAAGTTCTGGTCATTTTGGCCGCTTTTTGGTCAAAGGAACATGTACGTAAGCACTAATTTTATGCCATTTTTATTCTAAAAAGCATAAGATTTCAATCACTAAGCGTATATTGTACAATAATTTATACAAAGAATAACAATTGTATAATCGTCATGATGGTGTAAGCAAAACAAAGTAAGAGTAAATTCCAAGCTGATCATGCTCACCCAAGCTGACCAATATTTCTATGATTTCCATAGCAACATGAGTTGCTATGGAACTTTCATATACTAAATAACTATATAATTGTATAACTGCATGATCTGCTGACCATTTGGAATATCACCAAGGAATACAATAATTACAGAAGAATGTCATGAAAAATGTAATCTACGACTTGACTGTTATAGCAAATGCGGTTTTCATGTTGCTAGATAATTATGTGTCCTGAGCCAGTCCAGTATCCTTAACCAAGGTCCTCAATGCCTTCCTCTCGGGAAAGCATTTCAACTAGGCAGAGAGAAGTCATGACCTCCTGGCAACTTATCGTTCATTATAAACATAATTATTGAACTCTTCTTGTAACGTGAAGAGGCAAATGAAAGCTACAGTCATTTGGTCAAGATATTGATGGATCTCCAGTCATCATCTCCTGAAAGGATGGAAGACAGTGTCTATAACTCCTCCGTGGTTGTCTTTGATCGTTTCTGCAAAGACACCATGGTAACAAACGTGGTGTAAATCTTGGTTGGGATGAAACTAGTGAACATGGTTTACTCTGTGTTTACTGTTCATTAGAGCTATGAGAACCATGTTGATCTGTTCACATTCATGATCATGATGATAGGAGAAACAATGAATATCTTCTTTGAAGAGATCTGCCACAATTAAGCATGCCATTATGTGCTTGTAGGGCCTATACACTATCTGTGTGTCCTGTACAGGAATACCACTCACCCTGGAATAATACATGGGTTGTATGTTAGTGAGGTTGTCATCAATTCATCTGGATACAACAATTAGTGCTGATGCAACATCTCAACGAACAAACATTGCATCCTTCAACCAAAATCAGGAAGCACTTGATCAAAGCCATGAACTTAGTAGGTCCAAGGACAATAAGTTCCATGGAGACTTGAACGAGTGCAAGATATGACACCAGAATGATTCCCTTTGCCGAGTCTTTGACCAATAATACTGATCTAGTGTGCTTTCTAGCAGGAGATAAAAAGATGCCTTGTGATGTGAATAATGACATGCTAAACCTCTTCCTCTTGAACAATGGTACAAACTCATTCCTTCCAGGATCAATGACCCTTCAAGGTTAGAAAGACCCTTGCTAAAGATTAAGTGAAGGATTTCGCCAGTTCAGAGAGGTGACTGACTAATAATGCTTTTAGCCTGCTCCCTGATTTTAGCGGATATATTCCCTGCTTGGTCATGAGATGCTGTAACAGTAATGATGGTTATCCACAGATTGGTCAACTAGCTGTCATGCAAACAAATCGATGACAACTTCTAAGACATAGATAAGCAATCTCTTTTAAGTTGTTCCCTTATTCCAGGAAGAGTGGTATCCTTGAACAGGACCCAAGATAGTACCTGTCAGGCACATGATGGCGCTCATAATTGTTGAAGTTCTCGGAGACGTTCATTGTTTCATCTATCAAGAATGTGAAAAGATCAACATATGAATTTCAAGGCTCTAATGAACAGAAAATAATGTCAACCACGTCAGTGCAATATTCATCTTACAATAATATTGACACCTTGTTTGCCACCGTGGCGTCTTGGCAGAAATGATCAAAGACAACCATGAAGAAGTTGTAGACACTTTCTTCTATCATTTCAAGAGATGGAGATGACTCACTCGACATCCTTCAAGATCTTGACCAAATAACTGTAGCTCTCATTTATGCCCCCGTCACACTGAGCTCGTTCCTACTACGTCCTTGCAAATTTTGCCGAACGGGCATAGTCTGTGTGTAAACTGAGTGACCGTAGTAAATACTTCTAAGATCTGTTACGAACTTCATGGACTAGCTCGGTCGGATTTCCAAAAAATTGTTTAAAAAAATCGGGCGCCCATCTCGTCCTAAAATTTAACGGGTGGCAACGTACCTGAAACGAGATGGACGTACTACAAACGAAATTGCCGTACTTAAATCGTTCTAAAGATGTGCTAGGACGTCATACAAACGAGCATTGATATTAATTATGCAAGTTCTAAAATTAAACGTAGTGACAACGTTCCTTAAACGGGTAGGACTTACTCTGAACGAGAAGGACGTACTACGAACATACGTTTCAATTTTTAAACAGAACGGCATGTCATATTTTCCGTCACACTGAGCTAGTTCTCACTTCGTTCTAGGTAGTTCTTGGTGAACGGGCTCAATCTGTTTACACACGGACTGAACGTAGTGCAGACCTTTTAGAATCTAGTACAGACCGTTTACAATCTGTTACGAACTTGGCGAACGGGCCCGAACGGAGAGAACGGAAAGGCATTCCGATTTTTTTGAACATGTAAAAAAAATCGTACTGGCTTCAAGTTCTAAAATTAAACGTAGTGACAACGTTCCTTAAACGGGTAGGACTTACTCTGAACGAGAAGGACGTACTACGAACGTGGTACCTAACTTTTATCATGCTGCGCATAGCACTTTTAGTGACCGTTTGGACGTGCTACGAACGGTATAGAGTGAACGAGCAGTTTACTCGTTCTGAACTGGATAACAACGTATTGCGGACGCGATAAAGACGGAATTGACGTAACGAGAACTATTTATGAACTGCCTAGCATCGTATTCAAGAAATTTATTTTCAAAGTTATAAGTTCAACCCGACCAAAGCCCGTTCAGCATTTTTTTTTTAAAACGGGCAAAAACGGGCAAGAACGTTATAGAACGACCTCAGTGTGACGGCCCCCTTACTTGATGCGCGTATTAGTTGCCAGGATATTCTCCCCGCCTTTCCTGAGAAGAAGGCATTGCTGGAGCAATTGGTTAAGGACGCCGGACTCGCTCTTGACACATGTCTAGCAACATGAAAACCGGCATTGCTCTAATGGTCAAGTCATTGACAGTTGTTGAAATACATATTTCATGACATTTTTCATCAATTGCGATATTCCAAATCGTCATCAGATCATGGACATGTATATAATAGTCATATGAAACATAATTCAAGTCAATATACACATGAAGGTCGCTAAGGAAATCATTATTATCGGTCAGCTTGAGTTATAGCATGATCAGCTTGGAATTTACTCTTACTTTGTTTCGCTTACGCCGCACAGTGGGCCAGAATGAACTCAAAGTGCGACAAAATTAATTCATCACCGAAGACGAATAAATAAATTCTTAAGAGAAGTCCATCTATGGTTTTCAGACCCGTGAAATTCGATGAGAACAATTTGAAATCCTTATGACGTCATTAAAATGCTCTTTTCTGATTGGACAAGACAAATATCAATAGTAACACATAGGCATATTCATTTTAGTTTGATTAATGGGATTTATAGGGGGTTTTGACACATGAGAAACACTATAAGAGTATTTTTAAATGTCTATGACGTCATTAAAATACAGATTTCTGATTGGTTAGAGTGGATTTCCTTGTAAAACTTACATAATTGATATTACTTTTATAAGTGAGGTGTATATGGGGTTTATAGACCACGGAAACGTTGTTAAAGAGTATTTTCAAAATTATCTGACGCCTTTAACATTCTGTTTTCTGACTGGACAAGGAAAAAATGCTTATAGAGAGATTTATATATTATTTGGAACTATATTGGGGTTTTATGGACTTAGGAAACACAAAGAGAGTCTTTTTTTTTCTTCATAAAAATACGATTAGGCTGATGAGACATGTAAGTAGAAAAACGTTTTGATTTGGGCTGTTTGTTCTTGATTATGATGGGAAAGTTATTGTAAGTTCTAAATCGCGAGTCCTTCTCTAATTGAACTTATTGTATTGTAATGTATTTTATTTTCCAAACTGCAGTAATAAAAATGCAGTTATCATATAAACAAATAATTAACAATTTCAAAGAAGCACGAATGGCTTGATGACCCATTCAGCTTTGTAAAAGTAACAATACTTCCATGGGGTCCAGAAAATACAAAAATTCGACAGACAAAATAACAACGATATCAAACTAATATAAAAATGAAAGAAGGTATATTAATACAGACATAGTTAAAATGTGTTAAAAGTAGGCAGTCTTACATGTTCTCCTGACCGCAGTAGCAAAACATGTACGTGAATTCAAGTCATAATTTAAGAATGATCGATATGAAATATATTACATAAAATTATTGTTTGGAAACAAACGATAATATCCTGACATAGCTGAGCTCCCAAATAAATACCATAATACTATTTCAAAACAAGATTAAGATCAATTCAGATGGTCATGAACTTGATAGCCGGGGGGGGGGGGGGGGGGGGGGAGGTAACGGGTCTAAAGACTACATGTCATCCCCATAAACACACATGATTATTTCATGAAAATTATTCCATTCAGGTGTTTTGGTTTTTCGGCTTTCAATTGAAATATTTACGCCACTTACGTTGAGACTTGTGTGTGCACAATAAGTGCGTATTATCGCTTTGTGCAGATTTTGACGATAAATTAGGCTAACATGCGGATGGAAAATTGGTTATATCTCCGAAGGTTGCAGGAGGTTGCAGCTAAATTTGGTATTGATGTTAAGCTTAAACTATAACAAAGACCGCTATGGTACTTTGAACGCGGAAATCGGCGGTAATCGTGAAATGTATGCATATGAACGGAAAAAATGCAATTTCCCCCCATTATTTAGTGGTTTCGTCCAAAATTACTTCCGAATGGATTAAAAATTTGTCTTTAAATTCTATGGGCACTTAAAATGATTATTCTTAATCAAGCAGATTTAATCTAAAATCTATTGGACCACCAAAATAGCAAAAAATCCCAAATAACGAAAATTTGTCATTTACACGTGGTGTACCACAAACAAGTCATTTTCTGGTCATTTCAAAGAAAAATAACCAACTAAAAATCAATTTCATGATGAAATATTTTATGGAGATGTTCTAGAGGTTGCTATCTTTGCTGAGAATACAAAAAAAAAAAAAAAAAAAAAAAAAAAAAAAATTGGTTAGGTGACCAGAAACCACTTTTGGCGCACTTTTGCTAACGCCTGGCCCACTGTGCGCCGTCATGACGATTATACAATTGTTAAGGCCTCGTCACACCGAGTCCGGTCCGGGTCACGGCACGGGCCCGGTCCGGTTCAAGGGCGAAAAAACGGCGAAATGAATCGTCCGTGTACTATTGCAATGAGACTGGTCAACAACAAACACGGGCTGTGCCCGTACTAGCCGGAGCGGCAACCGGTACGGTTTTTATGGGATCGCTCTTGGAGCGATTTGAGACGGTTTGCCGTACCGGTTACCGGACCGGACTCGGTGTGACGAGGCCTTTATTCTTGCATACAATTGTACAATATACGCTTAGTGATTGAAATCTTATGCTTTTTAGAATAAAAATGGCATAAAATTAGTGCTTACGTACATGTTCCTTGACCAAAAAAGCGGCAAAAATGACCAGAAACTTAATGATTTGGGGAATTAATAAGTTTTAACGCGGATGAGCATTTACAAAACATTAAACTTGATACAAGCATTGCGTTATAGACTAAATGGTATATTACTTTTATTCACTTTGACCGGTTGTTATCTTATTGACCCACATTAATATTGACCATTCGCATATGGGAAAGGTCAGTGCGGGTTAAAAAGATAAGAACCGCCAAAGTGGACATTGTACACTGAAAACCTAAACGGGTAGACCGACTAGCTTTAAAGCTAGTCGTAGTGATGCCCAGACTGACTAGCCTTAAAGCTAGTAGGTCACGACGGACTAGTTTTTCCTTCAACACAACCCGGTTATTACGTACTAGCTTTTAAAAACTCGTCCGCTCTCTACGGACTAGCTTGAAAGCTAGTCCGTCAAGTTAGTCCGTCAAGACGGACTAGTTTTAATGCTCGTTCGGTCACGACGACTAATTTTAAAGCTCGTCCTCGTGACCGACTAGATTTAACGGACTAGCCTAAAAAGCTAGTCGTAGTTATGCCCAGACTGACGGCTTTTTGAGCAGGACTAGCTTTACAGCTAGTCGTCATGGTGTAAAAGCTAGTCCGTCGCGCCTTTCTGCCGCGATGTTCTTGCTGCTGTCTTGAAGCAGACTAGCATGACGGACGAGGTAATATGGCTTCACCACTGGTCAGAGACGTTCAAACTGAAATATTAGAAGACATTATAAAAGATACGATTAAAAACATGCATTTTTGTCACAAGAATTTGAGCAAAAAATAAATAAATTAAAAAATAAATAAATAAATAAATAAACATTTTATTATGATGATATAAATCAGAAGACAGGAATTAATCAGCAGGCACAATTAGTTAACATTATGGCAAATTAAACAAATAATGGGGGCACGGGGCCCAGGAGTCGCCGCCATGGCTTGCTATCATCATGACTTTTTGTTGTAGGCCTACCTGCTTTTGCAATTTTGGCGTTATACCCTGCATAGCCAGAGTGACGTCTTAAAGACGTCTTAAGACGTCACGTCAGAGTCTTAAAGACGTCAGGAAAAGACATCTTTATGACGTAAATTTGCACCCACGTTTGACGTCTTAAAGACATCGTATTTTTACGTCATTATTACGTCTAAAACTGACATTCTTATGACGTAAAAAAACGACGTCTTTAAGACGTCAAACGCGGGGTGCAAATTTACTCATAAAATTTTTTTTCTGACGTCTTTAAGACGTCACTGTGCTATCAGGGATGTTGACATTAATACTGAGTCCTATCCTATCCTATCCTAACCTATCCTAATATTATAACCTATGCTGTCCTACACAAAGGCCCTATTATACTGGCAGTGTGTCCGGTCCTGCCTATATAAAGTGCTACAGACCAATGTTTGAAGAAAGACAGTTACTTATTATAAAATTACACTTTTGTTAATGAAATATTGAAGAATTGTCATTATGAAGCCACCTTGAAATTGTGTTATACATAATTATGATAATAATTTAAAACAATTTTGATTATGTCAAATAAGCCAAAATGCCGGTTACATGGCTTAAAATTGCATATTTCTATTCATTTTCCCCTTTTTTTCAAATCTCAGAATACTGCTTATGAATATTTCATGACCAACAGAAACATTGTATTTTGGTCAAAATGAAAGCAAAAAGTTGTCTTATAGACGTTTTAAAGACGTCTTAAAGATGTCGTATTTTGGTCAAAAAATGACAAGAAAAGTGGTCTTATAGACGTCGTAAAGACATTCAAAAAGTTGTCTTATAGACGTTTTAAAGACGTTCTTTTAAAGAGTCGATGTGTATTTTTGGTCAAAAAATGACAAGAAAAGTGGTCTTATAAACGTCGTAAAGACGTCTTAAAGATATCGTATTTGGCGGTAAAAAATAGACAAAAAAGTTGTCTTATAGACGTTTTAAAAGACGTCTTAAAGATGTCGTATTTTGGGTCAAAAACTGACAAGAAAAGTGGTCTTATAGACGTTCGTGTAAAGACATCAAAAAGTACTGTCTTATAGACGTTTTAAAGACGTCTTAAAGATGTCGTATTTTGGTCAAAAAATGACAAGGAAAGTGATCTTATAAACGTCGTAAAGACGTCTTAAAGATATCATTATTTGGGTAAAAAATAGACAAAAAAGTTGTCTTATAGACGTTTTAAAGACGTCTTAAAGATGTCGTATTTTGGTCAAAAAAATGACAAGAAAAGTGGTCTTATAGACGTCGTAAAGACATCAAAAAGTTGTCTTATAGACGTTTTAAAGACGTCTTAAAGATGTCGTATTTTGGTCAAAAAATGACAAGAAAAAGTGGTCTTATAGGACGTCGTAAAGACATCATAAAGACACGTCATATTACTGTCATAATTTTTTGCTCCAAAAATAGAAAATTAACGTGCTTTGAAAGTCATTACCAAGAAGACATAATGACATCGCATAGAAACATGTAAAGATATTTAAATATCAGATTCTATTAATCGTTTGGGAGACGTCATTAAGACATCATAAAGATGTTGTGTTTACGACGGTATGACGAGTTGACCAGTTTTGACCAGTTTAAGACGTCTTTAAGACGTCAGTCTGCTATCAGGGTACACTTGTCCTTGAGAGCCACTTCAGAATCCCAAAGTCGCGCCTCTAATCCATTATTTCTATTCTTTCAGATACAAGTAATCTCAAAGAAAAGTGGCGCCTATATGTATTATTAGAACAAAATTTAAATTTTCACAATTTAATGTGATTGTTACTATCGTTGTAAATACACACAATTTATAAATTGATTTGGCAAGACATAATTTTTCGCGTTGGTGATTATAGCATTAATCTATGTGGAAAAAAATAACGCTATCTGTGAACTGAAACATAAGGAATTAAAAAAGAGTACTCACACGTTCATGTCACAGGAAGGAGATCGCCATTTTATTTAAAATCTTAAGCTTTACGGGGTATATCCAGTGTGCGTCTGTACAGTTTGCTCATTAAATCGAATTCACATACAGATAATGCAACTAATACATGTAATAGTGATGTCCTTTTCGCAATGCGCATGTTATTCAATCAATCGTACCCCTTTCTATTCACTGCTGTTGCTAAACCAGGCATTCACCAGCAATCTATAAGAATAGACGGTTCATGGGTTCTATAGTAACGAAGTATTCAATTAGCCTGTAATTAAAGGCGCGGTCCCACTGGCTCTTTAGGATGATTTTCGTATGAATTGCGGATTGTTTGCTTCGTTTTTGTTTTTTGTTGCGGATAAACGAAATTTGCATACGCAACTCATGCGCAATTAATCCTCCCGTCTGTGGGACCGGGCCTTAAAGAATGGAACAGTATTTCTAACCTACTCGTGAATGGCATACTTGTCACGATTTATGTTATTTCGGCTATCGTAATGCTCTCAGATTGTCAAGCAAAAACAACCTTTGTTTGAGAATGTTGATTGTATCCAACTTCTATTCACTGTTGTTGCTAAGCCGGGAATTCACCAGCAATCTGTAACGAAATACCGGGTTCTTGAGTTCTATAGTAACAAGGTATTCAATTAGCCTGTAATTGAAGAATGGAGAACAAATTTTGGAATCTACCGGTACTCGTGAATTGCATACTTGTCATGATAGATGTTATGTCTCGTAAGCTTTCAGACTGTCAACCGAAAACAACCTTTGTTTAAGAATGTATCAACTTGATTATGCTCGGAAACAGAATAAATAGAGAAGGTACATTAAAACGACATTGCAACTATTTGTATCAAAAGCTAGTCAGTCATTCTAATGGGTGAACTGTCCTACCCCCCTACTTTTTTTTTACCTAGTCGGTCACGTCGTTTGACTAGCATCAAGCTTGACGGACGAGCTTTAAAGCTCGTTCGTCAAGTTGAGAGATGTAGATTCAGTTGTATGCTAGTCCGTCTTGACGAACTAACATGGCAGACTAGCTTTAAAACTAGTCCGTCTTGACCGACTAGCTTTAAAGCTAGTCGGTCCATTGACGGACGAGGTTAGGTTTTCAGTGTATGATTAAATCACATTGAATAGATAGACAGATTGTCAGACTTATCATATTTGTGCATGCCTTTTGCTTTAAAAAATATATATCACACGCTTTTTGTTTTAATAGTGCATGACAGGAATGCTAAGTAGGGAGTGGAGAATGTGCACACGTTGTGTGCGGGTATATCGGATTCTGATGACCAGGATAATAACAATGTTTGCAAAGCGCTTTGAGACGCAGTACTATGTCTTGGGCGCTGTTTAGATTGTAAATAGTATTTTATTTTTATTTGGGCTAATGGTCAACCTTCGGCCAATAAGTGACCAATAAGTGACCAGTACCTTATGGGTATGTTGAATAAGACCTCTATTTTTGAAATCTGCATCAAGTTTTACAGGGGATAAATCGTTCCCACTTTTCCACCACAAGTCAACTCCTTAATGAAATTAGTTTGAACGAAAGGATAATACACATGATACATGTAAATGTATATACACATTGTATACACTAATACATACATGTATAGCAAAATCCTGCAAAACTGCAAAATGGTCACTTTCGGTCAAACTGGCCTGTATAACCAGGGCTGTCCAAATGTTTAAGGAAAATGGTATGGAATTATTGTTTAAGACCCAAGAAAGTTTTTTAAAGTGGTTTTGAGGTGGGAAAACTATCACTTGGATGACTTTCATGGTCATTTTGGTCTTATTTTGGCCCCCAAAACGATAAAAATTTCATTTTTTGGCCAAAATTGACCAAAATGACCCCTTTAATGACCCATAGTTTCAATAAAACTACTTTTCTAGAATCAGCGGACATTTTTACATCAGATAGGTCTTTAAAATCCCATTTATCGGCAAAAATTATAGAAATAAAATACCCTTGACCACAAGTGACCAAAATGGTCATTTTTGGACAAAAATTGGCCGAAATGGCCGAAGTGTCATGGATACGCACAGTAACACTCACATTTTTGGAATCAGCGCCAAATTTTACCCTAGATAGGACCTTCAAACCTTCCCCAGCAAAAATTCTGATTAAAGGCCCTTGGCTCCTAGGGTAAATGTTATATTGCACACCCCATCAGTCAATATCTGTATACTATTTTCATTTTTCATTTCATTTCCTTTTTTTCTGGGGGGGGGGGGATGGGATGGGGGTATTATATATTTTGCTATTAACGATATAGGTCTTCAGCTTTAAAGATTCAAATATCAAAGAGTTGAAATAAATGATTGGGTGTAAGTATTATACTAAATCATCTACGTTTGGCACATCATACAAAAGATAACCATATCTGTTTAACATGATCAAAGTTAAAGGAATTTTAACGCCGTTGGGATGTTAAATAGACAATTAATTTATTTTATTTGTCTCCAACGGTAGAAACCATGCAAATTGGTAGAAACACACGCAACTGCTGTGTGATAAATATTGGAAGCAGACAGCTATGAAAAAAATCATAGGCTGCCCGGGCGGGATTCGAACCCACGACCTGTGGATTGCTAGACCACCGTCATAACCGCTAGACCACCGGAGTGCCCTTAGCGATCAAGGTTAATACAATCCCATATACATGAACATCAAACGTAAAGGAATTTTAACGCCGTTGGGATGTTAAATAGACAATTAATTTCTACCAATTTGCATGGTTTCTACCGTTGGAGACAAATGAATGAATTAATTGTCTATTTAACATCCCAACGGCGTTAAAATTCCTTTACGTTTGACAATCGTAAGGGTTTAATGAAATTCATTTACAAAGAGATATGAATATCAATTTCTAATCTGTTAAAACAATGACGTTACTGGAGTTCAGGCTAAGTCGGTAAAACTTTTGGCCAGTCATGTTGAGATATAGATTCGATTACTAGTACTACTACTAGTTGATGGGGGGGGGGGGTGGTCACTCACCAATGTGCTACCCATGCATGTCCCCAAGGCCTTATATATAGGGCCTTGCGTGTCCCCAAAAAGCGCCGAAAAGAGTATGTTGCTTGGTTTTCAGCCATCTGGCATCGTCGGTGTTTTTCAGCGGACATTGCTGTTTTGGGGCCTAAATTCCACGGTGTTTACGCCATTTAGTTTTTTTTTTCCTGCTCTGATGTCGAATAGGTGTGCGAATTTGTCTTCATTTTATACGATATTTAGGGTACATTTTCAGGGTGCGGGGACACGCAGTGGTAGCAGTTTTCTCTTTGAGTGACCCCCCCCCTCCTCGGATTGATGGGCCCAACTTGTTGTTGTAGGACTCATTGGAATAAGGAATCGGACATATTGATAATTATTCTAAGATTCTAATTCAAATTCAGATTCTGTGTTTAATTCAGCTGAGACAAAGTATTACTTTCAACAAAAAAAAATTTTCTTACTAAACTTCAAACCAGACTATCCAGGGTAAAGATAATAAATAGGCCCTTTATTCTGTAGAAATGGGGGTATAAGGTTCCACTTAAAAGGGCTTGTATAAATTTACACCTTTCCCCCCCCCCCCTCGCCGAATAATAAAGGGTTGCTAGGAAGAAAAAAAAAAAGAAAAATTACTGATTTATTTCGGTTTAAAACTTGGGATATGTGCACATTGGCGAAAATGCGGTCACATAAGATGCTGCTGGAGCAAAATGACGATCGTTTAAATTATTAATTAAAAAAAGGTATTAACTGACTAATAACTGAGTCACATTGATCAATAGTTTGTGGGAAAAAGATTAATTCAATTTCCGTTCTTCGATTTATTCTGTATGAAAATTTGAGATTTGATATTTCCGTATGAAAATTTGACGGGAAAATTTTGTTATATACTTGGATGATATCTTACATTATACAGACGCTCTATCCGAAGAATTGTTTACTATGCTTCCTCATTTAATTCAAAATATTACCTTGAGTTGTTAACAATACAAATACAGGTGCGTGTGGGTGCACATCTCCATACATTCGACAATAATCCACGCCTGAATACCCTCAAAGTGCGAGTCGGTGAAACCCCTTTCGGCGCATAATAAAGCATCATAATTAGACATTTCCATGGATCTTTACTATATGAATGGATGTTGTGCGGGAAAGGGGAAGTTGGCAATGGAAATTCACCCGTGGACAAATATGAATGATGTTCACTGTTGACTGAAATGTCATTTTACAGCTTCCTTGTTTGATCTTGCTCTCTCTCTCCCTCTCAACACACTGTCAACACCAGAACCATATTTATGTCTGTGTTTCTTGTCTGCTAGTTGTCTTGAAGAAATATCAAAAGATAAATTAAAATGGCCAACCACCATAGCATTATCGGTCTGACACTATTAATCTTTTTAATATGTGGAATAGAAGGACAACAATTAGCAGGTGAGTAGAATTACATAGAATTACGTAGAATTAAAATGTACTCCTATGTCTACATGGTTTGTAATCAAAGCCTCACAGGAACAGGATGAGGGTTGTTATATGCTTTAAAAAAAATAAAGTTCTATATCTTTTAAGATTCGTTATATAATTGGGAGAATTCGCCTAATGAAGAAAAAAAATTAAAAAAAGAAATAAAAATAAAAAAGAAAGAAAGAGAACAAGGAGGAACACAACAACAAATAAAAAATGAATACGGTAGAATACATGTACATTCACGGTCACCATGTTCACTAAATCAAAGCGTATACTATTTTGTTGAAATTCACCTATTATATTAAAAAAAAATGATTTTGTTTTCGGGTGGAGGGGTGGGGAGCGGGGGTTCCATACTTTTTTTTATCAATAGGACAGGTCTAACTTGAACAAATGAAATTATGTTCATATAGTCATAGATATCAATCGAACAGTTAAAATGAACAGTTGTGCGTTTAATTAATCAACATCTACGGATGGTAAACATGCCTTTATGAAGCAAGGCCTAAAATCTTGAACAATTTTGTTATTATTTATTATACTTTAGATGTCCGATTGGTCAATGGAACAATGCCTAATGAAGGTATCGTCATCTATACTGTAGACTGTGAAACATGGAATACGACATGTGGTACGAATCTTGGAATAAGTGACGTCATGGTTTTCTGCAGACATCTTGGTTTTGCTGGTGCTAACCGAGCCCTCCCGAACCCTCCATTCGGAAGTCCATTCGATAATCCACCAACAACACACACAAGTTGTGGTGCAGGTAATTTGATTTTTCAGGAAATAAAATTGAAGTATGTTTAGGCCTAATTTTTTTTTCATGCCTGATATGCTAAAAGACACTATTAACTGCTTCCATTGATGTATAGTATACATTCGAGATAATGATCGATCTCCTACAAGACCATTGACCCCCGCATCGTTCTTACAACTGAGCTTTCAAACAATGCATCTCTTTTGATAAATGTAGATAATTTCACTGTGTTGTGTTTAGTTAAATTGACTTCACTTCAACATGTTCAATGAAATTAGTTATCAAATATACCAAGCTGTGAAAAAGTTTAGTGGAAAATTATTTATCTGAGGAGGGACTGGATAGTTACTATAATCCTCCGAGGGGCAAAGCCCCCGAGGGGAAAATATGTATATTTTTTCTTCGTTTGTTCTAACAAAATTATAAATACCATCAACACGGGTGTTTTCTCAATCTTCACTGTTCGTCATTAAGGTGGAATATTTTTTTTTCTGGCTCGAGCGACATGTTGTTCCTCCGGCTTTAATTTCATAAATATGTATGTCACCACTTTCACTTTCCCGGATGCTAGTTATATTTTGGACATTCACCCAACCTTTCCCAGAGATTTTTCTTCCAAAATGTTTGTCATCCCCAAAGATGGCCATTGTTGTCATTTTTTTTCTTATTTTAATGTTTGGGCCCCTTTTTGTTTTATGGTTAAAGGCTCGACTCTTTTTTCTAGGGGAGGGATCAAAATTTATTTTGATAGGGGCTCAACATTGATTTGATTCATTTTTACACCATGGACATTTATATCTTCCCAAAATTGTATTGTAAAATCTCAGCCAAACATAAATCAAAGTAAAATGTTATCTATAGATACCATTTACAACCATGTCATCAAGGCTAAAGAAGAATTAGGGGAAAAGGATAATAATTAAGGGTTGAGGGATAATTTTTTATTTCTTTTGTTTTCAGCATAAAGGCGGAATAAAATATTCCGAATTTTCACCGATCACACATTTTACCGCAACCCCTCCCCTAGACAAGAGACTTAAGCCTGTCACCATATATTTAGATTTAACTTCAAGAACAATATAAACAATAAACCTAAGACGCGTTTCCCGGTGGTAGGACTGAATGGGGCTTGATGGGACTGGTAAACAAACAGGGGCCCAAAATGAGAAAACAATGACAAGAATGGGCATCATGGGGGCTGAAAAAACTTTTTTGAAAAAAAAAAAATCCCAGTGAAGGGTTAGGAAAATGTTCAATACGGTATATAGCCAGGGTCCCGAAGAGTAGAAACAGGGGTAAACATTATTCAATGAATTAAAGCCGGAGCAAAATTATGTTGCTAGAGCGGCCAAAAAATATTCCATCTTTATGACGGAGAGTGTACAGAGTGAGTCAATAAAAATGTCCATCATTTTGAAGTCGTCTAGTGAAAAGTATGAATATTTAATCATGGGTTTCATAATATGTCTTGGTAAAGTCATCATCCTAGCATATGTTTATACCATTTTCATTTGGATCTTTGCACGCATGACTTAATAACAGACAATCTTCAAAAGACGGTAAAATCTCACCTGCGCCAAGTGGCTGGGTGAAGAATAAACAAATTGAGAATTCTTACTTATGTGCGCGCACAAAGACACACCCCCACACGCACCCTCATTTACACATACACAAAACACATTCACACCCACATCCTCAACACACACACCCACCCACACCCTCTACATACACCTACACACACATACCATATCTCATCCATAACGGCACACATATACACACATACACACCCTCAGCAAACCCACATACATACACACACACACACACGCATACACACACACACACAACACACACATACCCACACAAACCGTCACTCACACTCACAGACAGTTGTTGAGGAATTACTATGTCCTAAACATTCAATGATGGTCTTGGTAAACAAAACATCAATTTGGAATTTCAACTGTGAATTGTTTAATGTGTGTGTGGGTGCATGTGTAAAGATATGCGTTTGTTTGAGGGAGGATTGCCGTGTGTGTTGATGTGTGGGTTATTGTAAACACATATTCTGTCAGCATTTGCTTTTGATCTTCACTTGGCGCAGGTGAGATTTTACCGTCTCCAGAATGTTGTCTGTTATTTAGTCATGCGTGAAAAGATCCAAATGAAAATGGTACCAACATTATGCTAGAAGGATGAATTTACCAAGACATTTCATGAAACCCATGATTATTTAATGTTCATACTTTTCACAAGACAACAACGAATTGATGGGACTGTAAAATTACTGCTCTATCAAATATATCAATTATGAAGAAAAATTGTACCAAAGAGAGGTTTAAGGGATAAAATATCGACTTACTTACACGATTCTACCTTTTTATGGCATATAGGCCGGCTTATGCTAAAGTGTTGCGTTGTGGCGCGGCGCGGCGCGTTAAAAAATGGAAATAATCGACGAAAAAAAAACAAGGTGTCTTCAAAGCGTCCTACGAAAAAAGGAAAAGATTCTGGATCGATTTTTGAGAAATTTTTGGAAATGATTATCATTTTTCGGACTCGAGAATTTAGCATAAGCCCTTGTGTGGGGTTAGTGTGCATGTGTGTGTGTGTGTGTGTTTGTGTGTCAAAAATTGTGTGACTAATAGTTCCAAAACAATGCATATGGATTTTACCCTAACACTTAAGCGTCAACCCCTTCTAACACACTGCGCGCCGCTATAAAAAGCTGCGAAACGGTACAATTTTCCTCTTGTTTCAACCATATCTTTTGACCCGATGGGCCTAGTTCACCAACGGAAAAAGTATTAGAAAATGTAACTCTTCTTCGTTTATGGTGATATAAAATCACGATTTTTTGCTCTTTCAGCGTACCGTCATTTTTTGTTTGAATTTCATCAATTTTGTCAAAGTTTCTATGGTATTGAACTTTTTTGACTGAATGCTTCCGGCTTTATCAGTAAGTTTCTTGCCGGGAGTGGGCTATTTTTCACCATCGGAAAAAGATTTAACCCGTTGACGACGAAATTGTTTGGCCCGATGTCATTGCCCCGAGACGAGATTAAAAAAGAGACGACCCTGTCCGCGCGTGCGGGCTCTGGTTAAATCGCCCATGCATAGCCTGCTCGCACGCTGGTAATGGACCTTAGAAGTGAAACTTGTTTATTTTTTAATACACATTTTTTTTCTACAATGTTTTTGGTGTTCTCAGTTTTCAATTGTCCCTTATCACTACATGATTGAATATTCTACATTCCTATGTTAAACTAGATATGACTACATAAAAAAGATAATAATATTGTAAACAAGAAAAGCATTCCTCCGGTTTGTAAACTGAATCTTGTCTTGTCCTGAAAGAAAATGTTTTACACCTTAATGAGTCTGGAACAAGGTGAACAAAGAGTTGCTTTTTTGTGTTATCCCTATTTAAAGATCTCTTATTGAATGTATTGAATTTTCTTATACCATGGCCTAAGATGAACCTATTTGTTTTAATTACAAAGGAAACAAAAATGAATTCCAGTCCTTTGGTTGCCGACTTGATTCTTGAACACTCTCTCTTTACTCTTTTCATTTCTTACAAACTTTAAACTAAGCCGTATATCCTCTTCTTTTGAGGTACTAATTGGGGGATAGATATTGTTAGTCATTTAGGTTAGATATCGACCCGTTCTCAAATTTTAAAGAATAAATTTCTTTTGAGCTAAGCCACTGGAAGCGCATGCTAATTACAGCCATCGATCGATACTCTTTTTATATCTCCAGATACATCCGGGTTTTTGTGTGTGCGCGCCCATGTTAGAAAATCGCTCACACCTTGCGCTGTTCCATTGAATTGTCATGGGCTAACAATAAAAGTATTACATAGGAGGATCAGCGAAACCGAAAATGCTAAAAATCGCTGATGGTAGCTTATATACACTGGTTGACGCAATTCTTCCTGGAAGCATGAGAAATATAGCTATTTAAAAAGCTTATTTATTAAATATCTCAAATAGTTATGACATGTTTTTCACTAGAACATTTCGCTCATTTCATAAATTAACTACTGCGTATAGCAAAAATGCAACAAAAGTAGTACAAAAGATGAATTTTAGGGGGTATTTGGTGATAAAGATGTGGTCATTAGGGAACCGAGTATACCCGGTTCCCGTCCATGAGTATGTTAGACGGGACCCGGGTAAACCCGGTTCCCGCTCTCAACGGGTTAAGTTATTCAGCTCATTCTGAAAATTTTGATATATAAATTATTCTTATTGGATTAAAAAAAAAGCACCGTCATTTTTTACTCAAAAGATCAAACCAATTGATGCCTACGTCTGATTTGGGGAACTTGGCTATAGCGAGCCAGGCCGGCTACGGGTCGTACCATTCTTGCTCAGGGGAAATCAAGGGTTTTTTTTAATTCTGTGGATCACTGCGGTATCGAGATTGAATTAGAAAAAGAAGAAAAGAGGCGACATTTGTACAGATTTTTCGTAAATAATCACGCAGTCAGGTAGCGATGAGATTTTCCTTGACAAGAAAATGACAAGAAACAATGTCTGCTGAAAACACAGAGTTAAATACGCACTATGTAACTCTATGGCTGAAAATAAATAAACGGTCTCAATAAATCGCCGTACGTGTCCCTCCCACTAAGCCCAAACGCCGTGTCACCCCCTTGCTCTAAATAGAACAGTCGCCTACCTATCGTGATCCCGGCCGGCCAATCAGATTCAACCACACAGCTGACCGGACATTGTACGCGTAGTCGTTCTGTGTATGCGCACAGCTATACCCGGGCTGATTAAAAGCGTCAAATTAGGTGAAAGAAATCGGGGTCACAAATTCATATGAAAAGTTTGGTCGATGCTGTTTACGGCTATCGGCAGCAATCAGAAATCGCGATGGGATAGTCCTGGTCCACTCCTGGTCCTGGTCCACGTTCACATGGTTTAAATTGCGAATTTCAATGAAATTACTGGTCCTGGTCCTGGTCCACAGAATCAGGGGGCCGGCCTTAGTACTCACATAATGCAGCACCAGAAAGATCGTGATGGCTTAGTCCTGGTCCAACTCCGTCCCGGTCCACGTTCACATTGTTTTAATTGCGAATCAATGAATTCCTGGTTCCTGGTAACCGGTACCTGTCCACAGAATCCAGGGGGACGGCCTTCTGTACTCATCACAAGCAGCTCCTAAATTCTTTTGTCTGGAAGAACTTGAATCCGCCCATGACTTGGGGCTCATTCCAAAAATTTCACAAAAATCGATTCACAATCTTTTCCTTTTTGTGTCGGCACTTTCAAAGACACCTTATTTTTTTTTCGTCGATTATTCATTTTTCAGCGGCCGCGACCGCGCCACAACGCATTACACTCTTAGCATAAGCCTTATCGGCCTAATCTTCAGTGACATCATAGGCGTCGGAAGTAATTTTCCAGTGATGGGGGGGGTGTGGCTCATTTTTTGACATCTATTTGGTGATTTTTGTACTTCCCCCCCCCCCCCTCCTCCGTTGACAGAGTTTTTGAAAATGACGTAGTCCTGGTTTTCTTTGTTTTGTTTTTTGTTGTTTTTTTTCTAAGAAAAAAAGAAGAAGAAAAATTAATCAAGCCAAGATGATTATGATGTCAAATTCTATGAAGACCTTCTTGTACATGTATGTGTTGTGTGCTTTATCATTTTCTTCATGAATATTGACATGCGAGCGCGTAGAGCGAGCTAGTAAAATATTTTGTAAGTGGAACCTAACATTTTTGATATTTCAACTTGAAAATGGTGCATTTTAAGCATTTTGTATGCTATATGCTCATACAAAAGATTCTTGCATACTAGAATGCGAGCGCGAAGCGCGACTCTAAATTTTTTGATACATCAGCATGAAAACAGTGCATTTTAAGCGTTTTCGAGCGCGAGCTAGATTTTTTTTATATATCACCCTTAAAACGGTGCATTTTTTTAGTCAAGAAGATATTACTTTCATTAAACAATACGAGCGGGAAGCGCGAGCTGAAAATATATTATATATCAACCTGAAAAAAAAAGTAGTTTAGCGTTTCTTTTTTGTGCTATTCTTATAAAGGAGATCCTTAAACAATGCGAGCGTGAAGCGCGAGCTGAAGTTTTTTTAATATAATGACCTGAAAACAGCACATTTTAAGCGTCCTTTTTTTTTGCTACGCTAATAGAAAAGATACTTATCTCATTTAAAATGCGAGTTAAAAAAAAAAATCATATATCAGCTTGAAAACGGTGCAATTTTAAGTCAAGATGATATTACTTTTATAAAACAATGCGAGTGCGAAGTACGAACTGAAATATTTGATATATTATCAACCTGAAAAAAAGTGCATTTCAAGCGTTTTTTTTGGTGCTATGCTCATAAAGAAAAAACCTTTATTTTATTCATTTTCTTCATTTCCTTCTTCTTTCATTTTTTCGCCGCCAAAAGAGGGGGGGGGGGGGCGCTTCGGCCCCCTGGATCCGCTACAGAAGATAGTACGGACCCCTTGTTCCTATATTTAAAAAAAAGTTTAAAAAGAAAGACATGTGAGCGTGCAGTGTGAGCTAAAATCTTGTCAAGATATATTTAAAATATGAGGGCCATTCTTTGAAAAGTGAACCTTTTTGCGACCGAAGTTTTTGCTTTTTTATTATGAGCTGCATATTTAAACAGAGCAATGTACGAAGTTTCATGAACTGATGTTTTTTTCGTGATTTTTGCATAAATTAACATATATGATCTGATGATAATTAGATGGAAAAACGGTCCATAAAATGTCATTTTTTCAACCCTTACTGGAATGGATATGCTGGCTTCCTTACTTGGATTTCTGTCATTATACCGAGTGAGTCAAAAAAAAAACTTTACACCTAGAAAAATGTCAATAAAAAGAAAACCAATTTATAAACCCCAAATTATTTTACATATTCTGAAAGAGTAACTCCTCCCGCATCTTCTGGTACCATTTTTGTGTGGTATGTCTTTACGCTTGGATGAACACGACGCATTGTTTGCGAACATGTCAATTTCGAATTGTGCCAGAAAGGGAGTAAAATCAAAACAACAAAAAGCTAGAAAAAAGCAACTTCATCCTGATTTAAATAGCTTAACTTTGTAACGAAAAAGTCTTCCGCTTAATAACTTGGCAGGGTTGTTGTTACACATATTGACTACATTTTTTATAAAAATTAGATAGATCTGTAGAGTCAGGCATGAGTGAGCACACGTCAAAGACAAAATAATCACTTTTCGAAAGTATTAGGAGGCCTTTTTTGGTCTGTCAGTGGCAATTTAGTCTTTAATGTGTACTCATTCGTGCATTACTTCACGAGTCAATCTAATTTCAATACAAAATGTAGTCAATATGCGTAACAACAACCCTGCCAGGTTATTAAGCGGGAGACATTTTCGTTAAAATGTTATGCTATTTTAATCAGGATGAAGTTGCTTTTTTCTAGCTTTTTGTTGTTTTGATTTTACTCCCATTCTGGCACAATTCGAAATTGACATGTTCGCAAACAATGCGTCGTGTTCATCCAAGCGTAAAGACATACCACACAAAAATGGTACCAGTAGATGCGGGAGGAGTTACTCTTTCAGAATATGTAAAATAATTTGAGGTTTATAAATTGGTTTTCTTTTTATTGACATTTTTCTAGGTGTAAAGTTTTTTTTGACTCACTCGGTATTATTTTTACCTCTATTCCTTTTAATCTAACCCCCAAATTAATGTTGTTAAATTGATTATATTAAGATAATTAACCCTGGAAATTAATTGCCCCCAAATGTCACACACGTGACCGGAAAACACAAAAAGTTTATGTCCCTCCTTAACTATGGCTCTGGTGTTATTATTATTATTTTTCTCGAAAGCTAGATTTAATGTACTTTGCATCTTACCAAAAGTGAATCCATGAAAAGTTTTAATTTGATTATTAATTTGCAAACAAATTAGTCACACACGTGACCCACTCGGTTGGAGCGGTCGTAAAGGTCTGATTATTTTTTACTTTCATTGGCTACAAAATGGTTCTGCAATAATTTTTTGCGAAAAAACAAAGAAAAACGAAAGGTCGAAAAAACAAAAGGAATAGATAAGAAATTCATAAAACAATGAAATACATAAGAAATTTATTTCGATACCAAAATTTGTCCAATCACAAGTGTTAGGAATCCTATAAAGATTATGTAAACACAAAATTAGCAATCCAGAAGCTTTAGTTTGTCAATTAGAACAAAATGTATGATTTCATGCAATGCATAAATTAGCATAATTAATTCATATAAAAAGAATTAATATTATTTTGGGAAAATTGACACTTCATTCTTGTAGTTTACATCGCACACTACCATATATAACGATATAAAAAATAGATAAAAATAGAAATTTCAGAGATGACTCCTATCCAATGGTATTTTTGGGTTGACAGATCCATAATGCATATCTCACAGCAATAAGAACATTTTATCATTTTAAAACTCACAGGAATTTCAAAATGAAATTGTACTTTCAAAATCATGCCGTTTTGTGATGTCACACACGTGACCCACTTCTTTTGACCTCTGACCTTGAACTTGCATATTGTAAACATCAAAAAATATTTCCAAATTATAGCCAACAAAATATGTTAGCATATAATGTAAACATTAAATCAGTTATAGCCAACTGAAGCCAAGATTTTGCATAATTTCGGTCACACACGTGACCAAGAATGGTCCATGAGCATTACAAAACAAACAAAGGGAGGGGCTCAAAAATATTGAAACCCCCTCGTAACACCAAAGGGGGGGGGGGCTCAATTGATGAGACCCAACCAAGAAAGTAGCGACCCCTTGTTCCTTTAAAAAAAAAAAAAATTACTTCTTAAAAATGTGCGAGCGTGCAGCGCGAGGCAAAATTATTGAGAATAGAGACCTGAAATATGAACGTTTTATTTAAAAAAGAAATGGTAGGGAGCTCAATGATATCCAAGCTAATTCAAATTATGGGAGGGACTTAACGATGTTTGAGCCACTCCCCTAAAAAAAGAATAATAATAATAATAATAATGATAAAAATTTGGGGTTAAACATTATCTGAATCAAATAAGATTATATTGTAAACACGATGGCCAATATCCGTATGGCATGAAAAATATTCTTTATTTTTTAAAATTTATTCATTTATTATTATTATTATTATTATTATTATTATTATTATTATTATTAATCAATTATTTTTTTTTGGGGGGGGGTGGGGGGGGGGGGCTCAATGATATCTTAGCCCCCAAGGCCCCCCCCCAGCCCCCTTGGTTCCGAAGCCCATGCATATATATATGCATATATAATATGTTTTAGTATTTTTAAACAATAATTGCGGCGACGCCATTTTCTTAAGCAGCTTTTGTTTTGTTTTGTAATGTTCTTTATTCTGTTCATTTAATGCATCAAATCAAATTATACATGTACATCTGCATTGCATTATATCATTCAATACATAACAGGCGAATCATACATCATTTAACTATATAACATAATTCAAAACTCACTAAATAATATCAATTCATACAAATTGTGATATATAACATATTGGAACCCATTACGGAGTACAAAATACAGTTATCTCAATTATCTTGAATGAATTATTATTGTTATAACACCCCCTCTATATTTTGTTTTGCTGTACTAGTATCTCTATTACACATTATAATTTATAACATATTGGAGCAAAGTACAGACAACAATAAACTTAGTTATATCGAATGAAATGAAGTTTGTTATACCCCCTACCCCCGTTAAAAACAAAAACAACAACAAACACAAAACAAAACAAAAACAGGACAAAAACAATAACAAATAGACGCGGGCAGTCTATATGGCAGTCCAGACCGGTCAATCACACACAGCTATGAAACGGGCTACCCCCCCCCCTTCCTCATCCCTTGCATTTTCTTGCATTTTGTCCATGTTTACCTTGAGATGTTCCCATTTTTTATAGTGGAACGTCAACGTATTTCGTTCAGTAGCACTCTGTCTTTCTTCCTGTTTACTTTTTAATATTTTCTCTCTTATTTCTTCAATACTTGGAGGCTTCTTTTTTTCCCTACTAATAAATATCAAATATTTAATTGATAAAACCACATGGTTAGTCATTTGCCTGTCTTCGGTTATGTCATCTAATCCAATGTGAACTTCCTTCCAGCTCATATCTGTAAGGATTGGAATATCCAAACTATCACTACATTGATCCCATAAATTTCTCACCATTTCGCATTCCAAAAATATGTGCCTTTATGTTTCCTCTTCTTTTCCACAAAATGAGCATTTATCACTTGATATGAATTGAAACCTATATAAATAACGACTGACATAAAAAAAAAAAATATATAAAGCAATTTGAATTGAAGCTCTCTTAGTTTATTATCTAAAATACTAATTCTTGGTCGGACAAAAACCTTTTGATTTGTTCAATGTGATCGATCATGAATATCGTGACCGTATTTGCTCAAAGTAGTAGCCCATTTCACCCCCGGAAAAATATTAAAACTATTCAGAGCTGCGCCAGCGGCAGAGATTTCCTTTTCCTAGTGGGATTTATATTCAATCAGGCACATGATCGCCAATTGACCAACCATTTATCTAAAATTCTCATGAATATTCATAGAAGTGGTATAATATTATTTATACCACGATACGAACTGACTGCTCTTAAAATTTAATAAAAGTAGATGTATGCCTATACCTTTATATCGAGTGTGATTTTATTATGTGCTTTTCTCCTATGTCCTACATGAAGGAGATATTGGAAGCTGTACAGTGATATCTGGATGCTCTGATGCTACACCGGGAGGAGCTGTGTGCTACGGTAATTATATTTTAGTATTACGCCAACAGTGGCTGATCCAATATTTGCAAATGGGGAGAGGGGGGGGGGGGAGGGAGGGGAGTGGCGCCCAAATTTTCCGACTAGTTTTAACAAAACAACAAATGGACGGTTTTCAAATTATAGTTTGGTGCGCGTCTCCTGCACCCCGCCTAAATGCGCAACTGGCCAATTACAGTAAAAAGGTGTGACCATGCACAGGACTGATATATTTATACCTATCATGCCTATGATGACCTTTCTATCATATAGCAATCTGTCGAGACATATAATGAATCGTCTAGTTTACGACAAATGATTCCTACTGGGCATGCTAGGTTAGAGTTCTATCTATATATTCACCCTGGGGTCCCTATTTACTATTTCCCCATCTTAAATATAATCCAATTTATAGTCGTCTGATATGCAGTATCCATTATGTCGTGATATAATGAAATGCTAGAAATGTATCCCTTTTTTAATTTTAATTTTGTTATAGTTATTATTATTTTTATCATCATCATAATTGTTATTTCTATGATTATTATTATTATTATTATTATTATTTTTATTATTATTATTATTATTATTATTATTATTATTATTATTATTATTATTATTATTGTTATTATTATTATTTATTATTATCATTATTATTATTATTATTATTATTGTTATTATTGTTATGGTGTTTCTTGTTTTTCTTTCATTGTACTGTACAGGAAGCAATTATCTAGGATGCTTTATGGATAACACCTTTGACCGAGTGCTTGAAGGACCCCGAAACGTAAGCTTTACAGGACTTACCATCAATAAGTGTTTAGATTTCTGTCGTTCTACAAACGGTGGCATGGCTTTTGCGGGAGTGGAGAATGCGAGGGAGTGCTATTGTGGCGATGGAGCGTCTGACTACAGCCGATATGGTCGGGTCTCAGATAGTCACTGTCAATTTGTATGTGATGGATCACAAACCGAGAGCTGTGGAGGAAGCGGACATATCGCCATATTCGATCGTAAGTAGACCTCTAATATTTTAAGATTCTATAATTTTGGTGATATAACAAAAACCACGATAGGGAGAGTTTGCAGGACTTTTCTGGATCTGGATCTGGATGCTTTGATGTACAAACGCCTGGTGTGGCTATCCCGTACATTTTTGGCAGCAAATGCATGATATCGGATGCATACCTTACTCAGATTTAAGGTTTTCTATTAGAGTTTTGAATGTGATGATTTTAGGGGCCTCTCTTACGTTGTCCGGGAGATTATTCCACTGAGGTATTGTTCTTGGGTATAGAGACTGCTGGTAGCATCTCTTATTTGCTCTGATATGTTCGTATATATATTTCTTAGACGAGCGTCTTGTTAATTTCGTCGGTTTTGCTCCGGATTTATGTTTAGAAGATGCTTGATATTGCTGGGAATAAGACCTTGGGTTTCTTTGTAGATAATCAGGAGGCGGGCTTTGAGTCTTCTTCCTTCAAGGCTTTCCCACTTCAGGTTTTTCATCATGTCAGTAACACTGGAAGTCCTGCTGTAATCGTTGCTTGCAAATCTTGCAGCACGTCTTTGGACCTTCTCTACTGATTGCCTATTGTTCTGCTGACATGGGTCCCATATTGCGTGACAGTATTCGAGGAGGGGGCGTACCAACGCTGTGTATGCCATAGCCTTAGTTGAAGTTTCACAGCCGTAGAGGTTTCTTCTCAGAAGACCAAGCTGACGATTTGCTTTATTGGTTATTTGATTTATATGCATAGTCCAGGACAGTCTGATGTCAACTCAACTCCTACGTATTTGGTGTGGTTGACCCTACTCAACGTGGTGTTTCCCATGGAGTAATCGTAGGTTAGAGGTCTTGTCTTGTGAGTGACAGTCATGATAAAGCATTTCGAGGTGTTATAGCCCATCTGCCATATTCGTTCCCAGGTTCGAAGTATGTCAATATTGGCTTGGAGTGAAACGTGATCAGAAGCAGTCTTAATCTCACGATATAAGATGCAATCATCAGCAAACAAGCGTACACTGGATGTTAAGTCGTTGGATAAGTCGTTGACGTAGGCAAGGAACAATAACGGCCCAAGTACCGTTCCCTGCGGGACACCTGACTTCACGGGAAGTTGGCCCGAGGAAATCCCTTCCAGGAGGACTTTTTGATGTCGGTTATTCAGGAAATTTTTTAACCATGTGAGGATATTATTTCGAATTCCAAGATGTTGGAGTTTACGAATGAGACGGCCATGCGGAACCACATCAAAGGCTTTTTTTAAATCCATAATGATGAGATCGACTTGTCCTCTGTTGTCCAGGACTTTCTGCATATCGTCAATCAAGCCAGAGAGTTGAGTCTCAAATGATCTGCCCTTTAGGAAACCGTGCTGGTGGTCCGCTAGAATTCCAAACTGTTCAAAGTGATTCATGATATGTCCATGGATAATGTGTTCGAGTAACTTGCAAACAATTGACGTCAAGGAGACCGGTCTGTAGTTTTGCGGTTGTGAGCGGTCATCCTTTTTGAAGACTGAGGTTACGTTAGCGGTACGCCAGTCCGAGGGTAGTATACCAGTAGAAATGGATTTCTGAAAAATCTTTTGAAGTATGGGGGCTAGACTAATAGAACAGGCTTTGAGGACTCTTCCCTGGATTCCATCTGGTCCTGAAGCTTTGCTTGGTTTAATGTTCGACAATAATTTTTGAACTCCTTCTGTCACTAGAATATCTTCTATGTCTGGGATATTGCTATCGTTAAGATCTGGAATGGTGGGGTCTTCATCAGTGAAGACTGAACAAATGTATTGGTTAAATGCTGTTGCTTTTTCAAAGGCTCCTGAGATTATCTTTCCTTGGATTTTAAGAGGTGGGATACTGAACACCTCCTGTCTCTTGGCCTTGATGAATTTCCAGAAGGGTTTGGGATTTTCAGTTCTTAGGCTGGCTCCGACAACATCTTTCAGGTAGTTCTTGTAGGCCTTCCTGGTTTTTCTGTCAATGTTTCTTCTCAACTCCTTGAAAGCTGTTTGATCAGAAGGAGACTGGGTTCTTTTTGCTTTGTTATAGAGCCTCTTCTTCCTTCTAAACTCCCTTATAAGAGATCTGTCTATCCAGGGGTATGATAAATGACTAGAGGACATCTTTGAAGGAATATGTCTATCAATCGAAGTCTGGAGGGTTTCTTTAAATGTAGCGTACAGCTCTTCCACGCTTGAAGAATTAATTTTTTCCTGAGTTAGAGATTTGTTGAAATCTACCATATCCTCGTTGATCCCCTCAAAATTTGCCTTCTTGTAGAGATACACTTTCCGTCTAGGTGATATGTTGACCTTCGGTCTTGAAACAGTATCTATCACTACCATATCATGGTTGCTTATCCCATCGACCACTTTGACTGTTGTCGATAAGGAGACCCTTCATACTATTTTTGATGAACATCAAAGGCCTACCCTTTTCACACGACATTGTGATAATGTTTTTGCTATATCTCTGTACAGGCATACAATGGTATTTATTTTTGCTGGCATTTTTCATACCACATTAATGTTAACATTAAGTTTGTAGCATTGGAAGTGGAAAAGTACATTTTAAATTCATCTACTGTTTAGTGTTTCTCTGTATGAATACGTAAGCTGTCGATCAAACTCACTCTCCCCTAAAATGTCTTCTTATTGTCTCCATCCCATGGATAAAACTGACATTGCAATATATCTCTCTTTAACTATAGTTACGATACTGGACCCAGATTATTCTCCATCTCCGATGTATTCATGTGATATGACAACTCCACAATCATCAATGGCTTCTCTAGATACTTTTCAATCGGAATCCACAACAAAGGGTGTGTCACCCGCACACATAAGCACATCCACCCATTCTCACCTCTCCACCAACACAATACCAACACATCCAAATTTATCGATTGACATTGTCATCTATTGTCCTTGATATATATTTGGAAATTTTTTTAAATGATTACTAGAATGTTTTGTCAATTTATTAGAATATTGCTGCATTTCTGCCTTTTGTCAGTGTATTTTATTCATTCATCTTTTTATGAATGCATTATCATAATTCGTTTGTAGGGGAAGTCTTACCTGTATTTAAATTGTCTTTCAAATAAGCAGACAAAAGAAAGAAAAAATGTTAACTAAGTTACGAACAAAATCAAAAGATGAAAGGTAGATATCCTTCTGCACAATATTAGTTTCATTGAAAAAAAGATGTGTAAAGGATTTTCACTTAGCACAACGATTACTAGTATTAAAATATCATTACGTACGATTAATTTTTTTTTTTGTAGGTCTGCATAGTAAAATGTGTATACACTGTATTATAAGTCAGTTATATTTTGTATATACAAGCGGTCGGCGTTTTCCATTTCAATGAAATTCCGTTTTATTTGTACTGTGCTTTTTAATGTCATACGGTTCGATAATGAGATGTAAAACAATAAGTTGTCCACATCATTTGATTTGTGCTTGATTTACCCTGCAATATAAAATTACAACGGGCTTCCTCCATATTTTAGTACTAAGTAATATATATAGACCCTTACCAAGTTTGTGAAAATACTCAAGGCATTTCTTTCGAATCTGTTACATTTCCGTAAACGTAAACAATATGTGATGCGTCACGTCGAAAGGAGAGACTACTCGCTATTTTTGAAATCCATTTTATTTGATATTATTGATCCCTGATTCATTGCCTTGAATTTGATATATAACCCGACTGTAAAGAGTAAATAGAAGTGGAGATATTAGCCTCTGAACGCGAGTGAGAATTGTGCTCTTAGGAAATCAAATCAAAGAAAACGTCTGCGAAGTTTGACTTCCGTTTGCTCCGAGCCAGAAAAATAAGACCATTTTTGTCACCGCTCTACTCACCGAAATGCCCTGCAACCACTTGTTACAAAAGGTGAAAACGATTGACCAATGAGGAGGCTGCATTCAGGTATACAGAGAACAATACTCGTCCGTCAACGCATGATCGAGGCAAACGCAGCAAGCGATGTTGTCTAAAATAACATTCAATCTTTCTCAAAAAAAGAAACTAAATTTGGTTAGTTGTTTTTATCTTCGTCAAATAATAAAAACGTCATGCTCTTTCTAATTGTTTAAGAAAAAAGTCGCTCTTTTAAGAAAAGTGTTTACCAATCCTCGCGTAAATTAGTTAGAAACAAAAACTATTTAAAAACCTTTTGGGGGGTTTTATTCCGATGTTTGCGTGCGTTCTTTGAATGTCAATCGCGTATACTCTTACTATTTATAAAGCGAGTCATTTTGATCTGAACTCTGTTGATAATTCGAACATAATAATGGTCTATAGACTAATTATTCTTGTACAGGGGCTTATGCATTTTGTTTATATTCTTTGAATAAGTATATGATAGAGATAAGCCTCCAAAATGTTTTAATAAATATTTGCGCCTCATGAATGTTTAGATTTCTCTGATCACGTTTTACGAAGTGGCTAGGTTAGCTTAAGACAATGAAAATAAAATACGTAAATGATTTGCTCGATCTCGTCTTTTATTGATCAACTTGTTACAGTATAAGAAAGATATTAATAATTTTTTAGAATGATTATTTTAAAGTAAATCGTATTTTGTTTCGTCGTGTTTGTAAAACGCTACTTTCTTAAACACGTTACTGTTGTAAAATAAACTGCAGAAGACTTTAACTAAATACTTGTATCAGAAGTATATACACGTCACTCTTTGTATGCTCTAATGTTTTTTTTAATGGGAGTTTTAATTTCCAGGACACAGATATCCGCGGCCCTTAAATAAAATGCTGAAATAACATATCATTTGGATCCAGATAGCTAAGTCCAAGCACTAAGTCACGCTTTTTCCCACATAACCCCCCCCCCTCTCCCCACCCGATTGTTAGATTTGACATTCCGTTTGCGTGCTCCGCTATCCCGGATGAAACGCTTTATTCAAAGCAGGGTTGTGGCATCGTACGCAAAATTTCTGAGTGCAGCTAAAGAGAGTTTTAGTTCGCTTTCGCTCACAAAAACGAAACAAAAATCCAGTTGAAATCACACATCACATGACAAAGCCATGCGTTGCTAAGGGCGGGAGCTACACACGGAGAGGGGAAATGAGCGTGGACGTTCGCTTGTATGTCCGGAAAAAAAAATTATGACCGAAAAAAACACTCGCCGAAAAACTGCTTCTTTACCACTTTCCCGTTACCATTTTCACTCATTTTTTAACAGAGCAAAGATGAAGCATGGTAGAACCAGAAAATCAAAAAAAAAAAAAAATTTCCTCAAAATTTGACTTTTTTATTAGTTTGTCGATTTACTCGGATCTTTGATCTGCGACTTCTCTCTCATTTCGACAAGATGTATCACATATGTGTTTAAAAAAAAAAAATCGTTAATATTATTATGTATCCTATGCGAGCTCCTTCAGTACTGTATAATCTTTACCATGAAATATCTATTATTCTTTTTTAGAGGAAAATAAATGTGACCTAATAACAATTAAAGAATATAATGGAGTATGCTTATTTTAAGTATTTATTTCAGTGCATTTTAAAAACCTGAGCTAAAGTATCATGGGGTATGAATCTTTTATTTACAACGCGCCCAATGATACCTAATGGGCGTGACTAGTTAAAAACGGTTATACTTTGAGGTTGGGTCAAATATATCAATTAAGGTGGAATTGAAACAAAACATTGATGAAAACATTGACAATCTATAAAACCATCCTTCAAGTAAATTTTTTTTTCCACCGACCGGGTCGGTAATGTAACCAAATGATATGCAGAGTTTTTTGAAGCGCCGAAATAAGAACCCTTCGATTCACCTGCTGTACAGATAGCTTTGAATTGCGTAATTGGTTGGTAGGTTTGACATGCCAAAATATTTATCTGAATCAACAACAATATAATGTAGGACCTATTCAAGTCGCATTCTGACTGTTGAAATAAATTTCATTGAAATGATGACATTAAATCCGAATAACATCAAATTCGAAACTCGAATCTCCCAAACCCTTCGTAAAAAAAAAGAAAAAAACTTCCTTTTTCTAACTTAAAATCGACCTTTTATTAGGAATGCATTCTGGATACTAGTTCGATACACGTAGGGGAGACCGGGGACAAATGTAACACGGGGCAATTGTAACAGAGGCTCCCATTCCTAGCAGAAACACGCTATAAACTCGAAATTTGTAGAGAACATGCGCATTTAATCGCTCCACATGCCGTATGAGTGTTAGCAGATTTAACGGTTCGTGAAACTTTCTACAGCGGAAAAACCGTTTTTTGAGCATAAAAGTAATATTTCACATTACCATGTTTTTTCTGGACAAATATGGGATGAGCTACGGGCTGTCATTTTTGTATATTAAGAAATATGTTCTTAGGCCATATGCTAAAGTTTTCAACGACGAATACCGAAGCTAAGATAGAAAAAATCTCTCAATGATGGTCACCTCGCCAGGGGCAATTGTAACAAGCTGTTACAATTGCCCCTGTTCTGTTTAAAGTAACTTCCGTAGTGAACTCGGGTAAAGCAGATTTCCGCTGAATCAACACCAAGCTATTAAATAAACCAATCAGGGGCCGCGCAGCGTTTTTGGAAGTGGAGGGGTGAAGCGACAAGTGTGGAGGGGAGTGGGGGGGAGGGGGGGGGCTGAACAGACTAAAAATCAAATGTATGGTCATGTTTCCGTTTTTGTACACTTTTCGCTGACGAAGCCCTCCCAGGCTCCGTGGCCTCTGCAAATTACATAAAAAACATACAATTGTCCCGGAATTTGTTTCTTCCTGTAAACCGCTTGAACCATGGAGCTAGTATTAGAGAGACGTCTCCGAGACGTCTCCAAGACGTCTCCGCGACAATATTTATATTTAAAAAACCGTCTCCGAAATTCAGGAGAGTCTCGGAGACGTCTCTAATACTATTTATCCTCGGGAGACAAGATTCCTATTCTGTGCGGAGAGACGTCTCCGCGAAGTGAGATAGCACCCTTAGCTCAAGCATCATAACTTTGAATGTATTTTCAATTATAATGCTTTACAAAAAACAAGGTACAACATCTATAACCTCCGACATGAAATTAGGTGGTTGCTCACTTCGCGAGACGTCTCCACGACAGAATAGAAATTTCGTCTCCGCATGGATAAATAATATTAGAAACGTATCCGAGACGCTCGGAGACGTCTCCTCAAAATCTCGGAGACGGATTTTTTTTTTCAATGTGGCGGAGACGTTCGGAGACGTCTCCGCGATATTGGAGACGTTTTTAATACATTCTGTCCGTCGGTAAACAAAATTTTCTATTCTATGCGGGAGACGTCTCCGCAAAGTTAGATACAGAGCTCTCAAGTTTTTATTCTTGTTGTTGTTGTTGTTGTTTTTTTTTTAATAATTTATATTACTTTACTGGAAAAGAAAAAGTAAAAATATGAAGAGAGTGACCATTACGTTCTTTTAATGCAAGATTTGTAAATAGGAGTAGCTTGGATATAAAGAAAATAGCTAAGAAAAGCTCGTTGATAAGCTCAATATCAGAACTTTATAACTTTGAATGTATTGTCCGATTAATGCTTTACAAAAACAAAAGGTAACCAATACCTATAATCTCAGACATGAATCAATACTTTGACATATCTGTTTAATGCGTTTGTTAGAAATTCAATGAAATATTGATATTTCGAAAAGAAGTGCCTTTAGTTTGTTTATCATTTGTTTCACTGTAATCAGAGCCTCAAGTTTGTTATTCTTGTGTTTTTTTTAATAATTATATCACTACTAAGAACTTCAGAACTTCATAACTTTGAATGTATAATCATATAGTTTCTGTTTTTTACAAGGACCAAAGGTACCTTATCTATGAGCTCAAAATGAGGAATAAATAACTGTGAACATATGATTTATTTCATTTTATTCGTCGAGTGTTCATGGTATAACACATAAAAGAAACACTGACAGGATAGCCCATGAAAACAAAAAGGCCTATTTACAAGGGTCATATAAATGGGAAAGAGAATAGGACCCCCCCCGATTTTTTTTTCTTATAAAACGCACATATTAAAAGAGAGAGAAGAAAGAGGAAGGGAGAGAAAAGGGAGAGGCGGAGAGAGAGAGAGAGGAGAGGGGAGGGAGGGCAGATAGGAAAGTAAAAATTTAAGAGGGAGTGAAAGAAGAAAAAGAAAGATAGAAAGAAAAAAGACAGAGGGAGAGAGAGAGGGAGGGATGGCAGCCCCCATAAAAAGAACTAAAATATATTTTCAATATGATACCTGAAAATATATGTCCAATACGTTTTGTTAAAAGGGCAAAGACATATTGATTTTGCCAGAAAAAAATGGCGTAAATTTTGAAGATTGATTTTACAAAAAAAAAGAAAGAAAGAAAAAAAAAGCTGTAATTTTTACTTCTTCTCAGAAATGTATCACTTTATTTTGCAAGAATGCGTTATAGTCAAAGGCGTAAGCCTACATAAAGTGTTATAACAACAGTTGTCAGTTAAAAGATATATTGTGTAGGTACAAAGTAGATAAAGAACCAAAATATGAATTAATCAAGGTTCTATAATTCTAAAGTTAAAGGGTGAAGCCACAACAACTAAAAAAAAAAAAAAAAAAAAAAAAAAAAAAAACTATCAATAACTTTTGTCCCATTTCATGCATATAACAGTGGAAAATGTAATATAAATGGGTCAAGCATTGTCATGTTTCATTATTTCATTATAATTAGTTTTATGTGGTTAAAGATGTTTTAATTTGTCATGTGCATAGCTTTGATAAAGAAAAAACAAAATGTTACAAGTTCATGTGTTACAATTGCCCCGCACGTCTGTTACATTGCCCCTCGTCACGGGGCAATTGTAACACTCGACCTCTTGTTTTGAAATGGTTAATGGCCTTCAAAATGACTTGTTTTACTTAACCCAAACCTATTCATATGTCAAGCTAAGATATGCATATTTCTTTATTTAGTTTTAAGCAAGTATTTAGCTTCAATAAAGCTGATAGGTCAAATTGGAAAAAACTGTTTACACATTGCCCAGGTCTCCCCTACCTCACTTAATGGCTAATAATAGGGTGGCCAACAAAAGCAAAAGCCACTAGAACGGTTTCCACTTCACTGTATGGATGTAGTCACCCATGCATTTACAACGCAAACAATACCCATGCACTGCCTACTCAATAATACACAGGCAGAGAAACAGCAAAATTTTCAATAAAAAACAGCTTTTCGAAATTGTCTTTTGGCCAGTGGTAAATATCATCATTTTTATTCCTAATTGGTCAGTTCTTTCTTAGAAAATACCTCACCAGAAGATCAACTTCTCCTGTTTGGAAAAAATTGATATAATAAAAACTACAGCGTGTTCAAAGTGATGCCTTCTGTGTGATGTGTGTTATGACTGGAATTTCCTCATGATTGGAATAGATTCAGATAAGGAGAAGTGGAATATCTATAAAATTTCACTATTTTTTAACAAAAAAATGTATTGGGGTGAAAAACAAAGAACATGTTTACCACTGGCCATTCAAGTTTTAAATTACTCTACCCTGTCTAACACTCGGCTCTGACCCACACCACCATGAATAGCCCATTGTCTTAGGGTGTTCCTATTGAAACATGCCCTATGGAGTATTTTTCCACGGTGGTCATATTGGATCACATACCGGTAACATACATGTCAAACCATCAGTTTTTGTACTGCCATAAATTGTATATTGTATAATCTACTCAATTGTGTTACTATAATCTCATTTCATGTTGATACACACATAGAAAATGTTTGGTATGATTTGGTTTAATAAATCAAAGACAAAAGAACCATAACTTGGGATTTATTGCATTTTCTGGCTTTGTCTGAAACTTGTAAAAGTGTTCTAGCAGCTCATTGGTAATCTGAGACACTCTTTGGGTCATATCTTTGAAACGGAACATCCAATTGTGATAATTTGAGTACCAAAATGTTTCTTTCAAAATGCTCTATCAAATAAGTCTAGCAAAAATAACTTTTAAATAACTTAAAATTTTAGTGGACATCCCTACTAATAAAGGTGCAAGTAGCTGCAACGGATGCGGATCGTTTTTCAGAGCGGTAAGCGGGAAAAAGTGTATGTGTGTATGTGTGTGTGTGTGGGGGGGGGGCTGTAACGTCTAAACCACTGGCGTAGAGCGAGACGCACTTTCTTTTGTAACTGTGGGGGGGGGGTGAATAAACCACCCCCCCCCCACTGACATAATAATTTTATGTGTGTCTATCATTTTGTGTTTTTTGTACATGTCTACTGAAAAATGGGGAGCTTTTTTTTTTGGGGGGGGGGGGGGTTGTTACGGGTGCACAATTCTTTAAATAGAAAAACTCTGCGCTTGAATATCCTTACAAAACGAGTTTCTAAACTGCTGAGACCTCTTTTCGAAAACTTTGACAAACCATTATGCTAAATTTCTATTCATGATATTTCGAATGAATGGATGTCAGGCGTGAAAGAGGAACTTGTCGATGAAAACTCAATAGTATGGCCCATGTTCACATTTGATTACAATGTCAATAAGAGCTTTCGAGTTTGCTTCTCTCTTCAATCCTGCCTGCCTGAAGTTTACATATTCGTTAAATCTGAGATTGGTGTTTACCGAAACGATGATGTAAAAATGAGGACACATCATGTACCTGTCTATCTAATGTTAAATTTATTCCTAATTTATGCAAATGGAGGACGAGGATCTTTAATTGGTGAGTGTAAATATTTTGATTTCGAGATCATAGTTCTTATATCGCTGTATACCCTTACAAAAAAAAACCAATGGTAAATCAATGGTATATGTATGGTAGCTTCAATGGTATTTTAATGGTATTTCAGTGGTGGCATGTGTATGGTGAATGGTGTTTTAATGGTGGATCTGTTTGGTGAATGGCGTTTTAATGGTGGATTCTGTATGGTGAATGGTGTTTTAATGGTGGGGTCTGTATGTTGAATGGTGTTTAAATGGTGGGGTCTGTATGGCGAATGGTGTTTTAATGGTGGATTCTGTTTGGTGAATGGTGTTTTAATGGTGGATTCTGTTTGGTGAATGGTGTTTTAATTGTGGGGTCCTTATGGTGAATGGTGCTTTAACGGTGGAGTCTGTATGTTGAATGGTTTTTAAATGGTGGAGTCTGTATGGCGAATGGTGTTTTAATGGTGGAGTCTGTATGGTGAATGGTGTTTTAATGGTGGAGTCTGTATGGTGAACGGGGTTTTTAA
>CALNVZ010003429.1:36950143-36970937 GCA_940671915.1 Paracentrotus lividus
AGAAAGCTCTATTAGTCATTTGCTATATAGCATAAGAACATACAAACAAAATGGGCCACTATAAATTTTCCTCTGGTTTTTTTTTCTTTTGCAACAATTTCATAATATTTACAAAAGCCTGCTAATGAGGTCAGCGGCTTTATTTTCTGACCCCTTCACTAAAATTAACCGAAACCTAATTTTCGTAGGCACATACTCATCTCATGATTAGTTTGTTTGTCACTTTAGGTAGGGAAATTATTATCAATACCCAAGTGTCACGTAAAAGGAGGATCGTGTGCGGACCGCATGATCTCGTTCCATACAGGCTTGGCCAAAGTATATTAGGTTACCTGTCTCGCTTGGCATTATCATCCTTTCTCTGCTTGAAGAGACAAACTTGCTCACGCACAAAACAAGAATGGCGACTTGTCAGCATTATCAACCTTTGCCCAAAGAGGGATGAGACTCATCTTTTTGCTCTTGCAAAATGATTTGACTTAACATTGTAGCAACTGGGTCGCACGTAAACCCTACTAGGCTTGCAATCTTTCAACTTCTGTGCCTAGTCTGAATAGCCTGTATATCTAATCGCCCTCTCAGAACACACCCTCAGCGTAGACTTAACTCATCTGAACTTCTCTCTCTAACTCAACTCTACAACCAGTGACCTCCGGCACGATTCCGGGGTGTGACTCTCTTGTGAATCTTTGGAACCAATGGAAATTAGGCTCTTGTTGGTTGACGAGCCCTCCACGTTACAATGACTACGTCACTCAAACATCTTCGGCATACACACTGCAAATACCTCTCCTTCGATAATAGGCGAATCGACAACGACCTTGCTAAGGGGATAACGCCTTATCGTTCATGCAATCAACTGACTCTAAGTGAACGACCTTTGTGATTGTTCTTTCCAACTAATTGTCTCTACACACAAGCATACACGAGTCACGTAGCAGGAAACGGGAACTATTCCCAGGCATTACCTTCCAGACGACAACAGGCATACATTACCAATCGCCTCAATATCATCGTAAGCTCATTCCAACTCTGTTCATGACTTCACTATCGCCACCATCAACATTACAAGCTGCCGTTAACTCGACTTCGGGGTTCAATTTCACTCTGCATTAGGCTTGTTATGGACACATCTACACCGGGGACTGCATCACCCCTAACAACATATATACCTGAGCCCCTATGACTTCACTAACAGGGGACAATTCTCCTTTATGTGATTTGATTCCCACATTATATAACATCCTTCTTTTGGAAGACTGGTACCTCACTTTCTTTCCTAGCTTGAACCTGCCGTTTGCATTGCTATTTGTCTTGCTAATTGATTGGGGCCCTTACTACCCCCCTTCGGATCTGATGTCGGTTCTTTCTGGATTTTTGTCCACTCGAGAAAATATGACCGTGTGCACTAACATAAACCTCTGCACACTCCACTACTTCGTCAAACTTCGTGCATTTCCGTTCCGTAAGATGAACCTAGCAACCCTGCTTGGGACAATCAATCAATAAATGTCTCTCGTCATATAAGATCCTAAGAGCAGCCCTACTATTTGTTTATCTTAGACGCACCTTATCCAGTTATAAAATGACTCTCTCACGATTAGAAAACTGTTTTGGGCGTTCAAAGTTCAAGGCTAACAGTCTGAAACTAACGCTTACCTCTCCTCAGTGAGATTATAATTGATTTGCATTAACTCCCTTAACTACTGGGTATTTTCTGGCGATCATCTATATACTCATTCTATTCACTACATCTAAGCCTCCTTTCAATTAGAGATTGATGTAGTACCACAAGTCGTTAGGGACTTTTTGACTTTTCAGAGATCATTCAAATTGTAAGTATGCATCCAATTTATCGTGGGCACATCAAATGACCACTCAAGTTTAACCCCACTAATTTGCTACATTAATCTCTTCTGAATGCTTGGCTCATGTTCAGCTCTTTTCGTTACGCTGAAGCGTTCGAACGAAACTTATTCTACTCTATAGGCCCATTACCCCTATTCTAAAGAGAAAAACTCTTTAATTTGCTCAGAACTAGCACTATTGACTAAACTTGGGATTCCTAATACTACAAATCTCTAGGCTTTAACATGGCACCAATGCCAAATCCCTAGCGCCTTTCAAACAAGCACACTAGATGTATCTCCCAACGAGCATACAATTAATTCGACCATGCGAACACGTTCAGCTTTACACATGACATTCAAAGCCTATAATTAGTTAACCCAGGAATCTCTAATCAAGCAAAATACGCAAAATGCAAACCGCCGCCTAAGCACTATCCTAGTCTATAGGGCGTTACAAGGGTTAACCTTGGGAAATCCACTAACTCTTGCAAAAATTGCTTTAACTATCTTAGCATAGATAATTTCTTCTAAACTGTAATCCAAACCCAAACATCAATTCCCGTATGCGGGGAAAAGAGGGGGAAAATAATTATTCCCTTTTGAATTATTATAAGTAGCAGTGATCTCGGTGGACCTCCAAATTGTCACGTGAGTGCTTTTTTATTTTATACTGCTACAGACCACTCGAAATAAAGGGAAATAAAGCTTTTGTAAATAAAGTTAAATTGTATGTTTATTTCCAATCATCTTTTCTGATTCAATACTTTCGTTTGGCTTACAAAAACAAACAATACAGTTATAAATTAACTTATCTTAAGAAAGTAATACTGGATGGGTGGTTCCGTCTGACGACATGCAGTCACAGCTCGTCTCGTCCACTTGGCCCTGGCCTCCGCAGATGGCGTCTTTGCCCCACTTGGTCCAACCTGGTAGCGTTCCGGATTCTTGGCCTCCGCCAGACAGAAATTGACGGCGTGTGTCCGATCCCAGACGAGAGCTAGCCTCCGAAGAAAGCTGTGGAGACCTGATGGCAGCTGGGCTACCTCTCATTCCCGACGTGGAATTTCCCTCAGAATAACTTTAACCGCTGACTTCTAACATGACGTTAAGTCTAGTATAGCTTAGTGGTTCTCCCCGATTGCAGAAAATCCACCTCTATATATACCCTACGGTTACTTAGTAAATTCTAAAACATGACTACAAATATTTGAGAGAAATGATCTTACAAAGGAAAAATAATTGTACCACAAAAGAGACTTCCTAATGTGTTCTAAACAATAGACAAAACATGTACATTGAATTATTACTTCCCCTGGCCTTTTTCATAGGGAACATACATCTTGGCCTGAAAGGAAAAAGGAATGCTACACCTGATCTTAACTAAGAACATTCCAGACCAAAGAGCAAAACAAAATAAATTTCTTTCCTGACAAACTATAGTTACGATAGAACCCGATTATTCTCCATCTCCGATGTATTCTTGTGACATGACAACTCAACAAACATCGATGCCTTCTTCTGATATGGTTCAACCTACATCCTTACCTGAAAGTGTACCAATTTCAACGGGTAAATCTGCTCTTTATCGAGTACTTTCTCTCAAATATTTTGACTTGTCCTATAATCTGATAATATACTTTATACACAGGCGACCCCATTAATAGAGATAGCTGTAAAGTAAGGTTGGGAACAAGAGTTGGGCAAACGTGGGCATTCATTTTAGAAGATAACTCGTGGTCCTCTCCTCTCTATATTTACATACAGAATATCCTCTATCATTGAAACCATTTGGCCATTAGCTAGGGTCTCGCACATGGCCAGCCAGCAGACTAACCCCCAGTGCTATCTATTGAAGCTGGTGTAAGACCTAAAAAACTCAAGGATTTACTCACTAGGAGTCCCGTAAATCAGTAGCCCTACTGCCATTTTTTACTTTGTACCTTTCATTATTATGTTTTTTTTAATATCATGACACATTTATATTGCCCGTTTTGGGACAAGAGGAATCTTTTCAAATAATATTATGCCACCTGACAATAATATTGAGATTTTGTCCAACCAGATTTGTCGACGGAAGATACGAGAACACTGCAATCCTCATCCGATCACGCAACAACGTTGTCGGAAGGATCTTCACCAATGCTTTTGAATGAACCACACCAATCGGATTACAAGGGTTGGTAAAATTTCTGTTGTATTCATAAATGATATGACTTATGTGTGTTGCAAGAATATATATTTTGAAGAGTCTTGTTTTCAAGCATTCGTTCTTTATTAAAGGAGTGTCATCTAGTACTCTTTTAATTGTAACACCTCAATCGTAAACTGCTCAACTAGTCTAAATTTCCTCTATACTTATGCAATAGACTTATTACATGAAATTACAGCATTTCCAATTGTTCGATTGTTAATTCACAAAATTAACTTCTTATCTCAATCGTACCATGAATTATTAATTACCTAAGAAACAAAAGGTGCACTATATCAACAGACGCACTTTCTTTTGTTACTGGGGGGGGGGGGGGTGAATAGCTCATTTCACACTAACACAAGAAATTATTGCGAGTCTACGCATTAATTAATAACATCTTTCAAATACGTCTATTTATCTTTCAAATAGGCCTATTCCCTTGATGATATGATTTGCATAACTTTGCTCTGTGTTTTAAAACAATAATAAAAGTAATACTAATATCCATCATAATTTATATATTGACTTTACATGGAAGAGATATATACAGGAATCTTATTCTCCTCCTAAATATCCATCTTTTGCTTCTTCATAATCAACTGCAGGAATGTCCGTTGCCTTTGGAATCCTCTTTGGTGTCTTAGTCATTTACAGCATCTCTCTCCCAGTGGCCCTCTACCTAGCAAGGTATAAAATTTTGTACATTTGGTCTTGGGGTACATGACTGTGTTTTGATAATTAGTATGCACAACGTGTCGATGAAAATTAAGATTTCTGTGTTTAAAATCCAAAAACGAATGATTAATATTTCATATTCTTCAGTGGAAGACAGATGCTCAAATTAACGTAACATAATGCATAGAAAATGCATAAATGTCTTTCAGATGTGCATGATAAAGTAACTAGCAATTTGTTGCTGGACAAAATTACAACGGAAATGGTGTTGTACACTCTAAAAACTGAAGTGCTGTTTTTAGCTCTTCAAGGGCTGAAATCAGCACTTTTTGAGTGATTGCATAGTGACTGCACTCAAAGTGCTGTTTAACTGCACTCAAAGTGCTGTTTTAGCACTTTCACGTGAGCTGAACTTTCGGCAAAAATGGGCAAAAACGGCGTGACTTCGTTGGGATTTGAACCTGGGTCCCCTGCATGAGAAGCGCTGACGAGCACGTTAGACCAATTCACATCTCATGGTTGCTAGTAGATCATATTGTTGCATGATGAACTTTCTTAAAATTTGCCATAATCATCTACTATGCTGTCATAATTAAAGCCAGTTAGCGAGATCTCCGTTGGTCTATTGGTAACGTCAGCGGTACTCCTCCATATCTAGGTGAACCCGGTTCGAATCCCATACCGACCATGAACATTTTTTGTTGATAAATTAGCACTTGGGTAAGTGCTAAAACAGCACTTCAGGTGCTGATTTAGCACTTCAAGTGCAGTCACTATTCAAGCACCCATAAATTAGCACTTCAGTTTTTAGAGTGTAAAAGGACTCCAGAGAGAAGATACTTTTATTTATTAATACCATGCTATTATAGGCCTTCAATAGACATTATCATAAATACTGATATAATTTTAAAGGTTGTGTTGGGTAAGATCGTGCGTACCTACACTAATTTTACATTGATTTAACTCCTTTGATTTGTTGTAAATTCATTCATTTTAGGAAAACTATTCTCAAGTTGAAGGAATCTCTGAAATCCAAGAAGGAAGAGAGTCAATATCAGACGATCGAACCAGGAACTAAGGAACAACCAGGTTTATACCAAGACCTGAAGTCAACTGAAGTCAAAGATTCTTGTTCCTCAAATCATGTGTATGAGAGTCAATTTGTAGTAGATGGTCGAGGTCGTGACGTCACTTATGAGCTAAATGATTTCTAAAGAAGGAGTAAATATACGAAAACTAACTATGTTTAGATAAAGGATTTAAACGCGTCAGTTCTCTATATTTTGCCTTTATTTATCACTTCTTTAATTGAATCATATTGAATTTAATATAACAGATTGCAAAAAAAAAAAAAAAAAAAAAATTCCCTTTTCTATTAAAAGCAATGTAATCGAATGAAAATATGTTTTTCGATAACGATCACTTTTTAAAAATATATAGTAGAAATACATATTCCTGGCGCTGCATGACAAAGCATTAGAGAATAGATGTAGACTGCATTGTAAAAATTTAATTCAGATTTACATGTCGAAAATATTCTTTTAAAGAATTTACAAAATGTGTTGAAGTATATCTCGGAAAGCCATTTGTGTGTGTGTGTATGTGTGTGTGTGTGTGTTTGTGTGTGTGTTTGAGGGTGATTGTGTAGGCCTATTTGTTTGAGTGTGTGTGTGTGTGTGTGTGTGTTTCCCATGTTTACTCCATAGTTATCATTGTAAATATGTTTTTGGTCATTGGTTATTCCATATACAATTATTTTTTTTTATTATATTTTCATATTGTATCTTTAAGGGGCCCCTGTTATCACAAACTCCGCTACTCCGGGGTCCCAAACCTATCATTTTTTTCTTTGTCAAATAATTGCTACATGTTTGGTTTTGATTGCTTTGAATAAACTTGAAACTTCTTTCTGACCATTGAAATACAGTGTCTAAAAGCAAGTGCATTGCCATAATTGAAGACTTGGGGTGAATACCTATACAGTGGGTTCCTAAAAAAGGTAACCGAAGTTCAAAGGTCAGTCATTTCAAAAGTATATGGTTTATTTTTGTGATTTGCTTACTAAAATACTAAGTAATTCTTCAGCTTTAATTTGAGACATTGATTATGCCCATATTGCCAAGGGTCACAGAGTTAGCGTCCTTTGAAGGTGAAAGGTACAAAACCCATTTTCCCCAAGTTTTTCGTTTGTAGGGTACAAAACAAACTTTTTGTAAGTTTTTGGTTTCATCGTTTTGGGGTTTTTTTTCACACAAAGTTTCAATAAAGTTCAATCTAATTTTCCAAAGGACCTATCTGACTGGCACAAAGTTTCAATGAAATTCAATCTCATTTTCCAAAGGACCTATCTCACTGGCAATGACATGGGTTCACCATTATGAGTCTCTTGAATCTGGAGACGTCATGGTGACGTCTCCTGAGACTTCAGGGCGTCTTGGGTAAATCGAACAAAAGTCTAAAAAATTGTCAAACCTGTCCGATTTCTTTTAATCGCTAGCAAGTTCCTACAACGTTTCTGCGAAGTCGTGGACACTTCGGTGAATACTTAGGGGACGTCGCGGCAACCCACAGAGACATCACAGAGACTTGCTCGCGTCTAAAAGAAGTCTACTCAAATATTGTACATGTTTGACATTTGTTTGGTTTTCTCGCGACTTCCTGGAGACTCAGGAGACGTCGCACAGTGGGCCAGAATGAACTAAAAGTGCGACAAAACTAACTCCTCACCGAAGACGGATAATTAAATTCTTAAGAGTAGTCCTTCTAGGGTTTTCAGACCCGCAGAATTCGATGAGAATAATTTCAAAAACTTATGACGTCATTATAATGCTCTTTTCTGATTGGACAAGACAAATATCAATATTAACACATACACTGTAAAAAATTTCACCGTTTTTTAACAGGAAATTTCCTGGCAGTCGGGACGCCAGGAGTGCCCGTTTTTCCACAGCTTCCAGTAGTTATTTTACAGATAATGTAAATTTACAGGTTCACGTTATTGACCACCTTGTAAATTTACAACCCTGTAAATTTACAGTTTTTTCCTGTTTTTATCACATAATAATATTTTTGAAACAAAAAGAACATGATCCAACATCATATGGGATTGACCATTCATGCCTAATCATGTCCCTAATCCTAAATCTTAATCCTAAATCCTACACCTAATTCTTAATCCTAAATCCTACACCAGACTAGGTAATCTTTGACAACTTCAATAAAAGTTGTTAGCCTTATATACCCAACCCTATGTAAGGTGACATTTTTCATGGTTAGTGCAACGATCCACGGTTGAAGCACTTCCAGTCATAATAATGAATATTCATGATCCACATAATGAACTATGAAATAAGACAAAGGTTGTAAATTAACAGGAACATCGTTGCAGGATACAAAAAAATAATTTGTAGTAGTTCTGTTTCTTCTTCCTTTGTTGAACACAGAAAATTGTCTTTTTCACAGGAAAACTCTTGTAATGATTTCAGAACTATACGCGTCTAGGAACAAGGAAGCTCGTTGATACACGAGAAACTTGTTTACTAAGAGTAATATTTGTTTTGGAAAGAACTTGCTGTTTTTTTACAAGAAAATTCTGGTTACGGAAACTGAAATTACGGGAATAATTCGTAAACGAGCAGGAAAGGTTGTATGAATATGCCATTTCTGTTTATTGACAGTTGCATGAGCTGGTAACTGTAAAATCAAGTCGACTTCCTAGAAAATTACAAATTATCTGTCATTTTACGAGAAAAATATCGTAATATTAAAAAAACAACCAAAAGCTGTATTATTACCAACCAAAAAACATGTTTATTTACAGTAATTTTTTACAGTGTATGCATATTCATTTTACTTTGATTAGTGGGACTTATAGGGGGTTTCAAGACATGAGAAACACCATAAGAGTATTTTCAAATGTCTATGACGTCATTAAAATAACCATTTCTGATTGGTTAGAGCGGATTTCTTTGTTAAAGTTACATAACTTATATTATTTTCATAAGTGAGGTGTGTATGGGATTTATAGACCACGGAAACATTGTTAACATGATTAGAGTATCTTTTAAATTATCTGACTTCACTAAGGTACCTTCCCAAAAGTTAAAGCCGCGGCCCGTGCGTGAACGCCGCACAGCGAGCTTTTAGCAGGAAATACTCCGTTCCCTATAATTACATTGACTTCATTATAAAGCGCCGCTGTGCGGCGTTCACGCAGCGGGCCGCGGCTTTAACTTTTGGGAAGGTACCTAACATAATGTTGTTTTTTTTACTGGACGAGGAAAAAAAAAAAGCCTTTTTAGAGAGATTTATATATAATTTGGAACTTTAATGTGGTTTTATGGACTAATGAAAGGGGAATCTCTTTTTTATTCATAAAAATACGGTTTTCCTGATGAGACCAGTAGGCTTATTCATCAAATAAATAGAAAATCATTTTGATTTTGGCTAATTTATTGTTCTTGATTATGACGGAAAAGTTATTGCAATTTATATATCTACGATTTTTTCTTTAATTGAACTTATTGTATTGTATTGTATTTTATTTTCCAAATCGCAACAATAAAAAATACAGTTATCATATAAACATATAATTAAAAATAAATTAATAAAAGAAGCATAAATGGCTTCATGGCCCCATTCAGCTTTGTAACAATGCTGATCTTCCATGGGGTCCAGAAAGTACAGAAATTCGAAAGACAAAAAAACAATGATATCAAACTATAAATATAAAAATGAAAGAGAGTATAATGATAAATAAAAGACACAATTAAAATGTGTTAGTAGGCAGTCTTACATGTTCTCCTGACCGAAGTAGCAAAACATAATATGTGAATACAAGTCATAATTTAAGAATGATCGGTTATGACTTTATTACATAATTGTTTGGAAACAAACGATAATAACCTATTATGACATAGGTGAGCCCCCAATTAAATACCATAATACTATTTCAAGATTAAGATCAATTAAGATGGTCATGAAATTGATAGGTTGGGGGGGGGGGGGTAACAGTCTAAAGACTATATCACCCCCATAAGCACACATGTCTGTATTTCATGGAAGTCATTGTATTCATGTGTTTTGGTTGTTTTGGTTTTTCGGCTTTCAATGAATATTTACGCCACTTACGGTGAGACTTTTGTGTGCGCAATACGTGCGCATTATCGCTTTTTAGCAGATTTTGACGGTAAAATAGGCGAACATGCGGATGGATATTTGGTTATATCTCCGAAGGTTGCAGGAGGTTGCAGCTAATTTTGGTATTGATGTAAAGTATAAACTATAACAAATACTCTTATTGTATTTTTAGCGCAGCAATCGGCAGCAATTTTGAAAATTTATGCGTATGAATAAAAAAATGCAATTTTCCCACATTATTTAGTGGTTTCTCCCAAAATTACATCGGAATGGATGAATTATTTGTCTTTAAATTCTATGGGCACTAAAAATGATCACTCTTAAACAAGCAAATTTAATTTTAAATATATTGAACTACCCATTTAGTAAAAAATCCCAAATAACGAAAATTTGTCATTTTCACTTGGTGTACCACTAACAAGTCAATTTCTGGTCATTTCAAAGAAAAATAACCAACTAAAAATCAATTTCAGGATGAAATATTTTGTGGAGATGTTCTAGAGGTTGCTATCTTTGCTGAGAATATTAAAAAAACAAAATTGGTTAGGTGACCCGAAACCAGTTTTGGCGCACTTTTGCTGACACCTGGCCCACTGTGCGTCGCGGCGACCTCTCCGAGACTCATAATCTCATTACCAGTGAGAAATCCACTATAGCAAAGAAGATGTCATTTCATTGAAATTTGCTGAAGAAGACCTAATGACACCAAATACTTTAAAAAAGTTTGTTTCATACCCGACAAACCAAAAACTTGGAAAAATGGGTTTTGTACCTATCACCTTCAAAGGACCCTAACTCTGTGACCCATGACAGTTTGGACGTCAGCAATGTCTCAAATTAAAGCTAATGAGTTACTTAGTATTTTAATAATCAAATTACAAGACTAAATCATGTATTTCTTAAATGACTGACCTTTGAACTTCGGTTACCTTTTTTAGGAACACATTGTACATGTAGGCCAACATTTCAATGCATCAAGTCTATTGTTATTAGTAAATGTGGTATTATAAAGAGGGTGAAAATATGACGACTGGTAATGTAAGGTCGAGTTTGTTTTAAATATGTTGGTGCAAGATGTCGACGATAAATATATAAATAACAATTTCACTAGAGGGTAAAAACCTCTTTATCGTGCACTGCCTTTTCAATAATATTATTTTCCACGCTTCAGGGATAAATTTTATTAATACATTGTATAGTCATATGAATTGACAAAAATTGGCTTCTCAGAAATAATAATAGGCCTAATGATAATAGTTACAATTATATAGCGCTTAATACATATATCCACCTTGGTGTTTCTAAGATAGTGTTAATAATTAAATCATAAGCGAATTTTAATCAAATGTATTATTTTACAGTAGTAAATTTCTATCTGCATACCTCTTCATTGTCAGTGTCATTGCCATTATTTGCACTTTCATTCCGTTTCCATCCGTGTAATTTAATTTCCTTGTCACTTCCACTTCAAATGATCATGTGTAGCTTTTTTTTTTTTTTTTTAGTGTTAATTTCTTATCTGAACCTGTCATGATTACCCTTTCATGCTGTCTATTGGTTCCCTATGAAGGTATTTTTTTTTTTTCAATATGGGCTGTTCAAGTCCAGAATTGTGTGATTTTGGCAAAGAAAACATCTCTCAAACGGAGAAATATAATAAAATGTTTTCATTTAATTGTCACATTTCTTATCGTTTAGTGATTTGATGCTGCATTTTAGAGTTATAAAATCGATGATGCAGCATTTCGTGCACAGAAACTCGTCTGGACCATGGCCCATATTCATAAAACCTTAATAAGGCTAGTTGTCAATTAATTACATAGAGAACAATACACAATAATAATATTGGATTATTAATATTTTTATGAATATGGGCCAAGATGTCTTAATTTTCTGTCTGTCTTTGTTCTAATTTCGATAGAGTGGAGAGCGTTGTTTTATGAGTTGAGTTCATGTATTGCTCTACATGTACATTATGTTTTTAGATTGTGAAGAATCATAAAAACCAGATTTGGAAGGGAGAGCATTATATGTAGACTGAAACTATGTACAAGATTGATGTAATATACATTATCATGATAATGGTAAAGCCATTTGTCCCCCTTTCCCTATTCTCTCCATTTCATTTTTCTCTCCTTCTTTCCTCTCATTTCCACTACTTTAATGTATTTCCCCTCGTTTGACCGTTCCTCTCCTTTTATCTTTGAGGCGTTCCCTTGCAGCTACCCGGGATCCATCACCCCCAGCCCTCCTCGTCTGGTGTTGGTAGGGAATGATGTCGTTGGCAAGACTTTGTTGTTGCGATGGTGGGGTTTCACCCATTAATAGATAAATGACGTTATCCGTCAGTAAGGACAACTAGAAAAAAAAAAGTTGCAAGAAGACTCTCTCGTAACCCCCGCCTCAGCTGTGCCCATTCTTAATATAGATATTTCTATATAAAATAAAACATAAAGATCGTGCCACATATTTCCTTTTATCTAGTGATACAGGTGGGCCTAGGGTGTAAGGTTGTTTTTATATTTGACAATAATCCACGCCTGAATACCCTCACAGTGCAGCTGGTGAAATCCCTTTCGGTGCATAACAAAGCATTTTTTCGACATTCTATAGATAATATTCCACATGAATGGATGGTATGCATAGAAATGGAAGCTTTGGATGAAAATTCAACCGTACAGACATTATATGAATCATGTCAACTTTTGACTGCAATGTCATTTACAGCTTCCGTGTTTGTTCTCCCCTTGTCTCTCCCTTTCTCTATACCTGAACCAAAATTGTCTCTGCCTTCCTTCTGTGCTCTTGAAACATTACTTAAAGGTGGATTGAAAATGGCGACCCATTATTTATGTGTCTATCTAATGGTTAACGTATTTATAGTCCATAGAACAGGAGGAACGCTATTAGGTGAGTACCTTTATATATGTTCATGAATTTTAAGGTTGACATTTAGATGATGCAGCTGAGAATACAAATAGGTGATGCAGAACTTCAGGTTTATATTTATATTTTATGTCTTTGTATAAATTGTAAGCGCTGTGATACTTTTGTGTATAGGGCGTAATAACCATTATTATTATTATTATTATTATTATTATTATTATTATTATTATTATTATTATTATTATTATTAGGCCTATTAGTATTATTATTATTATTAGTATTGTTATCATCATTATTATACGATTTTTATAAAGCTGTGTGGTTTCATGATTTGGTGAAAGCCGGTGAAAAATCAATGTTTACACAAGGAATCTGAAAAGAAGGGGAGAGGGGGAAAGAAGAAGAAGAAGGAGAAGAAGAAGAAGAAATTGGAGAACTACTATACATTTTCATTAAGCAATATACAGCAACATACGAAATTCAATACAAACCTTTTTTTTTTTTTTAAATACAAATTCATGTTTTCTAAACAAACGAGTAACCACTATCCCCGTAAAATTTTGTTCTTTGTGCTCACTTTAACTTTTTGGACGTTTTCCAAACGGCCGGGGAATGAAAAATAAAAAGAGAGTTTTTAGCCCCTACAATGCCCATTTTTGCCATTTTTTCTCATTTTGGGGCCCCTTATTTATTTAACCGGCTGACCAAGGCCCCCTCCATCCTACCCCCGCGAAACGCGTCTGAAGTATAGGGTTGTTATTGTTATTTACGTTAAATCAAAGTTAAGGGTCACAGGATTTGGTCTCTTGTTTAGGGGAGGGGGTGAAGTAAAAATTGAAATCGGTGAAAAATTGAAATATTCTATCCTAACTTTATGGTCAAGACAAAGGAAATAAAAGACGCCAATGAATTCTTAATTATTTTCATTTCCCACCAAATTTTGTTTCAATCTTAATGACAAGGTTGTAAATGGTGACTATAGTATATTTTTCATTATGATTTATGTTTGGCTGAGATTCTACAATACATTTTTGGGAAGATAGAAATTTTAACCTTGTAAAAATGAATACAATTCAATTTTGAGCAACAATCGAAATAAACTTTGACCTTGCTCCTAGACAATAAATTGAAGTCTGTGACCATTAACGTAGACTTAACTACAAGAACATTAATATCCCTATAACTCAGTCGCACATCATGGGGGTAGGACTGAGGGGGCCTTTATCAGCCGGGTAAACAAAAACGGTGCCCAAAATGGAAAAAAAATGGCAAAAATGGGCATTGTTGGGGTTTACAGACTTGTTTTCAATACACGGGAATGGTTGAGGGAACGTACAAGATACAGTGGCGGATCCAGGATTTCATTACAGGGGGCCTAAAATTGACTTTGGTATACCCAATTTTTTTTTTCCCGTCACACCGGGCGAGCCTAAAGGTACATTCATTTTTTTTTCACGTCACGCTGGCCGAGCGATAAAGGGGGGGGGGGGTAGTGTTATCAAAGAGGTCATTATGTATCACTATAGGGTAAGGTTGGAGGTCAATCGACCCGCTCGTCCATTTTATTTTATTATTATTTTTTCGTCTTTTTCCCCTTTTTTTTTGAGGGGGGGGAGGCCCGTCGCCCCCCCCCCTGGATCTGCACTGAAATAAGCCAAGGGCCCCTGAAAGAGTAAAAGTGTGGACAAAAAAATTCAAGAAATTAAAGCCGGAGCAAAAAGATGTTGCTGGATCACATAACAAAATATCCAACCTTTATGAGCACCAGTGTAGGTCTTCAACTTTAGAGATTCAAATTGTATAAATTGCATGTAGATTAATTAAAAATCACTCAGTTAAAATAAATGATTAGATGTAAGTACAGGTAAGTAGGGTATAGAACAATCTACGGTTGATAAAAATTCCTCGTACCAAAAAATGTCTTTATCATAAACCATTTTTTTTTAAATAAATCTTTTGTAGATGTTCGCTTAGTCAACGGTACAATGCCCAATGAAGGCATCGTCATCTATACTGAAGACTGTATTACCTGGCAAACAACATGTGGCGGAAATCTTGGAATAAATGATACCATAGTATTCTGCAGACATCTAGGTTTTGCTGGTGCTAATGGAGCACTACAAAACCCACCATTCGGAGGACCATTCGACGATCCACCAACAACCTATACTGATTGCGGAACAGGTAATAAGCATGTTCTTTTTAAGTAATAAGAAATGCATCTATGAAATATCTAATATCTAAAAAGGGTGAATGACTGGATGGCCCTTTAAGTTCGTCAACATAAGTGTGCTATCTCACTTCGCGGAGACGTCTCCGCGACGGATAAATAGTAATACGTCTCCGAGACGTCTCCGCGACAATTTGTTAAAAAAAAAATCCGTCTCCGAAATTCAGAAGACGTCTCGGAGACGTCTGTAATACTATTTATCCTTCGCGGAGACGAAATTTCTATTCTGTGGCGGAGACATCTCCGCGAAGTGAGATAGCACCCTAAGAATACTTATTTTTAATGGGGTCCCGATTTTTATTTATTTATTTATTATATGTTTCAATGAAAACAAAGATGTACTCCCTGAAAATAATTGTCAGATTTAATCAAAGTAAGATAAAAAATTTCAGTCAATTCATGAAAAAGGAGATCTTCAAGTCTCGTGTGCTCTGTTCAGTGAAGCCTATTTTGTACAGATACATGCCATAGGATCACTGACACAATCATATCCAAAGGTCATAAACATAAACATAACTAACGAAAATGTTGTTGATATGTTTTTAGTGCATATACAGTGCGTCTCAGAAAAAAAAGTAAGCCCAAATTTGAGAGCCTTATACTAAAATGTTATATTTTGTGTGACCTTTATATTTATTTCAGAGCGTTAACAATCCTATTAAATGATACCGAACTTATACCTGTGTTGTAACTAATGACTGAGCACTTCGGCTTTAAGAAATAAGCTTATAAATTGAAATGTTCCAAGTTTGGGAAAAAGCCGCCCTTGGTTTTTTAATAGTCCCAGTAATCATTTTCCCTTACGAATGGACTTGCCTTGGGAAGGCTGACCTCAAAGAATAAATGGTCAGAAAGACAGTTTTTCTTCTGAAAAAAAAAACTTGGTACTTTAAGTTTTTGACCATGGATTTTTTGATAACCTGAGTGCTCAGTCATCCATGACAGTACAGGTATAATTTTGGCATCACTGTATAGAATACGAGTTACTCTTTGTCATGATGAAAAAATTAATGACACAAAATACAATTTCAATACGAGGCTCTCAAAATTGGTTTTAATCTAATTTGGAACGCACTGTAATTTAAATTAATTGTTTCCCCTTTTTTATGTGTTTGTTCAAACGTAAATTAAAGGATATTGTTTGTATGTTAAGGCACACATGGTAACCTGCCTTCTGAAAAGCGTGATGTTAGAGATTTAAGATTTTGCTCCGAAATCATTGATTCAAAGTTATAATATTAAGCTTGTGAACTTATTGACCTTGCTCATTGAAGCATGAAATGACGTCTCTTTATAATATTCGCTCAAATGCAATGGTGGGTAAAAAAAATACTTACTCGCATGAAAAATTCGTGTTTTTTTTTTTTTTTTTTATAACTTTTTTTTTAAATAGTTTTTTTGGTTTAGGGGAGGGATATGACTTTTTGTCTTGTGTTTATTTCACAAGACATGAATGTCACATTGTGTTTTTTTTTTCCTTCGAATTATGACTTTGTACAGGCATGAAATCACGTTTTTGTACGTTTTCCGTCTAACGGACTTTTGATGTGCAACCTCGTAATAGTATGCCTAATTTTCTCAAAAATAGTTTTAAAAGATGCGAGAGACTTGAAAGTAAAAAAGGCCAGCAAGCGGGGTGGTCATAAAAAATTTGCGTGGCAATATAGTTGCGGAAAATTTCGAGGGGTGAGGGTTCAACAGCTATTCCCGCCATTAAATTCAGGGTTAAGGGCTGAACACTGGCACCCTCTAAACAATTGCTTATCGAACTAAAATTGTCTAATATGAATAACCCAAAATTTTTACATTAACTAGTTGGTTATCAATCAAGAAACCTCACTTTACAGCCTACACTTTTCCAGGCGTATGTTGATGTTATTTTATTGTATTCTCCTAGGCGAAGGGAACCTTGAGAGTTGTACATTGTTATCTGGATGCACTGGTTCTTCACCGGGTGGAGCGGTGTGCCACGGTAAGTATATTTACAAGTATGAGAAATACCCAAAATACTCTTCTCATTCTACAGTTTAGGGGACCCGGTATGAGCACAATTCTTGATACAAATGATTTTATAAAATTATATATATAAACACATCACAAAAAAAAAGTTCCCCCTATTTCAGATATCAATTATTTTTTAACCAGAAGGAATTTAAATAATTATATGTCCATGTAGGGAAATTAATTAGCTACCATAGGAGCGAATTTAAGGAAAAATCATCAAGTCATGCTTCAGTGATTAATGGTTGAATGCAAAAATGTCATTTTTTGACGTTCACAAGCCTAAAATTACAACTTGATTCAATGATATCGGACCCATTGTCAGATTTTAAACAATTTACACGTCAGAATGTATGCAAAACGTGCTTCCCAACATACGGTAACGATATTTGCGTCAAATTTCACGGTTGAGTGAGCATGCAGCAAAAAATGCCCAAACTGCGATTCTTACTTCTTTGCCATCGTATAATCGATCAAATGTGAGGGAATTCCTGTTTTGGAAGTGTATGCAACCAATATCCATTCATTCTCGGTTGAATGAACCCATCAATCAACCAAAAAATAGGCCATTTTAGAATTATGAAGAGTCACTGTAGTCATTTTATGCACTAGAAAGCGTCTCAATAACATTTTTTTGGTTTTATTTATATTCTTTGGGCACGTGTCAATGATCCGATGGCATTTATTTAAAAAATCATGCTTCAGTGAGCACGTGAGACTGGAAAAGCCCTTTTCTCACGTATGGACTAAAATTCAAATTTTTACTTTGATTGAATATAACAATTCTTTTCGGGGAGTACTTTTGATTTTATATTCATAAAAATCCCGATGTTTCACGCCTCAGTGGGCACAAGATACAAGAAAATCATGCAAATAAGAAGAAAGTTTTGGCCTTCGTCATGGTTCAGTGACTTTTCAAATACGTAATTTGAGTGACAATTATGTTAATAATAATAATAATAATATCGTTTTATTTACCCTGGGTAGCCACTTCAGTTCTGACAACTGTTCTCCCAGCGGGCCCTGCATGACGTTACTATTACCCCTTAGCTCCTTGTTCAAAGGCAACTTTTGGTACCATTTTTGTAAGTCTTTGGTATGACTCGGCCGGTTTTCGAACTCACGACCTCCCGTTCATGAAAGCAAGAAAGGCTACCGTTTTACGGGCGCTCTAACCGATTGAGCTATCATGTCCGGTTAGACATGTTAGTTAGACACCAGTTGAAGCCATGGGCAAAGTTTTATAAAATGATTCACAGTCAAACGGACAAAAACTGACAATTAACAGGGACCGCGGAGCCGGGAGGGGGGGGGGCTGGGGCTGCAGCCCCCACTTTTTTCAGCCAACGTGTACAAAAATGCAAAAATGAAAAAAAAAAAAAATGTGGTACCAAAATGAAGCCAAATAATTTTTCTTGCTGATGCACTTTGTTCTGTATAATTTGCTTTCGTAAAACAAAAGTTATGCTAAATTTTGTGCGACGAGGAACAAAGCGAAATTGAGCACTTCATGGCCATTATGCGAAACCTATACACAAAGGCATGGGAAGGCGTGCGAAAAATGGATTTTTCTAGATTGTAGAAAACTAGTCATATTTCAAAAATTACGACATCAAATGTGATGAAAAAAAATGCAGGTGAAAGCCTGATCTTCCTGCTTTTTGAAAATACCAAACAATAACAGGCTGTGATTAATCTTCATACTATAAAAAAATGTTTTCCACTTGTACCATTTTATTTGACACAGACTGTATATACACTGTTCGTCATAAAGGTGGAATATTTTTTCAGGCTCAAGCGACATTATGTTGCTCCGTTATTAATTTCTTGAATGTGTTTGTCACTGCTTTCACTTTCTGGGATCCTGGATATATCTTGGACGCTCCCTCAATCCTTCCCGGGGATTTTTCTTCAAAAAAGTTTGTCATCCCCAGAAGATGGCCATTTTCGTCATTTTTTCTTATTTTGGGGGCCCTTTTTTGTTCACGCGACCCATCAAGGCCCCCTCAATCCTACCCCAAGAAAACACGTCTGAGGTGGCGATTTGTTATTGTTCTTTACATTAAATCTAGATTTATGGTTACAGGCTAGACTCTTTTGTCTAGGGGGGGGGGGGGTCAAAATTTATTTTGATTGGGGTTCAACATTCATTTTATTCATCTTTACACCATGGAAATTTCTATCTTCCCTAAATTGTATTGTAAAATCTCAACCAAACATAAATCAAAATAAAATATTATCAAAAATGAGTATTTACAGCCTTGTCATCAAGGCTAAACAAAATTTAAGGGGAAAATTATGATATTTAATGGTTAAAGGTGGTTTTTAATTTCTTTTGTTGTCAGCATAAAGATTGAATAAAATATTCCGAATTTCCACCAAATCTCGTTTTTTACTTCAACCCCTCCCCTAGACAAGAGACCTAAGTCTGTCCCCAGAAATATAAATTTAACTTAAAGAACAATATAAAACAATACACTTCAGTCGCGTTTCCTGGGGGTAGGACTGAGGGGGCCTTGATTGGCCGGGAAAACAAAAAGGTGCCCCAAAATGAGAAAAATTGGCATCACGGGGGTTGACAAAACTTTTTTGGAAAAAAGGTCCACGTAAAGGGTTGGGAGAATGTCCAAGATATAGCCAGGGTCCAAAAAAGTAAAAGCAGGGACAAACATATTCAAGAAATTAAAGTCAGAGCAAAATCATGTCGCTATAGCGGCAAAAAAAAATATTCCACCTTTATGACGGACAGTGTATATATATATATATATATATGCAGCAATGGAAATACCCACATGACAAACAACCCGGGGTTGGGCACCCACGGGGTGACCAACCCCGGGTAGACAAGGAAACTTAGTCATTTTTCGCATGTATACAGTATCATTACACAGTAGCATGATTATTTACAATAGGGCCTGCTAGTTTTCCATCGTAATCTCCATAAGCATTTGGTAGTCATTGCCTTCATATATCAATTTCGTCAACTTCAAAAGCTGTACAAGCTGTCAAGCAAATGTAGTTTAAATGATATTCAGTTGCTTTGACTGTCGAGTTAAATGATTGATCAAAACTCCTTCGTTTGATTGCTCTTCTGTTGTTGGTCAATACAATAATGAAAATAACATAAGGGAGGAATTTTGGTTATTGGAACAGCCGTAAAGTTGGTATAGCCTTTATCAAAGGCGATAACTTTAAGTAATATACGTCTACCCTGGGTTGACAAAATGGCCCCATAGACAACTCTGGGTTGACAACAAACTAAAATCTAGAAGATATGCTTGTGATGTTGAGAGTTGGCATTGTTGTCTACCCTGGGTTGACCAAATGGCATCATAGACAACCCTGGGTTGACAGCAAACTAAAATCTAACGTTAGATGTGATATTGACAGTTGGCATTGTTGTCTACCCTGGGTTGACCAAATGGCATCATATAGACAACCCTGGGTTGACAACAAACGAAAATCTAGAAGATGCTTGTGATATTGACAGTTGGCATTGGTGTCTACCCTGGGTTGACCAAATGGCATCACAGACCACTCTGGTTTGACAACAAACTAAAATCGTCATCATTAGAGCAGTGTGCCATTTTTAGTTTCACGTAAGTTAAAGACTTACTTTCATATGTCCCTGGGCGATTCCACACTAGAACTTGAAAAATTGCCAAAATTAAAATATTCTTTTAACTAATCATAAGTAGTGTAATATTTTACTCTGATACCTAAACTTCATGGAAATTACAATTTTGTTCCAAAGTGAAGTCGGAAATTGATTTTTTGGGGGAAAACGGTGGAAATTTCAATTTTCACAAATCTTACTGATTA
>CALNVZ010003429.1:36971937-37036291 GCA_940671915.1 Paracentrotus lividus
CAAGCAGATACGTCTACAGATGATGAAGGGAACTTGTACGCGATGCCAGATAAGAACCGGGCGAGCAAGTTGTCCCCGAGTGTCCCAGTTTTTACAGGAGACGTTGACGCTATGTATGCTATGCCTGATAAGCAACGGTTTCGACATGGAAACGATGGTGATTCAGTGGAAATGGTTGAGAATGAACTGTACGGCTTATCTGGTAATTAGACTAGGAGCCTCAAACATTTATTTAGGCGACATGGATCTGAATATGTGATCTTAAACCTGGTGTATATAGTTTTGGTAGCAAAAAAAGAATTGGCACAAAACCGATCAAATGTAGTTACATGTTGTACACATTGCACTAAAGAATATGTGTGCGAGATCTTGTGACATTCCTTTGAATATTTCCGATGAATTTCATTTATAAAGTTTGAATATAGCGCAATCCAACTGCCGTTTAGACCTCTGCTGACAGGTTCGCACGCCCGGGGTTACAGCGTGAATTAGTGCGAAAGATCTGGGTGTAACACCCACACAAAAGAATCCCCATTGGTTTTCCACGTGAGCGCTAACCTGAGACGGGTCCCCGACTTATCTTTTTTTATCTTTATATTATATAATCTTTATGTTATAAAGACACTAAAACGAGATTTCAAGTACTACAATTTGCTTTATTATAGTTATTGGATTCAATCTATCATAATTTATCTTAATGTGAATAAAAATAATTATTTTTTTCTCCCGAAACTATACACCAGCATTAACATAAAACACCCGTATAATCCTCGTTCATCCACACAAAATACACAACACTCTCAGCTCACACACCAAAGCTTACAACCTCACCAGCCTCAGAGGCACGCACAAACACAAACACACCCATATAAACACACACACCTACCCACGCATACAACCACATACACACACACACACACACACACACACACACACACACACAAACCCATTTTCTATCTACGTATTATTGTCTTTGATATATATTTGGGAAACAAGATTACTAATTACTACTACTGTTAGAAGAATGTTCTGTCAATTTAGTTGAACATTGCTGAATTTCTGCGTTTAGTCAGTATATTTTATTAATTGCACTATATAAAAAATATTTTTATTGCATTATCATAATATGTTTGAAGGGGATCGAAGTCCACCGTGGAACTTAATAGGTTTTTAAATAAGCAGACAAAAGAAAGAATCAAATGAAAATTAAGTTACGAATAACATTGACAGAATGTGAGTTGGTCTTGCGTGCTCGTCATCGCTTCTCATGCGGGGCACCCTGGGTTTGAATCTCACCGGAGTCACGCTCATTTTTTTACTTCATATGATTTATTTAGATATCCTCCTGCACAATATTAGTTTCATTGAAAATAGAGGTGTATCAGATTTTCACTTAGCACAGAGATTATTAAAATATTGGTTTTCCCGGTCAAGTTGAAACTACCTCCGATCAATTTGACATTTCTTACAAGCACTTTCGTTCGAAATGTGATCGCGATTAAAAATTTTAACATTAATTCAATTGACCGATAGCTCAGGTCAAAGAAATATCGTTTAAATTGAATGAACATAAACGAATTCGATTGCAAAGAGCTTACAATTGACCGGGAAAACCTATAATATTAAGTACGTTTATTTTTTGTAGGTCTACATGGTAAAATTTGTATAAAATATCATAAGTTGATTATATTTTATTTATATACAATCAGTCGGCGTTTTCCATTTAAATGAAATTCTTCTTTTTGTACTGTGCTTTTTAATGTTATACGGTTTGATAATGAAATTTAAACGATTTTAGACCCCCCGTTTATTGATTTTTGATCCATTTACCCTGCAATAAAAACTTTAAAAGGCCTTCCTTCATATTTAGAAATAAGCAATATCTACAGATTGAGTCGTCGAAATAATGTCCCATGAATTGGAAGTTATCTACAGTAGTAATAAGTTTGATGCTTAAGAACATAATCATAATTATTTGGGTAGAGTTAACTCTCCCGCCATATGTTGGTAAACTTAACATTTCAATTTTTGCACCATGACTGAATAACAGAAATCTTTGATAGACTGTAAAATATCACATGCGCCAAGTGGCTGAAGGTGAAGGTGTGTGTGTGTGTGTGTGTGTGTGTGTTTGATAGAAAGAGAGATACTAAAATTATATTGAAAAAAGTCACAGAAAGAAGCAGATAAAGTAGGATATTAGGATCAGGAAGGCAAATTGGCGTGGAGAGAGATTGTGGAAGTGTGTGAGCGTGAGTGAGATGTGTTAGGGTGTGTATGTATGTGTATGTGGGCAAATAGGTCTTTCAATTTTTTTTCAATCTTCACTCAGCTACTTGGCGCAAATGAGATTTTGCCTTCTATCAAAGACTGTCTGTTCTTAAGTCATGGGTACCAAAATCAAAACGAAAAGGGTACCAACCAACATCTGGTGGGAGAATAACATTACACATAGATATCATGACATTCATGATTATAATTTCATAATTCAAACTAGATAGCCTCAAAGTCATGGGACATTTCTTTTTTGACTCTGTATAGCCCATTATCAATTTTGTTGATTGGGTATTCGTAGTGAAGTGTAAGTGTAAAGAAAGTTTTATAATTATGTTTCTGGTGTATCCTATTTAAGCTCATTCTGTACTTTATATTCGTTACCATGTAAAATATTTATCATTCATTCTTGACTAAAATAAATGTGTGTCTATGAGTATAATAAAGTGTGCTAATTTTAATTATTCATTTCAGTGCACTTCAAGAACCTGAGGTAAAATTTCGAAACTCCGATCCCCAAACGCTTATAAAAGGTGTATTTTGGAGTTTAAATGGTACCAAGTTCCTTTTCTAACAAAAAGAAAAAAAATCAACCTTTCGATGAGGATGCCTTTTGAATCTTTGTTCCTTACATCACGTTAGTTGCTTATAAACAAAGATACAAGAAGCAGGGCCCGCGGATCTTTAGAAGGGGGGGGGGGGCAGTAAGTGGGTGAGGGGATAGTAAAGCTAAAATCATATTCGGAAATCATTTTATATTTTTTGACAGTCTATACTCCACGCTTGAATATCCTCACAGAACGAGTATCTCTTTGGAAACGAAGCCTCTTTTGGAAAGCTATAACAAAGTATTATGCTACATTTCTATTCATGATATTTCGAATGAATGGATGTCATGTGTGAAAGAGGAACTTGTCGATGGAAAATCAACTGTACACAAATTTGGATCATGAGTACCGTTGCTTGCAAAGTCATTTAGCTTTCGAGTTTGTTACTTTCTTCAATCCTGCCTGCCTCGAGTTTACATCTTCGTTAATTCTGAGATTGGTGTTTACCGAAACGTAGATGGAGAATGGCGACACATCATGAAATTGTCTATCTAATGTTAAGTGTATTCCTTAATCATATAATAGGAGGACAAGGATCTTTAATAGGTGAGTGTGAATATATCTCTTTTTAGACGGTCCGTTTATCTTTCTGTATCAGGAGAAATGATGTGTTTTGGTTTCAGTTTCGTGCATCAGTTATTATACACAAATGTGTATATATGATGACAACGCGTGTGTCTGTCAAATATATATCACTTCATAAATAATCTCATTATATCTTTTAGATGTCCGCTTAGTAAACGGTACAATGCCTAATGAAGGCATCATTATCTATACTGAAGACTGCGTAATATGGGAAACGACCTGCAGTTTAAATCTGGGAATAGATGATACCATCGTATTCTGCAGACATCTTGGTTTTTCTGGTGCCAATCGAGCCCTAAGGAACCCTCCATTTAGAGGACCATTCGATACTCTAGCTACGACGTATACAGATTGTGGGACAGGTAATTACACCCTTTTTAACGAATGGAGTGAATGGATGTTTAATTTACTTTATCAGCAAATAATTGTTGGGGACAAAGTCGATTAGAGTTAGCAAGTGTGTGATTCTAGTTCCAAAAGTTACTACATCCATTTAGGGTTACGTAAAAAAAAAGAAAAGAAAAGAAAAGAAAAAAATATATATAATAATAGGCCTATAATTATAATAAAGTAAAAATGAATCTTATTTTTGCACGAAAGGGCTGCATGTACACAGTGTTGATCATTAAACAGACTTCGCTTTGTACATGTGGGCCCGTATTTCATTTTGTGCTTCACTCCTAATAGGCGAAGGAGATATCGGAAGCTGTACATTGTTACATGGATGCTTTGATCCTGCACCGGGAGGCTTGCCACTGGGAGGAGCTGTGTGCCACGGTAATTCTATTTTGAATGACCGACATTTTACTTCAAATATAAATGCTATGTATGAACTCTTAAATTAATTTGTTTTATTGTCAGTTTTCTTGGTCCATTAAAATATAAGATAGAGAGAGAGAGAGAGAGAGACAGACAGAGAGAGAAAGAGAGTGGAAAAATATCATGTACATGTATAGTGAGCAATTTTTCCCTTTAACAACCAGAGTACAGAGGCGTTGGAAGTGTGGGGCGATCTTTTTACTTGTGCCAAATTGCAGTTATGCGCCGGGAAAAATTGTATTTGACACAAACCTCTTCTTCTATTATTAGTTTTTTTTTTGTTAAACAGATTTTGTTAGCCCACTGCTTTGATTCCCTTTATTGGGGATAGATTTTTTTCTTCAGTGTTCATGTTGTGACAGCTGGAGAAGGGGGTGGGGATGGGAAGGATTGAGGCCGGATTGATTTGTCAAACTGCTTGTAATAGTCGGTTTGAAATTTTATGAACCTAGAAAAGTTGTTTCCACTGAAGTTTTTTTGCTGATTTGTGATCTCATGTGGTTCTAAAACAATTTTAGCTTGGTTGCCAAACGGGCAACCTTGGGCAATTTGCATAATTAGCATAAATTCAAAATGGCCGCCATGCTAAATGGTGAAACTTAACTTTTGAACTATAGATCGCATTTTGAAGTATAAAACATGCATATAGGGATTACTTTATGCATACAATCCATTGCAAATGTTGTTTTTATGACTCGATGTCAATTTTATGATTTAAAGGTCAAATAAAGGTCGAATATAAGGAAATTCATTATATTTTGATTATACTGTAAATATAAGATTTTAAAGGGCTAATTACATGTAGATAAGAGCAGGCGACATCTCTTGTTGTTCTAAAACAATTTTAGATTGGTTGCCAAATGGATAACCTTGGGCAATGTGCATAATTAGCATATATTCAAAATGGCCGCCATGCTATATGATGAAACTTAACTTTTCAACTATAGATCGCATATTAAAGTATAAAACATGCATACTGGGGTTAATGTATGCGTAGAATCCGTTGCAAATGTTGCTTTTGTGACTTGATGTCAATTTTATGTGTTAAAGGTCAAATAAAGGTCAAATATAAGGAAATACATTATATTTTTATTATATTGTAAATATGAGACTTTGAATGGCTAATTACATGGATATAAATTAGTGAAAATTGATTTGGGTTATGCAGGATCATTTCCATACACTATTTCTTCATTTTTTTTTCCAAAGCATATCAATGCTGGTCAATCCAAGGTCAACTTTCATTCTGGAAAAAAAAAACAGTCACACAGTACGCTGAGATAAAGGAATTTCAAGACTTCCAGAAAGCTGCCTTGCATATAACATCAAAAGAGACCCCTTAAAAAAAAAGCCCAAGAAGCACTAAATGTGTGATTGGGGGTCTTATCAGGCATTATGGCCTCAGAACCTTGATGACCTTCAGTAGCCTCCTATCTCTAGAAGCAGCAGAATTATCGAAATATCTCAAAATATCAGAAAAGTTTTACCGGGTGGCGAAAGGACTTTCTTTTTTTCTTTTCCAAAATATTTTTGAGTACATGGGCATGATGGGGACCAAAGTCTGTTCTCGGTGATAGAAGAGAAAACTGACAGAAGATAAAGGGACAACCTTCAATGACCCAGAAGAGTTAGATTGTTTCTCATGAAGGATTGCTTTGGAACCTGGCGAACATCCTGTCTTTCCCAGAGTATATGTATGCCCTGGAGCAATAGAGAGGGCATCAGAAAACACTTACGTTGCTCCAAAGCATTTGCTATGAGGAAGACTGTCTTGGAATTGTCATATGAAAAGCGGCCAGAAGATAGCGGTTAAAAAACCGAACGCACCAAGGCATCCTGGACCTTAGGTAAGCCAACGGAGGACGGAAGCAGTCTCATAGACTTGAGGGATCTTTTGAGAAGAATAAAAGAACCCAACAGATCAGAGAGTAGCTAGCAAAGAAAGCGATGAACCACGAACAGCTGCAATTGCTAAATTTGTAGTCTTGGGTCATCAATACAGTTGAGATCAAAGAAGACAGATCAGAAAGTTAGTGATGGATGGTAAATATACCTCCCTAGGACCAACACCTATCTCCTTGCACCAAAAGTGCTTCCAGACGAGAAAGGTAGGGTGTTCTATAAAGACTCCCTCCTACTCTGAACTAAAAACTGAGCGTGTACGCTCTCAGAGAAAGCTCGACGATCGAGCTCTCTCCCTTGATAGTGGCAAAGCAACAGTGTAGTATTCCCAATAGGGGTTGAGGACATCAGATCCAGACTCTACGGAAACCACATCAGACGTTCCAAGAGGTCTGGAAACCAACGTCGAGGTATCAAACCAACGCCACCAGATTCTCTTTATTCTCCTGTGAACCTGAGGAATCAGCAGGAACGGAGGAGTTCTCCCTACTTTCTCACTGGATTGCGAAGGCATTCAGAGCAAATTCCTCCGATTCTTGAACCCATGAACAGAACAGAGGGAGGTGACTATTGAGCAACCGTGTGTACAAGTCGATACAAAATCCTAATTAACTGTTTGAACACAACCAGACAGAGAGTCAACTCCGAGGGAAGACACTTTCTCCTGGAGAGGTAGTCCGCTAAGAGATAATTTTGACCAGGATTTGTGGAACCTATTAGAAAAATGTCTTCCGAGCCTCATCAATTGTACGGTTTGATGGCACATCCGTTCAGCAACATTGAATTAGTGCATTCCTGTTTGGTTTAAGCGGCCACCGATGTACTGTCCGTCAGAAAAGGACCAAAGTAGCATCCAGGCGGTGACGAACATAACGATGAGACTCGAACATGCGCACGACCGCAGTCGCCTTAAAAATCACTGTCTGATGACAATGACCCCACCCCAAACATAGAACCGCCACGTCCATGGGACAGTTCTGGAAGTTAGGGAAAATCTGTTAGGGTTTGCCTTAGATAAGAAAGCAGCTACAAAGTCAAAGAAGAAGCAGACATTTGATCCAACCAGACAGAGGGATCATGGTGTGCAATAGCTCATACTCTCGGCTTGTGAAACCCTATAAAGACGGAGTTGGAAATGTCTCATCAGCAGGCGACAATCGTGCAAGACATCGACCAAACTGGACAGCTGTTGTGATCGAAGCCAACGTTTAGCTCCCGCATCATGAACTTCTTAGGGACCGTCCATGCTGCGTAGTCATTCTAGTTGATGATTAACATCCAACTTTGCGTCAAGTGGGGATGATCGCGCACTTCTCGCCACTGACCAGGAATCCTCCGGAATCCTATGTGGTGTGAGGAAGCTGGAGATGGAGAGAACAGAGTCTCGGACTCCTCCACTAACATCTAATCATTTAGATTTCTCTATTTCTAGGAACGTCATGAAGGTCAAAAACCCAGAGGCGACCACCGACCGGATTCCTCCTCTGTCCGTCTGTATCTTTCTTTCCATCTTCTCCCTCCTCTCACTCTATCTACTATTATACTTGATCATTGATTATAGTGTTTTCGTTTAATGAGATGACAATCGTACTGTTAATCACTATTTTCCAGAAAGTTGACCTTAGATAACCAGTATTGATGATATGGTTTGTAAAATTGAAGAGATAGTGCACGGAAATGCTCCTGCACATTCCAAACCAAGATATTCAGCTTTTCAAAGTCTTATATTCACAGCATAATAAAAATTATAATAATTCCCTATATTTGACCTTTATTCGACCTTTATATCATAAAATTGACATCGAATCATACAAGCAACATTTGCAATGGATTCTTTGCATAAAGTAACCCCTAAATGCATGTTTTATACTTCAACTACTGATCTATAGTTCAAAAATTAAGTTTCACCATATAGCATGGCGGCCATTTTGAATTTATGCTAATTATGCAAATTGCCCAAGGTTGCCCGGTTGGCAACCAAGCTAAAATTGTTGTAATATCACATGAGATCACAAATCAGCAAAAAAACTTCAGTGGAAACAACTTTTCTAGGTTCACTACACAAGGTATAGGAGCTTCAAATGGACTATAACCCCTAACACTCCCTCCTTCTCCCCTATTGCTTGCCGGGCGGTCGGTGGAACATTGTTATGTAATTGTTATGTAACATACATTTGAAACTTATTTACTTTTCGCTAACCCCTCTATTTTGAAATGATGAATCAAAACTGTTTTATCATGTTTATGGTTTGGAGTTGAAGGGGGGGGGGCTGGTCATGTTTCTTATTAATGCTATTCCAATTATCCGTCTTCATCGTCTGATATAATTGTTTCTTTATTTAGAAGAAAACGGTGCCTTGGTTATATTCAAGTATTGTTTATTTTAAATAGGGAGCAATTACCTCGGCTGCTTTGTTGATAGCCAGTTTGACCGAGTGTTGGACGACCACGAAAACACAAGCACAGGACTTACCATCAATACGTGTTTAGATTTCTGTCGTCAGAATAGTGACATGAAATTTGCAGGAGTAGAGAATGCGAGGGAGTGTTTTTGTGGCGATGGAGCGTCTAACTACAGCCGACATGGTCGGGTAAATGTAATTTTAAATGTGATGGGTCACAAACCGAGAATTGTGGAGGAAATGGTCTTATTGCCATATTCAATCGTAAGTACCGATTTAAGATAATACTCTCATTACAGTTTGTAGACAAACATAATGATTCTTTCAGGTCGGTGAAAAAAATAAATTAATTTAAAGGCAGTACTTTTTCATAATGGCGGATCCAGGATTCAGGGGGCGGGGGGGGGGGGAAATATATACATGATATATAGGATACAGTGGGCCACGCGGGGCAGTCACTCAACCGAAAAAGACCTTCATCCTTTTTTTACGGGGGGGGCGGGCCTAACGGTTCCTTCTGGTCCTACTTTAGGTAACCCCTTCCACAAGGACTCTCTCCCGATAACGCAAAGTCCTTTCTTAAAAGACGACATTCCTTCTTTGTAATCTATCTTTATTCAATTGTAGTTACGATAGAGCCAGATTATTCTCCATCTCCAATGTATTCCTGTGATATGACAACTAAACAAACAGCGTCTGGTAAGTGTTCAGATATTCGCCTGAATTAGATTGTAGCAAACAACAGTTGATGGTAGGTCATTTTCATACGTATCACTTTCTAATAAAATCCTTTAATTATGAAAAGTTCAAGGAATAGATTCATGAATGATGCCCAATGAATTATGTAAATATGAAATAGCATCTTCTCCATTATCCGATGCTATTTAAACTTGCCATTTGGTTTTTGTGCTAATTATGTTAGCTAGTCGTTACTTTGTATGAACAATGATAAATTAAGCCCAAACTGGCAGATGCAATCAACTTTGGTAACATTATGAGTTACAATGTGGTTCATAAATTCCTACAGACAAGCACATTCAATTTCTAAGTAGCCGCCTACTCATAAAGGTATTCGTCAATCAACATGATCAAAGAGATAGAACAATTGGATTCATGTAATATGTTCTGATGATATAACTGTAGATACGAATGACTGTTTGACAAATGCAAGCATTTCTGGTGAGATATCAACCACCTATACCGCCATGATCGGGACAGGATCTACCCCTACGACCGCCACACCTGTTGTTACCAGTGACTCATCTCAGACAACCCGTTCTCCCCCAGGAACCAATATTGGTAAATTGTTCTTATCCTCATATCAACACTTGGAGTAAAATCATGTAGAGATATTGTTACTATATCTTGATATATCATGGACCGCTGACCGCTTTTGAAAGGGGGAAGGGGCTGAGCCGAAAGTAAGGGGGTGGGGTGCTGAACAAGCTAAACCTAAAGCCCTCTAGCCAACGGCTCTTCAGTCCCTGTATACAGGTTTACACTGGTCAAGTTAAAACTATCGACGTTTAATTTGATATTTCCTTCAATCAATTTAGTACGAAATGTGTTCGCAATTGCAGATCTACAAACAACTTCATTTTTGAACAGCCAATATAAGACCACTTTAAATTTAATTGCAAATTGCGTTAATCAATTCTATTTTGTGAGCAGTCGTATTTAACGACAGATTCGATTGCAAAGAATTTAGAATTGACCGGGAAAACCTCATGGTTCAAAGACTTTTTTGGAAATCAATTATAAGATTTTTCTAAATCACATTGCAAGATAATTATATGGTTTGAAAAAGCTAATTCGTTTGGTTAATGAAGAAAACCACGAAAGAAATTAGGGAATGATTTACAACAGCTCCATCATTAGTTTGAAAAGGAAATCACGAAGGTATATTTTACATGCGCTTATTCTGGTGGTGGGGGGGGGGGGGGGGGGGGGGGGGGGGGGTGGAGGACCAGTGATGCTATGCATCATTATCATTTTCCTTGTGTATAGGTGCAAGTGAGTGCTACTTAAAATTAAATTAATTAAATTATTTTTAATTGTCCTAATGAATGTATGGGTCTATCAATATTTGTATAATAGTAGGATAATATTTGTTGCTCAATTATTTACCTATTGATCAAACTGCAATTACGTTATGCTTTTTTCTTAATGAACTGCAAAGGCAATAAACAATTATAACTGAGGCACTCCAAAAGAATTGTAGTAATTGGAGGTTGAACCTGGCTCAAACACCTCACATGAAATCTTTTATTGGGGTTTGTCTTGATATCTAAAATTATAAGGCTGGTCGTTATCACATATCGATTTATTCTTTTCCTCCACCCTCATTTATTAGATCCCGACGTAAAGAGGACGGAAATTATGATATGACGAATCTAGTATCTATTGGGAATACACCTCCCGTTGAGTATGCAAATGTGATTGTCAATTTCCCTGAAGTCCCTCAAGGAGCCACATTGCCAAGGAACATCAAGGAAGAGCAGGGAGGCGAGGTGGCAAAGGATGCTTTCACGGCCCAAATGAAAAGAGGGACCATGCTCGTCGAGTACGTCAACATGGAAGAAAACGACAGATCAAATTTAGGGGCTCAAGAACCCGAGGCAGGTTTGCACGCTATCTACCAAAACGAGGATAATCATGACGCTAGTCCCATGGTAGAAGATATCAGCATAAATGAAAAGAACAGACCGAAAATAGCTCCCAAACCAGATGCAGCCTTGCGCATCAGCTACCAGAACAAGGCGGGAGGTTCCACAGATATACGTGCTATTAGTCCAAAGGAACCCGAAGATCTGGATGGTTTGTACGGAATGTCAAGCAAGAATCGACCTGAAGCCGATGGTGGAGACAGTGGGGACTTGTATGCGATGCCGGACAAAGGCCGAAAGAGCAAGATGTCCCATGATGCGTTAGGTCAACCATCTGCAGAGGATGAAGGGGACTTGTAGCGATGCCAGATAAGAACCGGGCCAGCAAGTTGTCCCCGAGTGTCCCAGTTCTTACAGGTGATGTTGATGCTATGTATGTATGCTATGCCTGACCAGCTACGATTTAGAAATGGAAACGATGGTGATTCAACTGAAATTGTTGAGAATGAACTGTACGGCTGATCTGGTGATTAGACTAGAAATAGACACGAATACAAAACGCACCCATCCAACGTCACCCACACAAATACACACCAACACCCTCACAACCTCATCACCCTCAAGGACACACATGTATTCAAACAAAAACACACACATCCCTCACACACCAACATAAACCACACACGCACACACACACACACACACGCACCCTCACACACACACACACACACACACACACACACAATCACCAAAATACTACCAGGTTGCGATAATTTTTTTTTAACATAAAAAATTTCCAATTTGCACCATTTTACTTACTAAAACTGTAGGTATGTTTAGTCAAAAGTTGTTTGCACTCTTTCATTAATTAATTCTATTTCATGTAAGTGGTTAGGTTTTTTTTCATGTTATTGTTATATCATTGTTTGTACTGTAAATGATTTTCTTGTAATGTTAAACGATTTGACAAGGAAATTTATTAAAAAAAGCAACTATCGCACCCATGAATTGATTCGTGATAAATTTCCCCTGCCATATTAACTTGCACTAGGTTACGGTCCCTTCTTTTTTTTTTTTTTTTTAATATATAATAATTATTTAAGGTAACACGTAAACAAAATAAATTATGTTTTAGAGAATTTTTTTACTGGTATATCTTATGCAAGCTCCTTCTGTACTGTATATTTGTTACCATGTAAATACTTATCATTTTATTTTTGAAGAAATGGTATACATTTATATTGATCCGTGAATATATTAAAATTTGTTAATTTTAACTATGTATTTCAGTACCCTAAAACATCTGTGTAAATTTTTGTGTTATTGGTATAAATGAATAAATGAAAAACGCTAATCAGTCTGGATTTCGAACAATGCATTCAAATACAACAGCACTTACTAAGTTTGTCAATAATTTGTCATGGAACATAGAAAACCAACAGATATCTGGTGTTGCTTTCATTGATCTTCGTAAGGCGTTTGAAGGCTTACTCTCTGTGCTAAAGTATAAAACAGAGTGCTTTAAACACAGTCCTCTTGTGTCTTCAATAATGGCATAGAATGATTTGGACAGAGCAATGGAATTGGCAAGCTATGTGAACACATTTAAAGATATGTTCAAAAGATCTTGAAACATCCGTTTCCAAAAGTAAAATTGGAGAGAAGACTTGTATAAGTTTTCTTATTATAGAATTATTGTTAAGTTTATTTCATGGCTTTATTCCAACCCTTATTCACTATATTCACTAGACCCAAGAGAGGTGAATGGGTACCGGTAGGAAGCAATTCCCTGAATGCTGTGAGCACCTTTCGGTGTAGCCTAGCTAAGCCGGGTAACAATTAGTTAACACTATAAACGCTTAGAAACACCAATGTGGATTTATATATTAAGCGCTATATAAATGTAACTACTATTACCATTATTATCATTATATGTGTTGACTTATCTTATATTATCATTTTGCTCCGTTGTAATTATGCTCTTTGTAAATATGTATATAATAATGCTTTCGTATCACAAATGTTTATTCTTTCATAAACCAAATAGTATTTATACTCTTCCAAAATATAATCATAGAACAACTTCTCGCGACTTTTTACATTATTCATGATCTGAGTTGTTGTTCTTGTTGTTTTTTTTCTTCAAATTTAAGGTCTAATCCATTTCCATGAAATGGTTGACGTTATTTATAAGGATACCAATGAACTTCTATATGCATGTGTTTATATTGATTATTTTGTGTTATTGATTTTCTATGTTTTCTTTGTTATGGGTTGTTTTACGATCAGGGTACACCATTTTGTCTTACTAGACGAAAAAAAAAATTGTTTTGTTTTGCCTCAAATTTTGTAAAATGATATTGCTTTTAAATTTGGAGGCATGAGGTCACCAACTTATTTTTCTCTAGAGGTTCAATTTTTTATTACACGTAAAGTCAATTGCTTCATTTTTCGGAGAGGACGTTTTTGACGGAACGTGATTTGACAACATTGTAACGTTAACTGTGTGAAAAATAAGTGGATGTGGGTGAGGTAAACATTATAAATTTGTGGCATATATACAAGTGTTCTTACAGACAAAAACATTGTTCATCAAGTGATGTCTAACTATGCGTAAAACCACCGAATTCGGAGAGGACATTTTTGACAGAATTGACACCCCATTTTTGGTTAATGGTCACAAAAGATCAAATTAACTGTAGCTTCTTGGGTTTTCAGTTTGTAAACAATCGCATTTCAGTAGTCACTTCTGTTTGAAAAAACAAGCTTAATGATTGCTAATAATCAAGACGCGCAGGCTCAAAATCAGAAAAATAAAACGAGACAGTAGTTTTGCCCTAAAATGGCATATAATGGTCAATTTTTAGAAGTAAATATGTATTTCAATAACTTATTTTTTCTCTTGTAGGTTGCTCTAACATTGCCCAATAGCTTGCCATCGTAGATTTGATATTACAGCACCTCTATTTCTTTTTATGGTGCACAGAAGGCCATTTTTTGACGGTGTACCCTGATCGTAACAACAGGGCCTCATGGAAGACCACCCATATTGGTGATAATGTGCCACCCTGTATAAAGATCAGAAATAAATAAATAATTAAATAAATAGATAAATAAATTAGTCATAAATCCCTCAAAGTTACCAAATGGGCAACTAAACATAGTCATGATTGATTAAAAAGCTTACACTGGGAAAATTTGGTCAAATAGACTATACAGAGTTTATAAACAATCCCATCATTTTTTAAGTTGTCTTGTGAAAAGTATAAACATTTAATTATGGGTTTCATGATATGTATTTATTATTTTATTTAGTTTTATTTTTTATTTCTTGAATAAATTTTACGAAAAGACCTAAACGTGTGTCTTGGTATTCATCCTCCAAGCATTATTTTGTATGTGCCCTTTTCATTTAGATTTTTGCATGCATGACTGAGCAACAGACAATTTTCAGAAGACTGCAAAATCTAATTTGTGTCAAGTGGATGAATGACGACTAAAACAAATGTTGAAAAATTACAGTATGTGTACACATATAAACACACACATACAAACAATCCCACACACGCACACACAAACACAATAAACAACTTATAATAACATTTCCCATTTTCTGATTAGACATCGATGTTTTGTTTACCAAGACCATCTTAAAAATTTGGGAAGTACACGTAATAATTCTCTCACAACTGCATGTGAGTGAGGCAGGGTGAGTGGTGTGTGTGTGTGTTGTGGTGTGTGTGTTGTGTGGTGTTTGTGTGTGTGTGTGTGTGTGTGGTGGTGGTGTGTGGTGTGTGTGTGTGTGTTTGTGTGTGTGTGTTGGTGTGGGGGGGTGCTTGGCAAGGGTTTGGATGTGTATTTGTGTGGTTTGCGTGGATGAGATAGGGTGTGTGCGTGAGTATGTGTGTGCGGTATATGAAGAGCTCATTTCCAAAAGGTACTACACCCATTTTTCCATTTTAAAAAAAAAAAAAAAAAAAAAAAAAAAAAAAAAAAAAAAAAAAAAAAATCATTTTTTTTTAACATTAATCTACTCATTTTTAGCACGTTTACACACTGTTACAAACAGAAACATGAATTTTCAATGGGAAGGGTGAAAAAATGACTTTCAAAAATCATATCATTTCCAAAAGTACTACATCCACTTTCATGTAGTCCCATGTATTTGTTTTTATTGCATGTAAATAGTGCGTAGTTGGCTGGGTTCGCCAGAGCATAATGCGGCGGTCACAACTCGTCGTAGGCTACGGGGCACGTGCCATCAACGTAGCCAGTGTTGCATGTGCAATACATGCACAGGTTGTTGGTCAATTTCTGCGATTCCTGTTTCTCTATATTAAGGGTATTGGAAAAACTTCATGCACGTCGTAGGCCTACATGTAACGTGCCTCCGAGGTACCTGCGCTGCACAATTTTTCTACGAAATCCATCGTAGGGAGTTGCACGTCGAAGGTACGGCGAGTTGTGCTGCCGCATTAGTGAAAATTTGAAAACTTATGTACTCAATGCAACGTTTTTTTTTTTTTTTTTTTTTTTTTTTGAGATAGTACAAAATGTTCATTTTTGAATAAAAAAATTACTGAGATGCATGGCAATTTGCATACTCTGAGACATATCGTTTCCAAAAGGTACTACATCCATCAAAACAAAAAATTAAAAATTCGTTTACAGAAAAACCTGCAGACCTAGATTTTTGTGACACTGGTTTTCCTTTAGCATCAGAGAGTAGAACAATCTGTAAAAGTTTAATTCCAAACAGAAACCCCTATCAATGAAAAATACAAAAAAAAGTGTTTGCTCCGAATTAACAAATATGGATGTAGTACCTTTTTGAAATGACCTCTTCATATGTTGGTGTGTGTGTGAGGGTGTGAGGGTGTGGGTGTGTATATGGTTTGTAAAAAAAATATTGAGATACTTGGTAATTTGCATACTCTGAGACATTTCGTTTCCAAAAGGTACTACATCCATTAGAACAAAAAAATCAATGAAAAAAAAAAAAAATGTGTTTTGCTCCGAATTAACAAATATGGATGTAGTACCTTTTGGAAATGACCTCTTCAAATGTTCCAAATGCTCCAAATGCTCCAAATTTTATTGTCCGAAACAAAGATGACCGGATATTAGTTTTGCCTCTTTTCTCGTGGGCCCGGCAGCCGCTTAGCAGCGCCAGAAGGACGTTGCCCCTCGTGTTGAACGCCAAACAGGGAAGCAGCAACTACCATTTTTTAACGTCTTTTGGTATGACGCGGCCGGGGATCGAACCCACGACCCCCCGATTATAAGGAGGACGCTCTATCCACTGCGCCAACACATCGTGTGTGTGGTGAGGGTGTGGGTGTGTATGTGGTTTGTGTATGTGTATATAAAAACTGAGGGTATGTGTGCGTGTGTGTCTTTGTGGGTGTACATAAGTATTAAATTATCGATTTGTTAATTCTTCACCCAGCCACTTAGGGCAAGTGAGATATTACACTCTTCTAAAGATTCTGGTTGCAAGGTTTGACAAGGTAAAATTATGATATTTTTGTTCACCCAATAAAACAAAGAGATACATAAAAAATGATAGAATGATGAAATTAGGCTAAAACAACAAAAACGTAACTGAACGTAAGTGTCTGTGTTACTGTAGCAAAAGAACAACATATTAATGTAGGACCTATGCCAGTCGCATTCTGACTTTTGAAAATATCATTCATTAAAAGCATGACAATAAATCATCTGAATAATATCATATTAGAAACTCCGATCTCCCAAACGCTTTGAAAGAGTGTTTTTCGGAATTTCAATTTAAGTTCCCTTTTCTTACTAAAAAATACCTTTTATGTTGGATACTTGGTCGATATCTCACCTTAGTGGCTTAATGGGTACAAGGAGCAGGGGACGCGAATCGTTTTTTGAAAATGGGCGAGGTGGGAGTGCCGCAGAAAGTAGGCGGGGGCTTCACAAAGCTAAAAAATCATATCCCAAAGTCATTTTGTGTTTTTGTACAGTGTGTTCGTAACAAAAGATAACCGAAGTTCAAAGGTAGGTAATTTTAAGAGTTAATTCTTGTAATTTGTTTACTACAATACTAAGCAACTCATCAGCTTTAATTTGAGACATTGCTTACGTCCCAATTGTGAAGGGTCACAGAGTAAGGGTCCTTTGAAGGTGATAGGTACACAACCCATTTCCCCCGAGTTTTTCGTTTGTAGGGTACGAAACCGTTTGTTTGTTTGCTGGCAATGATATTGGTTCCCAATTATGAGTCTCGGAGATGTCGTGGTGACGTCTCCTGAGACTTCAGGGCGTCGTGGGAAAAACGAACAAAAGACAAACATGTTCAATCTTTTAGTAGACCTCTTTAAGATGCAAATATGTCAAAGAGACTTGCCCGCGTCTTAAAGAAGTCTACTCAAATAGTGAACATGTTTAACATTTGTTTGATTTTTTCACGCGACTTCCTGCACACTCAACAGACGTCGCGGTAACCTCTCCGAGACTCTAGAGACCCTTAATCAAGAACCCATCTAATGCTACAGTCACACAGAACTTACGTTGAGTTACGTCCAGCGTTACGTCCAAAAATTGTCATTTTTTTCTGCGAATCCCCACGGATGCCTTCCCGTCACGCCTCAATAATTATAAGATATACGGAACAAAATGCGGATGATACGAATAGTTACGTTCAGATACGGACACTTGCGTCCACTTACGAATAACCTTGCGAGTCTACTCGGTCTTTGTTTTTTCCGACTTCCGGAAACTTCCGGACACTTTTAAACACTTGCGGGGATTTTATGCGTTTTCAGATAACTGGGAATTGTAATGAAAAATTATATATCTCTCTGGTCAATGAGTGTGGGTTTTTTTTTTAACCTTCGGTAATAGATCACCTTTCCTATTTCTGCTACTTATGACTTCAAAGTCTTACCCCAAAAGCAATGTGGTAAGTACAAAGACAAAGGCTGAAGAGGGCTACATGGCAACAGACGTTGATCCAGGGGGCAAGCACCCTACCCCATCCCCCCCCCCAAAAAAAAAAGAAAAAAAAGAAAAAAGAGAGATAAGAGAGAGAGAGAGAGAGAGAGGGGGGGGGGTGGAGGTAGAATAACAGGGGGAAAAACGAGGAATGTAAAATAATTTGGTTTCAAACAACTTGTTATATCGCTTCTATATACAGGCCATTTAAGAATATTAGCTCCCTAATAGACAGACAAAAACGAAAGATTTTTTTTTTAAATAAAGGAACCAATCGAAAGATAAAACATCCCAGAAGAGAGAACATGCAGCGAAATCCCTAATTTACGCAATTAATTACTAGATTATATCATAGTTTTCAAAGCGGTCTACCTTTTTCAAAAGTTTAACTTGCACTTTTATAGAAGAGGAAAAGAGAATTTCAATTTATGACCCTCCTTTTTTTTTTTTGCTTTATTTTTTTTTTTTTGCTCTCACATTTTTTCTCACGTATATTGAGTTATTATACAATTCAAAAGCAAAAAGGGAGTTTATATTAAAATGATTATAATGTTAAAATGTTTCCTTTTGGCGGGCGAGTGCATAACTTGCCTTGCTTTAAGATCACTCTCGCATTCTATCATTTAGACAAAATTAAATTGTACCCAAACAGATCAGACTGCCCTGCTTTCCGAATTATTAAATGGTAAATAGAGTATTCGCGCTTTGCGCTCAACAGTGATTTAAAAGACATAATTTAAACAAATTGATATCAATAATCCTTCTTGACGGGCATCGCGCTCTCAAGAGGTCAATAACCATGTTTATGCTAGGATTATCTAACTAAAACAAACTTTAAACAAAATTATTCAATATATTCTTGTCATATAAAAAGGGGGAAATTAATTAAGTTATAAGATGTGATTGCAGACGATTTCAATCAAATGTGGTTTCGAACATCCTGTTTTACGTTAATTTTTTATTGAGCGGAAGCTCGCTTGAATTATTATTATTATTTTTTTTTTCAATTTGCCCCAACCCCCCTCCCTCTAGGAAATTTAGGACCTGCCATTTATATAACCCCTATCCATGTGCAAACAAGAACGGGTGTTCGGGAGCTCCAAAACGTGAAAGGACGTAATTATCCGCAACGCCTAAGTGTTTGTCCGTAGCCTCTTAAGTGTATTGTTTTCGGCTACTTAAACGTTTGATACGTTTAATTACGGATAATTGCGAATACTTACGGTGGACGCAAATAAACGCAAATGGACGGAACTTAAGAATTTAGGATGATTTGCGTATGAATTGCGGATTGTTTGTTTTGTTTTTGTTTTTTGTTGCGGTTGAAACGAAATTTGTATGCGCAACTCATGCGCAATTAATCCTCCCGCCAGTGGGACCGGGCCTTTATTGCCAGTGAGATAGGTCATTTGACAAATTCGATTGCATTTCATTGAATCTTTGTGTTAAAAAAAACAACAACAACAAAAAACAACAACAACAAAAACACGATGAAACCAAAGACTTATGAAAAGTTGGTTTCATACCCTACAAAACGAAAAAAAAAATTAGAAAAATGGGTTTTGTACCTATCACCTTCAAAGGGCACTAACTCTGTGACCTAGCGGTGACCTATGATAGACGTAAGGAATGTCTCAAAATAAAGCTGATAAGTTACTTAGTACTTTAGTTAACAAACCATAATAATTAATTATGTCTTTTTTTAAATGACTGACCTTTGAACTTCGATTACCTTTTTTTTTAGGAACACACGGTATATCCATGTATTAAAAAGTGGGAAGTGCTTTTGCGTGTAAATGTATACAATGATTTTTATAAATACTCCACGCATGCATATCCTTACAATGCGAGTTTCTAGTACGGCTGGTGAGACCCCAAAAGCTTTAACAAAGCATTTTGGGACATTTCTATAGATGATATTTTGAATGAATAGATGTCACGTGTGGAAGAGGAACTTATCGATGAAAAATCAACAGTAGAAAAATATAAATCATGTTTACCGCTAATGACAATGTCATTTAGCTTTCGAGTTTGTTTTTATCTTCAATTCTGCCTGCCGTAAGTTTACATCTTCGTTAATTCTGAGATTGGTGTTTACCGAAACGTAGATGTAAAAATGAGGACACATCATGTACCTGTCTATCTAATGTTAAATGTATTACTAATTTATACAAATGGAGGACGAGGAGCTTTAATTGGTGAGTGAAAATATTTTGATTTCGAGATCATAGTTCTTATATCGCTGTACACACATGAGAAATGTTGTGTTTTTAGTTTTAATTTCGTGCACCAGTTATAATAAACACATTTTTATATAGGATGGCAACGAGTATGTCTGTCAAAGATGTATGAATGGACAAAATTATCTCAGTCATTATATCTGCATTAGATGTTCGATTAGTCAATGGATCAATGCCCAATGAGGGCATCGTCATCTATACTGAAGACTGCATAACATGGGAGACAACATGTGGTGTTAACCTTGCGATTAGTGACGTCATCGTTTTCTGTCAACATCTTGGTTTTGCTGGTGCTAATCGGGCCCTGAGGAATCCACCATTCGGAATACCATTCAGTTCTCCACCAACAACGTTTATAAACTGTGAAACAGGTAATTACATTTATCTAATTAATGTAACTTCTTTAATTAAGTGACTGCTCAACCAGGATGCAGTTCAAGGTGAAATATTTTGGTAAGGTTCAAAATGGAATTGTTTCTTCAACTATGAAAAAATACACATGCACACACACACACACACACACACACACACACACACACACCTACACACACACACACACACACACACCCACGCGCGCGCAAACGAACTGGCTTTTAGGTTGATAAATGTTGAAGAAATTCTTATTTCTTATTTATTCTCTTTTGTGTATACTCCAAGGAAAAGGAGATATCGGAGACTGTACAATATCTGGATGCTATGATACTTCACCGGGAGGAGCTGTGTGCCACGGTAAGTTTATTTTGAATGATCAGCCAAATAAGTGTATGGAAATGCTAGATTTAAATTCCGACTTAAATATGTTTTATTGTCAGTACTGTATATATAGGCCTATAGTTTTTAGTCAATAAGGGGAAAATACCAATAAATTAAAAATAAATAAATACATAAATGACAGTGCCCCAATTTACCAACACAGTACACGGGCAAGGGGTTGATTGTACCCGAGATGCGTTGGGATAAAAATGTATTACGGCGCCGACCACATTTTTTTAAACCTCCGAGTCGGTCTAACTAATTACTTCTTAATAGCCGGTTGATTTTCTTTAACTAAAAGAAACATATAGATTTGCTTGCCTTAAGACTTAGATATTTTCACATTTTGAGGATGGGTGAGAAGAGTGGAGATGAAGGGGAAGGATTTAGGTCGATTTTATTACCTTTTTTTTTTGTCTGTACCACGTTCACCGTCTAACATTTGTATTGCTGCTGAAAAAAAAAGAAAAAGAAAAAAGAATCATAAATAGAATAACACAATGTTGGTTGTCTTATTTGTATCCAAATACATGCTATAATTCTACCTATATTTATAGGAAGCAATTACCTCGGCTGCTTCGTTGATGAATTAAATGACCGAGTGTTGGACGACGAAGAGGACACAAGTTTTTCAGCACTAACAATTGATAAATGTATAGAGTTCTGTCGTCAGAATAATAGCATGAAGTTTGCAGGAGTAGAGTATGCATGCGAGTGCTTTTGTGGCGATGGAGCGTCTAACTACAGCCGATATGGTCGGGTCTCAGATAGTGAATGTAATTTTGTGTGTATGGGATCGGACACCGAGAATTGTGGAGGAAATGGCCGTATTGCCATATTCGATCGTAAGTACCGATTTAAGACAATAATTAAAAGTATTAATTACAGTTTGTAGACAAACATAATCATTCTTTCAGATCAGTGAAAAAAAAAACAAAAAAACTTTCAAGCCAGTCCTTTTTCACAGTGGCGGATACAGGATTTCATGGGAGGGGGATATATACGTGATGATATAGGGGCAGGATACAGTGGGCCACGCGGGGCAGTCACTCATATGAAAAAAGACCTTCATCCCCTTTTGACCGGGGAGGGGGGGGGGAGCGGGCCTCCCCCAAAACGCAAAGTCCTTTCTTAAACGACGTCATTCCTTCAAACTACCTTTGTTATTTATCTTTATTCAATCGTAGTTACGATAGAGCCAGATTATTCTCCATCTCCAATGTATTCCTGTGATATGACAACTAAACAAACAGCGTCTGGTAAGTGTTCAGATATTGGCCTGATCGACATTGTAGCAAACGACAGTTGGTGGTAGGTCATTTTCAGACGTATCACTTTCTAATAAAATCCTTTAATTATGAAAAATTCTAGGAATAGATTCATGACTGATGCCCCATGAATTATGTAAATATGAAATAGCATCTTCTCCATACTCCGATGCTTTAAACTTGCCATTTGGTTTGTGCTAATTATGTTAGCTAGCCGTTACTTTGTATGAACAATGAAAAATTAAGCCCAAACTGGCAGATGCAATCAACTTTGGTAACATTATGAGTTACAATGTGGTTCATAAATTCCTACAGACAAGCACATTCAATTTCTAAGTAACCGCCTACTCATAAAGGTATTTTTTTTAATCAAAGAGATAGAACAATTGGATTCATGTAATATGTTCTGATGTTATAACTGTAGATATGAATGACTGTTTGACAAATGCAAGCATTTCTGGTGAGATATCAACCACCTATACCGCCATGATCGGGACAGGATCTACCCCTACGACCGCCACACCTGTTGTTACCAGTGACTCATCTCAGACAACTCCTTCTCCCCCAGGAACCAATATTGGTAAATTCTTCTTATCCTCAACACTTGGAGTAAAATCATGTAGAGATATTGTTACTATTATATAAATAGTGTACAATCTATCGCGCAATATACTGGATTATAAGTACGACAGATTTTAAATTATCCCGAGTGCAGATTTGTTTCTCCGAGGCCGCAGGCCGAGGTGAAATAGATCTGCACGAGGGTAATTTAGTATTTGGAGTTCCTATAGTCCAGTAATTGCAAGATAGAGCGTTCACTATTTATTATAGTAAATAGACACCCTAAAGTTGGCGTTAGATTAGCCCTGATTTCCCCCCCCCCCCCCAGGCTAGACGCTGCCTGCGTGTGTATATACGAACTGCCGGGGCATGCGCCGCAGTAAATTCATGTCCCTGAACTCGAGGGGTTCCTTAACACGGACGAAGCCAGAGCGGACGGGTAACGTTACTCGCGAAGCGCTCCCATGCCTATCCCTGGTTCATCCATCGTTCTCAGCTGATTTATCCGGCAATACAAAGCAAATTACGATACGTACGGGCCTTCATCGATCAGGCAGGCCGGTCCAACGCTATGCAGTTCTGGAATTATAACAATGTTAGTTAGGACGATATTTCATGGTACTTTAAACTTACTCTTTATTTGTTAATTTCCAATGCAAACTGCTTTATTTCACTCCAAAATCTAGAGAACGATCAGCCGACAACGAACGATGGACGAAACAAACAGACATTGGCATGCGAGCGCTTCGCCAGCATATATAGCTACCCGTCCACTCTGGCTTCGTGTAACATAAGGAACCCGCTGCGTTCGAGGCCCGGGGGAAATCGCTCGGTCATGTCAACATCAACTGCTCAAGTCCAACTTTATTTAAAGAATACGATCACAAAATATTCAAAGAAAACTGCAGTATATTGTTATTTTTTAAAGAATTATTTTTGTCTTGTTACAAATCCCAGTTTGGCTTCGGTAAGTGAAACAAAATATGGATGGCTATCCGTGTTTAAAATCCATTTTCGGCAAATTTCGCCAATTTCTCTCCAGGTCGCGTCGCGTTGATCAATCAATCAATCTTCACGAATATCGATATTATCGATATTTTCTCCATTCATTTAACATGGGCTTTACCCTCCCAAAGTTATATTGTACATATGTACAATATAACTTTTTGAAGGTAGGTCACGTGGTACCAATCAAGCCAATCACAACTCGTATTTTCTTACCACTATTTACTATATCGTGATATATCATGGACCGCTGACCGCTTTTGAAAGGGGGAAGGGGCTGAGCCGAAAGTAAAGGGGTGGGGTGCTGAACAAGCTAAAGCTAAAGCCCTCCAGCCAACGGCTCTTCAGTCCCTGTATGCAGGTTTACCCTGGTCAAGTTAAAACTATCGACGCTTATTTGATATTTCCTTTAATCAATTTAGTACGAAATGTGTTCGCAATTAGAGATCTGCAATCAACTTCATTTTTGAACTGCCAATCCAAAACCCCTTTAAATTTAATTGCAAATTACGCTGATCAATTTTATTTTGTGAGCAGTCGTATTAACGACGGATTCGATTGCAAAGAGTATAAAATTGACCGGGAAATCACATCTAAATCACATTGCAAGATAATAATCTATATAATAAAAGCCGAAGCCGAAGGACAAGAAAACGGAGAGCTGCCACTGCCCGAAAACGGGTAGTACCCGTTCTCGCGTGTTGTGCGGGTCGCTGCGCACCGAGACCCACACGGCTCTCATCCGTATCCGTACTGGCATGAACGCGCTGAATATCTAACGCTTTCCCCTCTATATTCTTTGTGGTATCGAGGTTCGGTGCGAATGTTTGTCCGCCGCCTCGTTGTTTTTTGTTCAACACTTTGCTCAACAAATCACTTTAACAGAAAAGCAGTGCCACGTAACATTCAGACGTCAATGAAATAGGACCGTTTGGATGCAATCTCCGCCATTTCGATGAAAAACTGACACACGAATTCTGCCGATCGATCGCTATTAATGCTATGTGTCTTTAGAAAGCAAAAAAACAACGTTAATCACAGCAAAAAAAAAAACAAACAAACAAAACAAAACAAAAAAAAACAACAACAACAAAAGAGATGAGAAGAGAGAGAGAGACAGAGACAGACAAGAAAGGGGCCGTCATAAAAAAATAATAGAAATATACGTGTTATATAGCAGTGAGAGAGAGATACATATAACAAAATAGTAAGGGAGGTGGACAGCCGGGAAATTGATATAGAAATTCAAACCACTAAAATTATAAATTTTTAAAATGATATAGCCCATATTACGTTATCGGTTACGAAGTAAATCAAAATAACTCATATCTCATATACCTCTCAGTCTAACTTGATTCGGGTCTTTCTAATTGCTTAAAGTATTTTCTTGGGTTTTTTTTTTGCATATTTCCGTTCAGGGAAAGGCTCCATGCTCCAAGAATAATGTTTTAATTAAAATATTATTACCTGAGATACATCCTGAAAAGGAACGTCTTCAATTTAAACCGATATAAGGTGAGATATATAATTGAGCCAATCCGGAAGGAAAGAAAAAACGAAATAACAAATTATAGAAAGAGGATGGAACGAGAAAAGGATTAAAAAAAAGAAGTTGCTCTATATTAATTTGAATAATTCGTGATCACACTCTAAAAAAAATGAGTAAAATCTTACCAATATTGAGCAAAAAGGAACTCGCGTGAAATTGAGTTGTAAAAAAATTACTCTATGCGGTGAGATAAATGTTACTGAGTAAAAAAATATACTCATGCGATTGAGCTAAATGTTACTCAGAAAAGAGTAACTTTTAATCATCTATGTATCATTCCTAATCCTAGCTTCGAAAGGAGTAAACTCCATTAACCATTAGTTTACTCATTTTCTGCGAGTTACCTTTTGACTCTTCAAGAGTAAACAAAATTTACTCCGTTGGGAGTAAAGCATTAGTTTACTCGTGGGAGTAAAGCATAGTTTATTCATTTCTTCGACGTTAACCTTTTTTTTAGGGCACTGAGTGCTGCTGGAAGTTTGCGTGATTTTTTATGTTGGTAGTTTTTTTCGTGTGTTTTGTATGTGTTTGAGATGTGTGGCTTTTTTTTGCTGGGTGTTTTAACTTTATTTTATTGGCGGTGTTGGTGTATGTTCTGTTTGGTTTGTGGTGTGGACTGGTTATCGAGTTGATAATATTGAATATCCTAAAATGCGTTAGCCAATCAATCTGGTAGGAAAAGACTCAAGTCTAATCGTATATAAAAATATGTATAAGAACGAACTTGAAATAAATCTCTCGGAGGGGGAAAGATGTGAGAAAAAAGGAAGAGAGAAAGAGAGAGAGAGAGAGAGAAGGGGAAAAGGAATAATAAACAATCTATGGTGGACGGTTGTCAAGGTATCGAAACATTTGTACATGTAATATAATAACACGGTATTCCTCTTTTATTTGATATCATTATTTTAAACATCAGCAGCAATTAAAAAATGAAAAATGAGTCGGTTGAAGCGTTTTTTTTTAAATGTCGGAAATGAAATTTAAAAAAAAAAGGCGTCATAAAAAAATATAAACCCCCCCAACCAGAGTGAGAGAGAAAGGGCGTCTTATAAAAATAAATAATAATAAAAATCCATGTTATGGAGGAGGTGGAGAGGATGCGCAGAGAGATATATAAACTTAAAACAATAGATAGCCGGAAATTAAAAGAGAAACGAAATATTAAATTATGATATTTCAAAATAAATACAATTTAAAGAGAAATCAAAATATTAAAATTATGATATTCAAAATAGATATAATTTCATAATAATGGATGAAATCAAATAATATTTCAAAATGAATATAATATTCGTTATATGAGGGAAAAATAAAAAAAAAAATATGGAAAATTGTTCTACCAATAGCCCCAAAGAACATGAACCTCTCAGAGTTGTTTACCATTAACAGTTCAGTTAGGGCTCCAAGTACTCCATCGACCCATTCAGGTGTCATGAAATAATACAGTTGTATTAAAATGAAGAAAAAAAATGAAAAAAAACAAAAACAAAAACAAAAAATATGTTATAGAGAGGTGGAGAGGAGAACGGAGAGAGAGAGAGGAGAGAAGAGAGAGATAAAGTAAAATATTAAGGGAGTATAGGACAGCCGGGAAATAGAAAAGACTAAACCAAACCACTAAAATTATGATATTTCAAATTGAATATATATATACGTTATACGGGAAAAGCAAATAAACTAAGGGGAAAATTATTGTTCTGCCAATGGACCAGAACAAGAGAGCAAAAACGTAATTCGAAGCAATTAAAGAGCTTACATGTCACTTACACGATTAATCCATGCAGATATCATGCACATGTAAATAATACCTCTTAGTCTAACTTACCTCCAGTCTAACTGGATTGGTTTTTTTGGGGGGGGAGGGGCGCGGGTGATTTTGATATTTGGGTTGATGGGCACACTTGAAGGAAATGTTTTTGATAAAAGAATTCATATCTAATTATTATAAGTTTCTGTAAAGAATGTCTCCAATTAAACTGATATAAGATAACAAAAATATTATAGGGGGAAAATACGGAAAGGAAAAGAAAAACAGAAGTAGAACTATAAGTAACATGCGCGTATTTTGTGGGGGGGGGCTTAAGGGACACCAAATTTACCTTAGCGGGGTGCTAAAACTGACCTGAAGGGACACCAAATGGTCGAAAAGCAAATATAAAATAATAAATAAAAATAGGGGAAAAAATAATTAAACACCCCTTATATGTCTAATGTGACCTTCTTTTCTTAGAGCCTGAATGCCGATTTTTTTTTTTTTTTTTTTTTTAACAAATTAGGAGAAATTATAGGGAACGATAGAGGGAGAAAGGAAAGTAATAACATCTATGTGGACTGTTGACATGATATCGAAATATGTTTATTATTATGATAACATTTCAACGTTGTTTTTGTTGTTGTGTTGGTTTTTTTTAACGTCAGAATCAAATTTCTATAATGTAACAAACCATATAAAATAAAATCATGTGCCTCCCCCCTGTGCTGCTACGGGCACTGCTGCTAGTATGGTTTGAAAAGGCTAATTCGTTTGGTTCATGAAGCAAACCACGTAAGAATTTAGGGAATGATTAACAGCTCCCTAGGTAGGTTTAACACATATATTGTTCGTTTTTTGTTGTTGTTGTAAGCACAGCTTTATATGCAGGTATAGGAGGTGGAGTAGGAGGACCAGTGGTTCTATGCATCATCATTTTCCTTGTGTACAGGTGCAAGTGAGTGCGACTTAAAATGAAATTAATGACATTAATTTATTAATTGTGCAAATAAATGTATAGGTCTATCAATATTTGCAAAATTACATATTTACCTATTGATCAAATTGCTATTACGTTGTGCTTTTTTTCTTAATGAACTACAAATGCAATTATGAATAAACGATTATAACTGCGGCATTCCAAAAGCATAGTAGTAATTGGAGGTTGAACCTGGCTAAACACCACACATGGAATCTTTTATTGGGGTTTGTCTTGATATCTAAAATCATAAGGCTTGTCGTTATCACATATCGATTTATTCTTTTCCTCCACTCTCATTTATTAGATTCCGAGGAAAAGAGGATGGAAATTATGATATGACGAATCTAGTATCTATTGGGAATACACCTCCCGTTGAGTATGCGAATGTGATTGTCAATTTTCCTGAAGTCCCTCAAGAAGCCACATTGCCAAGGAACATCAAGGAGGAGCAGGGAGGCGAGGTTGCAAAGGATGCTTTCACGGCACAAATGAAAAGAGGGACCATGCTCGTCGAGTACGTCAACTTGGAAGAAAACGACAGATCAAAGTTAGAAGCTCAAGAACCCGAGGCAGGTCTGCACGCTATCTACCAAAACGAGGATAATCATGAAGCTAGTCCAATGGTAGAAGATATCAGCATAAATGAAAAGAACAGACCGAAAATAGCTCCCAAACCAGATGCAGCCTTGCGCACCAGCTACCTGAACAAGGCGGGAGGTTCCACAGATATACGTGCTATTAGTCCAAAGGAACCTAAAGATCTGGAAGGGTTGTACGCAATGTCAACCAATAATTTACCTGAACCCGATGGTGGAGACAGTGGGGACTTGAATGCGATGACGGACAAAGGCCTAAAGAGCAAGATGTCCCATGATGCATTAGGTCAACTATCTGCACATGATGAAGGGGACTTGTAGCGATGCCAGATAAGAACCGGGCGAGCAAGTTGTCCCCGAGTGTCCCAGTTTTTACAGGTGATGTTGATGCTATGCATGCTATGCCTGACAAGCAACGATTTAGAAATTGAAACAATGGTGATCCAACTGAAATGGTTGAGAATGAACTGTACGGCTGATCTGGTGATTAGACTAGAAACTTAACACGAATACAAAACGCACCCATCCAACGTCACCCACACAAATACACACCAACACCCTCACAACCTCATCACCCTTAAGGACACACATGTATTCAAACAAAAACACACACATCCCTCACACACCAACATAAAACACACACGCACACACACACACACATACACACACACACACACACACACACACAGACACACACACACACAAACACACAAACAATCACCCAAATACTACCAGGTTGCGATAATTTTTTTTTTTACATATAAAATTTCCAATTTGTACCATTAGGTACGTTTAGTCAAACGTTGTTTGCACTCTATCATTAATTAATTCTATTTCATGTAAGTGGTTAGGTTTTTTTTTTCATTTTATTGTTCTATCTTTGTATGTACTGTATATGATTTTCTTGTAATGTTAAACGATTTGACAAGGAAATTTATTAAAAAAAGCAACTACTTGCACCCATGAATTGATTCGTGATAAATTTCCACTGCTATATTAACTTGCAATGGGTTACGGTCTGTTCTTCTTTTTTAAAAAATATATAATAATTATTTAAGGGAACACGTAAACAAAATAAATTATGTTTTACAGAATTTTTTCTACTGGTATATCTTATGCAAGCTCCTTCTGTACTGTATATTTATTACCATGTAAATACTTATCATTCTATTTTTGAAGAAATGGAAGATATTTATATCGATCCGTGAATATATTAAAATTTGTTAATTTTAACTTTTTGTATTTCAGTACCCTAAAACATCTTCGTAAATCTTTGTTTTATTGTTATAAATGAATAAATGAAAAACGCTAATCAGTCTGGATTTCGAATAATGCATTAAAAAACAACAGCACTTACTAAGTTTGTCAATAATTTGTCATGGAACATAGAAAACAAACAAATATCTTGTGTAGCTTTCATTGATCTTCGTAATGCGTTTGAAGGCTTACACTCTGTGCCAAAGTATAAAACAGAGTGCTTTAAATACAATCCTCTTGTGTCTTCAATAATGGCATGGAATGATTTGGACAGAGCAATGAAATTGGCAAGCTCTGTGAACACAATAAAGATATGTTCAAAAGATCTTGAAACATCCGTTTTCGAAAGTGGAATTGGAGAGAGGACTTGTATAAGTTTTCTTATTATAGAATTATTGTTAAGTTTATTTCATGGCTTTATTCAAACACTAATTCACTATATTCACATGACCAAAGTGAGGTAAATGGGTACCGGTAAGAAGGAATTACTTGCACCTTTCAGGGTAGCCTAGCTGAGCCGGGTAATAATTAGTTAACACTATAAGCGCTTAGAAACAAACAGGTGGAGATATTTATTAAGTGCTATATAAATGTAACTATTATTATTATTATTATTATTATTATGTGTTGACTTATCTAATATTATTATTTTGCTCCGTTGTAATTATGCTCTTTGTAAATATGTATAATGTTTTCGCATCACAAATGTCTATTCTTTCATAAACCAAATAGTATTTATACTCTTCCAAAATCTATTTTTTATAGAACAACTTCTCGCGACTTTTTACATTATTCATGATCTAAGTTGTTGTTGCTTTTTTCAAATTTAAGTTCTAATCCATTTCCATGAAATGGTTGACGTTATTTATAAGGATACATGAATTTCTATATGCATGTGTATATATTGATTATTTTGTGTTATTGATTTTCTATGTTTTACGTGTTATGGGTTGTTTTACGATCAGGGTACACCATTTTGTCTCACTAGACCCCCAAAAAAGTTGTTTTGTTTCCCCTCAAATTTTGTGTATGTTTTCTAGACAAGTAAAATGATATTGCTTTTAAATTTGGAGGCATGAGGTCACCAACTTATTTTTCTATAGGGTCAATTTTTTATTACACGTAAAGTCAATTGCTTTATTTTTCGGAGAGGACGTTTTTGACGGAACGTGATTTGACAACATTGTAACGTTAACTGTGTGAAAAATAAGTGGATGTGGGTGAAGTAAACATTATAAATCTATGGCATATATGCAAGTGTTCTTACAGACAAAAACATTATTCATCAAGTGATGTCTAACTATGCGTAAAACCACCGAATTCGGAGAGGACATATTTTGACAGAATTGGCACCCCATTTTTGGTTAATGATCACAAAAAAAAAAAAAAAAAAAAAAAAAAAAAAAAAAAAAAAAAAAAAAAATTAACTGTAGCTTCTTGGGTTTTCAGTTTGTAAACAATCACATTTCAGTATTCAGTTCGGTTTGGAAAAACAAGCCTAATGATTGCTAATAATCAAGACGCGCAGGCTCAAAATCAGAAAAAATAAAATGAGACAGTAATTTTGCCCTAAAATGGCATAAAATGGCACAGAAGGTCATTTTTTGACGGTGTACCCTGATCGTAAAACAACCCTTATTGCAACAGGGACTCATGGGAGACCACCCATATTGGTGATAATGTGCCACCCTGTATAAAGATCAGAAATAAATAAATAAATTAATAAATAAATTAGTCATGAATCCCTCAAAGTTACCATATGGGCAACTGAACATAAGTACATGGTTGATTAAAAACGCTTTTACTGGGAAAATTTGGTAAAATAGAGGATACAAAGTGGTTAAAATAAATCCCCTCATTTTTAAGTAGTCTTGTGAAAAGTATAAACATTTAATTATGGGTTTCATGATATGTATTTATTATTTTATTCTTTTTTATTTTTTATTTACTGAATAAATTTTACCAACAGACCTAAGGCCACATGTCATGAGTTGGGTGGAAAATGCGTTACATGTTCAAAAAATTGTAGAAATGTACATTGTAATAATCAAACATCTCTAGTTTGTTAGTAGTAAGTCAGACATGTATAAAAGTATATATATATTGAAAGCAGAGATTGAAAGGAGGATGATTAACATATTTTTGTGCCTGTATAAGGTGTGTCATAAAAAGCTATACAGAGTGTTACAGGAAAAAATGGTTTGAAAAACCTCACAATTTTACCCGCAAATAATTTCTGAACTTTTTCACCGAATGAAATGAATTATCGTGGATTGTGTAAATAAGACGCTATGCTTCTAAAAAATACAAACTTGTAATACAAAATTATTTTTGCTAACCGCGCTACAGGGTGTCAAAAAAAGAAGGAAAATAGTGCCGAAAGGGCAGAAATCCTGTCTTTTACACTTGGATTACAACTCAAACAAAGTTTATTGCAAGTAATATGTTTCCACTTAATTTTGTTTTTACATGCATGCAAAGAAAATGGCGAAAAAATGACAATTATTGTTATAAAATTGCATGTGACAATTTTTGATGCCTGCAATGCATTGTCTATGAGGATGTGTGCATTAAGTTTGTTTTAATTCATTAATTAATTGATTAAATTACTTTTGAAAAAATCTTCTTCACATTTATCTATAACTACATAAATTCCCAAGAGAATGATATATCACTCAACCCATAAGACCAATTGGCTGCAAAGATATAACGCAGCAAACAATAAGAAAGTAACAATAATGGGAATTCCCTATGCTTTAACATGTGCCTCCACCGTATGATCCTCCAGCGTAGGATCCTCCACCCCTTACCCTACTCCATTAAAAGTATCTTTGTATTAAAACTATGAGCATAACGAAGCTGAAACTTCACAGACATGAAGCCTGAAAATTATCTACAATGTGAATTATTGCACAGCCTATGACTGTACATCATGTTCATGCTATGTGAAAAAATGTGATAATTTTCCCTCGAAAATGTAAGGCCTCCACCCCTTTACAATACCCCAACTTGTGACACATGACCCTGAAAGTGTCTTGGTATTCATTCTCCAGTATTTATTTGGTACCCTTTTCATTTGGATTTTTTCATGCATGACTGAGCAACAGACAATATTCAGAAGACTGCAAAATCTAAATGGTGTCAGGTAGATGAATGACGATTAAAACAAATGTTGAAAAATTACAGTATATGTACACAATAAACAACTCATAATATCATTTGCCCTTTTCTGATTAGACATCGATCTTTTGTTTACCAAGACCATCTTATAAGTTTGGGAAGCACATGTAATAATTCCGTCACAACTGTTTGTGAGGGTGAGTGTGTGTGTGTGTGTGGACGGGGGTGTTTGGCGAGGGTTTGGATGTGTATTTGTATGGTTGCGTGGATGAGATAAGGTGTGTGCGTGAGTATGTGTGAGCGGTGTATATGGGTGTGTGGTGAGGGTGAGGGTGTGTATGTGGTTTGTGCTTGTGTATAAAAAAACTGAGGGTATGTATGCGTGTGTGCCTTTGTGCGTGTACATTAGTAAAACATTACAGCCATTCCATTGTGACTCGCGTGACATGTTTCCAAAATTTCAACTTTTTAAGGTCAATTACTCGGAAACTTTATTCTGCAGGCCTGTTTTATTTTTACATTTCAGTTAAACTGTTGATCATACATATTGGAAAGCAGACATCTTTGATATATGTGATACGTCTTGTCGAAATGAGAGAGAAGTCGCAGATCAAAGATCCGAGTAAATCGACAAACTAATTAAAAAACTCAAAATTTTGAGGAATTTTTTTTTTTTTTGATTTCTGGTTTTACCATGCTTCATCTTTGCTCTGTTAAAAAATGAGTGAAAATGATAACGGAAAAGTGGTAAAAAAGCAGTTTTTCGGCGTTTTTTTCGGTCATAATTTTTTTTTTCCGGACAAACAAGCGAACGTCCACGCTCATTTCCCCTCTCCGTTTAGCTCCGCCCTTAGCAACGCATGGCTTTGTTTATTGGACGTTCACGGTCATGTGATGTGTGATTTCAACTGGCTTTTTGTTTCGTTTTGTGAAGCGAATAGCGAACTAAACTCTCTTTAGCTGCACTCAGAAATTTTGCGTGCGATGCCACAACTTGCTGTGAATAAAGCTGTTTCATCCGGGATAGCGGAGCACGCAAACGAATGTCAAATCTAACAATCGGGTGGGGGAGAGGGGGGGGGGTTATGTGGGGAAAAGCTACTTATTGCTTGACTTAGCTATCTGGATCCAAATGAATATTAATTTTCAGCATATTATTTTAGGGGCCGCGATATCTATTGTCCTGATGGGAAATTAAAACCTCCCTATAAACAAATTTGGTTCATCAGGGAAACATAGAGCATACAAAAGAGGTGACGTGATAATACTTCTGATACAAGTATTAGGTTAAAGTCTTCTGCAGTTTATTTTACAAAGTAACGTGTTTAAGAAAGTAGCGTTTTACTAAAAACGACGAAACAAAATACGATTTACTCTTAAAATAATTCATTTCTAAAAATTATTAATATCTTCTTATTACTGGTAACAAGTTTGATCAATAAAAGACGAGATCGAGCAAATCATTTACGTTTTTATCTTTCATTGTCTTAAGCTAACCTAGCCACTCATAAAACGTGATCAGAGAAATTCTAAATACATTCGTGAGGCGCAAATATTTATTTTAAACATTTTTGGAGGCTTATCTCTATCATATACTTATTCAGAGAATATAAACAAAATGCATAAGCCCCTGTACAAGAATTATTCAGTCTATAGACCATTATTATGTTCAAAATTTCCAACAGAGTTCAGATCAAAATGACTCGCTTTATTATGAGTAAGAGTATACGCGATTGACATTCAAAGAAACGCACGCAAACATCGGAATATAAACCCCCAAAAAGGTTTTAAAATAGTTTTGTTTCTAACTAATTTAGCGCCAGGATTGGTAAACACTTCTTAAAAGAGAGGGACTTTTTCTTAAACAATTAGAAAGAGCATGACGTTTTTATTTATTTGACGAAGATATAAAACAACTAACCAAATTCAGCTTCTTTTTTTTTTTTTGAGAAGATTGAATGTTCTTTAAGACAACATCACCGTTTGCCTCGATCATGCGTGACGGACGAGTATTGTTCTCTGTATACCTGAATGCAGCCCTCATTGTCAATCGTTTCACCTTTGTAACAATGTGGTTGCTAGGGAATTTCGGTGAGTACAACACGTGACAAAATGTCTTATTTTTTCTGGCGCGGAGTCAAACGCGAAGTCAAACTTCTAGACGTTTTTTCTCTTGATTTTTGATTTTCCAAGAGCACAATTTTCTCGCGTTCAGCAGGCTAATATCTCAACACCTTATTACTCTTTACAGTCGGGTTATATATCAAATTCAAGGCAATGAATCAGGGATCAATAATATCAAATAAAATGGATTTCAAAAATAGCGACTAGTCTCTCATTTCGACGTGACGCATCACATATAGTCATTTGTGTTCGACATATTTCAACTTTTGTGTTGTGACTCGCGTGACACGACACTGTTTTTAATTTTGGACTTTACTGTACTTAACTGTATTTTTCTAAAAAGGTATCAGTCCCATTTATACCAAATTTTCAGGACTTCATTTTGAGACATTAGGCAGTAAGGATACAAACGTTCATTTCCACTTGATATTTTATTTAAAGACAGTGACCATATGAAAACGTGACTCGCGTGACAAAAAGTGTAAAAACGTGAAACTTTCATAAACAGTGTTGTTTGGGACTAAGAATAGGGACGTCTGCCAGAACCGCATTGAAAATTATTAAGATTTTACACCCTTTTAATAAAAAATAGACACATATGAACCAATTATTTGGATTAGAAGAATTTGCAAATTTCAGGTCACGGTGTCTAGTTACACGGAATGGATAATTATCAACTTGTTTATTCTTCACCCCGCCACTTAGGGCAAGTGAGATATTGCACTCTTCTAAGGATTCTCTGTTATTCAGGTATGCCTGCAAAGATCCAAATTGAAAGGGTACCAACATATGATAGGGGGATGAATCTATCTAGATATATCTTGAAACCCATGATTAAAGCTTTATATTTTTCACAGGACAACTTCAAAAGGATGGGACATTTTTTCCGACTTACTCTGTAGATTAAGGTGGAATTTAAAAACAACATTGATGAAAAGATTGTCATTTTAACGCTGACTTTCAAAAACAAACTGTCTCCCCCATCAGGTCGGTAATCAACGTAGAGAACTGTGAATAGCCGAAATACGAATGGTTCAATTTACCTGTTACATATATTTTTCCCCTTCAAGAGTCAGAATGAAACTTTCATAATGGGTTGCAAGGTTTGACAAGCCAAAGTTATAGTGATAAATTATTTTCGTTCACCAAATAAAACAAAGAGATACATAGAAATGATAGAATAAAAGATGAAATAATGATAAAACAACAAAAACGTAACTAAACGTAAGTATCTGTGTTACTGTAGCATAATAACAACAAATTAATGTAGGACCTTCGCAAGTCGCATTCTGACTTTGCAAAATATCATTCCTTGAAAGGATAATACTAAATCATCTGAATACTATCAGATTCAAAACTCTGATCTGCCAAATGCTTTGAAGAAAGTGTGTTTTGGGGTTTCCATTGAGCATAGTTCCCTTTTCTTACAAAAAAAAAAAGACTTTGGATACTTGGTCGATTCCTCAGCTGACTAGTTTAAATAAAGAAGCAGGGGCCGATTTTGAAAAATGGCCAGGGAAGGGGGGTGGCTGCAAAAGTGGGCGAGGGCTTTACAGGATAAAAATCATATGAGAGGTCATTTCGTCTTGTACAGCCATGTATTACAAACTAAGGGGAAGTGCTTTTGAATTGTTGTCAATTCGGAAATTCTTTGTACATCGGTTTTGCGTCTGAATGTATACAATTAGTTTTATAAATAGAAATACATGTACATGTAATATAGTACGGCTGGTGAGACCCCTTTATAAAAGCTTTAACAAAGCATTCTGCGACATTTCTATAGATGATATTTTGAATGAATAGCTGCCATGTGTGAAAAGGGAACTTGTCGATGAAAAATCAACAGCAGAAATATTTGGCCCATGTTTACCGTGGATTACAATGTCAATGACAGCTTTCGAGTTTGCTTCGTCCTTTAATCCTGACATGCGTGAACTTTATATCTTCTTTTAATTCATGGTGAAATTACCGAAGGGTGACTTTACCGAAGGGTAGCCTGAAAATGGCAGCACATGGTATACATGTATTGGTACATCTAATGCTTCATGTATTATTTCTCTTTATAACAGAAAATATAATAGAAGGACAAACAGTAATAGGTGAGTAAAGTTTATGGGCCTTTCGATATTCTTTTATTGGAGTCAAGATTTGGTCTACTTGCCTTGTAAAATTTGAGACTTTTGTCAAGAAACAAAGAACCATTAAAAATCTTAGTTCTGGAAATATTTTTTTTTCTCGAAAGGGTAGCTAAGGTATTTGCAACTATTTTCTTTAAAGAGAAAGAGGTAGTTATTCTAGGCTGTACACGTTGATTATTATTCATGGTTATTCTTTGTTGTTGTTGTTGGATATTTCAATAATGCCTTAACAAAAACACTCTTTAACATGTTCAATGTGTATTGTCCAAAACGACATTTTAAAAATTTTATTTTGGATAAAGTGAATAATTATATGAACGTGTTTGTGTATTTACATTTTAGTTTACTTTATTTCTGTTATAGTACATTTACCACATTAGTTATTAAAGGAGGAGTCCGGGCTGAAATGAAAAAGTTTTGTAAAATTAAGAAAAATTCATCAAGCACAAAACAGAAAATTTCATCAAAATCGGATGAAAAATAACAAAGTTATGCATTTTTTAGGTCGTTTTTGGGGTAAAACAGTTCTTGGCAATTGTCTCATTGTCTCACTGATGATGTCACAGTCCCCCTACTTCTTGTGTATTTTATTATATGAAATCCTATTTATCTCATTTTTTTCATATATTGCGTATACAGAAAATCTGTCCCTCATACTGAAATAAGTAAAAGCACTTGTGACCTTGAACATTCCACAAGGATTAATCCGTGTTTTTATGTCCTTGGGGCAGAAAATCTTGATAATTGGTATTTCATACAATAAAATACAAAGAAAGTAGGGGGACTGAGACATCATCAGTTTGCCAATTTGAAGAACTGTTTCCTAAAAAATTCAAAACCTAAGAAAATTCATAACTTTGCTATTTCTTATCAGATTTTAATGAAATTTTCAGTGTTGTGCTTTTTCGATTTTACTTTATTTTTCTTATAATGCAAACTCCAGCCCAGATGAGTCCTTTAAGAATCAATTTGAAAATACTCGCACACCAGAGAAAATTTGGATAGAAAAATGTTTTTAAACTTCTTATCTTCTTCTTGAATAATCTATAGACCAATATTGTAAGTAAAACTATTAAGGTATATGACCACAAACGCTAGATTTTCCTGTTACTAGATTTTTGAAAAGAAATAGTCATAATCATATGAACAAACATTCCATCAAAACGCAAAGTTTTGATATGTGTAGCTCACCATGTCTAATTAAAACTGAACTGAAAAAAGGAAAGAAAATACCTTCAGAATAACATCCAAACAAAAAAGCGTCTAATCGTAACTGTCTGAGAGAGAAAAATAGTGAGAATTATTGATCGAAGTTTGGTGTTTATATTAAATAAATTTCATTGATATTGGAAGAGCTCTTACACATTCATTCATGATTCCATTCTTAGCTAAATTTAGGAAAGGGTCGCTACTCTTCTCGCCATTGAGCTATGCGAGGTAGAGGTCGCTCAAGCCTCACTCTTTGAGCAAGTTTCAACCCACTACCAGAGCCTGAATGTTGTCGAGGTGGCATAGGTTAAATGCTAAATCGATCAAGTAGTAGTATTTTTTTATTTTTTATTTTTTGTTCCAAATACGAACATTATCCCATGTAGATGTTCGATTAGTCAACGGTACGATGCCCAATGAAGGCATCATTATTTATACAGAAGACTGCATGACCTGGGAAACGACATGTAGTGTGAACCTTGCGATTATTGATGTCGTGGTTTTCTGTCGACATCTTGGTTTTGCTGGTGCTAATCGAGCATTGAGGAACCCACCATTCGGAGGACCATTCGATACTCCACCTACAACGCATATAAATTGTGCGAAAGGTAATTATACACTGTTTTAAAGAAAAGTCGTTTAATTGCGAAGTAATCTCGATGGTAATATCAAATTATTAATGACTTCATTATACAAATCCAACAAAAAAAAAAGGGTTAATAACCGGTGACAGTTTCGACGACTTCCTGTCATCTTCCACGAACGGCGACTGATTGGCGTCAGATGATGAACCAAGATGAGGGTGCACCACAACTATCTGATATCTACAATGGCGCTTTTACCCGGGTTTCACACCTGGGTGATTTGGCGCCAAATAATCAGTCGCCGTATGAGGATGATGACAGCCATTCGTCGAAACTGTCAAAGGTAATAACAATTTTGGATGTGTATACAGAACTCATTATTAATTTAATACGTAGTTCAATTGGTTTAAAAATGTAGGGGACAAAGTAGTGTAATGTCGTGAGTTCCAATAGTTAACGATATCCACTTTGGGCTATTTAGGGTACTTTACTTACTTCTCTTTTTATCGCTCACCCTTGTTTCAAAATATTTTCAAGTTTGAAAATGCGATAGTCATCAGGCCTTGGTCCATTCAAATGACAATTTGAAAAGTATACATGTTAACTCAAAAAGATGTAGGCTTATTGTCGTTTGAAACAAAAGTCATATCTTCTTGGCCATTTTTATCACTTTGTGATGTGAATTTTGATGAAAAATGGTAATACATATTACTCGAACAAAGCTCTTCAATTACGATTTATGTAATTTTTTTTCCGAAATGATATAAGGATAATTTATGCATGAAACTGTACTTATTAATGAACCCTGGTACTATTAGAGTAGCAGTAACCGATGCAGGCGGGGCGCAGGGGACGCGCCTTCTGTAATTTGTAACCACCAAGAACCTGTGCATGCTGAAATCAGAAAATATTGGTGGGCACCCCCTATTGGGGTAGCGTCCCTTTTTAAATACAGAATCTCAGAACGCAACCTGGTGACATACAGCTTTATCCCAATTATCAAGAAACAATCACTCTTCAAACTGAATTATTAATATACCGTATAGGGGAGACCGGGTATGGACGTTACAAAATTCACATTTCGGGCCAGATAATTCTAATGAAAGAACTCACGCACTCCATATTGGGTCTGTAGTTAGCCTATTATGTTGGCTAAAACCTGAGGCATATAAAACTTGAAAACATGTAAACACTAATTAACTTCAGCTTAATTAGTGAAGACATTTTTTTTGTAACAACCTACCCCATATACGGGGTAGGTTGTTACACCATACGGGGTCAATTGTTACAATATGTAAACATACGGGGTAAGTTGACAATGTGTAAATCTCTTATACCATACTTTAATTTCAACTTTCTAGTTTCTTGACATCGTTAACAGGAGATCAAGTAGAGCTCTTGAATAGACAAAAGTAATAATAGAAAAATAAAAATATTAACACCTGAAAATTGAGACAAAACGTAATTTTACATAATTGGGGTAATTAGTTACATCAACATGGGGGTAGGTTGTTGTACAACCTACCCCATGGGTGATTTTACACACAAGAAATCAACTGTAGCACAGTCATTAGGCAGAATTACAGGGCATGGCTAGGGGGTATATTAGTGACATACATGTACTATTTTACAATACCAGACTATCATCATGTGCCTTCAGTTGTAAGAGCTATTACAAATTTCATTTTTTTTCAAAATTTACTTTGAACTGTAAAAAATGGTTTTTTGTTGATTTACTCTTTAATAAACAACGGAGAAACCTCACGACCGGCAGTTCATCACAGCTATGTGTAGGCTGTATATAGATGCCAGTTAGCACATCCTCTCTTGTTCCATCTTAGCACACTGAGAACTGTAACAACTGACCCGTGTAACTTCCATACCCGGTCTCCCCTATAATATACTATAATATAATGTTATATAATATTAAATATATTAATATATTTTAATATATATTATATCACAGTGTGTTCGGAAAGAAAAGGTAATCGAAGTTCAAGGTCAGTCATTTCAAAAGTATAAATGGTTCTTTTAAGTGATTTGTTTACTAAACTACTAAGTAACTCATCAGCTTTAATTTGAGACATTGCTTACATCAAAACTGTAATGGTTCACAGAGTTAGGGCCCTTTGAAGGTGATAGGTACAAAACCCATTTTTTCCAAGTTTTCCGTTTTTAGGGTATGACACAAACTTTTTATAAATTGTTGGTTTCATAGTTTTTTTTTTTTTTTTTTTTTGGGGGGGGGGGTTTGTCGCACAAAGTTTCAATGAAATGCAATCTCATTTGTCAAAGGACCTATCTCAATGGCAATGAGATGTGTTGGAAATTAGGAGTCTCTTGAGTCGTGGAGACGTGTGGTGACGTCTCCTGAGACTTCAGGGCGTCGAGGGAAAATGGAACAAAAGTTTAATAAACATGTTCAATCTTTTAGGAGACCTCTTTTAACGCCAGCAAGTCCAAATTATTAAACCGTTCGATTTCTTTTAATCGTTAGCAAGCTCCGACAACGTCTTTGCGACGTCGTGGATACTAAAGGGACGTTGGGGCAACCCCGCAAAGACGTCAGAGAGACTTATTCGCATATTAAAGAAGTCTACAAAAAGATTGGACATGTTTGACATTTGTTTGATTTTAATCAAGACTTCCTGCATGCAGAATCAGGAGACGTCGCGGCGATCCGTCTCCGGGACTCCAGAGACTCGTGCATAATCGAGAACCCATGTCATTGTCAGCGAGATAGGTCCTTCGACAAATGAGATTGCATTTCATTGAAACATTGTGTGTCAAAACATCCTAAAACTATGAAACCAAAATTTTATAAAAAATTGGTGTCATACCCTAAAAACGAAAAACTTGGAAAAAATGGGTTTTGTACCTATCACCTTCAAATGACCCTAACTTTGTGACCCATTACAGTGTAGACGTTAGCAATGTCTCAAATTAAAGCTGATGAGTTACTTAGTTGTTTAGTAAACGATTCACAAATATAAACCATATATTTTTGAAATGACTGACCTTTGAACTTCGATTACCTTTTTTAAGGAACACACTGTATATATACTTGTAGGCTTGCATTTTATTTTCCCCATTCATTCTAGGCGAAGGAAGTATTACAAGCTGTACATTGTCATCTGGATGTTCTGATCCTTCACCGGGAGGAGCTGTGTGCCACGGTAATATATTTTGATTAACAATTTACAAATGCTCTGGAGTCCGTGTTTAAAAAAAAAGCTACAGTCGGTAAATTTTTTTTTTTAGGTCAAATAATGTGTGTATGCGGTATCAAATTAAAGCCAAAACATTTTCCTTGCTGGCACGTTTTGTTTTGTATGAACTTCATTCCTAAAACATTAGTTATAGTTAGTGTAGGCCTAACATATATATTTTCACGAGCCCCTCCCTTTGAAAATGATCAATAAAAACTGCTTCGTGATAAGGAGCTAAAGGAAGTGGGTACACATTAATGCTGTTTAGATTCTTTCTTCATCACCGTCATTTTTTTTTTCATTTTTTTTTTATTTTTTAGAAGAACAAAACAGTAACAAAATACATTGCGAAAAAATGAAAAATAAGTAAAGTTATAACGATGTGCCTCTATATTATTGTTTTCAAGTAACCCATGACACAAAATCATTATTGTCCATTTTTAAAAAGGGAGCAATTACCTCGGCTGCTTCGTTGATGAACCCAATGACCGAGTGTTGGATGACGAAGCTAATACAAACTTTACAGGACTAACCATCAATAAATGTTTAGATTTCTGCCGCCAGAATAGTGATATGAAGTTTGCAGGAGTGGAGAATACGAATGAGTGCTTTTGTGGTGATGGAGCGTCTAACTACAGCCGACATGGTCGTGTTTCAGATAGTGAATGCCAATTTCAATGTGATGGGTCACAGACCGAGAATTGTGGAGGGCATAGTCGTATTAGCATATTCGATCGTAAGTACTTCAGTCTGTGTCAAAAAATGGTACAGTCGGGGGAAAAAAAATTAGGTGTGAAATATTTTCAAATAATGCGTGCATGTGGTGCAAAATTAAAGCCAAACGATTTTCCTTTCCTGATGCTTTTTCTGCATTATTTGCTTTTTAAGCGACGAGAAACAAATCGAAATTGCGCATTCCTATTGTTCTGGAGCGCTGAATTCATGGTCATTGTGCGAAATCATACACAAAGCGAAAAGTGGATATTTCTTGATAGAAAACTAGGCATATCTCAAAAACTACAGCACCAGATTTGATGTAGAAATGTAAAATTAAAAATTGCAGAAGAAGTCTGATTTTCCTGTTTTATAAAAAATAACGAACAATACCAGGTTGTAATTACTCTTCATACTAAAAAAAAATAAAAAATAAAAAAATAAATGTTTTCCACTTGTACCATTCTATTTGACACAGAGTGTTAAGATTAAGATTATACTTTTAATGATTTCAACCTAGATGAGGCAGAAAATGTTAGACAAGATAAATTGAATGCTGAATGATCCTTCCAGGTCTTCAATGATTTAAAAGACTTTTCAAATATATAATACTTTTGACAAAATTTGGTTATCAAACCTTACTTTTTATACCTGTAAAACTACAATGCTTTATTCAAATGATTTCAATTTTAAGGTGCAAGATATTATTGATATCCTTGCTGATTCCATCTCAATTGGTGAAAATAACCTTGCGATCTTCTTTCTTAAACTATAGTTACGATAGAACCAGATTACTCCCCATCGCCGATGTATTCGTGTGATATGACAACTCCACAAACACCAACAGCTTCTTTAAAAACGGTCCAATCGACATCCTTACCCGAAAGTGCACCAAGTTCAACTGGTAAGTCTTCCTTTTCGCTTTCGAGTCCTTTGTCCCACGGTTTGATTCAACTCGTAAAATACAGAACTCAGACGACTCCGATAGGTCCTTTAGTGGTGAGGTCAGCTGGGGGTACATACTCGGAGTAGATGCTCCAGCAAATGACCCAAGTGTAAAACTTCCCTCCTTCCTGTATTTACATAATGGCTGTCCTTTAATTGAAATCCCACTTGGCCATTAGGGCCTTAAACCAGCCAGCAGTTCAACCCTAGTGCAAGTGAAGCCGATATAAGACCCATTAGACTCAAATTTTCCTTGACCAAGTGTCGCATAAACACTACTACATCTTAGTATTTGGTGCATTTCTTAATTAGAGTTATTACTATTCAATTTCAGTTTATTTCATGACACGGAGTAATAATGTAAGGTTAATGGTCCAGAGGAACATGCTGAAATAATATTGTGCCAAATAACAACAATCAGTAGATTTTGTCACCAGATGTGTCGGCCATACCGGCGGAAGATACCACAACACCGCAACCAACAACCTATCACGCAACAACCATGGCCGAAAGATCTACAGAGTTACCTGTGGGTGAACCGCATCAATCAGATTGCGAGGGTACGTACACGTACATGTACATATCTGACAAAATGATAACAGTTTTTCAATTGTACTATAACGTGTATCGCAAATATACATGTATACTGTGATGGATCTCCTTTTCATTGTAGCCGAAGAGTATCATTTCTCACTTGAAAACAGGTGTTATAACTTGCACCAATATGGTAGTACCATTGCAACCTCAATCCTTTCACCTTTTCCGTATACAAAAAGGTATACCGGATGCAATATTTTTACAGCATGGTAATAATATTTGATATTGTCCAAAAATGAATTCACCTATGGCTTCTAACCACAATCATACTTTGAATACTAAGTAATAAGATTAAGGCTTACTAATCCTTTCAAAATATTTATGCTTTACATTCATAATATCTCTGAAAGGAAATATTGAACTGTATTTATCATTTTTTTTTCAGCCATTCGAGCTTCAGCATTCAAGATTCGATTTTCACACATATAGTAAATAAATGTGTGAAATGGATTGTGTGCAAATGGACCTACAAATCTAAACCGTGTTATTTATACCAGACTGAATACCCTCGCTTAAAGTATTTGAAGTTTTGATCATGATTTATTTAATTTCTGCAGAAATGTCCGTTGCCTTCGGGATCCTCTTTGTTCTCTCAGTCATTTACAGTATTTCTATCTCAGTGATGCTGTACCTCACAAGGTATAACAATGTAAAATAAGGCAAATACATTTTCGGGTTTCAGGTTGTCTAAACTAAAAATACACTATATGTGTTTTAAGATTTAGGGCTTTAGGCGACTTCTAAAGCCATTCTTAGCATGATAAAAGAACAGTGAATTTATTGTTGGAAAAAATTGGATCATAAATGGCGTTGTAAAAGAGCATTAGAAATAGGGAACTGGAATATAGTCTTTATTATTATTATTATTATTATTATTATTATTATTATTATTATTATTATTATTATTATTATTATTAATATTATTATTATTATTATTATTATTATTATTTTATTAAATTAAAGGTTTTATAAGGTGATTTATCAAAAAGATAAAGCCGCGGCCTTGTGCGTGAATGCCGCACAGCAGCGCTTTATACCGGATCATATCAATTCTACTCCACGTGAAATGTAAATCTAGCGTATGACATTAAATCTGAACATAAAGACGCGTCCATTATTTGAGGAGGGGAAACGCAACATTACATTCATGAGAAATACAGCTGAGCGGCGCAGAAAATTATACGGCTCTACATTGATGTCAACAAAACCCGCGCTAATGGCGGGAAGCGACCGATTGAGAACTGCCTGCAATTATTACTTAGAGTACAAAACTCGCCTAAGAAAACTTCCCTGTGGTAAAATGGTATTGTAAGTCGATCCGTTCGAGCAGATTAGTCATGGACATGAAATAAATAATTGAACTTTTATCATAGTTTTCGTAGGTAGATGCTTCAGACCAGATCGGGGAAAAAGACATTTTGGCAAGCACATAACACCATTGTGCCAAAGTTGTAATCAGAATCTTTATTTCACATAGATAGATGTTCCTAACGATTATTGATATAAATAGTGATCTTGTCACATCTTGCGAAGACGCCGTCCACATGCGATATGCATGTGATATGCGGAAATATTGACCCATCGAGTAACACAGATTCGTTTGTGATAATGTTCAAAGTGACAGGACTTTTTTTAACCAATCGAAATGAATGTACCATATTTGGAAAGCTGAGAATTCAAGCTTTTAAAAACTGCTTGATCATTAAGGTGTAATATAATTATGCGTAATCGAGGAAGATGACTATGCAGCGTATGAGCTATTTTGAGATCAAAATTGGCCATATTGTACAGGAATTTGATCTGACTAGGATTTCGAATTGACACAAGTGACAGGACTTTTTTTCCCCTTTGCAATAAGTTATTCCTATTTTTGAAAAATTCAGACTCTTAGCGTACTTATTCAAGTTGATCATTTATTTGAAAAGGTAGTTGCTCGCCATAATCAAGAAAACATAGTGAAAAAACTGTGCAAATACAAAATGTCTATGGCCGCGTTCGCTTTGCGTAGAGTGATAGCGCCCTCTTCCCCTTAAGTTTAGAACTAGAATTGATATGGTACTAATCCTCTGCAATTAAGTCAATGGAAGAATAATAGGGGAACGGTATATCCTGCCTATAAGCCCGCTGTGCACCGTTCACGCAGGGGGCTGCGGCTTTATCTTTTGGTAAGGTACCTAACCCGTGATGGACTTATATATTGCTTTTTTGATTTGCTAAATTTCTCCATTTTAGGAAATCTTTAATAAAGTTGAAGGAATCTCTAAAATCCAAGGAACAAGAGAGTCAATATCAGACGATTGAACCAGTAACCAACGAACAGCCAGGTTTACACCAAAACACGATGTCTACTGAAATCAAAGATTCTTCGGCAACGAATCATGTGTATGAAAGTAGGATTGTAGTAGATAAAGGTCGCGACGAAACTTATGAGCTAACTGATTTTTAAAGAAGGAGCCCGGCTATAACATCAAAAGAAGTGTCATATCCTAGTGGTTGTATCATTTGACTTGTGGAATGCGTTTTGAATAATCTAATAATGATGCCTGACTGAAATGCTCCTCAGGGAGTGGAGAATGTGCACATATTGTGGTGTGCGAACAAACCATAATCCAATGATCGGGATAATGGTATGTCTGAAATGCGCTTAGACATGTTAAAGATGTACCTCTGTCTGTCTGTCGTATATTAGCTCTCCTGTATACTTGTTACTTTTATAATAATGATAATAATAATAATAATAATAATAATAATAATAATAATAATAATAATAATAATAATAATAATAATAATAATAATAATAATAATAATAATAATAATAATGATAATAATAATAATAATAATAATATTATTATTAATAATAATATTCATTTATAAAGCGCAATGATTATGTAAATATATTCCAATGCGCTGCAAGAGCTCATAGTTGCTGTTATATTCTAATTAAACAAATGAATTTTCAATTTTGATTTGAAATTCTCAAGTGATGTGGTTTTCCTTTTTTCCAGTGGCAAACCATTGCACAATCTTGGGGCTGCACATAGGAAAAAACGGTCTTGATCGAAATATTTACGAATACGTCTTAGGTTGTTTATCATGAAATATGCCGATTTGCATACTAGTGATATGAGATTCCATGTTCAAGTGGGTGTCAAAAAGAACACCAAGGTTCCAAGCAGTATCAGTTGGTGTTATGAAAGAGTCGCCCACTGATACACTGTCTACAAACTCTAAACTTTGAGACCTGGCGTGAAGTGCCAATGACCAACAGTTCAGTTTTCCTATCATTGAATATCAACTTATTTTGCAGCATCCACGTTCTTATGTAATCAATATATGTTTGTAATAGCGATATACAACCATTTTCAGCTGGTGTATTATGACAGAAAGATATGTATAATTGGGTGTCATCTGCGTAACAGTGACAACAGATGCCAGGAAACTCCCGTTTGATATTAACGAGGAGACGGCTTGTATACAACATAAACAGAAGTGGGCCTAGACGTGACCCTTGAGGAACACCAAAAGGCACCCTGAACACATCTGAGACAATGCCATTAATTTCAACTGTCTGTTTACTGTTAGACAGATAAAATTCAGTCCATCCGAGAACATTGCCATCAATCCCAAAATGGCTTTTTAAATGTTTTAGTAAGCACAAGTGATCAATCATATCAAATGCACTGCTCATGTCCAAAAGAAGAAGCAGACTAATCTTCTGTTTGTCCATTGACATCAGAAGATCGCTTTTGATTTTGAGGAGTAAGGTTTTTGTGTTATGATATTTTCGGTATGCGGATTGATTTCACGGCAACAGCAGGTGTGATTCAAGGTGCTCAATTATTTGTTGGGTTGTAGCGCCCTCTACTAACTTAGAAATATACTAAAGATTACTAACGGGTCTAAGATTACTGAATACTGATTCAAGGCCAGGCTTCTTTAATAATGGTTTAACTGTAGCAACCTTCCACATTGCAGGGAACTGACCTGTTGACAGAGACATATATTCATTATAGAGGTAATGACAGGTATCAGTATATCAATATACAATAATATAACATGTTGGCATTGGGTCTAGAGGACAAGACTTTTAACTGAGATGCATTACCAATTTTCGGGCATCTTGCTCAGAGATTAATTTAAAATTTCTGAATGTTTCAAATTGTGAATCAGTTTCCACTTCATTAACAATATGCCTACCGGTATCTATGCTACGAAGTTTTGACTCTATGTGGGTTTTCTGTACTTGTTCAAGGAAAAACTTCCCAAAGTCATTGACTAATGCTTTTGTATCAACATTTCTAGGTATTTCAAGCTGTTTATTGGACATATTGAACAAGTTCTTTACAATGTAAAACAACTTCCTTGTGTCATCTTTATGTTCAGCAACAAGATCTTTATGATGGGATTTCCGTGCCTCATACAATAAGAAAGAGTAGGAGTTGCGGAGTGACCTATAGTCTGCCTAGTCTTTGTCCGTTCTTGACTTAAACCAGCGTTTCTCAGCTTTTCTATTTTTCTTTTTGCTTCCCATAGACTATCAGTCTACCATGGTGCTCTAGGACGAAGCAGTTTTTTGTTATTAGAGGTGCATATTTATGTAAGACATTAATTAGAGTTCTATCATATAATTTAGCTAGTTCAGTAATATCATTATGCATTTCTTTACAAAGATCACTCTCAATGCGGTCTCTCTGTAATTGCTCTGTATTGAATCCGGACATTTTACGAAATGAGATTTCTTTGACAGGCAAGTGGGGTTTGCTTGAGTTTAGGTACCGCATTACAGGAATATGATCAGATATTAACATTGAGTGTGGCCAAAGTTTACCAATGACAATGTGATCATCGGATTGGCGTCTTATAACCAAATCAAGAGTGTAACCATGTGTATGTGTATAAAAAATCAACTACTTGTGAACAGCACAAAGACTCAAGAAGACCAAAGGAAAGATCGTGAGTCTCCCCTCACAACATCAACATGTATATTGATGTCCTCAACAATCAGGAGAGGTACATTAGACAGTAAATGACCTTGTATGTATTCACTAAATTTTAATACAAAACTTGGTACTGTTACAGGATGTAACTCAGAGTAGGTAGGTCTGTAGATATTGATTAAGTATACATGAAAGGATTTACATGAAATGTGGTACTCTGCATACTCGAAAGAGTTCTTCTCACCAGCAGCAGCTTGTAGAACTTTGAAGGTTTCTCTGTAGCCAAGTCCTGTTCCTCCGCCACGGTGTTTACTTCATGTTTTATTACGTTCTATTCTAAGATTTGCCTTACCTCCTGATCTATGGGGGAACCAAAAGTCTTTATGAAGGCTAAGACGCCTATTATTCGATGTTGTATACAATTATATTCTACATACTAAGAATGTTGCAACAGGATTGGCCAAAAGTTAATCACGTGATAAATTTTAGTTTTCCAGTCATCAATCTTCACTCGCAGTTGAGTTTCACTGAGCACTTCAGCGCCCCATAGAGCATGTAGAGCCATAACGCGTTATCAGTTATTTTTAGGATTGGCGAAAAAAAAGTGCGTTACGTTGTCACTCGCTTTTTTGTACTATCATTTTACCTTCACATGCTGCGACAGATAAATTCCTCTGTGACATAACAATTCCCGTTTTTCAATTTCTTTGTAACGTAACAATCACTTCAGCCCATTTGACCTAGGCTCAAATGTGTAAATTGCGCGCAATTTATTTGTACGAGTTTACGGTACAATTACAATTACTTCTCTCAGCCATTATAATGATCATGAAAACTTGAATTTTTAACCAAAATATTGGTTTTCCCCTAACTCTTAAAATGTTTCAGATGTGGAATATAAAGCAAAAAATCACCTCTTTATTTCAGGTGACAGACAAACTATCACTTCCTCGGCAAGCTGGATGTACACGCCATTTCTCCTCAGCTTTGCTTCGGAAGAGATAGCTATCCAATTTGCCTGGGAAGTGATAGTTTGCCTATCATTTGAATCAACGGTGAATATTTGCTTAATATGAATAATGAATAATGAAAATGCAAGTACGAATTATTTATATTTATTTGTTACCTTGTTATCTTTTATGTTGAATTAAATTGAATGTCAAATCATGCAATCATTCGTGTAACAGCTGTTTTCCTTTTAATATTATCTATCCTTTGAAAAAAAATGTTAAAAGTTATTGTAGTATGTCCTACACTGTTAGAAAATTTCTCCTTAAAAAACAAGAAAGTTCCTGCAGCAGAGTCTCGAGAACATCAGTAATCTTACTGTACAAATTTGCAGTGAAATTACAGAAAATTGGTATACGAGGAGTGAAAATTTACCAATTTTCTTTTTTTCAAACAGACTTGTTCTGTTAATTTGCAGAAAATTTCCCGTTATAAACATATACAGAATGATTCTGTTATACATATACAGAATAATTCTGTATTTTTTTTCTCCTAAAAAAACAGAAAAAGTTCCTGCAGCAGAGTCTCGAGAACACCAGTAATCTTACTGCACATTTGGTAACACAATTTACAGTAAAATAACAGTACAATTACAGAAAAATGGTATATGGGGTATGTAAATTTACAAATTTCCTGTAATAAAAAGCCGTTTTCCTTTTTAAAAACAGACCTGTTCTGTTAAATTTCAAAAAATTTCCCGTAATAAAAGTACACAGAACTATATTATCATTCATAATACAGAACGGTTCTGTATTTTTCTGTCTGTAAAATCTTCTGTTTTTTTTAACAGTGTAGCCGTAGTCCTATTTTAATATAAAATATGCAGGCAACCCAACTGAAATTCGCTCATTAAAAAAAGAAAAGAAAACATTCTTGCAGCAAGGCTTCAAGAACACATGTAATATTAAAGCACAATTTGCAGTAAAATGACTGAAAATTGGTATATGGGATACATCATTTTACAAATTTCCTGTTATAAAAGACCTTTTTCCATTTTTTTTTAACAGTCCTGTTCTGTTAAATTGCCGAAAGATTCCAGAATATACCATTTTTTGTTGTTGTAATTTTACTGTAAATTGTGTTAACAACTGTGCAGTGAGATTATATGTGTTCTTGAAACTCTGCTGCTGCAAGAACCCTTTTTTTTTTTTTAAGCAGAAAAAAATCACTCTGTATATTCTGGAAATTTTCTGCAATTGAACAGAAGAGGTCTGCTTAAAACAAGGAAAAAAGACTTTTTTTTTCCAGGAAATTTGTAAAATTACATACCCAATATAACAACAACAAAAAATCTGTTATTTTACTGGCAGATTGTGCAGTTAGATTACAAGTGTTCTTGAAGCCCTACTGCAAGAACTTTTTTTTTTTTTAATGGAAACAATTTCTAACAGTTTAGTCATTTACGAAAGAAAAAAAAAAAAAAAAAAAAAAAAAAAGGCAAAGAAAAAAAGGCCCCCAAATTGACATTTTGGGAGGTTAGGAGTTTCAGTGATTAATATCTTAAAACATGTTTCATAATTCGTCCAAAAGCCATGTTGCGCAATGGCCATTTCGTCCAAAAGCAATTTGAGCCAATGGCCACTTTGTCTAATAGCCATTTCGTCTAAGAGCCATGTTGCCCTATTGCCATGTGGTGTAATATCATTTGGTCCAATCGCCATTTGGTTCAATAGCCAGATGGGCCAATAGCCATTTTGTCTTAGAGCCATTTCGTCTTGTAGCCACTTGTTCCAATTGACAGTTGGTACAATACCCACTTGGTCCAATACCCATTAGGTCTAATGTGTCTAAGTCTATGTAATTGCGTGGTAATAGCAGAGACGCATCCACTTAGCACAGGCCTCTCATACACCCCCCCCCCCCCTTTCGAAGACATTCAACATTTGGTATTGCCTTTTGCAATTAATCAGATCAAGTCTCTTCTGCTGCAGTCACAGAGACACTTACGTTCAGGTCCGGTTGCGTCCAAAAAAATATTTTCTTTTTCTGCGGATCCCCACGGATGCATTCCCGCTATAATAAGCAGTGGAAATAGTGATAATTACGTTCATCCAATAAAACAAAGAAATAAGAAATGATCAGATAGAATAGAAGATGAAATAAGGATAAAACAGCAAAAACGTAACTAAACGTAAGTGAATGTGTGACTGCAGCATAATGTTGCAGTCACACAGACACTTACGTTCAGTTGCGTGCGGTTGTGTCCAAAAAATTCACTTTTTATCTGCGGATCCCTATGGAGGCCTTCCCGTCATAGTCAACAGTGAGAATAAGGATAATTTCTTTCATTCAATAAAACAAAGAAATAAATTATAGGATATAAGATGAAATAAGGATAAAACAAAGACGTAACTGAAGGTAAAGTGTCTGTGTGACGACTGCAGCAATAGACTCTATACATATCTGCGCTTGCGTACTCAAAATTATCACACAGTTACGCCCCGCGTTCGCAGTCATCACGGAGGAGCTGAGGCAGATGTCCGTAAACAGGTCATATCTACTGCATATTCTAATTCTGCTAAAAAGTGTGTGTGTGTGTGTGGGGGGGGGGGGGGGGCTGTGTCAAGCCTGTATCCAACGACCGTGGAGTTTGACACGACATGCGTTCCAGTTTGTGTTAACTCCCACAATATTTCTTTTTGTTTAATCAATTATTTTCATATTTGGAATGATGATCTAAAATTACCAAATTACGTACAAATGATATTTCCCAGGGTCATCATAATGGGAGTGCGATTTGAAATTAAACACAAAAATATATAGGATGGATGGGTGAGTATTGAGTTTTGACAGACGTGTATCAATCAAATATGAGTATTTACGTCTGGAACCGACCTGCGTTCGTTAGTATCCTTTTCATTCGTAACTTTGCAAGGCATGACTGAGTAAAAGAAAATCTTCAGAAAATTGCATAATCTCAATTGTGCCAAGTGGATGGATGAAGATTTAAAAAATTTGGAAAAATAGGTAAATGCACACACACACACACACACACACACACACACACACACACACACACACACCCATACCACACCCAGATACACCTACACACACCAATCCTCCCTCATACACACGCATATCATCACACATGTACCCATAAACATTTCACAAAAATATCTCTCCTTTTCTGAATAAGCACTGATGTTTTGTTTACTAAGACCGTTTCTTTAATGTTTTGGACGTAGAAATTCCCTAACAACTCTTTGTCACTGTAAGTAAGGATGTGTGTGTGTTTGTTGAGGGTAAGGGTGTGTATTTGTGTGTTTTCTGGTGTGGATGAGATAGGGTAGGAATGTATTGGAGTGAATGTGTGTGGGTGTGTTTTAGTTCGTGCATGTGTAAATGAATTTATTTGTGGGTGGGTGTCCCTGCAATAAAGTTGAGAAAGTAATAAATTCTCAATTTGTTTATTCTTCTCTCAGCCACTTGGAGCACTCGAGTTTCCTTTGCGTTCTGAAGATAGTCACTTAGTCGCGCCTACAAAGATCCGAATTAAAAGGGTACCAAAAGATCCTACACTGAAAACCTAACCTCGTCCATCAATGGACCGACTAGCTTTAAAGTTAGTCGGTCAAGACGGACTAGTTTTAAAGCGAGTATGTCATGTTAGTCCGTCAAGACGGACTAGCATACAACTGAATCTACATCTCTTAACTTGACGGACGAGCTTTAAAGCTCTTCCGTCTACGATTTAGATGTTCATACCTTTCACAAGACAGCTTCTAAATGATAGGACTTTTCTTTTTTGACTCTCTCTCTCTGTATAATAGTTTTAGCGCAATTTATCATATCAAAAGTAAAAATTCAAAAGAAGGAGAATAACATTCAGTTTTACTTCAGAGGGGTAAATAATTTTTTGGGGGATTTGACATTTTATTTTTTTAAACCATTGGCATTTTGATGGTATTTGATAGACACTCTCTCTAAAAAGCCATTGACCATACTTCCTAAAATATATCAGTATCTCGCCCCTGTGGCGGATCATTCATGTCACTAATTCAGAGGTTCACAAGGGGTGAATTTTATGATACATGATTTATATACATCTATGCTTAAATACCATTGCGGCTTGCAAAAAAAAAAAAAAAAAAAAAAAAAAAAAAAAAAAAAAAAAAAAAAATCCTTTTTAGAAAGCCATAGCAAAGCATTATTCGACATTTCTATAGATAATATTCCGAATGAATGGATGGTATGCGTAAAAAGGGAACTTGTCCATAAAATTTCAATCGTACAGACAAATATGAATGACGTTCACTGTTGATTGAATTTCATTTTCCAGTTTCCGTGTTTGGATTTTTTTTTCTTTTCTCTACACATGTCTCAAATTTGAGTTTTCGTTACTCTGTTGTAGGTGCCTTACCGAAAGGTTGATTGAAAATGGCGGCACAAAACCTATTTGTCTATCTGATGCTAAAATTGTTCTTATTACACATAATTGAAGGACAAGGAGTATTAAAAGGTAAGTAGCAGTATAATCCGTTTGCTTTGTATCATGTACATAAAGCTATTTGATCGCTGTAGGGCTGGCAAGGCATGGCAGTGAACCGCGAGAGTCTGCAACTAAGTGGAGATAAAAAGCTTAGATTGCAGACAAATCACAAAGTTAGTACTCCTGTACAAACCTTTGGCCTGAACTGCCTTTAGACTCTGTATAGAAAACATATCATATCTCAAGATCTGCTGCACCAAATAAGATGAGAAAAAATGCAAACAACAAAACAGACTGCTAAATGGAAATACTAAGGACTAGGCCTACACTGTTTTCTCGTTAACCCTAATAAGACTTGGGTATTTTGGAGACTGGCCAGACTGGGGGGGGGGGGGCTAAAAGGCCCCCTTCTGATCTCGGCCGTTGATCGATAGATCATGATGAAAATCGACACACACGTCACCCATGACGTAATCTACAGAATCATATATTTGATTGTTAAAAAATTATTCAAATTTATTTTTAATTAATTAATTATGCTAATTTATGCATGAAATCATACTTTTTGCTCTAATTCACTAAATATAGCTCCTAGAATGCTAATATTTGGTGTGAATGTTCTTTATAGCATTCTTATTAATTGTACTTGAAAAAAAAATCCGGTATCCAAATTGATTTCTTATGTATTTTATTGTTTTTTGATTGGATATTGGATGTGAAATAAATGAAACTGAAACTGAATTTCTTATGTATTTCTTTGTTGTTTCAACCATTTTATTTTTATTGCTATTTCGATGAAAATTGTCGGCGACATTATTTCGGTCATAATTGCAGCAAATCAAATGATTGTTATAGATAAAAGCAAAATTAATCACTCATTTATGAATTTTAGCTGAAAACACAATTTGCATTGACTTTGTACATGAAATCACGTTTTGGGGCAATTATTGGGTCTGACACACGGGTACAAAACTGTGCGTAACTTGCGAATCGAGTACCCGGGCGTCGCCAATATTGGCTTAAAAGATGCGCGAGACTTTAAAAAAAAAAAAAAAAAAAAAAAAGGCTTTAAAAATCGCGGCCACAGCTTCTCGCGTTAAAAATTTATCGCGAAAAATGTCGAGGGGGGCCTTTTAGGCCCCCAGTCCAATTAGGGTTAAAAAACCCAGAGAAGTTTCAGAAGCAGAGCTTCGAGAACACTTGGAATCTGTTTGCATAACTTGCAGTAAAATATTTTTTATTGGTATATGGGGTATGAGAATTTACAAATTTCCTGTAATTAGATTCCCCCCCCCCCATCTTTTTAAACCGACCTGTTTTGTTAAAGTGCAGACAATTTCTCGTTATATAAATGTACAGAATGACTATTTCTTGTCCTTAAAAAAAAAAACCCACAATTTACAATAAAATTACAGAAAATTTGTATGTGGGGTATGAAAATTTACAAATTTCCTGTAATAAAAGACGTTTTTCCTTTTTTTTTAAATCCTGTTCTGTTAAATAGCACAAAATGTCCCATTATAAAACGAGGCCGAGGCCAATGAGTCCGAGTATTTTCCCACAAAGCCGAGGATCTACGAGGCCGAGCAGTTTATTACAAAATACAATATAAGTGAAAATCGGCCTCGTGGGAATAGGACTCGTGGACCCTTGGCCTCGTGGGCTATCGGCCTTTTGGGAAATACTTGGACGCGTGGACCCTCGGCCTCGTGGACCCTCCCCTGTCATACATATACAGAATGATTTCTGTAAAATCGTCTTATTTTTTCAGAGTACCTCGTTGTAATTCTCATACTAGAAACTAAAAACCAGAACTAAATTGTAACGTTGAACTCCATCACATAATTCGGGTCTTAGGATCTACATGGGCACGTTAGTTTTTGCACCACTTTTGGCACCACGTGTAAAATAGACATAGAACGACAATAAATAGATTGACAAAGGAAATAATTGGCTTTGATCGCTCAGATCATTATAACTCGTTGAATTTCGGTAACTCGCTTTACATGAAAAAAAAGAAAAAAGAAGAAGAGAGAGGAAAAAAAAAAAGGAAAAAGACATAATACATGAAGTATAAATATTAACAAAAAATGTCCAATGTTTAGTTTACATTAGTGTATTTCTTATCTATCAACAGTATGACGGTGAAGAAAAAAAAAAACCCAAACAAAACAAAACAAGCAGTGAACAAGTACAATAGAGGGAACATAGATAGTTACAGGGTGTCCACAATGATTTATTTTAAATTTTCGTATCTTTTCTGATATTTCAGGTTCATTATTTTTTCTATTAAATGTTGATGATGATCACATATACTTCAGATTATCCTTCTTGAAATTTTAAAAGCAATCATTGTTTTCTGTTATGTTCTGAAAGATAATGTACTGTCTATTGCAGATAAAATTTCACCATAAAACATATAACCGTAATATAAGATCAAGCAACAACAAAAAAAAAAAAAGAAAAAAAAGGGACAATAAGAAGTGTCCTCCTTCGGGGAGACCGGGGATGGAAGTTACAAAATTCACATTTTGGGCCAGATGATTATAACGAAAGAACTCACACACTCCATCTTGGGTCTGTAGTTTGCCTATTATGTTTGCTAAAACCTGAGGCATATAAAACTTGAAAAGATGTAAACACTAATTAATTACAGCTTAATTAATGAAGACATTTTTGGGGGGTAACAACCTCCCCCGTATAAGGGGTAAATTGTTACAATATGTAAACATACGGGGTAAGTTGACAATGTGTAAATCTATACCATACTTTTGTTTCAACTTTCCAATTTCTAGGCATCATTAACAGTAAATCAAGTAGAGCTCTAGAATAGACAAAAGTAATAATAGAAACATAAAAATATTAACGCCTGAAAATTGAGACAAAATGTAAATTTCCATATGTAATGCAATTTGGGTAGTTTGTTACATCGACATGGGGTAGCTTGTTGAAACAACTTACCTGATGGGTGATTTTACATACAAAATCAACTGTAGCACAGCCATTTTTAATAGGCAGAATTACAGGGCATGGCTCTGGGGTATTTTATCAACATACCTGTACCATATTTACAATATCAAATTATCATAATGTGCCTTAATTTGTAAGAGCTATTACAAATTTCAATTTTTGTCAAAAATTTACTTTGAACTGTAAAAAATGGTTTTGTTGATTTACTTTTTAATAAAACAACGGAGAAACCTCACGACCGGCAGTTCATCACAGCTATGTGTAGGCTCTATATAGATACCAGTTAGCACATCCTCTCTTATTCCAGCTTAGCACACTGAGAATTGTAACAACTGACCCGTGTAACTTCCATCCCCTGTCTCCCCTACCGTAGAATATGATCCATGTTCCGGAGGAAAGATAGGCCTACAAGTACATACATTGAACATCTTTGATTAATGGTGGTATCTCACTTCACGGAGACGGATTTGAGACGGATTTGGGACTTCTTTGAGACGATTTTGAAACAATTTTGAGACTGTTTTGAAACTTATCGCGAAGACGTCTCCTGAGTCCCCAAGGAAAAAAAAAAGTATAGAAGACGTTTCTAATACCCTTTTTTCCGTCGCGGAAACGGATTTGGGACTACTTTGAGATGGTTTTGAGATTCCCGAAACTCATGAAACGTCGCGGGGACTCAGGAGACGTCTCCGAGACGTGTCGGCGACAAGATTCCAAACAGTTCAATTCACTATTTATAGGCCTTTAGCGTTCATTCAGACTTTAGGCCTATTTTTTTTTTCTTTTTAAATAATAATAATAATAGTAATGGTTCTTTTATATAGCGCTTGATGCATATATCCACCTCGGTGTTTCTAGGCGCTTATATGATCTTTGTATGCAGGATAGCAGCATGAGTCTGTTACATATACATTCGTTGATAGTATGAAAAATTTCTCTCATTTGTATTCCTCATAGATGTTCGATTAGTCAACGGTACAATGACAAATGAAGGCATCGTCATCTATACAGAAGACTGCGAAACATGGAAAACAGCATGTGGCGGGAATCTTGGTATAAACGAGGTCATTGTCTTTTGTAGACATCTTGGTTTTGCTGGTGGAAATCGAGCCCTAAAGGACCCACCTTTTAACAGTACAAATATTTCACCAGCCTCGTCAATACATTGTGGAACAGGTATAATGAACATGATAAATGAATGTTTGATTAAAGGCCCGATTTGTCAAGATACACTTACAGATAAGTTATAGTTTTGTTAAGATTCAATGATTATTAATTTCAAAAGTGACTGTTGCACCATGCATCTAACTCTAGCATAATATATTCAAACATCTGAATAATTGTATACAAAAGCAAGAAGATCATTTCCAAAGCACTTAAAAATTATCTGATATTCCATGTACGCTAAATACTAAACCGATATCAAATTGGAACGAAATATCAGAATTAGACATTTTATCTGTAAAGGCTTTATTCTTCTTTTTTAATCAAGTTCTATTTAAAATTGCAAGTTTATTTTAGGCAATAAAATGGAATCACCGTGTGCTGTTTTTATTTTTATCCGAATAAAAAGGAATTGTGAAAACAGTTACAAAATATTCTTTTGTTACTTTAAAAGTCGACCAATTTCTCCACTTTCCACCATGTTCTTTGATTTTGTAGCTCATACGTTATCAAAAGTATATCTCTATGTGCATATCGGTCCTTCAACTGAGCTTTTAATGATACGAATTGGTAGTATGTACAAGTTTATTGTCGAAGATACTTCACTCTCTATTATTTTTCTTACTTTATTCATAGGCGAAGGAACCATCGAAAACTGTACGGTGTCTTCTGGATGCTCTAATCCTCTATCGTCACCGGGAGGAGCTGTATGCTACGGTATTCTTTGTTTGATTAATCAGCCATTTACCCTAAGTTCTGAGATATATAATATACAGACTTCGATATGAAATTTTCGTCATTGACAACAATTAAGGAAAATATCTTTTTGAGTCGGTAGTAATCTAACTTAAAGGAAATGATTTTCATTGAATAATGTCAAGTGCGTCCTCCTTTTCTATAAAACCCGAGTACTGAAGGGCGGCGGGGGGGGGGGGGGGGGGGGGGGGGGGGTGAAGTCCATTCTCTTCACTTATTTCAATAGGTTACTTATTGGTGGCAGTCTTGTATAATGTTTATAATGTGTCAAACTGCTATGGAGGGGAGGGGGAGTTCTACAAGGATTGAGGTCGACTTGGTTTTTTAAACTCCGGGTCCGCAGACTTTCGCCCCCATTTCTGCTTCTGTGCAAGCGGCCGGATGTCTTCCTGAATAGGTCCCACTAGTTATTATTTCTTTGTTCATAGGAAGCAATTACCTAGGCTGCTTTGTTGATAACTCAACTTACCGAGTGCTTAAAGGCCCAAACAACACAACTTTCACAGAACTCACAATCAATGAGTGTATAAAATTTTGTCGTCAGCAAAGTAACATGAGATTTGCAGGAGTAGAGTATAGGATGGAGTGCTATTGTGGTGATGGAGCGTCTAACTACAGCCGATATGGTCGGGTCTCAGATAATCAATGTCATGTTCCATGTGTTGGTTCTCAAACTGAGAGTTGTGGAGGAAGTGGCCATATCGCCATATTTGATAGTAAGTATTCCATCTTCTATTTTAGAATTATGCTATTGATGATGAAACACAAAACAAAGTCGGATGCCTGATCAGCAACTGAATGGAGATCAACAGATTTAAACCTGCTATATGACTTTTGCACAATGACATGAAATGATAGGCTATGCTTCTCCAAGAGAAATGGGTGTTTTATGTACGTGTTCATTTTTTTTTGTTTTTGTTTTGTTTTTTGTTTTTGTTTGTTTTCTGGTGGGGGGGGGGGGAGACAATGACAATCTTGTTTTTCATCATGCTTTTATACTCACAGGACATTGTAACGCATCTTTGTGTTTTATGTTTGTACATACCACATATATGTTGATAATTATAGTCATTACTTTTACCTCATCAGTAATGTTACTACTATAATTGTCGTTTTTTAAAACTTTTTTTTCACTTACATACGCGTATGAATAATTTGTTTGTTTCAATTTTATTCTTGTAAGAATTGTATGGGATATTACACGTAACCAGACTCTCGATTAATAACGCTAATCTACATCCGCTGCACTCGACACATGCGAGGAAAATGGGATTGGTATGAGCACATCTAAAATGATGTGTGCATTAGCAACTTAATAGGAAGATTAAATGAGAACTTACCTGTTTGAAATTTAATCTTGATTTTATAAGTAAGTCGTAGAGAAGAGACTACATGTCTCGTCGGGTTGGAATGAGATACCGTTGAATCACGTGATTGTCAATCTTAAAAGCAGTCGAGTCTACAGGAATACATACATACAGGAAGATGAAGATGTTGAGAACTTGCCTGAGATAAAGTTACGTAAGTCGCAGGGCGGAGAGGAGGGATGTAGTCTCTTCTCTACGACTTACTTATAAAATCAAGATTAATTTCAAACAGGTAAGTTCTCATTTAATCTTCCTATTTTACTACGTAAGTCTCCGATCGAGACTACATGTCTCGTCGGGTTGGAAAGAGATTTCAAAGACCTGTAGACTCGTATCTAGTACGATAACAAAATCTGTAAGCCATCCTAGGCATCAAACAGAAGAATAATTTCATTAATTCCCCAATTTGGCATACAATCATGACTATAGGCCTTGTACACACTGCTAGACAAAACATCTCACTCTACTACATGAAGTTCAATGTTTCAATAAAATTGCTGGGTGTCTTTTCAGAGGACCCACCTGCCCTATGAGAGGGCCTCCAGTATCTTACTCCTTATGCTGTAGATATAAAAAGCTGGCCCAGTCGAGTGAGATATACAAATGTGCCGAACATTATATGGCTTATTTCAGTGTCCTATGTTTGCTTGGATATGAACAATAATGGGGCTTCTTTAGAAATCATTAACAATGCATTTCATTCCCTTAGATTCTGTTCATAATATGTCACAATCCAGTGGATATACATTCCAGAGCGTACATCGAATCCTGTATTTCCAGGGTTGTTTAGGGTTTCTCAAGCAATCCTTGACATATTTATGCCCTCATCATATAGAAATGGACTAAGCCATCATGAAGCGACTGTAACCGTCGCGTATAGACACTGGAGATAGTTGTTTCAGATTCAATGCCTTGGCTGGTGACAGCTTCTGAGGTAGTCAAAACCACTTTGACAAGGCCAAGATGCAGGCGGTTTTAGGTGAAAACCCCTTTCATGAATTTTCACTCTGGATGTGACCCCAAGATCCTATCATCATCAACAATACGAAACATAGGAAAATCATTTCAGTCTGTTTCAGGTTGTGATGTTTAACCTTTATTTGTCTCACAAAATATTGTAAAAAGCAAAGTAACACACATTTTGACTTGCAATAATATTTTTATGATGCGTTTCTCCGCACAAATTCTTGGCCATTTTCTCATAGTTGCATCCTTATTTTCCAGCTTCAGTTAATGACTACCCCATATGAATGAGGCCTTGCTTCTGATAATCAGGCCCAAGCATGTAGTTTTAAAGATGTGAGTTTACCTGATCAAGCCAAATACCTGGTGATCAGGCGGCATATAATATCTGACTCTTCCGATCTTCGCTAAGTCTTCTTCTACAATCAGTGCTGATTAGCTGGGACCACAGCCTGTGTATAAAACATGATAAATTTGCCAGTTGGACCACTATCAAAATCCACATGGTTTATTCCTCATACTCTATTCTTTTGCAACACAATGGCACTGACTTTAACAGAGGGGAATTTGCATTTCAATTGACCCCAATAGAGGCTGTGAAGGCATCCAACTGCCCAGTGACTCGGATCAAGCCTCCATATTTTATATTGTGGCACCATACCTCGTGCCAATTTCGGCCGCTAATTCAGGCGAAAGGCAAACAAGTCATTTTTCTGACATATACAAAAACTTGACTATTTCTTTAAAAGTTGACCTCAGTCAGGCATCTATTACTGGTACGTACTGTCAGATATTTTGTGCGACAGCCGATCTGCCTCTCTGAATATTCTACGTAAAAATGACAGCCATAAGCAGGAAATTCCTTACGCTAGGCTACATGACAGAGATATAACATGCATCTCTATAAAAACGCCTTTCGATTATTAATACGCTGCTGATTACATTACGGCGATTGTTGCCATTCAAGTCGAAATAAAGTTTGGTAGAGAACTTTCCGAAGTTGTTCCCAATGAGATCAGTGTATGGGAAAAAAGGAAACAATTATAATCATGTTCCATGCATATCTTCACATGTATAGTTTAGGGGGAAATGTCTCAGTTAAATGAAAGCCCTATTTGCTTCACTCTCACCCGCTGGACTCTGGGCATGTCAATGTGATGCGTTAGTCCTAGGCCTAATAGGTTAATGGATTAATCAATGGCAATGGCATATTCCTTGCCACACTAGTCACGCATGGACAATGCGAGCTCTCTATGAGATCACGTCTATATGACGTGTCCCTGCAACATTGTTTTTTCACAGGTTTGTTGCTAACTTTCCATGAGTTATAAGTGGGGAGTTTACAGCAAAACCTTCTACACATGAGTTAAATGAAAAAATCATTCACCAATTTCTGATATGGAGTATAAAACAATATCTGGCTCCAACGATTAGGCATTGCTGGTGAGCTTCAAATAGCGCTATGCATCGGCAGGTATTATCTGTTTTTCAAACACGATTGCCTCCTTTTCTGAGGAGAGGAACATCAAACCATGGGCAATTGTTGCTGTTTCTAGCATGTTATATTTTGATATCGCCACTATTCCATCTTACCACCGGTGAATTATGCAGGTTGTTTACATCCAGGCTCATACTATATATGCCTGGTTCCCATCTGATGGGGTTGAATTGTGATTTCAGGCATTTGATAACCACAACTGTTTTCAAAATATGAATTTATCTTGCTCGTCATTTGTCTAATGCCACATGGGCAAGACTCTTATATTTTTAAAGAGGGCCCATAATGTAGCCTACTGCTGTGTATATAATTGCCGCCGTAAACTGAGCAAGATCCATGGCGACTATGATGAATATTGTCTAGTGACTATTGGACTTTCCCCAATATCCCACAGCTCCATGACAAGACTGCTCAATCCTCTCGTATTCTTGTGGGAGAAACACTCATAATATCTAAATGTTCAAATCAAACCAACTAAATCGACCTCGTTTTCTTGTGAAGA